>JAAGEH010000311.1:5138506-5259843 GCA_011751065.1 Lasiurus cinereus | reverse complement strand
GAAGTAGCAACGAAAATAATTTTATGGTTGGGGGTCACCACAACATGAGGAACTGCATTAAAGGGACGTGGCATTAGGAAGATTGAGAACCACTGCTCTAAATACTTCCGTATTTCTTAAAATCAAGAACATTTTCTACATAACCACAATGCAAATGTGTCAAAATGAGGAAATCAAACACTATTATCCAACCCACAGACTTCATTCAGATTTCAGATTTCACCCATTGTCCTCTTTCTCTTCTGTAGTAAGGATTTTTCAGGTCCAGAATCACCTGTTGCATTTCAGTGCTTATGTCTCTCCAGCCTTCCTTCATCTATATCAGCCTTTTTTTTTACTTTAAAAAAAACTAATTTTTTATTTTGGTATAAACTGAGATTTACAGAAAAGATGCAAAGATAGAGAGTCCCAGTATATCCTTCACCTGGCTTCCTTTAATAGTTACATCATACATTGTATATTTGTCAAAACTAATAAATGAATATTGGTGTATAAGTCTTAGTCCTTCTTTCTTTGTTCTTCTCTTGAAGAGAAAGAGCCAATTATTTTGTAGAATATCCCTCAATTTGTATTCATCTGATACTTCATTAGATTCAGGTTATGCATAGGTAGCAGTAATACCCCAGAAGTGATGCTATTTCTTCTCATTGATCCTATCAGGTGACAGGCATTGTCACTTGTTCCCATATTGCTGATGTTAACTTTGATAACCAAATCCTGGACATGTCTTCCAAATCTCTTTACTTAGTTACTTTGTAAATTAATGACAAACTTGTGGGGAGATTGTCTGAAGCTATGTGAATGTCCTGTTCCTTATAGTACTTTGATGGCTTCTACCTGAATCAAATTATTATGATTGTCAAATAGTGGTGTGTTTTTCTTTAAAGGAGATCTCAGAGAGAGGAAGGGGGTTGGGTTGGAGAAAGAAAGAGAGAGAGAGAGAGAGAGATATGATATGATATAGGAACATCAGTTGGTTACCTCCCAAATATAACCCAACTGAGGACCAAACCTGCAACCTAAGTATGTCCCCTGATTGGGAACTGAACCACCACCTTCTGGTGTACCAGATGATGCTCCAACCAATGGAGCCACACTGGTATCATTCCTTCTGCATTTATTAGTTAACACTTAACCATAGGGTCTTCCCTTCTCCCTTGTTTATTTATTTACTTCTGTCAAAATGAATCCATGATTCTGATTTTATTCAGTGGACTATAATCCATTACTATTGTTACTTTACTGATGCTCAGATTGTCCTAGTTTTGGTCAGTGGGAGCTCCTTCAAGCTGGCTTCTGTGCCTGTCCTTTGAGCACATTCTTACTTCTGACACAACATGGTCTAGGCTTACTCTCTCAGCCTAGGCCTGAACGCAGTCATTTTACTAAGGAATCCTGTTAATGAGGAGTTGATAATAGAACTCAAGATCTGGAAACTAGCTGTGCTCATTGCCTCTAAGATGTCATTGCTTATGTCCTGCCAGTGGACAGAGTGAGAAAAATAGTCATTTTATATCATTCTTGCCTTTCACCATTTTATATGTATAGCTCCTTTCTCTCACCATGAGAAGCCTAGCTCCCCCAAAAGATCAGTATATTTTTATTCCTTTGCTCAGTTCTACAGTGCACATAAATTTACTATTAACAATAAACCTACTGTCCTAGCTGGTTTGGCTTGGTGGATAGAGCATCAGCCTGCTGACCGAAGGGTCCCAGGTTCGATTCCGGTCAAGGGCACATGCTCAAGGGTTGCAGGCTCAATCCCCAGTAGGGAACATGCAGGAGGCAGCTGATCAATGATTCTCCTCAGTGATGTTTCTTTTTCTCTCCCTCTCCCTTCCTCTCTGAAATCAGTAAAAATATATTAAAAAGAAAAAAACAATAAACCTACTAACCTATGAAGTCAAACTTAAGTTTTCTTTGCACTTCTTTTATCCTTTTATTTTCAGACTGAGGATAATGAAAGAACTATAGTTAAAAGTTACTTGAGTTCTTTCTTTTCCATTTTTTCTTAAATACAGTTCTAATCATTTGGTATGTTAAGTTTAGTTATTTTTGTTTCCAAATTTGAAGTTAAAAAGAAAATCCTTGTTGATTTAACTTTTGGCATTTTATTAATGACATGTGGCCTCTTTGGGCTCACTTTATTTGAGACTTTCTGAGCTTCTTACACCTAGATATCTATCGCCTTCACTAGTTTGGGAAAGTGTTCAGTCATTATTTTGTTTGTTTTATTTTGTTAATCCTCACCCAAAGGTATTTTTTCCATTGATTTTTAGAGAGTGGAAGGAAGAGGAAGAGACAGAAAGAGGCATCGATGTGAGAGACACACATCCATTGCTTTCCTTCTGCATGCATTCCAACCAGGGCTGGGGAACCTGCCCTTGACCAGAATTGAACCTGGGACCTTTCTGTCAGTGGGCCGATGATCTATCCACTGAGCCAAACCGGCAAGGACCAGTCATTATTTCTCTAAATAGGTTTTCTGACTCTTACCCTTTCCTTTTGCCTTCTTCTCTCTGATTCAAATGTTGGTACACTTGATGTTGTCCCAGAGGTCCTTAAACTATCCTCATTTTTAAAAATTATTTTTCTCTTTTTTCTGTTCTGATTAGGTGATTTCCACTTCTTTGTTTTCTAGCTTGCTGACTCCTGCATCAACTGATCTGTTATTGATTTTTTTGTTTCGGTTATTGTATTCTTCAGTACTGATAGGTTCTTTTTTTTTTTTTTAATCCTCACCCAAGGATATGTTTACTAATTTGAGAGAGCTAGAGAGAGGTGAGAGAAACATCGATCAGTTGTTCCTCATACACATCCCAACCAGGGACTTCACTTGTAAGCTAGGTATGTACCCTGACCAGGAATCAAACCCACCACCCTTTTATGTACGGAATGATGATCTGACCAACTGAGTTACACTGGCCAAGGCTGACAGGTTCTTCTTTATATTTTCTATCTTTTTGTTGAATTTCTCACTGAGCTCATCTATTCTTCCCCTAGGCTCATTGAGCAACCTTATAACCCGTATTTTAAACTCTTTATCTTTTCATTTAATTCCTTTTCTGAATTGTTGTCCTGGTCTTTTCTTTGGAAGATATTTCTCTGTCTCCTCATTTTGGCGTCTTTTTGTGTTTGTTTCCATGAATTAAGCAAAACAACAACCTTTCCCTGTCTTGAAGAAGTGGCCTTGTGGCCCTAGCTGGTTTGGCTCAGTGGGTAGAGTGTCAGCCTGTGAACTGAAGGGTCCCAGGTTCAATTCTGGCCAAGGGTACATGCCCAGGTTGCAGGTCTGATCCCCAGTAGGGGGCGTGCATCCCCAGTAGGGGACGTGCAAGAGGCAGCCTATCAATGATTCTCTCTCACCATTGATATTTCTATCTCTCTCTCTCCCTTCCTCTATGAAATCAATAAAAATATATTTTAAAAAACACACACAAGTGGTCCTTGAGTAGAGAGCTTCCCCTTTGTAGACTCTGGGGTGCTAGGTGTCTTTGGCAGTCAGTCGGGTTGGAACTGAAGCTGCAGTGGGCACAGGCCGAGGGAAATCCCAGGGGCAAGCTACACCTGGGAAGGAGCTATAGCTAGAGTGGGATGGAGCCAAGGGGAATCTTAGATTTAAGTCACACCTGTACTGCCTTATCAGGCTGATTGGAAGCTGGAGCTGGTACAGGCCACAGGGAGACTCATGGACAAACCAGACTGGCCAGAGTTGTGAATGGAACAGGTGAGGGCCTCAGGGAGCCCAAGGGTCAAGCAGAGGCCATGCTGTGAGCCTGGGGTGAGAGGGGGAACTGAGATGGCCTTAGCCTGGGCTAAAATGCCTCCTAGCTGAGAGTTTCCACAGCTCTCTTTCTTCTTGGCAGTTGCTCCAGGGTTAGTAAATGGATTTCCTTCCCATATAGACTAGGTGTTCTTTCAACCACTGTTTTTCCCTGTATCCCAGGGTGGACAAGTCTGCATAGGCCCTTCAGTGACCCCTCCAGGCTGCAAGGCAGTACATTGGGTTGGAGGGCCCTCAGTGCCCATGTCTAACTCTCTCTCTCTCTCTCTCTCTCTCTCTCTCTCTCTCTCTCTTTCTCTTTCTCTCTCTCGTGTTGTGGTGAAGCTGTTCAGTCAACCCGCAGTTTCTTCAAGGGGACTTGCTCTGTCTGTAGCTGTAAATTCAATGTGTTCATGGGAGGAGGTGCTCAGGGTCTTCCTAGGCTACTACCTTGGACTGGAAGCCCCAAAGTGGTCAAATTCCTGATGCATTTGAAAGTGCAGCCAGTAGAATTGCTTGACAGTTTGAATGTGGAAGATGAATAAAAGAAAACCCCCTGAGCAACTGGGAGGTGGAGTTTTCATGAACCGAAATGTAGAATGATTGTGGGAAGAGTAGATTTGATGAAGGAGAGAGGGAAAGAGAAAAGCAAGAACAGGGTTTTGGCCATGTTGAGTTTGAGTTGCTGAGTGGACATCCAAGTAGAGGTAACCACTGGGTAATTGGATATGTATAAGACTGGAAATCTAGGCAGGCAACATTAATTTGGAAATCAGCATATTGATGCTTTTGAAAGCTGGTAAATTCTACTTTTTTTGTAAATCAGTCTGAATTGGGTTTCTATTGTTTACAATAAAAAAAAATGGAGTCCTTGTCTTTCTAGACCATTTGAAACTCTCTCTCCAGAAGCTCAGCCTATTCCAATTATTTGGACAAACCAGCCAACTCACATCTTAACTCCTCCTATCACTCCACACATTTTCCCAATTACTGTAGCAGCCTCTTTTAGGGCAGAGGAGTTATAACACAACTGAATACTTCTACTAGGCAAAAAATATAAACTCATAGGGGAAATAATTCATTGTTCATTTATTATAGATGCTCAAGGAGCATCTAGCAGAGAGGAGAGCTTTGATAAGACAGTAAACATCAGTGTATTCACCTCTGTGTGGCCTCTTGGTCCCAAATCCTTTGTTTTTCATTTTGTTTGACCACCAGATTTACACACTCTGTTGTCTTCTGGAGTCTGCTAGATTACCGATTTCATTGTTAACTTTCTGCTCACTCATTTTCAAAGCTTTCTTACTTTATATAGGATAACACTAAAACTTGACCTGGTATACAATGGTCTATATTATCTCTAAACTTCAGTGCCTCTTTAATCTACTTTTCCTCTTACCTGGCTCTAATATTTCATGAATATTTTGCTTCAGCTGAAAAAGTCCATCTCCAAACATTAGTTGTGCATTCTTAAATTTTCAGCTTTGTTCTTAGGGATAGACAGACTGAATAATGGCTCTCCAAAATGCCCTTGTCCTAATCTCCAGAACCTGTGAATATGTTATTTTACATGGCAAAAGGAACTTGGCAGAAGTGATAGGAAGATCATCCTGGGTCAACCAATGAGTTCAATATAACCACAAGGGTTCTTTTAGGAGGGAGGCAGAAGGGTCAGAATGAGAGAAGGAGATGTGACCACAGATGTAGAGGTCAGAGTAATTCAGCACAAGCCAAGGAATGCAGCATCCTCTAGAAATGGGAAAAGGCAAGGAAACAAAGTCTCTGCTAAAGCTTCCTACTAACATGTAAGACCTATTTTCAGGCCTCTAACCTATAGAACTATAAAATAATAAATCTGTGTTGTTTTAAACCATCAAGTTTGTGGTAATTTATTAGAGTAGCAATAGGAAATGAAGACACTTCTGCTGTGGCCCTGATCTGGATTCCTATTTTCTTTGACACAGCCTATTCAAATGCCAACCAGGCTCAGTATAATCTAGGTTGATATATATATATCAGAGAGGAAAGGAGAAGGAAAAGAAGATAGAAACATCAATGATGACAATGAACCATTGATCAGCTGCCTCCTGTACTCCCCCTACTGGGGATCAAGCCTGCAACCTGGCACGTGCCCTTGGCCATAATTGAACCTGGGAACCATCAGTCTACAGGCTGACAATCTAGTCACTGAGCCAAACCAGGTAGGGTACTATAATCTAGTTTTTAACAAAATGGAACCTATTGGATGCCTATCATGTGCAAAGCATCTGGCTAGATAACAATAGATAAGGAATCCTATATAATAAAAGCATAGTATGCAAATTGTCTCCTCAACCAAGAGTTCGTCTGGTTGGGAGAAGGGAGGGAGTACTGGCTGGCAGCTGGCAGCTGCTAGGGACCCTTCCAGTGCATGAATTTTGTGCATTCGGCCTCCAGTGAAAGATATAAAGATGAATAAGAGAGCCCCTAATTTTAAAAGAGCTTACCATATGGAGCCAGGGGAAAGGTAGAAAAGTGGAGGAGAAATATGGACCAAGTTTGAAAGCACCAGATTGGATCATCTATATATAAAACCCTAATATACAAATAGACAGAACAACCAAACAACTGAACAACCAATTGCTATGATGTGCACTGACCACTAGGGGGTGTGCATGGAACATGGCAGGCATCGGCTGTAGTGGAATGGTGGAGCCATTGAGTGGGGGCACCAGACCAAGGTGCGGCTCTGGTTGCTGTCATCAGGGTGAGCCTCTGATACTTACTGAAAATTCTTTGCTCCCATATGCCACGGTCCCACCCAGTGCTCACACCCCCTGCCAGCGCCTGGCACTGACCCTGTTCACTCAGTGCCATCAGCAGGTGTGAGTGGCAGCTGACAATCCCAATCACCCCTGAGGGCTTCTCCACCTCCTTCTGCTGCTAAGGGGTGATTGGGGCAGGAGCTACCACTGCTTGCACCTGATGATGGCACCAGGCCCACTCACACTCACTGCTGGTGCCATCCCCAATCACTCTGCACCCTCAGCGGGTGCAAGCAGAACCACCACCATCAGCACATGGAACCTGCTGTGGTGGGAGCAGGGCTGCCAGCAGACAGTGGACCAGGGACCACAGTGGGAGAGGCCAGGTGGGGGCATGTAGGATGGGCCGAGACCTGCTCCTGTGCCCACCACAGCCTCGTGGCCCACAGTTCCTTTCAAGGTGCATGAATATGTGCACTGGGCTCCTAGTTGTGTTATATTTGTGGGTACCAGCTTTTAACCCCCATCCTGGAGCTCTCCCAGATTTAAATGATTATGACTCTTATTTTTATTATTTTTCATTTAGAGCTCAATTCAACATTTACTGAGTCTATCACATGCAAGACACTGTGCCAGTTCCCATGGAGAATACCCAGATACATAACTTGTGGTTTCTCTGCTGCCTTTTATTGTTTAATTTTTTGGTGTGTATGTCTCGTCTGGACTGTGGGATTTTTGTTTGTTTGTTTAAGACATATGTATCCACTACCTCCTTTATTTCAGGTACAAAGGAAGATTCAATGATGAATAGGTGTCTTATTTTTCAGGTGCTCACAATTTAGTAGGAAAGACTCTCAACGTTTACAAAACAGTGTGATAAGTGTTGTAACACCAGAGAATACTAAGTGCTGCTGAGAGAACTGAAGATGGAGCTGTAAACAAAGGCTTCAGGAGGTTAGACAACACTTGAGCCAAGGCTGAAGGATGAATAGATGTGCCAGAGAAACAAAGCAAGGAGATGAGAAGGTGATAGATGGAGGGGTGATCAGGAAGGGGGAAAGGCATTTTGGGTAGGAGGAACAGCACAGGCCAAAATGGAGAACTGTGAAAGAGCACAGAATGCCTGAGCAATGGTAAGAATTTTGGTAAGGCTAAAGCATAGAATGGTAGTGGAAGAACAGGCAACAATGCTAGAAAGGCAGGTCAAATCAAGTTCAAGAGGAGTCTTGTGCTCAGCTGAGAAATTTGCCTTTTATGCAGTAAATAGTTTTGTGTCCTGCACAGTTTTTAACTAAACTCTTTGGAAAGATTCCTTTAGCAGCACTTGAGAATACAGAGAGGTCTGCAGAGATGATATGGAGACGATAAGGGCCTGAACCAAATCAGGGAATGGAGGATAAAAAGAAGTAACATTTGGGGAGAATGCCCCTAATCAGTGTTCTCAGTGGTTAGAGCATTGGCCCATGCACCAAAGAGTTGCGGGTTCTATTCCTGGTTAAGGACACATACCTGGGTTGTAACCAATCAATATGTCTTGCTCACATCAATGTCGCTCTCCCTTTCTCTTCTCTCTCCCTCCCTCAGTCCCACTTTCTCTAAAAAGTAATGGGGAAATTTCCTCTGGTGAGGATGAAGAAGGAGGAGGGGGAGAAGGAGGCGGAGGAGGAGGGGGAGGAGAAGGAGGAGAGGAAGAAGAAGACAAGCCCTAGCTGGTTTGGCTCAGTGGATAGAGCTTCAGCCTGCAAACTGAAAGGTCCCCAGGTTTGATTCCAATCAGGGGTACATGCCTGGGTTGTGGGCTCAATCCCCAGTGAAAGACTTGCAGGAAGCAGCCAATCCATGATTCTCTCATCATGGATGTTTCTATCTCTTCCTCCCTCTCTGAAACCAATGAAGATATATTAAAAAAAACACACAAAAATGTATTTTTTTAAAAAGACAAAGAAGAGGAGAAACCAAGATGACAGCATAGGTGAATACCTAAGCTGTTGCCTTGCACAACAATTTCAAAACTAAACTAAAAGACAGAATGAACAACATCCAGAACAACAGGAAAGTTGGCTGAGTGAAAATTCTACAACTAGAAGTAAAGAGAGGGACTCACGAAGACTCAGAGGAGCTGTAAAAAGCTGAAGTATGGAGACACACTCGTGGAGAAGATGGGCAGAGGAGGGTCTGGCCGGCTTCCTCTACCGGGAGGGAGATGGAAAATTCCAACTGCACTGAACCCCAGCTCCAGGCGAGACTCAAAGGAAGAGTCTGGACTGTTGTGAAAAGGAAGGAGTACACAGAAACTTAGGGGAGCTTCAAAAGAGAGAAGTCTGGGGGCTCACGAAAGTGCATTTGAAAGTGCACACACAGAGTGCTGACTACTGATTGTGCCTGGCTTCCTCTAGCGGGAGGAAAACAGAACCTCACAACAGCACTGAAATCCAAGTCCAACTGCACTGAACCCCAGTTTTGGGCGAGACCCTGGGGACCCAGACTCATATGGGTCCCTAGAGCTCATGGAAACTCAGGGAAACCGAAAGGCAGAGTTCCGGAAGCTTGTACGCACACATGCAAGTGCAAGGTAGAGGTCTGGAGGCAAGCCCGCATGCCCAGACACAGCTGATCCTCACAACCAATTGGCTTGGAGATCAATACCCACCAGTGATACCAACAACAATCAAGAATTAACTACAACAGGGCTGTACACATAGTTCACAAAGGGGTGCACCAAGAGTGTCTACCTCAGGTAACTGGGGGGCCAGAGCTACTGGGCTACATAAGACAGCTAGCACACAAAGCTACTCTACCAACTCAGAGAAGCAGCAAAATATGCAGAGACTAAAGAACAGATAACAAATAAAAGTAATGGAGGAAAACAAATGACTGGATATAGAGTTCAAAACCACACTTATAAGGTTTTTCAAGAATTTCCTAGAAACAGTTGATAAATTCAATGAGACCCTTGAAGAGATGAAAAAGGACCACCTACAAATTAAACATATGCTGACTGAAATAAAAAATAGTATACAGAAACCTAACAGCAGACTAGAGAATGGCAAAAATCAAGTCAAAAATTTGAAATACAAAGAAGCAAAAAACACTCAACTGGAAAAACAAAAAGAAAAAAGAATGAAAAAATGTGAAGATAGTGTAAGGAGCCTCAGGGACAACTTCAAGAGTACCAACATCAGAATTAGGGGGTTCCAGAAGAAGAGAGAGAGCAAGATACTGAAAACCTATCTGAAGAAATAATGATTGAAAACTTTCCCCCACCTGGTGAAAGAAATAGACTTACAAGTCCAGGAAGCACACAGAACTCCAAACAAAAGGAAACCAAAGAGGACCATACCAAGACACATCATGATTAAAATACCAAGAGCAAAAGACAAAGAGAGAATATTAAAAGAAGCAAGAGAAAAACAATTACCTACAGGGTAGCACCCATTCGACTGTCAGCTGATTTCTCAACAGAAACGATGCAGGCCAGATGGGAGTGGCAAGAAATATTCAAAATGATGAATAGCAAGAACCTACAACCAAGATTACTCTACCCAGAAAAGCTATTATTCAGAATTGATGGGCAGATAAAGAGCTTCACAGATAAGAAAAAACTAAGGGAGTTCATCAACACCAAACCAGTATTATATGAAATGCTGAAAGGTACTCTTTAAGAAGAGGAAGAAGAAAATGGTAAAGGTAAAAATTATGAATAACAAATACATATATATCAACAAGTAAATCTAAAAATCAAGTAAATGAAAAATCTAACGAACAGAATAAACTGGTGAATATTAATAGAATTAGGGGCATCGAAAGGGAGTAGACTGATAATTCTCAGGGGGAAAGAGGTGAGGGGGGGTGCAGGAAGAGACTGGACAAAAATCATACACCTATGGATGAGGACAATGCAGGGGAGGTAAGGGCAGAGGGTCGGGTGGGAACCAGGTGGAGGGAAAATTTGGGGGAAAAAAAAGAGGAACAACTGTAACAATCTGAACAATAAAGATTTATTAAAATTAAAAAAAAAAAAAGACAGCCGAGACCAGTTTGGCTCAGTGGATAGAGCATTGGCCTGTGGACTGAAAGGTCCCAGATTCGATTCTGGTTGGGGGCATGTACCTTGCTTGTGGGCACAACTCCAGTAGGGGCATGCAGGAGGTGGCTGATTGATGTCTCTTATTGATGTTTCTGACTTTCTATCCCTCTCCCTTCCTCTCTGTAAAAAAATCAATAAAATATATTTAAAAAAAAAAAAGACAAAGAAGGTTGGGGAAAATGATTACATTAGCCTGCTAGAGCTGCCATAATAAAATACCACAGACTAGGTGTCTTAAACAACAGAAATTGATTTTCTCACCATCCTGGAGGCTAAAAGTCCAAGGTTAAGGTACCATTTTCAGAGAGAAAGGAGAGGGAGAGAGATAAAAACATCAAGGATGAGAGAGAATCATCAATCTGCTGCCTTCTGCACACACACCCTAACCAGGAATCACACCATGACCTCCTGGTTCATAGGTCTGCACTCAATCACTGAACCACATCTGTTGGGCTCTTCCTCTTCTTACAAGACCATCAGTCCTATCAGATTGTGGCCCCACATTATGACCTCTTTTGTCCTTAGATACTTTCTTTAAGGCCCTATCACCAAATACAGTCACATTGAGTGTTAGGGCTTCAACATATGAATTTGGGAAGGACACAATCCTATCTAATAAAGAGGGAACATGCTAATTGACTGTCACACCTTCACAAATGGTGCCCACAGTAAATAAAGAGGGAATATGCTAATTGTCACACCCTCACAAGATGGCGGTGCCCACAGCCACAAGATGGCAGTGCCCAGTACCCTCACCCTTCCTCATCTAGCTGGAGTCCCCCAGACCCCTCAGCCCTTCTGGGGGGCAGCAGGTGCCACACACCTCATCCAGCCTTAGACTCCAGTCCCCTCAGTCCTGCAGGGGAAGGCAGTTGGGGGTGATTAGGCCAGCAGGAGAGGGCAGTTAAAGGCAATCAGGCCAGCAGGGGAGGTCAGTTGGGGACAATCATGCTGGCAGGGGAGCAGTTAGGTGTCAATCAGGCCAGCAGGGGAGTGGTTAGGGGCTATCAGGCTGCCAGACAGAGTGGTTAGGGACAAACATGCAGGCAGGCAAGTAAGCAGGCAGGTGAGTGGCTAGAAACCAGCAGTCTCAGATTATGAAAGGGATGTCCAAGATAGGAGAGGGTGCAGGCTGGGCTGAGGGACACCCCCCATGCACGAATTTCATGCACCAGGCCACAGAGCTGGAGAGAGCAGGAGGCTAGGGTTGCCCCTGGCAATGGAGGAAACCAAGCTTCTGCAGACCTGGTCTGCCTTAGCCTCCGCTTAAGGCTACAAAGTTTCAATTTTAGAAGATAAATAAATCCCAACAGAAATGGTTGCTTCCATGGAGTGAACAGGAGGTTTGGCTCTGCTCCAGGCTACAAAGTTTCAATTGTAGAAGATAAATAAATCCCAGATATCAAGGCCTCTGCTTGGGTCACTGGGGGGTGTGGCCAGCCTGCAAATCACCACAGGCCCCTCACCTAGGCCGCCCCATTACCCAAGGGAACCTCCACCCTGATCTGGGACACCCTTTAGGACAAACCAGCTGGCCCCCACCCATGCACCTGGCCACTATCCTATCTAATAAAAGAGTAATATACAGATTGCCCATCACTCCAACACACAAAATGGCTGCCCCAATGTGGTCAAAGATCCTTCCCCCATGTGAACATGGGGGAAGGTAGTTGGCAAGGATCAGGCCTGCAAGGGAGGGCAGTTGGGAGGGACTAGGCCTGCAAGGGAGGGCAGTTAGGGGTGACCAGGCCTGCAGGGGAAGGCAGTTAGGGGTAAATAGGCTGGCAGGGGAGCAGTTAGGCGCCGATCAGACTGGCAGGGGAGTGGTTGAGTGATCAGGCTGGCAGGCAGAAGTGGTTAGGGACAATCAGGCAGACAGGCAGGCAAGCAGTTGGGAACTAGCCGTCCTGGATTGTGAGAGGGATCCCAAATTGGAGAGGGTGCAGGCTAGTCTGAGGGACACTCCCCGCCTGCATGAATTTCATGCACCGTGCCTATAGTGTATCTATATGCAAATTAACTAGGATGCCATAACATCACAACCAAACAGCAGGGACTTGAGGCTGCATAGCACCTGGCTGCGTCAAGGAACCTTAGGCCGTGTGCCCTGCCCCGTGGGGTTTGCTAGGGGACCTCAGGCCATGCCTCTTGCCCAGCGGGGCTTGATGGGGAACCTCAGGCCACACTCCCCACCCCAGCATCAGGCCAGGAGACCTCAGGCTGTACTCCTCACCTCGTGGGGTTTGATGGGGGACCTAAGGCCACACCCCCTACCCCAGTGCTGGGCTTTGGGACCTCAGGTTGTGCCCCTCACCTGGCAGGGCTTGACAGGGGACCTCTGGCTGTGCCTCCCATCCCAACAGGGCTTGTCAGGGGACCCCAGGCAGCTCCTTCTGCCCGGGCGCCAGGCTGGGGAACCTGAGTCTGCCCCCCCCCCCCAACCTGGTGGTGGGGCCAGCTAGATCTGGATCTCATCCAATGGGGGTGGAGCTGCCCGGGTCTGGGGTCTCATGCGTTTTCTAAGCACATTCAGGTGGAACTTGATTCTAGGTCCCATGGCATGCCCTAGACTCTGATAGGAGGGAGATTTTCATATACATTTTATTAATTTTCTTTCATCTCTGACACTTCTATTATAGAAAAAGGGCAAATAGCAATATTAAAATATTTCCTCTAATTAATTCCCTTTTAATGTGCAGGAATTTTGTGCACCAGGCCACTAGTTAAATCTATAACAGAAATATATACCTGAGATAGAATCAATAAGATCTATTAGATAATAGTTACTAATATTCTTGTAGTACTTTATAATTTACAACTTTTTTTTAACATCCATTATCTGATTTGACCATTACGCTGTAGGAGGGAGATATTATCCTTATTCTCATTATATAAATGAGTAAACAGACTAAAAGAAGTTAAATAACATGTCTAAGTCTATATGCTAGTAAGTGGTAACTTTGACTTTAAATCTGGCCTTGGCTGCATAATCCCATGCCATTCTGACTCTCTTATGATAGGTGAGGGCATAAAGACTGAAAAGTTGAGGCCATCTTGAGGGTGCCTTACCTTTAGTCTCTAGGGAAGCCCAGAATCTCTCTTAGGTCAACTGCTGCCACCTCCTTATTCAAAACACATTTAAACTTCTGCCGCACTTTCCCCCTGGAAGCTCCTACTTTATCCTTAGCAACCCCTCCTCTAATGCTTTAGAAACATATACCTGCTCCTTCCTTCACTTTCCTGAGAAGGTGTGAAGGAGAAATGGAAACACAGATATTTAGAAGTTTTGCTTGCTAAAACTGGTTTGGCTCAGTGGATAGAGCATCGGCCTGCGGACTGAGGGGTCCCAGGTTCGATTCCGGTCAAGGGCATGTATCCTGGTTGTGGGCACATCCCCAGTGGGGGCTTGCAGGAGGCAGCTGATCAATGTTTCTCTCTCATAGATGTTTCTAGCTCTCTATCCCTCTCCCTTCCTCTCTGTAAAAAATCAATAAAATATATATTTTTAAAAAGTTTTGCTTAACAGATTACAGATAGAATGATCATCCCCTTCCTTATTGCTGACTAATTCCTACTCATCTGTTGAAAAAATAAACAGAAAACAAAACAGCTCACAGTTCATCTCTTTCATGACTTCTCCAAATTTGATTGAGATCTTGTCGGTGAGCACACAGCATCCCAACATATCTCTATCATCATACCATGATATCATCAGATTGTGTAAGCTCCTTCAGGGCAAGTAGATATTCCAAGTATCTAACAATAGGATCCATTTCATGTCTGTTATATGCTCATTAAACAAATAAATTATTTCATACATTGTCACCTCCTTCCCCCATGATGGGAGACCTTTTATTCTTTATCATTCTTCCCAGACACAATCTATCACTCAAGGCTCAATGCAGGAAGCAAAAAAACCCTCTAAGACAGTGGTTCTCAACCTGTGGGTCGCGACCCCTTTGGGGGTCGAACGACCCTTTCACAGGGGTTGCCTAAGACCTTCGGAAAATGCAGATATTTACATCACGATGCATAACAGTAGCAAAATTTCATGGTTGGGGTCACCACCACATGAGGAACTGTATGCAAGGGTCGCAGCCTTAGGAAAGTTGAGAACCACTGCTCTAAGAAGTTTAAGGATAGGAGGACATAGGGGCTTACAAAGTAAACTGGAAAGTCTAGAGGGGCCCTCTGGGCTGAAATTCCAGAAATGGCTTCCAGAACATGTGAGGAGGGCACTGCCAGGGAAACTGCTACCTCTGTCACAGTCAGGAGGGTGGGGCAGCTGGAAGTTTCCACTGATGACTGGGCTTAAGAGCAAGTAGCTACAACTCTGATCCGGGGATCTTGAAACTGTGATCAGGACATTGCCGTGGCTACACTCTGATGCAACCACCTCTCAATATTTGCAAAGCTAGAGACATCGTTTGATCACTGCTGTAAACATATGACACGTCTCCATGACCTTGCTTGCCGGGAGGAATAGCTAAAGTAGTATTTAAAGGTCTTTGTCTCACTTCTGCCTTCTAAATCTCATCCGAGTATATCTGACTGGCTGCAAGGTATTCTGAGAAATATAATCCTTAGCTTTCCAGCTTCTGCAGTATAGGAAAGCACACTAGAAGGAGGTGAGAACATGTGCTGAATGCTAATGAACCCTATCTGCCACTCTGCATGTCTGAAATCTACCCAATGTCTTATCATCTGGAACTGGGTCTCTTCCTCCTTCCCCACCCTCTTGCCCAGTGCCCTGGTGGCTAGTTTAGTCTTTGGTCTTGTTCCCATTAGTCTAATTCTTCAGACTACAGTTTGCCCCTTTCTGTTACCTGGGAGAGGCAAATTTCTCACCTATGATTCCTCAGTTCTTTTTAAAAAAAAAAACTGATGTGTAGGACTTCATCAAAATTAAAAACTAATGCTCTTTGAAAGTCATTGTTAAGAGAACTGAAAACAAGCCACCAACTAGAAGAAAATATTGTAAATCATATATCTGACAAAGGACCTCTATCTAGACATGTAATAACTTTCAAAATCAATACTAAGAAAAACAAGCAGCCCCAAAACAAATGGGTAAAATATTTGAACAGAGTGTTCACCAATGAAAATAAAAGTATGATAATAAACACATGAAAAGATATGCAATGTCCTTAGTCATTAGGGAATTGCAAATTAAGACCACAGTGAGATATCACTATACACTTACAAAAAAAAAAAAACACACAAAAAAAGAGTCTGTCTGGGTGCTAGTGAGGATGTAGAGAAATGACCACTCATATACTGTGGGTAGGAGTGTAAACCTACAATCACTTTGGAAAAGAGTTTGGCAGTTACTTACCATATGACTCAGTCATTCTACTCCTAGATATTTACTCCAAAGAAAAGGAAACATATGGGCACACAAAGACCTGTATGCTAATCCAGTCAGGTGCCTAGTTTTGCCATGAAATCTCCTTGTAATTTAATTCCCCTTTTTACTCCAATTGTTGACATCCTAATGTGCTCAAGTGGTGAACCCTTAATCTTTGTCACATTATCAGCTAGAATCAGGAGAGGAAAATGAGTAAGAATATCTATATATAGAAGAGCCTAAGTGACCAGTGGACTGGCCAACCAGCCAACCAGCAGGTAGTTATGACATGCAATGACCATCAGGGGGCAGACACTCAATGCACAGGCATGGAAACATGAAACAGACTGATGAATCTCAGAGGGATGAAGGAGCCGGGGGGATAGGAAGAGATTAACCAAAGATCTTATATGCATACTAGAGGCCTGGTGCACAGACTCCGCCTGGCTTGCAGGGATTGGGCTGAAACTGGCTCTCCAATGTATCCTGAATTGTGAGAGGGCACAGGCCAGGCCCAGGAACCCCACCGGTGCACAAATCCATGCACCAGGTCTCTAGTTATATATTTCTGCTTCCCATATCACCCCCAAACTTAGAAGGCTTAAAATAGCAACAATAACATTACCTTATAGTTTCTATGAGTTAGGAGTCTGGGAGAGGCTTAGCTGGGTGCTTCTGCCCGGGATCTCTTATGAGGTTTCAATAAAGCTATTAGCTGGGGTTCCAGTCATCTGAAGGCTTGACTGCTTAGAAGATACCTCACTTACATGGCAGTTGGCAGGATGCCTCTGTTCCTGGCTAGTTGTTGGCAAAAGGCCTCAGTTCCTCACCACCAGGGTCTTTCCACAGGGAAGCCATGTTTATCACCATTTCTGATAAACTACTAGCAAGGAACAGAGGCATCTTGCCAACCGCCATGCAAGTGAGGTATCTACTACTGGCCTTCATAAAGTTAAGTTTAGATAAGTGCTCCAAGTCACTCCCAAGTTGATCCCTCCAACCCCCACCCCTTCTTTTTTTCTGTGCTTGCCCTAGGCTGAGGAATTCAAACTGCTTTTCATCTCTTTAACTTTGCCACATCGTCCTCCCTAACCTCTGGAATTCAGAACCTGTTGCTATCTTCCCAACTTCCTCCCCAGACCCTCTTCTTCTCCCGTAGCCCTTAAGGTACACTGCTATTACCTTTCAAAGGTTTTATTAAAAACGTGCACACAGGCTTAGGGCTTTCAGGAAACATGGAAACGGTGGTGATAATTAGAGCCTAAGCCCGCTTGTGATGGGCTCTTGGTGGCCTGGGAGAGAAAAGGGAAGGATGCCATTGGAATCATCTTCATTTTCGATGCAGCTATCCTCTTCTTTTCCCTTATCCTCAGTGACCTCTTCCCTCCCCCAATGTCTTACACCATTTCCAGGAAATGAAGTGTATTCTTCAGTGGTTTGCCAGTTTTTCAGGTCCCTAGCATGAACATTTCCTATAAGACCTGGTAACTAAAGCAGTGCCAGGAAAATTACAGCCATCGCTAGAAGGTCTAGAGCAGCTTAGTGTGTCTGGAGCCAACGATCACCTTTGAGTGCCAGCTACCTCTTTGAAATTAGTGGTTTCGAGGTTGGGCTGAGGAGGAGCGCAATGAATCTATTAGGCAGCGGGAGGTCAGTGATCCAGACTTCATGGCAAAGTTTTACCAAGCAGGGACTGCTATAGCTGGTAAAGACTGATAGGCATTAAAATCAGAGAAAATAACTATAGTTGATGGAGCCGAAGCCACAGCTGTACACTGAGAACTTCAGATGTGCCACGTAAAGGTCTAGGGATGGTGTCCTGATTTGCTGACTGAGCTTGCTGACTAGTGCAGGCCTGGTTGTATCCATCCATCCATCCATCCATCCAGATTTTACCACTTTAATAAAATACTCCAACTAGTCTGTACAAATTGAAAACAGCAGCTTTAGTTACAAATGTATCTAAGTAATAAGGCTGACCACTCTCCAGGCCTGGTCAGTGTGGGCGCCACGAACCGGGCTGCCAGGGACCGGGTACCTCAGTCACACACTCAGAGCCCCACACGCCAGGCAAGAACAGGTTGTACTTTCAAATCCAGGCCTTTTAAGACACGATGGATGTGAGGCTGAGAAATGGGAGCTAAGGAGACTTGACACTTACACACGAGGAAACCTGCGCCCCATCCAGCCCTCCCCACAGAAGATGGGCACACAGCACTGCCCACACCCCCACCTGGCAGAAAGGGGTCCCCACGTCATGCCACCAGCTGTCAGTGGTAAGAAGGAGCGCTTTCTCCCAGACAGTCTGTGCTCCCAGGGGAGCCGGCACCACCTCCTCCCTGTCAAGTCCCCAGGTCTCCAGTCACAAACATGGTTTCAGAAACCTGAGAACAAGTGACAGCACAAAGGAACAAATAAATAACCACACAAGCTGACGCCTCAGCAAGGCCGGCGCCATGACCCTACCTCCTTCCCCCAAGGAAAACAAAACCAAAGTAAGAACACACACACACACACACACACACACACACACACACACACACACGGAAGAGCACGGGCCCTGCGAGATCATACACTGAGGACCAGGTGGCTGGGAACGAAGCGTGTGCTGTCTTCACATGAGAGATAAGAGCAGAAGCTCCCAGTCGTCTGTCCTGGGCTCAGGGACCTTCCCACCCGACGTGGTACCCCACGTGGTCTACCGGCCCTCCCAAAGCAGGCCTGGAAAAGTCTACTAAGCTGCACCCAAGGCCGCTGAGGGTGCCGGGATTAGATTAAAACTCCCACTTCAGAAACGCGTTGAAGTGACCGCAGGTTAAGCAAAATAATAAGGAAAGAGGAAAAGTGAAAGTGAAAATCATGCACTTGAAAAAGGTCAGGTCCCTGCTGCTCACGGCTGCTTGCACCCAGAGGGCTGGCTGGGCTCCTTCTTGAGGCTCATGTCGGCATCATCCTCTTCATCTCCCTCCTCTTCTCCTTCTAACTTCTCCTCTTCTCCTTCCTCACCATCTTCAAAGTTGTGGTCATCCTCTGTGGCCTCCCCTGTGAAGTATTGCACGGCCCTTGGGACTAACCAGCCACTTATGGAAGAAGTGTCCAAAGTCGGAGGCTAACGTGAACTCAGAATCTTCATCCAGTGACTCTCCATCCCCAGACGCTTTCAGCGGACTGAAAAAGTTAAAAAAGGAATCACTGGGGATTTGCGTGGTGATGGTTCTGACAGTGCCTGGACCCTTGTATTTTGTTTTGTTTTTCTTGATCGTTTTGACTGTAACACTTTTCCCTTTCTTTCCGTCGATAGTGCACCACAGTCAACTATTTCTGGGCCTTCGCAGGACTTCACCTTACTCGTTTTGGTCAGGACTGAATTGATGAAGTAGTTGCTGGGCTCAGAGTGGAACCCTTAACACAAAAGACATAGGCTGTCCAGGGTCTGAAAACTTCACTTTAACAACTTGAAGATGTTTCAAGATTGACTCATCATATTCCTGGAATCACTCGCTCAGCATGTCCACCTTTCTGAAGATGGTGAAGCAGAACGCCGAATCCCTCTGGGCCCGGCTCTTCTGCTGCCTCCGCTTCTTTTTCTGCGATGACTACTTTACTTTTCATGTCTCCAGCCAGTTTGTCCTCCTCTTCATTCTCGCTGTGCCACTCCGATTCTCCATCTGTCCACTCGACGTCACCGGTGACAAACCCCCTTCTTTTGTCAAAGAGAGGCTGGTACAGCGCTGTGTGTGTCCTCTACAGGTCATGGACCTCTTTGTAGAACTTGGCTTCTGTTGAGCACCTCCACCTGAAGTTGTTTCAATGCGCTGATTCTTCTTTTTACTTCTGTAGGTAAAGTCTCTCTGCATCTGGAAGGAGTGTGAGAGACACTGTCAAACCACTCCTGCAAGGCTGCCAGAACTCGAGGGTTCTGGCATCATCGGATTGGTGAGCTTCTCTGTAGTATCGTTAGCAACTTCCAAGCAATCTGAAGGAGCCCCCATCAGAAAAGCTGTTATCTGCCATCTGAATGTTTTTATCGCACCCCAGGCCTAGTTATTTCCATGTTAACTGCACATCAGCTGGACTCCTAGTGTAAATGTTTTCCATCTAAGCAAATCCAGATTAGCAGTCTGCCTCTAGCTTACTTCTTTCCAGGAGATATCAAACCCTCAAGAATGTAATGACTTCTTTTGCATCTATGTCCCAAATCACCTGCATATAACTCAAGCTTACTGCTGGCCCATGGGGATATAAGGTAGAACCCTCCTACTTCAGAAACAGGAGAGAAGGGCAATAAAAGGTCATGTTTTTATATTTAGCTGGACTCAGATGTCTGGTTTCACCTCCCTTAGCAGATTTTTAGCATCATTATGTGACATTCTAACCACTAGCTTTCCTCAGTGATTTAGTAAAAATTATGGAAAAATTAGAAGAGGGAGATAGTCCTTCCTCCACATTGATGTGTGTTTGAATCCAAATAGCAATGACTTTTCCCGAAAGCATATGTGATATCCTTGGAGCTGCTAACAGATATTCTGTGAGTTTGTTCTACAACAATAAGAAAATAAGTGGCATTCTTTAGAGGTTGAAGGGTGTTGTGTGTTTTTGTTTTTTTTGTTTTTTATCAAAATAAGGAATGAATCTTCAGAACAAAACCAATCTTTTTCAAGAGGCAGTATAGCTTAACAAGGGTATGGGCTTCAGAATGAGGTACCTAGAGCTCAAATTCAAGGTCAAACTGAGTTTCCTTATCTTTTCTTTTTTTTTTTTTTTACAAAACTGTTTTTTAAATATATTTTTATTATTTATTTCAGAAAGGTAGAGAGGGAGAGAGAGATAGAAACATCAATGATAAGAGAGAATCATTGATTGGCTGCCTCCTGCACACCCCACACTAGGGATGAAGCCCAAAATACAGGCATGCGCCCTGATTGGGAATCCAAGCATGACCTCCTGATTCAACCACTGAGCCATAACAACCTAGCGGTTTCCTCATCTTAAATGTAGTAATTGTTCCTGCCTCCCAATGTATTGCAAAAATTACATTAATTGATATATATAAAGCATCTTAAACATTGTCTAGCATATAAGAAGCAGTACACGATACATGTTAACTAGAATTATTATAAAAAGCAAAGTAAAAAGAAAAGTAAAATAGCCTATAATACAAGGGCTTTACTTTTGCTCACTAATAAGAAACAAAGGATAACAAATTACAAATATATTTTTTATTGATTTTAGAGATAGAGGGAGAGGGAGAGAGAAACATAGATGTGAGAGGGCAACATAGATCGGCTGCCTCCTGCACACCCCCTCGTGGGGAAGGAGCCCCCAACCTGGGCATGTGACCTGACCATGAACTCTCACCTCGATGCATGGGATGAAGCTCAACCAACTGAGCGACACCGGCCATGGTGAGAGCGCTTTTGTTTTCTAAATCTCTTTCCCTCTTTAACATTCCACAACAAGCCTAAAACCCTAGAACCCCGGGACTTCACAGTGTTATCCCATCCCGCGTCGCGGGGGCTCTATTATTTGCTAGGTCCGTGTCTTGGGTGGGGCCTGCCTTTCTTCATTTTCGCCACTAGAGGTGGCTTTGCACAGCAATCCTTCCTCGCTATAGGGGAAGAAGGAGGAGACCTTTTCTACGACGTCGGTTGGTGGCCAGGGACTTGATTGACAAGGGCATTAGCGAATGGCTCTGAAGTAAGCGGCCGAAGTTCACGCCGGTTCGGCCGAAAAAGTGGCAGAAGTGCAGGTACCGACCAATGACGACTGGACCTAGAAGGAGCTTGGGGCGGGGCTTCGCTGGAGGGGCGGACGCAGGGTAAAGAGTCTGAAGCGGACCCTGGGAGAGTCAGAAGCATTTCCGGTGTTAACAGAGCTTTGTGGGCTCCGGAGAGGCGGCTGAGGAGGTACGTCTGAAAGCAGGATTGCGCAAGCCGGGAATGAAGAAGGGGTTAGCAGTTTACTGTCTTAACGACCACGGGAGTGGTCTCCGTTTGCGGGTAGACTGCACCCCGGGGGAAAAGGGCCCTGCTCTGGGGCTGGACTCCGGAAGGCTGGGCGGGGCGGGGGAAGCGTGGAACTGGTACCGCGCTTACGTTACTATCCAGGAGCGGGGGAGGGGCGGGGGCGAGTCAGACGGGTTTGGGGGGGCGTCCGGGCCCCCACTGTAGGCGGGAGCGCTTTCGCAAGCCGCCTTTTCACTTCTCTCTCTTCCTTCCCGTCTTCGTTCCCTCCCCTTCCTCCGCTTCGAGTGGACGCAGGGGCCCCTTGGCCCGGGCCCGTCTGGAATTTAGGGCACGTCCCCTACCTCTTCCTCCCGAGGGGAATGAAAGCGAAACCGCACGGGTTTGTGATCGCCCCCGCCCCGCCCTGCCCGGCCCGACGGGTCACACTGCTCCGCTGCGGGCCCGCGGGTGCGCGGCCGGGGCCTGGTCGGGCAGAGGCTGCCCTGTCGCGGCGGGGCGGGTGATGTCACACTCCGGTGACACGCGAGGCTCCTTAGTTACGTGCGAGCCAACAGCAGAAGCGAGAGGCGTGGGGAGAGCGGGCCCGGCTCGGCTCCTGCCCCCCCCCCGGGCAGCGCCGCTCGGGTCTGATTGGTCCCCTTCGCCCAGGTGAGGCGGCCCGGCTGGGAGCAGGCCCGCGCCTGTGGGCGTCTTCCTCGCAGTCCTATTAGGAAAGGCGGCGTCGACGGGGCGCTGCTGTTTTCCCGGGACCTGCTCGCCGGAGCTGTGGCAATCAGTAGGCTGCGTTGGCGTTTCTGTCTGTGTATCAGGTGTGGAATAATCCTCACTGCCCTGTGCCAGCCCGGGTTGCGTTGCCCACCCCACAGAAGGACAAAAAAAACAAAACAAACCTCTTTGAACTTGAGACTCCGCTCTAGCCACAGTTAGCTCGTGAATGTGTAACCCAGGAGAAGCGCTGACTGTGCCGGAAACACAGAGATTTTAAGGTTAAAGGTTAACGGAGAATGGGCTTTTCTAGTTACTTATTGATATTCATTTCTATTTTATCTTTTGAAGAGTTCAGGACAGGTTTTTTTTTTTTTCCCCAGTTTCTTACGGCTTCGGGGAACACACTTATTTCTGTAATTATTAGATGTACTCTGTTGATCTTATTCCTCTTGGTGGAATATTTTGGTCCTGGCTGAAGTAGGTACTGTGTTGACATTTAGATGCTCTGACGTTTTCCTTCAAGTGGGGACAGAATGCATTCTCGAGAAGGGCAATCTGTAATTTAGATTCAGAGTTTCCTTCTTAAATTATTCATCTTGTTGTGGAAACATAGCTTAGTACCCACTTTCTTCCCTTCTCTACTATGGATCTGACTAGTCTTACTCTCCTAAGTAATCATAGGAAAGGTAAAATTAACCAATACAACCAGCATTTTTATACGTGTTTGTTGCTCTGGATATAGTTCATGCTTATTGTAGAAATGCTAAAAAAAATACTACAGGAAAATGTCATAGGGATCAGCATATGTTAATTCAAAAAAAAAAAAAGACTTGATTTATGCCTGGCACTGCCTTAATGAACACTTGCTTTTCTACTACTGTAAGGTATAGTAGTGTAAAGAGTAACAGCCTTTAGAGGTCTGATGTTGGTCAAGTCAATAATACTGTCTGTTTAGTACTTTATAATTATTTCACACAGATTTGCTTATTGGCATTCAATAAGCTTGGTAGAGTGAGTATTAATTATCCTTATCTTACAGATGAGAAAGCCTAGAGGAGCATAGGTAAAATGATTTTGTCAAAGTTATTTGGTAGGAAATGACAGGGCTGGTGACTCCAAATACAATGCTTGTGCCTTTTTGAACTTTCTTTTTAATCTTTAAAATGGGACTAATCATTCTTTCTCTTCCTTCATGCATTCCTGTGAAGATCAAAGGGGATAATATACATAAAAGCACTTCGAAAGTCATATAATTTTATATAAATGTATTCAATGGTATTATTATAGAAGGCACTAGTGCTGGCCTGAAGAGATTTCACTTTATTTCATAAACTATCCCAAGAGTATTAATCTCTTCTGGGAAAACACTGAATATTCTCTTGATGCTCAATCTTCTATATTATCTTTTGCTACTTTAATTTGGCTGTAGAAGCCTAGTAGAAGTGTCTTCCACTCAAATGTTTTGTTACCCCAGAATTTCTAATAAAATTTCATGGAGTAGTTTTAATATGCATTTTTGTTTCCCAAAGACAGTGTTTAAACTAAGAAGAGAAAGACAGTAGAGGTTGGCTTTTAGGACAACTGGAGTGACCATCCAAAGTAGGTCTCCCCCTCTGTGCCAGCTGGGGAATGTGGATTTGAGATTACAACATTCTTGATTAGATAATGGGATCTAGGTTTGCTCTGGAGACTCCTGGTTGTGCTTACGTGTGAGAGTTAGCTAGCAAGCTGATTCTTATGCAAGCTCTGCTCTGAAGGTGCTTAAAACCAAATGTATGAGAGTAGTTTTGGTACAATCAATGGAATCCAAAATACTTGAAAAAAAAACTTCAAGGTTGAGGATGGAGTGGATGCCCTGTTTGTCCTAATTTATGCCTGCTTTCATTTGGACTAAATATGATGTTAACTGGGGAGGGCTTGCTGGTTTATACAGGGAGGTGATTATATATGTACGACAGGGGTTGAGAAACATCCTGCCTTGGCAGGACATAGGGGTGAGTTAATTAAATGTTAGACCAACTGTAGCAGGATAACTTAAAAAAAAAAAAAATATATATATATATATATATACACACACACACACACACACACATACACACACACACACACATATATATATAATTATTATTATTATTATTGATTTTTTACAGGGAGGGGACAGGAGAGGGATAGAGAGTTAGAAACATTAATGAGAGAAACATCAATCAGCTGCCTCCTGCACATTCCGTACTGGGGATGTACCTGAAACCAAGGTCCATGCCGTTGACCGGAATCAAACCTGGCACCCTTCAGACCGCAGGCCGACGCTCTGTCCACTGAGCCAAACTGTTAGGGCTCAGGATAACTTTTAAGTTAATCATTTTGTATGGCCCTCAATGTTACAAGTATGCAAATGACCCTTGATAGAAAAAGTTTCCCACCCCTGATTAGGACATTGGGGCCTTATGATTTAGTGTCTGTCAAACAGTTGTGATTATAGAGTGTGATTTAGTAGTGGCAAAATTTGCTACAAAAAATGTTTTGAAGGCAATGGACATTCCATCTCTAGGTACTGGTTTGGTTTTGAAGCAGTCCCCTAAAGCAGTGGTCGGCAAACTGCGGCTCGAGATCCACATGCGGCTCTTTGGACCCTTGAGTGTGGCTCTTCCACAAAATACCACGGCCTGGGCGAGTCTGTTTTGCAGAAGTGGCGTTAGAAGAAGATTAAGTTTAAAAAATTTGGCTCTCAAAAGAAATTTCAATGGTACTGTTGATATTTGGCTCTGTTGACTAATGAGTTTGCAGACCACTGCCCTAGAAAGATAGTATTCAAATTTTACCACATGGGATTTTTTATTTTCTCTTTTAAGTATCAAGTTGGTCCCTTCTGAATGTGTAGGAACAGAATAAAGAACCATGATTCAGTCTACATTTTTAATTAAATCTGTGAACAATGTTTCTTTGAGTTGCTGGTTTAATGTTGTTAAATTGTATATACATTGGGGCAGCTGCTGTTCTGGCTTCAGCAATAAGCAAGCTTTTATTTTTCAAAGGCAAGGATTATTTCTTTTAATACATACTAAATGCTTGATTCTGTTTTGCATAGCTTTTGGTCATGTTTTATTCATATGCACTGTACTTAATAGATGTTGGAATAGATTTCAGAAAATTTTCTTTTAATTTTTTTATTCATTGATTGGAGTGAGAACCAGAGGGAAGGAGAGGAAAAAAGGTAGGGAGGGAAGGAAATTCATTGTTATACTTATGCATTCATTGGTTGATTCTAGTATGTATCCTGACCAGGGATCAAACCCAAAACCTTGGTTTGTAAGGACAATGCTCTAACCAACTGAGTTACTTGGCCAGGGCAAATAATTTTTTAAATTTAAGCCTGGCACATAATAGTCTTTTCATTTTAGTACAAGGGTAAGGAAAGGAAGGTATCTAGAACAAAACAATGGATTTAACAAGACACTAGAAACAGATGTTCATTGATAAGAATGTCTGTCTCCTCATAGTTGTTAAAGCTAAGAATTGTAGGGTAGAATTGTTAATTAAAGACCTATCTTTCATATATGAAGAATATCCTTCTTTCGGGGTTTAATAGACCAAGTTAGATGGGTTGGTGAGTATACACTTTGCTACCTGTACATATTTCTTGCATTTGTGCTTCATTTCTTGGTTAAAGCTTGTGGTAAATAGGGGTTTTGATGGGAGAAGCCCTTCGTTTTCCTTGCTTTATTTTAATAAGCAATATATTCTTTGCTTAGGGCAGGGAGGAGGGGGGAATAATAATGTCTCCTCCTGCCTGCCCCTGCTGCTCTTTGTCCCCAAGCAAAAACAGATCACAGAATACCTAACTCAGACCAATGTTTTTACTTTTTTTCCTCTCATGGTAAAGCTATGCACTGAAGTTTTTGTTTTTTGTTTTTTGTTTTGTTTTTTGTTTTGTTTTTGTTTTGTTTTTTGTTTTGCCAGAACAGCAGCTGCCCCAATGTATATACAATTTAACAACATTAAACCAGCAACTCAAAGAAACATTGTTCACAGATTTAATTAAAAATGTAGACTGAATCATGGTTCTTTATTCTGTTCCTACACATTCAGAAGGGACCAACTTGATACTTAAAAGAGAAAATAAAAAATCCCATGTGGTAAAATTTGAATACTATCTTTCTAGGGCAGTGGTCTGCAAACTCATTAGTCAACAGAACCCACAACCTATGTTGGCATGTGCCCTGATTGGGAATTGAATCCGAAACCTCTTGATGTACAGGATGTCCCTCCACCAACTAAGCTATACTGGCCAGAGCATATCATGATATCTTAAATTTCTGGCAGAGGTGGCACTGAATGATGGACTCTTCCTATAGTTTTAGCAATATATGCATGATATATTTTGATAGGTTCTGACAATTTGAGGATTCCTGCTCTTGTAAGGATGAAGGCTTAAAATGAGGCTCTAAACCAACGGTTCTCAACCCCTTTCACAGGGGTCGCCTAAGACTATTGGAAAACACCTATTTCCCATGGTCTTAGGAACCAACACACCGCTCCTCGGTGTAGCAAAATGTAGCATTGTAGTTTACTGTTGTCATATTAAGACTGTTACCTATGCTACACCATGATTCAAGACAAAATTTCCTTTATTTGTAATTAGAAATAAATATTTCACAATACATAATTACATATTGTTTTTGTGATTAATCACTATGCTTTAATTATGTTCAATTTGTAACAATGAAAATACATCCTGCATATCAGATATTTACATTACAGTTCATAACAGTAGCAAAATTACAGTTATGAAGTAGCAACGGAAATAATTTTATGGTTGGGGGTCACCACCACATGAGGAACTGTCTTAAAGGGTCGTGGCATTAGGAAGGTTGAGAACCACTGCTCTAAACCATATTAAAGGAATTTGGTTGTGATTAACACCTGAATATTTATTGTGTACAAATGTAAAACAAGCAAATTTCCTATGAGTCCAGGAGGCACTGTCCTCATTGTGTTCTTTGTAAATAATCCCACTTCCTTGTTTCATAATTCGTTGAATATAAAATTGGATAGTGGAAGAAAGGATCTAATTTCTAGATTTCTATACAAGTTGGGATTTGGGTATGGCACACCGATGCTGGTGTCAGTTTCGTAATTGGCTTAGATGTCTGTTGAGACTGCTGTGTAAAAGAATTTTTGAGCAACATACAATGTACTTTTTTATTTATTAAGGTAAAATATAGAAATTTATAACAAAATTTACCTTTTTAATATATATTTTTTCAACAAAGGTTTTCATTTAACTGTGGAGGCCCCTCTGGATGTTAGCTGAGTTACTTGGTTAATGGTTTTGAATACTCAAGCTCTCTTTTGGTATGGGAGCTGTTACTTTTGAGTTATGAATGCAATTTAATCTTGTTTAGCTCAGTTTGTTTATTGGCCTTTAAAATGTAGATATATTTTCTGTACAGCTTCTGAACACAACTAGTTGAGGCTAAGATAGAAACCCGGTAAGTTTGTCTCTCTGAAAAACTTGTAAGAACAGTTTTCTAACTCATTACTTGTTTGCACTTTAGTTCTTGTTTGTTTGGTACAGACATAGAGCAAATTATCATATTTCCTTGATACTAAGACCAACTTTTCTCCCTAATATTTTAACATTTCAGAAAATATGTAATATATACAGCATGTCATTGTTGTTCCCTCCTCCCTCCTCCCCTGAAATCCTCACTCGAAGACACATTTTATTATTTCAGAGAAAGGATGGGAGAGAGAGAAACATCGATTGGTTGCCTCTTCTACGCTGGGGACTGAACCCACAACCTATGTTGGCATGTGCCCTGATTGGGAATTGAATCCGAAACCTCTTGATGTACAGGATGTCCCTCCACCAACTAAGCTATACTGGCCAGAGCATATCATGATATCTTAAATTTCTGTACTGTATTGTATTTCTTTTCTCCCACAAAGTTATTATTAAAGTTGTTGTGTGTCATTGTTTCTGGAAAATTTGGTAGTTACATTTTTTCTTTAAATGTTAGAATAGGAACTAATGTTGGAAAGCTGGTTTTATTTGTCATGGTTTTAAACCAGAAGCCACCACTAAATCATGGAGAAATTCCTATTTGACACCTCCCTCCTTACCCTTACAATCTTTGATGATTTTGGTTTTTCCATCAGCAGTTGTAAGAGAGCCCTGAAAAGAGGCAGCCAGTGCCCCCTGGGAAATATCAGAGTGAACTGGGACAGATGATTTTCTGCCATTCTCTCCTAAGTTTCCACTCATTGGGGTCTGGTTACAGAGTGTTGCCCCTTTCTGGCTAACAATCCCCTGGGTATTTGAGTATTTACCTCCACCTCCTCCTTTTTAAACTTGAAATTGGAAGCAAGAGATGCTTTATCATTGTGAATGCTACTGAGAAACAGCTCGGAAGGTTGCTTCAGTACTGTTGCAGGTTCTGTCTAGGGATGTCATTAGGGGTGTTAATGGAAGCTTTAAACAAAGACACTTTCCAGGTGCTGGATTCTGCCATCCTGTAAGTGTGCTCTCTAGAGAATGTATTATTCATCATGGTTATGGAAGGCTGTGGTTGGCAGTGCAACAGCCTGCAATAATTGCACCATCTAGATCAAGAAGACTAGAGCCCTGAGACTTAGAGATGAGAGCAACAGCTTTAGTAGGTTCTGCAGCTTCTCACTGTATCCATCCTTAAGAACAGAACAAAAGAATTGAGGTGAGTAGGAATGGTAAGAAAAGAAAGAGGAAATTCGAAAGCAAGCCAGCCATTTTAATTGTTCCATTTGTAAGAGAGCCTCAGGAAGCAAGTGGTAATGATGCTTTTGAACTCTGAGAATGGCATCTTTCCACTGGTCCAGGATTCCTCAGGAAATTGGTGTGTGGGATTTTATTGCGCAGATGAATTTTGCCGAGTATCCGGTTAAGTGCTGATTAGAATGGGTGTTAGTAGTTTGTCTTTCACCTTTTCTGTTTTAGTCACCATCACCACCCCTTTTTTTGTAAATTTGAAAGGGATGGTTATGGGTCTAATAAGAATCTGAAAGATTTATATCAGGAGAGATGAAAACTGTTTAGATTTTTAGTCCTATAGATTGGGCATGTTTGTTTAGGATTCCATGTGAGATAGAGGAAGGAACAAAGCTTAAGAGCCTGACTTTTATGGTATTGATGTATAATGTGATATGGGTATAGTTTAGTTTGGGGAGGGGGGAGAATGCCTTTTGGACTCTGGCCAATGTGGCTCATTTGATTAAAGCATAGTCCCATTCGGGTTTGATCTCTGGTCAGGATATATACAAGAAGCAACCAATGAATGCATAAATAAATGTAACAACAAATTGATATCTCTCTCCCCCTCTTCCCGCTTTTCTTTCCCTTCTCCTCTCTCTAAAATCAATCATTCAATCAATTGGTCAATAAAAATGCCCTCTGGGACAGTTGGCAAGATCTGAATAAGGTCTGCAGATGAGATAATAGAATTGCTTCAGTGTTAATTTTCTGATTTTGATCATCACTTTTAGGATGTACACACTGAAGTATATCGAGATAAAGGGACATTGTGTCTGGAGAGAGAGATAGAAACATAGATCAGTTGACTCCTGCATATACCTCTTTCTTACCCCCCAACCCCCCACCAAGAACCAGACCACAACAGGGCATGTGCCTTGACCAGGAATCGAGCCACTAATCTCTGGTGAATGGGATGATGCTCAATTCACTGAGCCACATTGGCCAGGCGCGCGCTCTCTCGCGCGCGCTCTCTCTCTCTCTTTCCGTGTGTGTGTGTATTTTTTTTTAGTCTAGATATTGCTTAGTGTAGAGAGACAATAAAGCAAATATGGTGAAATAGTAACATTTAGTGAAGGATATGTTAGAAATCCTTTTTGCACAAATTCCCTTTTTATGGAGGTAAGAACTTTCCTCTTTTTAAAATTGTGAATCGCTTTTTAGTTCAGTTCTAAAATGCATTAGGTAGTAAGAAAACCAAAAAGCCAATCAAAAAGAATGTATGCACCCCTATGTTCATAGCATCACAATTTACAAAAGCTAAGATCTGGAAACAGCCCAAGTGCCCATTAGTAGATGAGTGGATAAAAACGTTGTGGTACATTTACACCACAGAATACTATGCAGCAGTAAAAAAGAAGGCTCTCTTAACCTTTGAGACAGCATAGAGGGACCTGGAGAGTATCATGCTAAGTGAAATAAGTCGATCAGAGAAAGACAAGTATCACATGATCTCATTCATATGTGGAGTCTAAGTAACAAAATAAACTGATGAACAGAGTAGATCCAGAGACATGGAAATATGGAACAGAGTGCAGAATCTTGGGCGGAAGGTGGGGGTGAATGGGTGGGTGGGAAATAGTCAACTGAGAACCTTGTATGCATATATGCAGGACTCATGGCCACAGACAGTGGAGCAATGAGGGCCTGGGGCGGGGGTAGGGGTGGGGGCGGGCTGGAGGGGGTCATTGTGAGAAAAGGGGGGACATATGTAATACTTTCAACAATAAAGAATTATTAAAATAAAAATTAAAATGCATTAGGTAAAAAGCTTCTACATGTATATTTTTTAAATGTAAGTCCTAATGCAGACCTTTATAATTTTTTGTTTTATTTTTTAATCTGAGGTTCTATACCTTTGCTGAGGGAATTCTATAGCATCTTGAAACAATAACATAAAATTGCTTTATGTTCTAGTGACTAGATTGCTAATTGAGAATGTCTCAAAGAAATAATCTTTTAAATCGCCTTCTAAAAGAATAGAAATAAAATTCTAATAATGAAATACTTTGGGGAGAGGAAGATAGGTTCATTTCCTCTGTCCTTCAAAATGGATGATTATGAGGGGGGATAAATTGTGAAGGGAAAAAAATTTTAATTAATAGTAACTAAAATTACTTATTATGATTGCAAATGTATTCTAGAAGGAAATATATAAAAATTAAGATGGTTGTGTTAGAACTGTGGTTTTAAATAGCTTTCATTTTTCCATACTTGTATATTACTTTTTAAAATATATATATGTTCTTGTTGATTTTAGGGAGGAAGGGAGGGGGATAGAGAATGAGCGAGAAGTACCAATGATGACAGAATCATTGATCAGCTGCCTCCTACACACCCCACATTGGGAATCAAACTGTGACCTCCTGCTTCATAGGTCAACGCTCAACCACTGAGCCACACTGACGGGCATATGTTGCTTTTTTAAATAAGAATGTTGTTTGTTATTTTGTCTGTATTGGTACCCTTAAAATAAACCATACTTCCTTTATTCTACAGAGTGGAGGCTGTGTCCCCCCGACTCGACATCATGAACATATTTGATCGGAAGATCAACTTTGATGCGCTCTTAAAATTTTCCCATATGTAAGTATTTTGACCTTGACTACAGTTTCTTTTCCTTTCATATCTTTTTTCCCCCTAGTTTATTAACTTCTGTATATTTGCTAGAATCCTGAGGATAAGCACCCGGTTCTAAGGACTGCTGTGAAAAAACTAGAAAGCCATTTAGTTATTCTAGTTTCAGTACTTATTGTTCAGAATTTTGGGTTTGGGGCTCTTCCCCAGCATTTAAGATTCTCTATTAACCTGTTTTCAAAATATTCTTTTTTTAATTGTAATATAATTTGCACATATTCCTTGGGAAGGAGAAGAGAGGGAATGATTCTTAGCTTAGAGCTGAGCTTGGATTGATCCCAGAGTGATGGCTGTTATTAACATTCTTTTTCAGAACCCCTTCCACACAACAGCACCTGAAGAAGGTCTATGCCAGTTTTGCCCTCTGCATGTTTGTGGCGGCTGCGGGGGCCTATGTCCATGTGGTCACTCATTTCATTCAGGTAAGAGCAATAAATTATAATTGGAAGAAACTAGCTCAACAGAGTGGTCCAAAGCCTGTGCTCCTCCTCAATCTTTTTCAGTAGTTTGGCATCTCAGCGAGAATCAGCCTGTAAATCAGGACATTGCGCAGCCATTTGAATTTTCTGGCAACTCTGCCCTCCAGATACTGAAGTGGTTAGCTTCACAATGTCTGAACCCTGATACTGAGTGATGGTGTTGTTGATATACAAGATCCCTACCCACTGAGTAGAGGCACTATATGCATGCTGGGATTCTTCTCCACAGTAGCCTTTTTATCTTTTCTTCCTTTCCCCCTTTTTTGCCTGAATGACTGGAGTATTTAGATACAAAACACTGATTGTATGATTAATTGTCAGGAGGGGCAGGGTTGAGACCTTTAAGGATTTAACCCATTTTACTCTCTGATACACTTATTATCTGCATGTTTGAGTGAGAAAAACGCTTCAATAACTCATTTTCCTGTGTTGAAGGAGAGTTTGGGTTTGATCAGCAGGAATAGAAGGGGGACACTTGAGGAATAATAAGCAAGTTTAAAGTTCTCACTAGCCACGACTTGTTGCTTTTAGTGTGTCCTTTTTAGTGTAAGTACAAGGATGTGCCAGTATTGTCATTGGCACTGCTGAGAACTATCCCGCACTCATATTTCCTTGCAGGGGCAGTGTGAAAAATTATTCTAGGTACTCAAAGGCTAGGAATTTGATCCCTTGAATTTAGACTAAAACATAATCTACCTCTTAGGCAAGAGTGGCCCTTTTAAGTAATGTAAAATAAAGTCATCCTCATTTTCCATGGATTTCATATTTGCAAATATACTTACTAAAATGTATTTGTAACCCTAAAATTAGTATTTTTGTAGACATTTGCAATCTTATCCAGAGCAGCAAAACATTTGAGTTGCCTACCACATCTATGTTCCAGCTGAGGTTGACCAGGCAACACACTACACCTTATTTTAAGCTCTCAAACTATAAACAATAATCCTCTTCATGATCTATTTAGTATGACATTTCTTTTTTCTTTTTTGTGCTTTTTGTTGATAATTTTGCTGTTTAAAATGGCTCCCAAGCATAGTGCTAAAGTACTCTCACTGTTCCTAATTGCAAGAAGACTACTATGTGCCTTATGGAGAAAACATCTATTAGATAAGCTTTGTTCAACATGAATTACAGTGCTGTGACTGTGAGCTCAATGTTAATGAACCAGCAATATATATCCAACTGCCTTCAAACAGAAAACACACATAAAACAAGGTTATGTATTGATCAATTAATGAAAATGTGACTGGTGGCTTCCAAGGACCTAACATTTTATTTCCCACAGGAGCAATTGTTCAGTATTCACTAATTCATTGTTCATAGTGAGTTTACAGAACATAACTACTGTGGAGAACAATTTATATTTTTAAAGGAAGAAAGGACCTTCAGTGCCTACATATACATCCTTAATGATTTCTCTCTTATATGCCAATAGGTTTTTCCCATTTGCTCTGTAAAAAAAAAGAATTTTTTTTCTTAAAAAACTAAGTCATGTTTATTGTAGAGAATTTGGATAATGATAAGTAAATGTAAAACTATAATCCTATTACCCAGAAATAACTACATACTCTTAATGTTTTGGTACTTTTTGTTGTTAATTCTCACTTGGAGGACATTTTTAGAGAGAATAGAAGAGCGGGAGGGAGGAAGAGATAGAGACAGACATAAAGACATCAACGTGAAAGAGACACATCTGTTGGTGCCTCCCGAACTGGCCCCAACAGTGGCCAGGGATAGAACTTGCAATCCAGATACTTGCCCTTGTGCTCTTGACCGGGAATCGAGATCTTTCCCTGCTCAGGTGGACAATCTAACCACTGAGCCAGGGCAATTTGGGTACTTTTTTGATACTTAACCTTTGTCCCAGTATTTTAGGTTGCTATAGCAGAATACCGTAGACTGAGTGGCTTAAACAGCAAACAGTTCTTACAGTTTTTGAAGCTGGAAAGTCCAAGGCAAAGCACCAGCAGTTGTGTTGTGTGGTAGGGCCTTCTTCCTGGTTCATAATCCACCATCTTCTTGCTGTGTTCCCACATGGCGGAAGGGATAAGGGAGCTCTCAGGGCTCCCTTTTTTAACAAAACTAAACAAAACACAATATTTTATTGATTTTTTTTTTTTTTATAGAGAGGAAGGGAGAGGGATAGAGAGTTAGAAACACCAATTGAGAGAAACATCAATCAGTTGCCTCCTACATACTCCCTACCAGGGATGTGTCCACAACCAAGGTACATGCCTTTGACCAGAATCGAACCCAGGACCCTTCAGTCCACAGGCCAATGCTCCATCCACTGAGCCAAACCAGTTAGGGCTCAGGGTTCCTTTTTATAATGGCACTAATCCCCTTCATGAAGGCTCTACCTGTATGGCCTAATCATCATTCAAAGACCCAATTTCTAAATACCATCATATTGGAGGTTAGAATTTAAACATGAATTTGAGGTGGGAGATGTTCCGTTTATAGCACCCTTTCTCTGTCTTTCTGTATGTGTACATTTGTGTGTGTTTTAAAGTGATCAAAAAGGGGTCATTTCTGTCTGTTCTACAGATTGGAAAGTGTTTCTAGCACTTGTCACTTTGGTTCATTTTTTCCTCTTTCTTGGGTAAGACTCATAGTTGGACTAGGATAGTTGTGGTTGATGGACTTTCCAGGCCAGAAGAACCTCTAGCATCCACCATGGCCCTAACCCTGTCCTTTAAGTCTCCTTTTTAGCCCCCATGCCTTTTCCACTGCCTCCAGGTTAGAAGCAAGTATTAGAAAGTTCAGATGAATAACTGAATCTAATAAAGTCTCTTGCAAAATAAATTCGATACTTTCAAGTATTCAATTACGACTCTGGATCTGACAGGCTGGTCTGCTCTCTGCCCTGGGCTCCCTGGGATTGATGATTTGGCTGATGACAACACCTCATAGCCATGAAACTGAGCAAAAAAGACTGGGACTTCTTGCTGGATTTGCTTTCCTTACAGGTATGTATGTTACGGGATTGGTCTAATTTTGGAGCTTGGGTGGTGGAGACTATATGTTTTAGTATCTCTTTAGACCAGGGTCTGAGACTTGTATTTATTCCGATTCATCCCAACTGGTACACTTACTATCCAGCCTTATATTTGAATGTATTTTGCCTTGTGCTGCTTTCTTATTTCATGTAGGTGTATCTTGCTTCCCCATCCAGAGGGTAAGCTATTTGTGACTGGTGACTGATATCTATTTTTGTATAAAAAAAATAAGCATTTGTGTGCTTGAATGAATGAGGTTTAAGAGCTTAGGTAGCATAACTTGTTAATGATAGACATTTGATTAAACAAGGTCCAAGAATCTTAGTTGGACTCATACTGGCAATTATCATAGAAGCATCCATCTATTCTGAACCTTGCAGACAATTAATTAAAGCCATACATTGAGAAACATCACACAGGGCCCTTTGTTGATCTCATGAAAATAATTAAAAGCATACCACTTCTAGAATTATCATTAAGAGAAACTGGACTAAAGCTACACAGTAAGAATACTTGCAAAACAGCATTTGAGTTGGTATAACTGGTTCTGAGTGAGTCTAATGTATACCATGTTGAAGAAATTATAGAAAGGCAGGGATTTAGAGATTAAGATTTTTAGATGAGGGAAGCTAGTTTTTAAAGACATTAAGGAGTGGAATCAGAAGAAAGGGAAGTAGCCAAAGTAGAGGTAATGGTAGAGCCAGAACAGGCTGCTGCTGTGTCCTCCTATTGGCACATGTCCACCTGCAGAACTGGTCTGGCCTTTTCTACAAAGAGAGTCAGTCCTGGATGACTACAAGGTTGCTGGCTACCAGGCTCTGCTTTACTCTTAATTCTTTTTTTCTAATCTAATCCCTGATCTGGCCCACATTACAGGCCCACATCACTCCTCTTCAGAGTTTTGCAGCCTTTATGTAGCTCAAAAATGTTTGACATGCCGAGGATTAGAGAGCAACCAAAGGACTTGTACACATACATATTAGCATAATCAATGGACACAGACACTGGGGCAGTGGGGGCTTGCCCAGGGTGGGAATGGCAGTGGGGAGGAGGTTGGTCAATGGGGGGAAAAAGGAGATTTATGTAAAACTTTAGACAATAAACAAAAAAATTTTTTTCACATGCTTATTTCATTTTTCCTAATCTCTTTTCCTCCTGGGGGTCATCAGCGATTTTCAGCTAAGAGGACATTTTGCAGCTCTATAAATAAATAACTTAGTCAAGTTTAAATTTTCTTGAAAACAAGGAAAATTGAAAGATTTAATTACTTTAGTCCACATGTTTTGTCTGTTTTTAGGAGCATGGGCATACTTGTGCTATTTAGTGACGAGCTTTTGGATGAGGGTCCTCTTCAAGAATTGATGGTAGTGCCCTAGCTGATTTGGCTCAGTGGATAGAGCTTTAGCCTGCGGACTGAAAGGTCCCGGGTTTGATTCTAGTCGAGGGCACATGCCTGGGTTTTAGGCTTGATCAGACATGCAGGAGGCAGCCAATCAATGATTCCCTGTCATCATTGATGTTTCTGTCTCTTTCTTCCTCTCTGAAGTCAGTAAAAATGTTTTAAAAAATAAAGAAAAGCAAGAAAGAATTGATGGTAGTAATGTGTTCTGGGGCTTTTTGTTTTCTAGGGGTTGGCCTGGGCCCTGCCCTGGAGTTTTGCATTGCCATCAACCCCAGGTAACTATTTTGGAAGTGTTTTATTCTTTCTACTTTTGTGAATGAACCTTCTAAATATAAACTGTATTCCTATAGCCCTCAATCTCATGGTCTTTTCCTTAACAGCATCATTCCCACTGCCTTTATGGGCACAGCAATGATATTCACCTGCTTCACCCTGAGTGCACTCTATGCCAGGCGCCGTAGTTACCTCTTCTTGGGAGGTAAGTATGGATTGGAAAACACAAGAGAGGGTCTCCACTCTAGGATTCTCGCTAGATCTATTTCCTTATCCTTACCCCCCAACTTCTGTGATTATTGGGGTGAAGTAGTAAGCCTTCATTTGGGGAGAAATGTAAGGAATGGCTTTAACTGGATTGCTTTACTTTGGCTCCTCTCAGTATGGCTTTTTGTTATCTCTTATAGGTATATTGATGTCAGCCATGAGCCTGATGCTCTTGTCTTCCCTGGGGAACCTTTTCTTTGGATCCATTTGGCTTTTCCAGGTGAGACTTTCCAGTGGCTATTTGCCTCACACCTTTTTCTTGCTTAACCTTAAAGCAAAATAGACCAAGAATCCTCCAGAATGCTTACCTTGTTGGGCAGTGCCCTTGAAGCCTCCCCACTAACTTCCTAGAATGGAGCCTTCTATGGGTAAAAGTTCAGATTAAACAGGGGTTGCACTTTGCTCAGAAGAAGACAGTTTGCTCAAAGATCATTTCTCTAAGGTCTGTCCAGCCAGCAGTTCATTATTAAAATGATTGAATCTCTTCTAGTGACCAAAACAATTAGTGCAAAATTGTGCTGACAGAAGTAATGAGGTCTTCACTATAGGCTACAGTTCCCGTGAATGTCAATGTCAGTGGATTAACATTCGATGTACTTTCAAGTGGCCAAGAGCCAGAAAGAAGTATGGCTTTTTTCCTCAGTGGTGTCTACCAGATGGTAACCTTATCTCATTCTTTTGCTAGGCAAACTTGTATTTGGGGCTGATGGTCATGTGTGGCTTTGTCCTTTTTGATACTCAACTCATTATTGAAAAGGCTGAAAATGGAGATAAGGATTATATCTGGTAAGTGTGAAAACTGGTCTTTAACAAGAATGAAGGGTGAGGCATACTGCTCCATTCGGTAGCTCTTTTCTGAATCCTAGGGACAATCCTTTGCCTGACTCACCTTTCTAGTGATGAGTAGACCAGGTGGCACTAGCCAAGCTTTGGTGTGGTGTATGTGGGAGGAACCCATGGTTTTGGAACAATAAATAGCATAGTTTCTTTAAATTTCTGAAAAATGTCAGATTTTAAAATACTGAACTACTAATGTATTTGTTTGTTTTTAAGGAGTTTTTATTTTTATTTTTTGTTAACCCTCTCCAGGAGATATTTTTCCATTGATCTTTAGGGAGAGTGGAAGGGAGGGGGAGAGAGAGAGAAACATTGATTTGAGAGAGACACATCGATTGGTTGCCTCCTGCACACACCCAACCAGGGCCCAGGCTGTAGTGGAGCCTGCAACTGGGGTAAGTGCCCTTCACAGGAATCAAACCCACAATCCTCCAGTCCCAGACTGGCGCTCTATCCACTGTGCCAAACCGGCTAGGGCTCCATACTTTTAATAGTGGTTACCTCCATATTTTTAAGAGAAGAAAAGGGATCCTTTATCTTTTATTCTTTATACTTCTGTATTCTTTAAATCTTTAATAATGAGAATACACACACACACACACACACACACACACACACACACACACACATAGTTTTAAAATATGTGTATTTTTTCATGTTGAAATTCATCTCATAGTTAGTAGTTCAAGGTTCAGAGTTAGGCCTGAATTTCTCTTTTTTTCTATGTTACATGGCTTCATTGAATTGAAAGAATTTCTAACAGTTTTACTTCCTTAGTTGGTGGAAGTACTTGTGGGTGGGGATTTTGTGTTTTGTATCTTTGTGTAAAGGAAAGTGGAAGTGCAGTTTGTGATCTGGCTTTTTTTCAGGCACTGTGTTGACCTCTTCTTAGACTTCGTTACTCTCTTCAGAAAACTCATGATGATCCTGGCTATGAACGAGAAGGTTAGTCAGCCCACTACCCAAAGATGAACGAATAGCTCCTGAGCTCAGTATCTGTGTGTACTTTGAATTTGAAAACTTACATACTGTGTAGGTCCAGGGTTATATAATGCAGGCCATTGAGGAAGAAGTAAACCTGAAGTTTTCAGCTAGTGGAGCCAAAGGAACAAGTAAAAAAAAGTCCTTAAAAACACACACACACACACAAAGTTAATCCTAGTATCAAAGGGAAAAGAGCTTCAGTGGTGGCAGTTATACAAAGAATATAAAGGCTGTAAAGATGGCTATGACTCAGAAAAGAATATTCTGGAGGATTTTTATAATATTGGCAACTAGCTTTTGTAAATGTATTTCAGAAGTAGACCAATTTATCCATTTGTTGGTCTTGATATTTTTCAGAGAAGCATTCTGTGTTTAGTCTATACTCCAGCAGCAGGGGAACAATGAAACCACAGCTTTTCTTACAGTTCTTACTGTGGAACAAGACAGTGGTGGTGGAAGCAGGTGACTAGATGGGTTTGCTGGTTCTTTGGTCTGTGCCACAGTTGGGCTGAGTACCCAACAATGTCCCAGGTTCAGTCAAAGCAACTCAATCTTTCATTCGTTTAATACACTGAGCTTCCACCTAAGATTTACTGAAGAGTTTCCTATACTAGAATATTTCTGAATGTTGGTTTATACCCAGGATTTATGCTTCCTTCTCTGGCCTAATGGAAAATTGGTCTTGGCCTGGGTCTTGACCTCTTTAGTTCTTTTAGGGTAGACTGCCAGACTGCAGCCTTCACTGACTGGGATATGAGCTGTGGTAGTTATGAGTAGCCAAGAGTGGTCATGAGGCCCACCTGAGTACTCTTGGGGTGGGAGTAGGAACAGCTGCTTGAAGTTTAGTCTTATCAAAAGTCTGTCAGCAATTTGGGGGGTCTACCAGTGGACCAACTGTTGTTACACTAAAGAAGCATTTCTCATTCCTTTTTATTGTCCTGCGCCCTTCCAGTCCCTAACTAAACGCAGCCAGTATTGGTTCAAAGAGTTTTAGTTTGAATGTCTGATGTCAAAAATTAATTGAGTAATTTTTTTCATTTCCAGGACAAGAAGAAAGAGAAGAAGTGAAATGACCATCTAGCCTTTTCCATTTTGGCTTCCACTCCCTCTGGCCCCTCATTTTCTCTTTGCACACATTACAGGTGGCGTGTTCTGTGATAATGAAAAGCATCAGAAAAGCTTTTGTACTTTGTGGTTTTCTCTATTTTGAAATTTTTGATCAAAAAACTGATTAGCAGAATATAGTTTGGAGTTTGGCTTCATATTCCTGGAGTTCTTCCCCACTCTGTTTTCTGACATCCCCATCCCTAGCTTCTTCCTCCCCTTAGGCAGCCAGTCCACCATGGTGAGGAGTGGAACCTGCAGAGGGAGACAACTCCAGGAGTCTGCTTTCCGAATGAGCTGTTGTACCAAGTGGATCTGAACTGTTCGGTCGAGCCACCTCAGCCCTTCCTTCCTCAGCGCTGTGGTTGGTGCCCCGTTTCTGTGGGACTGGGCAGCATATTTTCCTTTGGAAGGAAGTTTGCTGGTCCTGTTGTTACTCTGGCTCATTATAGCTGAGCTTCAGTCAGCCCCTACAAAGAACATGAAGAGCCTCCTCTGATAGATGCTTTGCCTCTTCTGAGCTGCCTAAGTCACTGCTGGTCTGGCGCACACACCTTTCTGCCTTGCCATCACAAAAGGAATGCGGATCTGTGTGTTCTCTTTCCTGTCCCTTGTCTGACCCTCAGGGAATCTGCCTGCTTTCCATCCCAGGTGGGAGGACTTCAGCCCAAAGGAAGACTGTTCATGTCAGGCACTTAGAAAAGGCTGATTATTTATGGCAAGGTAAAGCCTAGAATTTCCAAGTTTCCCCTGGCTTTTATTTTATTGGTTATCGCCTTAGTTACTGAGTGGCCTCTACCAGATGGCTGTGATAAAAGATCCCAGGAGAGGAAGGACAGGGGAGGGTAATGGTTGAGCCTCTACTAATCCTGTCAGATAAACCTTGATAAGGGCTTATGTGGGACAAAATCTCTGCTGAGTGGTTCTTTGTTCAGGTCAACAGAATGGGGCTGTGATAACTTGGGAGGCAGCATTCATAAGGGTTCTTTGATGCATTTTTGTTATCTCCCATCTGGTAATGTCCTAATGAATTATAGAAGGTGTCAAGCGAGGAGTTTTGGCAGGAGATAAATGTTTATTCTACGCATGCATTTTAGTTTTTGGCTGTACACCTGTTTCCAAAAATCGGCAATCTTCCTGGCAGGGCCCAGGTAACTGAACCTGCAAGATACCTGATTTCCTGCAGCTTTTTGGTTGCAGTTGGAGAGAGGGCAGTGCTAATAGGACATCAGTTCCTTCCCTGTGGGTTGCACAGTCAGCTGACACAGATACAGGCCTTGGGAGCAGTTGTGCTCTGGCTACTCACAGGGCTTCCGTGTAAGGAGAATGAGCCATTGAAAGCTTATTGCCAGTAGGACACCATTTTGGGCTCTGCCTGTTCACACCCAGTATACAATTTGACCCAGTGCCTACTGATTTTCAGTGCACCATATCCCTGAGATTAATGAAAAGATTAATTCCCGGGGTGGCATGCCACCCAGAATGGCTCACTTCCACGGAGGATGCTGCCCTCTGATTTAGCTGCTGCCTCCATCCTCTGGCTTGAGAACTTACTAAAGGGACTTTCTTTCCATTAAACCCCAGTAGCAATTCCATAACATTTGTTAATTCTCTGCTAGGTCTGAGAATGAGTTACACCTCTTGAAGCCAAACTCCATCTCTTGTGCTTTTTTGCTTTGGATAAAGGAGTTTTTCTTTAGAAACAGTGCCAAGAATGACAAGATATTTAAAAAAAATAACACAAAAAAACTACTTTTGAAGAAAATGTCTAACAGGTTTTTAAAACAGTAATCACTGTAATTATCGCTTTCTTTTCTAGTTCATTGGTTTTCAGCTCAGGCTGCATTCTCTAACTCATACTGTGAAAACAAAGGTGTTTTTGATCAGAAATATATGAAATCTACATAGTCTTAATTTGTAAAAAATAATAATAATAAAGAAAATTCCTTAACCTTTCCTGGCGTTAACATGTTTTAAATTCAAGTCCACAGCTGAACATGGGGCTTGGGGGGTTTACTGGTGGGAGTTCATGGGATAAGATTTGCTCTAGGTGTGAATAGAAAGAAACAAGGACCCATTTAGGCACCCATTCTGTAGCCACAGCTTGCCACAAAGGCTGGAGATTTTCTCTGTCCAGTATATAACCCAGGCCTTTTCTGTCCTCCCCAACCTTAACTGTAAGTGGTTTGTGGTAGCAGTATGTGTAGTTGGTTCCAGTGTACAGCCACATTGGCAGGCTCTGTTCTAGGGGCCAGGAATCATCAGTGAAAAACATCATTTTCCTCGTTCATATATGATATATAAACTGAAGTTTGTATTACAATCTGGTTATCCTGTTTTGGCATGTTTGCCCTCTGGTTGTCGTGTTCATTGTAGCCACAGAGCTTCCTGTTAGGATTTGAGTGTTAACTGACTGGTTTGTCCACGTTACTCCCAGTTGACCACCTTGGACTCCACATACCCCCATCCCCAGCTGAGGATCGCCACCCCTCTCCCCAACTTAGAAAGTGTACCTAAAGCATTTTCTCTTCTCTCGCTGACTGAAAAACGTCAGTCTCAGATCATTTTTAGTTTATTCTTTTAGAGAGGGGAACATCAGTTCCACTTATTTATGCATCCATTGGTTGCTTGTATGTATGGTGACTAGGGATTGAACCCGAAACCTCGGTGTTTTGAGGTGACTAACCAACAGCGACCCTGTCAGGACCAGTCTCAGATTTATAAATATATATATATTGTTGAAAATATTAACAAATGTCCCCCTCGTTCCCCCCCCACACATTAATCCTCTCCAGCCTGCTCCCCGCCCCCAGTCTCAGATTCTTTAAAACCAAATTTTATCTTTGTGCTGGGTAAGGGGTAAGTTACAAGGCACAAATAGTGCTGACATAGGCACTGTGTAAAATGCTTTATAGACTTTAATGTTCTAATCTATATATATATAAAAGCCTAAGGAACTGATAGATCAACAGGTAGCTATGACATCACTGACCACCACAGGCATGGAAACATGAAACAGACTGATGAACCTCAGAGGGAAGGGGGTAAGAGAGAGGGTGGGAAGAGATTAACTAAAGATCTTATATGCATACTAGAGGCCCAGTGCATGGATTCGTGTACTGGTGGGGTCCCTTGGCCTGATCTGTGCCCTTTCGTAATCTGGGACCCCTCAAGGGTTGGAGAGCAGGTTTTGGCCCTATCCCCACAAGTGAGGTCCAGGGACCCCACTGGTACACAAATCTATGCACCAGGCCTCTAGTAACTTAATAAGGTGGTATATTTACTACATATGATCAGTAGCTTCTAAAGTCATGCCTGCAGGCAGCTGCAGATCTGTCTAGAAAGAACCAAGGAACTCCATCTCCGGAGCCCCAGCTTTTCACTGTTGCCCTGTGTAGGCAACACTGAAGTTAGTGCCTCTTGGGCCAGCGCCATCCTTTCCATCCTGACCTTCCTTCTGGCTACAGCTCCAACCTGGTAGAGAGGGAAATGTGAAGTGGTTTGAGCAAAATCTCCCTAACCCCAATCTTCATGACCTCTTAGTCTTTTCTTCAGTGAGCCCAGTTACAAATTAAACAGAAGTGGTTAGCACAGCTCATTCCATCCTAGCAGACCTGTGGCATGAGAAAGTGAGGAAGTCACTGGCGCAGAAGTGGAAGGACCTTGCATGTTGGGTGAAGAGACAGTCTGTCCTGCCTACGCAGGTTAGCAGATGGGGGCACCTCCATGACGGGGATAAAGACAGCTGAGCAGTTCTAGCTGGTTTGGCTCAGTGGATAGAGCGTCAGTCTGCAGACGGAGGGGTCCTGGGTTCGTTTCTGGTCATGCCCTGGTTGCGGGCTCCATCCCCAGTGGAGGCATGCAGGGGGCAGCTAAACAATGATACTCATCATTAATGTTTCTATTTCTCCCTTTCTGAAATCAATAATAATAATAAAAAGACAACCGAGTGCAGGAGAACTATTGCAGGCATTCTGTGCTTCCATGGGGGAGCATGGTGGGCCCTGAGAACAGTGGAAGCAGAGAAGGGTTTTGGAGATGACGCCTGAGCTAAGTAAGGCTAAATCTCAAAGACTAAGTCTAAGTAAAACCCAACAGTGGGAATGGATATTTCCAGGTTAAAGGATTCATATGAGAAAAGGCGCAGGAGCATGATTCAGCATGGGGAGTGCTGGGTGTGGTCAAAAGTTCGATTTTGCTAGGTTGTTAAGCTTGAGAAGACCTCGTACAGGCATACCTAGGAGTTATTATGGGGCTTTTCCAGATCATCACCATAAAGCAAATATCACCATAAAGTGAGTTGTAATTTCTTTGATGATGGAGGGTCTTGCCTTCAAATTGTAACAACAACAAAAGGCAACTTCTGTAAACTCAATAAAACAAGGTGAGCCTGAATTCCATGCTAAGGAGTTGGCTCTGTCCTGAGGGTAACAGAAAGCACTGGAAGGCCACTGAACAAGGTATTTGCATTTTCACATTTCACCTGGGAGAGGGGCCCATTGAAAGGCAATTACACTCTTTAGTGCCCAAATTGTGGTCTCATGACCCAATAAAAGGAACCAGAACTCCTTGGGTAAATGGTGCTAAAGATCTACACAGGAAATGTACAAAATGAACCTGGAATCCTGTTACTCCAGAAAGCAAAAAACCTATCAAGGCTGACTAATATAATTCATAGAAAATCAGAGGCCAACCTAAAGAGGCTTCTACTGGCTACAGATGGGATTGTTTCCTCACAAGAATTATAAGTGGCCGAAACCGGTTTGGCTCAGTGGATAGAGCGTTGGCTTTCGGACTGAAAAGTCCCAGGTTCGATTCGGTCAAGGGCATGTACCTTGGTTGTGGGCACATCCCCAATAGGGGGTGTGCAGAAGGCAGCTGATCGATGTTTCTCTCTCATCGATGTTTCTAACTATCTCTCCCTCTCTGTAAAAAATCAATTAAAAAAAAAGAATTATAAGTGCAATGGATTGAAATAAAATATTTTAAAATTCATGATATTTTAAAAATATCTTACTGGTCACCTTTGAAGGATGCTAGAACTAGTCACTTCCGAATACTTGTTAATAAAGGGAAAGAAACAAGCATTTATCCTTTCTGTTCTGTACTAACTGTACTTCAGGGTAATAAAAAAGTAGTGTAAGTTTCTTTTTATAGAAATAGTCCAACTAATAGACAAAGAAATTACAGGATTTACTAGTATCATTATTTTGTAAACCTCTGATGAAATAATAAAAGCAGGCAATCAATAGCCACCAACATCAGCTTGACCACCTCAGTGGCTGATAGTTGATCTATGAACCAAAAAGTTACAGTTGGATCTCCATCAGGACACAAGCCCAGGTTGCAGGCTCGATCCCCAGTAGGGGGCTGCAAAGAGGCAGCTGATCAATGATTCTCTCTCATCATTGGTGTTTCTCTCTCTCCCTCTCCTTTCCTCTCTGAAATACCTATAATAATAAAAGTGTAATATGCTAATTAGACCGACAGCCAAATGACCTTCTAGATGTCTTTCTGGATGACCTTTGGAATGAAGCCAGGGCTTCAAGGGCAAGGGTTGTGAGGGCCGGCCGAGGCAGGCGGGGCTGTGAGACCGAGCCCCTTGCACAAATTTCATGCATCGAGCCTTTAGTGTGTGTGTGTGTGTGTGTGTATACACTAGTAGGCCTGCTCAAGTAGCTCACTGCCACTTGCCTCAGCTGGTGGCTCGGCCTACCGCTGCTCATAGCTCTCTGCTGCACATAGCTCGCTGCCCCACCCTCCTGCTGTTGGTCCTTACGTGTCATGGTATAATGACCACTTGCATATTACCTCTTTATTATATAGGATAACCCAAACAAACAACAATATGCAATGATGTAGATCTTGTTTGGATCCTAATTCAAATCAATGAACTGGAAAGAAAGATGTGGGGCAATTTGAATCTGTAGTAACCATTATCCAGGATGGGTCCCTAGGATCCGATCTGGCCTCCTGTTATTCACAGCCTCTCATAGTGAAGCAGGCTGGCAAATCTGACCCAAGAAATACCGTGTGTGTGACTTAAGAAGCTGGCTTGGTCATACAGAGAGCATTGTGGCTTTCTTCCTCGCTCCTTGGTTTACTTGTCCTGGGGGAAACCAGGCACAGGTTCTGAAGCCCTTCAAGCTGCCCTGGGGAGAGCCCTTGCAGAGAGGACCTGAGCCCTGCTACCCCAAAAAGCCAGCACCGACTGCCAACCAGTGTGAAATGAGCCACCCGGAAAATAGATCAAGCTTTCTGGAGACTGCGATCGCATGAGACACTGAGCCAGAAAACTGTCTAGCTAAAATGCTCCTGAGTTCTGACCCACAGAAACTCTGAGCCACAATAAATGTTCATTGTTGTGCTAAACCACTAAGTTACACAGCAATAGATACCTAAAACAAACACTGACTAGATAGTTGATTTAAAGAAATATAGTTAATGCACAATGCTAATATGTTCTGGTTATGTTTACAAAAGTTATCATTTAGCCCAACTGGTATGGGTCAGTGGTTGAGCATCAACCTATGCATCAGGAGGTCAGGGCACATGTTCGGGTTGCAGGCTCAATCTCCGTATAGGAGGCAGCTGATCAATGTTGATGTTTCTCTCTGATGGCTGTTTCTATCTCTTCCTCTCCTTTCCTCTCTCATTAAAAATCAGTGAAAACATATATATATTTTGTAAAGATGCCTCTGCTCTAGCTGGTTTGACTCAGTGGATAGAGCATAAGCTTGCGGAGTGAAGGGTCCTGGGTTCGATTCTGGTCAAGGACATATTCCTGGATTGTGGGCTTGATCCCAAGTAGAGGGCATGCAGGAGGCAGTTGGTCAATAATTCTCTCTCATCATTGATGTTTCTATCTCTCCCTCCCTCCCCTTCCTTTTTGAAATAAAAATATATATATTTAAAAATGTTGCCTTTTCATTAAAAGTTATCTTCTATAGATGCATACTGAAATTATTTACTGATGCGTTAATATGCTGAAATCTACTTCTAAATAATGCAATTGGCTGGCTGGGAGGAGTGGAGGATACAGATGAAGTGAATGGTCATGAGTTTATATTGGTTGTAACATAATCATTATACTATTCTCTCTACTTTTTTGTATGATTGAAATTTTCTTGCTTCTAGTCAAGATGGTGGTGTAATTAAAAGTGGTATTTGTGCCCTGACCAGTTTGGCCCAGTAAATAGAGCGTCGGTCTGCAGACTGAAGAGTCCCAGGTTTGATTCTAGTCAAAGACATGTACCTTGGTTGCGGGCACACTCCCAGTGTTGGGTGTGCAAGAGGCAACTGATGGATGTTTCTCTCTCGTTGATATTTCTAACTCTCTATCCCTCTCCCTTCCTCTCTGTAAAAAATCAATAAAATATATTTAAAAAAATAAATAAAAGTGGTACTTGCATCCTCCCACAACCACATAACGAATACAACTAAAGCCCTGGCCAGGTGGTTTGGTGGATTAGAGCATTGTCCCGTGCACCAAAAAGGTTGTGGACTCAGTTCCTTGTCAGGGCACATATGTAGGTTGCAGGTTCAATATCTGGTTGGGATGCATATGGGAGGTAACTGATTGATGTCTCTTTCTCACATCGATGTTTCTGGCCCTCTCTCTTTCTATCTCTCTCTCTCAAAATCAATTTTCAGGTGAGGATTTAAAAACAACAACAACAACTAAAATACAGAACAATAATTATTCAGAACTGCTTATCATCTAGCTGAGTGGATGTCCCATACCTAAGGATATAAAGAAGTCACATTGAGACTGGTAGGGGTGAAGATGCAAAACAGGACCATCCCACATGGTGGATAAAAATTGAGAGGGATATCTTAGCTATGGTGGTCCCCTCTGAGGAGCAAAGGATTCCAGCTCCACACTCGGCCCCACTGGTCAGGATTCTAGTGCTGGGAAGGGAAGTTCCCATAATGTGTGGCTGTAAAAACCAGAGAGGATTGTGGCTGAGTAAGAAGGAGGCTGCTGGAGTCACAGGCAGTACTGCTTAAAGGGCCAGTGCACAGACTTACGTGGACTCATTCACTCTGAGTTCCAGCATTGGGGAAGCAGCTTGAAAGGCACCAAGAATATACGGGAGGAGATGAAGTAGTTGGCATTGGGATGAGAGCTGGAGGGGCAGTTTTCTCCCAGACAGAAGTGTTGGCAGAGGCCATTGTTTCTTTTCTGAGCCCTTCCCCCAAAGAGCCAGTAGGCAGATGCCCTGAGTATCAATCTGTCTCACTCTGTTCACAAACCTGTAGGCCCACTCAAGCTGTTTCCAGTTGCTTTTCCATACAAATGGCCTGTCTTGGTTCAGGCTTCAGACTTACCTAAAATCTCTCAAATAAGCAGCATCTGGCCTTGGTGTGCCCTGTACCTCTCACTATGTGGCTTGTTGGTTTGCAGCTTGGCCTCTCCTGTGCATCTCCAAGCCCAGCACAAGTAGAAGCCATCTGCAGATCACTTTGTAGCTCATGCCAGGTTGGCCCTGGGCAGAACACAGGCAGTGGCTGATGGATATAAACAGGGGAAAATGGATATGAACAGGGAAGAGTTCATGTCCATCCATGTCCACATACTCATTTTCTGTACCTTGTGCAACACATGTGGGTGTGGAGAGATGTTAGCCCAGGATTGTGTGGGTTGGTTTCAAATGAAGGGAGGGCACCTGTATTTCCTCTTCTCACCGCAGGGTGGCAGTTCAAGCCTGCAAACCTCTGGATGGGTGCTGCCACTATTTCGCCACCAGGTGGTAATATATTTTCCAAGTGTTCTATAGGAAATTTTTTTATTATAAAGAATCGTAAACAAAGAACTTATGTGGCAAACTTAAATCTGTTACTTTTAAATAACTCCTTGGAGTCCTCCTGCCTTATAGGACCCCCCCCCCCCCCCAGTGCTCCTCTGCTGGCTTCTACAGGCGTCAGCAACAGAAACCCGCTGTCTTGGTGGCTTCTGCTGCCTTGGGCTCCAGCTGCCTTCTGTCCTGGCTCCCAGCTTTCTTGATCATCACCCTTCCAGTACCTTTCACTTCTGCCTCATTTCAGCCAGCTGCATCTGATATGAAAGTCTACACTTCTACTCTCAGACCGCAACCCACATCCTTCCAGCCTCACATCCTCTTTCCCCTTCTCACCTCCACTTTGGGTGCATTGAACACCCCCACCCCTTTGTCAACCCCCTCCCCCTCACACACATACACACACATACACTTCATTCTGTCCCTTTCAGTACCCTCCTAGCATCACCTGCACAGAATCTGGAGAGCTGTACTGCTTGGGTTTGAATCACAGTGCTTCCTCAGACAAGCTTGAATATACGGCAACTTACTTAAGCTCTCTGAACCTCACTCTCTCATATTAAAATGGGGATGACAATACTTACCTATAAAGATTGTGGTAAGGATTCACTGAGTTAATATACATAAGCACTCACTGGACTGCCTGCTCTTCAGCCCCACTGGGCTCCAGGCTCCTTTGAAAATCCTTGACTTGTCCTGGGCTTGGTCCCTATCCTCTGTTTACAGTGACCATTCCACATCACCATCACTTTCCCCATCCACATGGTACAAAGGGTATAGGGAAAAGAGTCCCTTTGAGGTAAATTGATAAGTGTTTCCACCATCTTTTATAGCTGCCCACACCGATGTTTGATTGAGACAGGTTAGTAAACAAGGACAAGCATAATAGGGAAACTGCGACAGATAGCTAAATGGACAAGCAGTTTACAACTTTCTAGTAAATAACAAAATCTTATTTTCCCTAACCCATAAACTTTTAAGAGTAAATGGTTTGTACCTCTCACCAACCAGAGGGTAAATAGTTTAAATTACTCTACTCAGGGAGACAGCCCAAATCTAATTAGTGCCATTTACCAACCACACTCAAGGACAGATAAAGTTAAGGTAATAAATCTCATTTTGGCACATCAGCATAAAACTGATGAATATTTTATTGAGATGCTCCCCTAAGACCTCTCCTAAACTCCTGCCTTTAAAACCTTTCAAAATGAAGGTCTTGGCACATGCTCTCTCTCCTAGGAGCATGTTTGTGCCTTCCCCCTCCCCTGCCTCTTCCCCCACAGACATGCATCTCCTAAACTCTAAGGGACCCCACGAGGCTTACCACTGGGGAGCAATGGGCAGTGGCAGCTCATCTCAGGGTCCCTGATCTTGTCCCCAAGGCCCTCTTTCCTCTGATTTCTTAGTGAACCAAACAGCCCACCTAGCCTCACTTCCCTACTTTGTCCCTCTCTTAATCCGGCATCTAGAAGGGCTCAGAAATCTGGAGAAGGGGCTGTGTATAAATTAAATGAATCCAGAAATGAAACCTAATTTTGGAAGGCATTTTGGGGGCCAGAGGAACTTAGCTAAAGGAACTAAGTTCTCCTTGTCTCCTTGCTTTTTATTAACACAATTTGCCCTAATGCAAGGTGGAGATATACACATCAAAGGGTAGGGTTAGGTACAGAATTCATCGTCAGATTGGAAGAATTACCTTTGGCTGTTCAGGTGTTTGGCCAGGAGGAGGCAATAACATGTAGATTGAGATGCCCTCAGCTGTCTGGCAGCATGCAATCCTTTTCAGGTTTGGGGAAATGCAATCCTTTTCAGGTTTGGGGAAATGCCTTTAGCCATTCCCAGATGATTCAGCCCTGCTGACATGCTGGAATTGACTTTTGGCACGCAAGGCCCTCTTTTCTCTGATTTTTTAGTGAACCAAGCAGCCCAACTTAGGCTCACTTCCCTACTTTGTGCCTCTCCTGTTGCTTCTTCTTGTTCCACTGTCTCCCTTGTTTCACTGTACCTAGTTTTAATATACATCTTCTAAAAATCACCTGGACTTGTTTTGTGAAATCTTCCCTGCATAAAGTCAAGAACCTACATACTGCCAGCCAGGCTAAGGCAGACCCCCTCAGGGACAGGACCCCTCTCCTGTAACATGGTGACCACACTGATCCTCCTAGCCCTGCACATGTCCTAGTCTCTTCCCATTTCCTGAAACCCACTGGGCGGTTGAGTTCATGGCCCTTCACTAGCAAACTCCCTGTGGACATAGCCTCTTTGAAGGTCCCTTTGCCTTCCTGGTTCTCCCTGGGGATGCCACACACCCCTGCCACCCTCTCAAGTGGCATTGCTTTCTTTCCCTCGGCCCCTGTGCCAGCTAGGTGTGTGGGCGCCCTCCTTGCTCCTCAGTGCTGCTTTAGACAGTTCTTCCCTAAAGTCCTTCAGCTTCTAATTTCATGTCACAGACTATACCACCCTCTCTGCTCCCTCTTCCACTCATATATCAACCCCTGGCTACTTCCTCATGAAGGGTTTGGCTCCTACCTCACTATCATTCCCTTTGATACTAATTCTGTCCTAATGCTCGGAGACTTCAATATCCATCCAGATAATCCTCTCAGTTAATGATCTCTTCTCCTCCAATACCTTGCTCTCTACCCCATCTGAACGACTCATGGTCATTTCTGGTCCTTATCATTACCAATAACTGAGGCCTCTAAGGAAGAATTTGTTCCAGGCCTCTCCCCTAATTTCTGGTGGTTTTCTGGCAATCCTTGGCATTCCCTGGCTTGTAGATGCATCACCCTGATCTCTGCCTTCATCTTCACATGGCATGCTCCCCGTGTGCATGTCTGCTTTTTAAGGACACCAGTTATATTGGATTAGGTCCCACTCAAAAGACCTATTTTAACTTGATTGCCTCTGTAAAGACCTTATTTCCAAATAATTTTGCATTACTCTGAGGTGCTAGGGTTAGGACTTCAATCCATGACACCTCCCATAATATCAATTTTATGCATCCCACCCTCTGACCAGCACAATTCTTTTTTTAAAAAAATGTGTTTTTATTGATTTCAGAGAGGAAGGGAGAGGGAGAGATAGAAACATCAATGATGAGACAGAATCATTGACCAGCTGCCTCCTGCTTGCCCCCTACTGGGGTCAAGCCCACCACCCAGGCATATGCCCTGGACCAGAATCAAACTGGGGACTCTTCAGTCCACAGGCCAACACTCTATCCACTGAACCAAACCGGCTAGGGCAATTCTTTCCCACTAGTACTAAATCTGCATAATTCATTTGATTGTACCAGGACTTACAACTTGCTGATCCTACCTCCTTCATGCCTCTCTCCTCTATTGTTCTCTTTTCCTTCATTATCCAAGGTAAAGCCACAGCCAACTAATAGAAGCACTCCCTTGCATACATCTCTCTCCCTCCTTGGTTTCACTTGGCAAATTGGCTGTACCTAACATGGGGGTAGCTGGGGAGCCCCCTTCCCACCTCAACATATTCATGTCAATAAGCCTCACTTTAAAATTTTAATCACCTCAAGTGGACCTCATGTTGCTTGGTAATCCTACTACATTCCATAGTCTATTCACCTTTTGAGCTCCTCATACTACCTCCACTCTTCTCAATCCTCCAACACCTCTTTCTCCCATCCTTCTTAGCTGATGAGCTTATTTCCTTGAGAAAATAAAAGCAATGAGACGAATACTTCCATAGCTATCAGACACCCAACTGCTGCCTTTTGCCTTCCTCCTTCCTGTACGCATGGATTCTCTTAAGGCCACTGGTACACTAGAGCCAGTACCTCCTTCTTCCCTGCCCCTTTCCCAACAATTCTCTCTCATGCATCATCAAAATTTCTCTATTGTATGATTCCCATAAGTATAAGAAAATACTTCAGTCCTAACCAGTGTGCTCAGTTGTGGGGAGCATCACCTAGTAAACCAAAAGGTGGTGGGTTTGATTCCCAGTCAGGGCAAATACCCAGGATGCGGTGCAGGTTTGATCCCCAGTCAGAGTGTGAGCTGGAGGCAACCAATCAATGTTTCTCCCTCTCTCTCTCTCAAAGTCATTTTAATGTTTTTATTTATTGATTTTTAGAGAGAAAGGAAAGGAAAGGGATAAAGAGATAGAAACATTGATGAAAGAGAAACATCATTGATTGGCTGCCTCTTGCATGCCCTCTGCTGGGGATAGAGCCAGAAACCTGGGCATGTGCCCTGAACAGGAGGAATCGAACTGGTGACCTCCTGATGCATATAGGTAGATGCCCAACCACTGAGCACACTGACTGGGCACCCTCAAATCCATTTTTTAAAAAAGAATGTCACCCTAGCCGGTGACTCAGTGGATAGAGTGTTAGCCTAGGGACTGAAGGGTCTCACGTTCAATTCTGGTCAAGGGCACATGCTTGGGTTGTGGGCTTGATCTCCAGTAGGGGACGTGCAGGAGACAGCCAATCAATGATTCTCTCTCATCATTGATGTTTCTCTCTCTCTTTTCCTTCCTCTCTGAAATCAGTAAAGATATATCTCTATCTATCTATCTATCTATCTATCTATCTATCTATCTATCTATATTAGAAGAAAGGAAGGGTTTTTCTTCTAATCCTAGGTCTGGGAACAGCAACTCCCCAATAGCAATGCATATACAGTACCTTGCCTCCAGATCTTGTTTTCTAAATATCATTTCCCACTAAAAAAAAACATCAAGGGCCTTTGGAAAAAGGGATGATTTTCAGGCTGGGCTGAGGAAAGTCCAAGAAGAATCTCAAGCATGTTATTTCAGAAAATATATCCTCAAAGAATGACAATGATTTGAAGCCCCTACCACCAAAGGTTGAATGAGGTTCCCCTTGATTAAAGCAACTTTTGCTTAAAAAAACAAAACAAAACAAAAAAACACACAAAAAACAAAACAAAAAACAGAAGCCACCTTGAAGGGGCTCTTAGGAGCCAAATCATGGGCAATAGATTATAATCCATTGAATAAAATGGAAAACCATGAGTTCATACTCATGGTTTATAGAAATAAATGAACAAATTGAAAGTTTTGTGATTGGCAATTAGGTAGGCATGAGCAGAGCAAGGACGATGGGCCAGGCACAGAAAGTCACCAGGGTGGAAAGCCTCCGGCACCTACTGAAGGATAATCATAGGTGGGACCTTGGCCCCAGGGTGACCTGTCTTCCTCAGCATATCGCTAGACATGTCATTTGCGATATGATCTTTCCTTCCTAGAGATAACATCCAGGCCTGAGTTGTATTTCAGCTTCAGACCCAGAAAAGCAAAACCATACGGGCAACCACTCAGCTGACCTCAGGACCAGCTGCATTGGATAATGACCCCTGCCCTGGTGCCAACCAATTAATCAGTGGAGACCTAGACCCTGAAAGGACACATCTGGAAAACTGCTGAATAATCTATTGAAATCTTCCGCTGGGACCTCCCCTAAAATCTCCACTCTTCAAATCCTCAGGACAGACAACCCAGCATGCTCTAACTCCCAGAGAACAGCCTGCCTTTCCCTTCCCAGGGCCTCTCCCCACCTCCCACTTCTTTCTTCACTTCCAAACTCCAAGGCCCCTTCCTTTGCCTCCATAACTTGTTTGCTAAATCCATTTCTTCTATGAATTATTTCTTCTACCTCTTCTGGCTCTGAATTCTTTCCAACCAGACTCAAGTATTGAGGTTGCTGAACCCAGGTTTGGTATGATCCTTCGGGTCTAACATCTGGAGCCATTCCTGCTGTCTGCAACAGTTTGATGAAAATAAAGTATTCAGGGGGGTTCAACGTGGGTCAATTTTTTGTGAATCTCGTCAGATGGTTAGCGATATACTTGAATATTCCCAAATAAAATGCCAGTGTGCTTTTAAAAGTGTTAAATAAATAAAATATTCATAGTTTCAAATACCTTCCCACTATGCTCTTATCCTATATAATAGAGGTAATATGCAAATTGACCATCACACCATCACAAGATGGCAGCGCCCACAGAAGGGATGGGGATGGCTGTTCCGTGCACCCGCTGCCTGAGTCCCCACAGCCCTGCCAGGGGCCTCAGGTCCTCCTGCACCCCCACTGACTGAGGCTCAGGCAAGCAGGACCAGCAGAGTCACAGGCAAGTCTTGGATGCTGGCAGTGGCAGCAGCAGAGGTGTGATGGGGCATTGTCTTCCTCTGATCGCTGGGTCACTGCCCACCCCTGAGGGCTCCCAGACTGTGAGAGGGGGCAGGCTGGGCTGAGGAATGCCCCCCTCCAGTGCATAATTTGCATGCACTAGGCCTCTAGTTGATTATAAAAGGGAAATAGTAAAAGTATAATGGAGAAACTTAGCAAACACCAATTTAAGTAATGAAAATGAACATCCTTAGTAATGAGACAAATAGAAATCATGGCCTGTAAAATTCAAGTGTCAAGGTCATAAAAGTCAGGACAGACTGAATAATTGCACCAGACTGAAAGACACTAAAGAAATATGACAACTAGATGCAATGTGTGACTTTGGACTGGCTAATAAAAAGACATTATTTGGACAACTGGTGAAAACTTGAATGCAGTTTGAGGATTAGGTTGTAGCTATATATTAATTCCTGATTTTGATGATGGTATTGGGGATACTTAAGAGAATGCCCTTGTTTGTAGGAAATGAATACTGAAATATTGGGGTGATGGGTTATCAAGTTTGCAACTTACTTTCAAATAGTTTAGGAGGGGGAAAAAGTTATTTGTATTGCGCTTGAAACATTTATGTAAAATTGAGATAGTTTCAAAAATAAGACTTAAAAAAAATACTAAAAACCTGTTCTCTTCTCCTCCTTAGAAGAGTTGTCTATACTCCGATTCTTTTTTTCTCATTTTCTCTTGAACAACTCCAATTAGCTTCCATTTCCATTAATGATCTTGCTCAGGTCACCAATGATCTCTATGTTACTAAGACCAAAAGTAATTTTCAATCCTCACCTTGCCAGACACAGCAGCAGAATTCAAGTCTGACTAATCTTTTTTGAACATTTTCTTCGCTTCTATTCCAGGACCTCACATTACCTGTTGTTACCTTCTCACTTTGCCTCACCTTCCCCCTGCAAGCATACTTTGCAAACTGAGACACGAAGTGCTCTGCCATAGTGCGGATCAAGTGGTCTTTTAGCCTTGGAGTGTTCCAGAGTGAGGACTCAGACCGTTCCTTTTCCTTCTGCTTTGGTGATCTCATCCAGGCCCCTGGCTTTCAGTAACATGCACATGCTGGTGGCTTACTACAATTTAGCTCTCCAGCCTAGGTTTCTTTTCTAAACTCTGGACCTCCATAACCACTGCTTATTCCATATTTTCCACTGGGTGGTGTCCAATAGATATCTCAAGTTTAATAAGTGCAACATCTCCCCATCTCAGTGAATAGCAACTTCTTCCTACCGGTCACTCCAAACAGCTTGGAGTTGTCCTTAACTCTTCTCCTTTCCTCATATCCATGACATTAGCAAATCTTGTTTACAGCGTCTCCACCCTGGAACAAAGTCACTACCATTTTTTGTTGCAGTTACCCAAGAGGCCTCCTTACTGGTTTGCTTCCATACTTGCTCTCTACAGTTTATTCTTATCACTCTCTAATGGCTCCCAGATTAACTCTAGCTAAAAGCAAAATCCCTGCATTGGGCTATAAACCACGTGATCACCAAATTGGCTAAAAATAAAAAATTTGAAAATACTTAATGATGTGAAAGATAGTTTCTCTTCTACGTTGTTATTTTTTAAATAGTAGAGTCTTTAAAAACATTTTTTTTTTTTTAATTTCAGAGAGAAAGGGAGAGGGAGAAAGAAACACCAGTGTGAGAGTGCAACATCTATCAGCTGCCTCGTGCATGCCCCCCACTGGGGATGTAACACACAACCAGTGCACATACCCAGAGCAACCCTTCTGTGCACAGGACAACACTCAACCAACTGAGCCACACCAGTCTTATATATTGTTGATGAAGTGCATTTTGTTAATATCTATGAAACATTTAAAATAAACTACTGTATGACCCAGCAATTCCATTTATAGGAATTATTCTTATAGAAATACACAAGTGGACAAAAACACATATGCAATGTCCACTAAGGCATTGTCTGCCATGGCAAAAGAAATAAATATGTCAAATCCATACAAAGGAAGACTGTGTATAATCATGGAGATTCATGGGCTTTGGAAAGATCTCCAAGACATATTAAGTGCTGAAAGAAGCAGATGAGTAATAGCAGAATAATCTCATTGTCTAATAATAGGTCGACATAAACATGCTGTATTTAAAAAAGTGATTTGATGCCTGGCTGGTGTGGCTCAGTGATTGGGCATGACCCATGCACCAAGAGGTCACCAGTTAGATTCCCTTTCAGAGCACATGCCCGGGTTGTGAGCCAGATCCCTAGTAGCCGATAAATGATTCTTTCTTTCTTTCTTTTTTAAAAATATATCTTATTGATTTTTTTACAGAGAGGAAGGGAGAGGGATAGAGAGTCAGAAACATCGATAAGAGAGAAACATCGACCAGCTGCCTCCTGCACACCCCCGACTGGGGATGTGCCCGCAACCAAGGTACTGTACATGCCCCTGACCGGAATTGAACCTGGGATCCTTCAGTCCGCAGACCGAGCTCTATCCACCAACCCAAACCAGTTTTGGCCAATGGTTTTTTTCTTATCATTGATGTTTTCTCTCTCTCTCTCTCTGAAATCAATTAAAATATTTTAAAAAATCAATTAAAATATTTTTTTAAAAGAAGAAAACAAAACATATGTTGTAGGAAACTAGAAAGGGGTAAAGAATAAAATAAAGCCGAGACCAGTTTGGCTCAGTGGATAGAGCGTCGGCCTGCGGACTGAAAGGTCCCAGGTTCGAATCTGGTCGGGGCATGTACCTTGCTTGCGGGCACAACTCCAGTGGGGAGTGTGCAGGAGGCGGCTGATCGATGTCTCTCTCTCATCGATGTTTCTGACTTTCTATTCCTCTCCCTTCCTTTCTGTAAAAAATCAATAAAAGTATATTTAAAAAAAAAGAATAAAATAAAAACCACTGGCAACCCAGATGAAACCTCAACTAACATTTTGGGACATTCCTATAAAAGGCAGGGTTCAGTGAGATGGAACCTGAAATCTTTTGTAGTCTTTGGCTGAAACCTTGATGTCATCTGGGGGAATGGGAGTGAGGAGGTCTGGCAGTTTTGGCTTCTCTGTTTGGGAAATCCAGAAGAAAGGGTCATCCTGGATGATGAAGCAAACATTCACCCACTGTTCATGGAGAAAGCAGTGAGGTCGCCTTCCTCCTGCAAGCATACTTTGCAAACTGAGACATGATGTGCTATGCCATGGTGAGGCTCAAGTGGTCTTTTAGCCTTGAAGTACAAAGAGAAATCAGTTTCCCAGGAGTGTCTGTAACTCACCTGTCTGCTCCTCTCCACAGAATTAAATCAGATGGAGTATTTGGTCTGTGTGGTGGGCACACACAGTTATGAGGGCTGCAGGATGGCTCCTTTGGGCACAGCACCCCTTATAGAGGACTTAGGAACATGAGCTGCCTACCTTGGAACAATTAGTGGGGAAGAGCTCGCTCCAGATATGGCTGATGCCACCCTGCTTTGGTGACTGACAGTCATTTTCCCAGTCAGCCCACACTGCCCAGGGACAAGGTGACAGCTTGCATTTACAAGTACTGGACAACAGAACCTGGTAGCAGACTGACCAGACTCTGGTGACACAAACATGGATACAGCCATTGGTCTCAGCTTGTTAAGAGGTGGAATCTAGAATCAAACCCACCATGCCAAGCTTCTTTCCGGAAAGGAAATAGAATAAATATTCTGTAGGCCAACAATTCTGTTCTATCAAGGCAATGATGTGATCCATCAGGTTCAAATAGAGAAAAGATCATGAAAAACCAAGAAACAGTAAGTTAGGAGAAGGATGATGCAGACTTCTTTGAGCCCACCTGGCAAGAAGCAGAAATTTGCAGTTCGGTAATATCATACGTAAGCCCATAAAAGCAGAAGGCAGAGTGGGATAGGGACCTGAAAGTAGATGGAAGTAAGAAAATGGGATTCTGATACACACACACACACACACACACACACACACACACACATATATATATAGTGGTACCTCGAGATACGAGTTTAATTCGTTCTGTAACCTTGAGGCGTGGGAAACTGAGACGCTCGAGTCGAGGTAAACTGGTGGGTCGTGTGCAGCCGGCTGATCCGTGCGATTACTCCTATCTCAAATGTTGCTCGTATTTCAAAGCAAAAATCGCTCACTCGATGGCTTTTATCTCAAAAATCTCGTATGTTAGGGCACTCGTATCTCGAGGTACCACTGTGTGTGTGTGTGTGTGTGTGTGTGTGTATACATACATACATATATATATATTTATAGTTAATCCTCACTGGAGAATATTTTTTCATTACTTTTAGAGAGAGTAGAAGGGAAGAGAGAGAAAAACATCAATGTGAAAGAGACACATAGTTTGGTTGCCTTCTGCATGCGCCCTAATTTTGGGTGCGGGGGGACAATGGCAGGGATTGAGCCTGCAACCAAGGTATATGCTCTTTACCGGAATTAAACCCTAGACCCTTCAGTCTGCAAGCTGACATTAACCACTGAGAGAAACTGGATAGGGCTTTAACATATATATTTTTAATCCTCAGCCAATAATATGTCTTTATTGATTTGTGAGAGAGAAGGAGGCAGCTGATCAGTGCCTCCCACATGCACACCGACTGAGGATCAAAGCCACAACCCAGGTATGTACCCTTCTGGTCTATGGGATTATGCTCCAACCAACTAAGCTACACTAGCAAGTGCAGGTTTCTGATATTTAAAGAAAACCAAGACATTTGACTTGACCTTTTTCTAAGTCTTATTAATTTCTTCAATGATGACATAAACTCAGGGAAATAGAAGAGAGGCCAGATTGAGGAAGAGGGTAGGAAGAGCAGAGCTAATGGGACCAGCTGGTCTGGCTCAATCTCCTAATCCTCTGCAGGTAAGGAAAACCAAGGAATGCAACTCTCCCCATAAAACCAGACTTAGTGGCTAAAACCCTTGACTTCCAGTCCATTGCTCTCAACCCCAGCACATCCACAGGGATCCACAGGCCATAAAATGAAGAGATTAAAGTTGAGAAGAAAGCAAAGCTACACACCCAAAAAGGAACTACTCTCTCAGGGCTCCATCACTTCTCAGCCTTGGGCAACCATGGAATGTTTCTGAGCCGGAAGCCATCATCTGTGAAGTGAGGATGATGGTGCTTCCCCAAGCTAGGCTATGGTGGGGGTTAGGGAGCAGAGGGCTAGCAATGCGGTAGGTGTTCATTTTAATAGAGAATTCTTTTTACCACTCTCTCTGGAGCTTTAGGCTGGAGACACTGCTGGAAGGAGCTAGTGTAAAAGAAGGTGCGGTCACCCTCCGCATGCCGCCCAGGACAGTGTCCACAGTATAACTGAGTTGTGAATGTGCCCAGCACCACTCCCTGACCTTGGCTCAACTGTGGTATCAATACACCACAGGGCCCCCATACCCACGATGAAGTGCCTAGAGTCCCAGCCTCAAGGCCAGGAGTACCGGGCATGCACACTGCCCAGGCAGCCTCCAGACTATATGCCACAGGGAGGCAGCAAGTGTAGGCTATGTCAGGTAGGCGCACCCTGCACCTCACAACCAGGTGGGCAGGAGCTGACCAACGTGAGATGAGCTGGTTGCTACCTTCAGGTCATTGCCCAGCTCCATGCCCAACAGGGAACCCAAGAGCTGGAGGTTGGCAACCACTCTCTATCCTTCTCATTCCATGTGGAGTCTGAAATAACTCCTGGAAGTCCCTGCTGCATAGCCTCAGTCCTGGCCTCCCCTTCCGGAAGTGAGAATTTGAGAGTCATGGGAACTTCTGGTTGAAATGAGGTAGAATAGGGGAGTGGCCTGGGAAAGCCCAAGATCTGAGGAAAAATTAGAAGGTGGCAATAGTTTGGGATCCAGTTGCCTCCCTTCATGGTAACAGGAGACGATAGACACTGAACTCTGCGTATCCTCCAGCCCCTGAAGCTCAGATTTGGAGGGCCTTCCTCATTGGATGAGTACAGGGTTTAAGTGCATGCCCACGGCTACCCTGCCCAAGCCCTGGATCAGGGGAATCTCCTCAACCGAGGCCTAAGCAGACCCAATCCCCCAGCCAGATCCTCTGGAAGGTGGGCTGCTTCACAAGGGCGCCTAAGACAGAGTCTCACCTACACCCTCACCCTGGTGCTCACAGTCTCCACCCACTTGTCCATCCCTGAGTCCTCCCACAGAACAAGCCGAGTCGGGGGAACAGAGGGGCCTTCATGTTTTATTAGGGATACTGCAGAAGCAGAGGCTGGAAGCAGAGCAGCCGCATTTATAACGACAGATAAATTAACCGCAGTGCGGGATGAGAGTGGGGAGTGGGGATCGGGCCAGGTGCTTTAATATATAAAAAAAACAACAACAAAAAGACTGACAAATGACCCCAAAGACATGGGACAGGGGAGGGCAGCACCATCCAGACAGCAAGGAGGACCAGGGCAGATGAGGGAGAAGGCAACTTGACCCCTCGCCCCCGAACTCCACCGTGCGGGGCCTCCGGCTCACCCCGGAGGAGCTAGGGGCAGGGAGCAGCCAGGTTGGCGGAGATGGCACAGCTGGCACAGCTGGCGGGCAGAAAGCCCAGCACCACAAGATGGCTCAGCCTGAAGTAGGAGCTAGGGCTGGGGCAGCGGCCTGGAACCCAGTCCCTCAGAGGAAGAGCCTTACTCTGGGTGAGAGGAAGGACCAAAGGTGGAGTCTCTCCCTGAGCTGAGAGTGGTCATCTCCTCCACAGCAGTGGAGGGCAGGGGGGGTGCCAGGCGCCCCCTTCACCTTCTGATCCATCTGCCTCTTTGGTCCCTGCAGGGAGGAGCCCCCTGGCCCGGAGGGGGCAGGGCCTAAGGAGAGCCGGTCCAGTCTGTCTGAGAGGGGCCGAGGCATGGCTCCTCAGCCCTGACTCCCACAGGAGGAGAGCGAGTCGTAGAGCGAGTCGCTGAGAGACTCTGAGGTCTCCAGCCCTGGCGGGCCCCCGCTGGCCACTCTGCCTTCCTCACCCATGTCCGACGTGCTGGGAGTGCGGCTACCCCCAAAGGCTGGGCCCTGGGGGGTTGTAGTGGCTGGGCGGCTGCGCTCCAGGCTCCGCTTTCGGTCCACAGGCAGGGCCTGGGAAAGGAAGGGAAGCTCAGGAGGAAACTCCTCTCACCTCCTGGCCCTGCCCCAAAGGCCTGGGCTCTGCCCTCGGGATGGGGGCCCTGCAGATGGGGCCCACCACAGGGGGGTGCCCTCAGAGGAAGCTGGCTGGAGGCATGAGTGAGCACAGTCCTATCACAGTTCTGTGGAAGGAGAGAAACCCTTTCCAGAGAGGAGTAAGAAGGGAGACGGGGTCTGGCCAGTGTGGGTCAGTGGTTGAGTGTCAACCCATAAACCAGGAGGTCACAATTCGATTCCCGGTCAAGGCAAATGCCCGGGGTTGCGGGCTCGATCCTGGGTAGGGGCAGGAGGCAGCTGATCAATGGTTTTTTCATCATTGATGTTTCTCTCTCTCTCTCTTTCTCTCTCTCTCTCTCTCTCCTTCCTCTCTGAAATCAATACAAACATATTAAAAAAAAAAAGAGAGAGAGGTGGGTGGGCTGCTCAGAGGGACATCCAAGGGGCTCTCCACTCAGTCCTCGTTCAGGAAGGGCTGTACCTCACAGGAAACACTGGTCTCTCCCTTATCCCCCTGCCCGCCAGTCTTATGCCCTTTCCCCTTCCACCATGCTCACCATGGGGGTCCTGGGCAGCCCCTCCAATTGTCGGGGTGGGCACAGGAAAGGGTCAGTGGAGCCACCGGCTGCCCTGGCATTGGGGAAGGTCCAATTTTTGGCCAGCTGGACAGGAGGGGGAGGTCCGGGGTCTTCACAGGGATCTATGTGTGACAAGGGGAAGGAGGTGGTGGTAGGTGGAGTACGGGGACAGCCCGCCCACCTGCGCAGACACTCACCGTCAGGGCGGGTCTGATGGCCCCGGTGGCCGGGAGCAGCAGTGAGCAGTGCGGGGAAGGCCGGCATGCTGGGGTGCCGCCCGCTCACCAGCAGCTCCTCTATCCCTGGCACCTCACGCTCCAGCGTGTGGGCGCGGCGGGGGACTTTGGTTAGAGGCGGTGGCGGCCGAGCTGGGGGCCCCCCGGGTGGGGGGTCCAGCCGTGGTGGCTTGGTCTTGGGAGGATTCTTGCTGGGGGTCCCACTGCTGCCATGGTCTGGGGGCGGGAAGGTCCCAATGCCACTGTCCAGGGTTCGAGTCAAGGAGCCACAGGCTGGGGGAGGGGAGCATAAGTCATGAATGTGAGGCTGCAGGTGGGCTCATCCACTCTGCCTTCTTCCAGTTTCCTGCCCCAACCTAGGCTCCACCCCTGGTCCAGACCCCTCGAGGCCCAACAGGCTAGGTTGTCCCTGCCTACCCTGTCCCACCTTCCCTAGGTTTGAGGAAGGGGGGCAGGTACCCTGAGCATAAGAAGTGATATACAGTAGTACCTCGAGATACGAGTGCCCTAACATACGAGATTTTTGTGATACGAGCAGTCGAGTGAGCTATTTTTGCTTTGAAATACAAGCAACAGTTGAGATACGAGTAATCGCGCGGATCGGCCGGCTGCACACGACCCACCAGTTTACCGCGACTCGAGCGTCTGTTTCCCATGCCTCAAGGTTATGGAACGAATTAAACTCGTATCTCGAGGTACCGCTGTATTTCTATGCAATCCCAGTGCCCGCCGGGTGACAGGTACCAATATGGCACTCAGGGCCTGGCATCTGCTGCAGTGACAGGAGGGGGTAAAGCCCTATTCTTGGCCCTTGATCTACAGACCTGTGAAGTGGGAGGTGGGCACTGGCTCGGCAAGGCTGACCTCTGAAGGCATCTCTTCCCGCCTTCCTGGCTCGCTGCTTGGCTGTGGGAAACAGGAGACCTCTGAGCACATTCGTCCCCTAAGCCAAACCCCTCTCCTAGCCTCAGCACGAGGACCCCTGAAGTATGGATCTGAGAGTGCCCAGCGCCTTCCAGCTTCCAGGAGGTCCTCTCCCCTTCCCAGCACCCTCCCCTCCCCCGCCAGAAATGCACTCAGCAGCTTCCAGGTCTCAGGGAGGGGAGCCCTCCAGGGTTAAGAGATGGGACAGGACCAAGAGATTAGCCCTCCACCCAGCCCTTGTCCCAAGACCTTACCTTCCCAGGTTTCCCGCAGCTCTGAAGAGGGCCCACCAGGCCATTTCGGGGCCCACAGGCTGGCCAGGGGTTCTTGGGGTCAGAGGACACTGGCTGGAAGTCACCATACTCGGGTTTGGGCTCCCTCCAGCTCTTGGGTGGCAGCTCCTTACCATCCACCCTAGGGGCAACAGTGCAGGAGATGAGGGAGGCCTTGCTCCCACCAATGGTGAGGGTCTAGTGAGACACCACTTCTGTCCCTGGGCAAGGGGACATACCTCTGGTGATTGCCCACAGCAACCCTTTCTGACAAGGGAACGGGCAGAGACCCTAGAGGAACCCCAGAGGGATAGCAGGGGCTTGGAAGGTAGAAGAACTCTCCCAAAGCTACCAGAGTCAAGCTTAGAGATCACTCAACAATGCTGGCAGATGGATGGCAAACCTGGTCACACACAACACACCCTGCCTGTCCCAGCTGAATCTGAGTGCTCTTGCTGTCCAAATCACACTTACCTGGGGCCCAATTCCTGCAGACATTCTGCCTTGACCTGGCCCAGACAGGGCAACCCCAAGGTGGGAGGCCGCTTCTATAAACCACAGCTCCCATTGCTGGGTCTGTGGCAGAGGCCAAAGGGCAAGATGGGAAGGAGAACCCCCTTTGTTCTATAGCAGGAGTGGGTACCTTTTTCCTGCCAAGAGCCATTTGGACATTTATAACATTATTCATGGGCCACACAAAATTATTAACTGAAAAATGTAGCCTGTTGACCTAGCCCAGTGGTCAGCACACTGTGGCTCATGAGCCACATGTGGCTCTTTGGCCCTTTGAGTGTTCTAATGCCGCTTCTTCAAAATAGACTCGCCCAGGCAGAAAACCGACTTCTGCGCATGGGCCACAAAGTTTCAATCACACTGTATGTGGTATTTTGTGGAAGAGCCACACTCAAGGGGCGAAAGAGCCGCACGTAGCTCGCAAGCCGCGGTTTGCTGACCACTGACTTAGCCAGTTAGGGTCAGTGGATAGAGCGTTGGCCTGCAGACTGAGGAGTCCTGGTTCAATTCTGGTCAAGGGCACGTGCCTTGGATGCAAGCTTGATCCCCAACCCTGGATGAGGCACAAATTGATGTCTCTCTCACATCGATGTTTCTCTCTGCCTCTCCCCGACCCTTCCACTCTCTAAAAATCAATGCAAAAATATCCCCGGGTAAAAATTAACAACAAAAATTATCCTGCTCGCTGAAACTGGTTTGGCTCAATGGATAGAGCATCAGCCTGTGGACTGAAAGGTCCTAGGTTCGATTCTGGTCAAGGGCATGTACCTTGGTTGTGGGCACATTCCCAGGAGGGGGTGTGCAGGAGGCAGCTGATAGATGTTTCTCTCTCTCATCCATGTTTCTAACTCTATCCCTCTCCCTTCCTTTCTGTAAAAATCAATAAAATATAATTTAAAAAAAATTATCCTGCTCTGTTTGGTTAAACATTTAATTATCTCACCCTTAATGCCTTGGCAGGGCCAGGCCAAATGATTTTGTGGGCCTTATATGGCTCTTGGACTAGATGTTCCCCACCAGTTCTGTAGAATGGGAAACCCCAGAGTGAGACTTCATCAGGCCATGCTCAGGAACTAGCACCTCTTGGACTGCTGTGTGCAGGCATTTAGGCTGGCTGCCTCATCCGACACCACTGGAGAGGATCCAGGAAAGTGTGGACCGTTTCCTCTTCCCAAATGAGAAACTGGTTCCCAGCAAGTCTGATATCAGCCAGGGAGGCGGGGAGATGGGGAACAAACACCCCATCTTTCCTCTTGGTCAGGTGGGGAGCTGGGGAACTAACTAACCGCCCAATATTTGGGGAGCATTTTGCTTGACCTCTGACCCCTTCTGACCTCTGTGAAGCCTAAGCTCCCAGGCCAAGCATTGCCAGCCAGTCTTTGGTGTGCCCAGGGAGAGGCAAGTGCCCTCAAGTCACCAAGCGCCTGCCGCTGGTCCCAGGCCCTCACCTGTTGAGCAGCTGCTGCATGAAGGTGTCTGCGCCCTGGTACATGCCAGCCAGCTGGCCCTGGACCTGCCCCAGCCCTGCACCGGGCCCCGGTGCTGGTCCCCCGGGCCGTGGCCGGGCCCTGCTGCTCAGGTAGGCCTTCTCCTCCTCCAGCGCCCGGCGCAAATCCTCTGCCTTAGCCATCAGCTTGGAGATGTTGAGGCTCTCTGCCTCCAGCTTCCGCGATTCTACCTTTACCTCCTTCCGGAGCGGGGAGCCCCCGCTTGCCCCTTCCTTGCTCTTGGTGGCCTCTGTGCGGCGGTTTAGTGCTGGCAGCTTGCTCTTCTTCAGGCCAAACCAGCTGGCGATGCTGCTAGTGTTGCGGTGCTTAGCCTCGGTGCCTGGCGCCCGCTCCTGACCTTGGAGTCGCAGTACATTCTCCTCGATGCCCTTCATCACCTTCTCCTCAATGGCAGAGTGCAGGGCACGCCCCTCAGGGCCCTGGCTTAGGTCAGCAGGGCCAGGTGCCGAGGGTGCGGGCTGAGCCATGGTGCCACCACAGTCTGTCCACGGTGGGCCCTTCCCCTTGTCAGGCTTGGGAGGCTCCTTAGTGGCTGGCAGGGCCACGGGCCGGGGCACCACCTTGGTAGGGGACTTGGAAGGTAGTTTTGTTGGGCTGCCGTGGGGGCTCTTACTGGGCTTGCCCAGGCTGGGGGCTGAGGTTGGTACTTTGGCAGGGGTGCGGGGTACCTGGGGACACAGGGCCCCTGCCAGCCGGCTCTTGGCCAGCTCCACTTTGGTGAGGCAGCTCCTTGGCGAGACAGGCTCCAGGTCCACCCGGGCCCCCATGGAGTGGGAGGAGTAGGCTCGGGCCCCAGGGTCCCCCAGGAGCCCAGGTTCCTGTTGTTTCAGGCTGCTCGCGCCCAAGGCCACTGCCCCCCGCAGGGCCCCTTTGGCTTCTGGCTGCTCAGGGGGCCTGGGGATGGAGAGGGCCAGGTCTCCAGCACTCTCCCCTGACCTCCCTGCTCCCCGCACCTTCTCAGTGCCAAGCCTGGCTGGCACCCCGTTGTTCTTCTCTGGGCCCTGGGACCCCTCGGGGCCAGTCTTCAGTTTCCCCAGGGCTGCCAGTCTGTCCCGCAGAGGTGTGTAGCCAGGATCTCCGGGTCGCCGTCCTGACCCCTGGCTGGGCTTCTTGGCTGAGCTGCCTGGGGTCCTGCGGCCAGGATGGGGAGACTCCAAGCCTGCCTTGTCCAAATTTTTCTCCTGGGGGCTCCCAAAGGGGCAGGATTCTGGGAGGCAAGGGCTAAGGGGGGCTCCGGGGCTTCTGAGGACCTCAGGAGCCTGTTGTACCTCCAGAGTTAATGGTGGGTAGGTGGGCACCTGCAATGGGGATGGGGGTGGCTCTGGAGAAGGTCCCCTAAAGGTGCTCCGGGAAAGGTCCAGGATGTTCTCGTAGCAGGGCGACACCACTGACCCCGGGGAGAGCACGGTGGAGAAGGCTGGCTGGGGAGGTCGGAGCTGTGCAGAGTCCGGGGTTGTGGAGCAGGGTGAAGGGCTGGTGGGCAGGCCCTGTACCCCTTCTGGGGACAGTTCTCCTCCACCCAGGCCCTTTCGGGCCAGCAGTGGGGAGGGGCTGCCATCCGAGCCACTGTTCCTGCAGGGGATTCGGGAGTTGCGGGGGAGCTGAGGGCTGAGCTGGGGGCCTCCTGGGCTGGGGACCTTCTCTGAGGCTGGAGGCAACTTGAGAAACTTGAGCCCTCTGGCTGGAGAGGGCAGAAGGGGTCCCTGGGCTTCCCCAGAAGGAGAAGCAATTTGGAGCTTGCTTTTCACCTGAGATGAGGAGTGGGGGTGGCCAGGTCGAGAGCCCAGGGAGGCATCCCCCGGACTAATGAACATGCTGAGGAAGGGGAGGGGCTCCTGGCCCTCTGAGGTAGCACCAAAGCCTGGCCTGTGAGCCTCTGGAGTACCTCCACCCCAAGCTGGCTTGGGGAAGCCTTTGGACTTGGATAGCTGTGGGGGGCCCTGGTCTGGGGAGGATGGCTGCCCGGAGCCTGGGTGGTCCCCGTTGAGTGGGCTGGTGGCCCCGGCCAGGAAGGCCTGTAGGTAAGACTCCGTGTCCTCAAGGAGCTGACCCAGGTTTAACTGTTTGTGGGCCAGGGCCCCGAGCAGGGTGTCGGGGCTGGGCGCCTCATTGGGATCGCCTGCCTCATCGGAAGAGGAGGAGGAGCTGCTGCCTGGGGCACAGGGTGGGCTGGAGATGGCACCTTGGGCCTGCAGGGAGCCCCTACGGGGACCCCAGGGCCGCCCAGCACCCTCTTCCTCCCCTTGGGTCCCCAAGAGGCGCTCCCAGTGTAGCAGGCCTCCCAGGCTACCAGGGCCTAATAGCAGGTAGGGGGGCCAAGGGGAGGGCTCAGGCTGGGGTGGGCCACACAGCTCGCCATTGATGGGCTCTGGGGAGCCAGGACCCTCACTTGGAGGCCGCCAGGGGGTGGCAGGTGAGCAGAGAAGCAAGGGGTCAGTCTCTTCCAGAGCTCTCAGCACTTCCAAGATCTGGGCTTTCTTTCGAAGAAATGGGGACAGGGCATCCAGCGCTGGGGGTGGGGCAGCCGGGGGTCCTGGGCCTCCTGGCCGCAGCTGCTGCTCCCAAGACACCTTGGGGGAGAAACAGCATAAGGAGACCCCGTGCAGACCCAGGACCTGAACTGGGCATAACTGTATACGGCAGGAATACAGCCGGCCTGGTTTTGCCTGTGCCCCCAAAGGACCTGACAGCTCCTGGGATAGGATGGCTCATCCTCCCTAAGGATCACTGAGCCCTGGCATGACTGGGGTTGGGTGGGGACCCCATTTCCCTTCCTGGTTATCCCAGCCTTGCTTTCCCACCACTTGCCACTGCTGTTTGGGTCGGCAGGGCTGACCACCTACAACACTGGGGACAGTTCTCAGGGAGGGAGGCTTGTTCATTTTTCAGGCTCAGACTCAAGAAGGGGATGTGCTGCAGCCAATTCCTAAGCCACTGCAGCAAGCCCAGGTCCTTTTAGGTCAGACAGCGACCTGCTGACTGATCTCCATGGAGAAGAGGATTGGGAATGACTCTACTGCAAGCCCATCCCGGTTTTTGCCCAGCCCCTTCTTGTGCCCAGTCCCCTCTGACAGAGTGGTTAACTCTATGGGCTCTGGAGCTTCAAGTACCAGATCTACCACTAACTAGTTACATGGCCTTTGGCAAGTTACTGAATCTTCAAGCTTCATAGTATCATTTGTAAAATGGTACTTAGGAGGCTAATTATGTTTGCCTCCTAAGGCAGATGAGACCAGGAGCTCACCACAGTGGCTGGCACACAGGAAGCCATGACTTTTACTGCAGAACTAACACATTTGTTTACAAGGCCAGTGGTTGGGATGAGATCTGTTTTTCTTGGCAGGTGACACAGCCTGGTCAAGAACCTGTGCACAGGGCCATGGCCTCCCCTGGGATTCATTAGGGAACTGCAGTGGCGCCCAGTCCTCCTACCTCTCTCTGCCCAGCACAGCGCCCCAGAGGCAGCGAGGTGGCCAGTCCCTCGGCGGAGCTCAGGGAGGGGGAGGCTGGTGGCTCTGATGGAGGCTGGAGTGCGGTAAGTGGGATCTGCAGGGAGAGGCAGAGTTAGCACCAGTGCTCTGTCCCAGGTCCCTACTTCCCCATGAACTAGGCCTTGCTATCCCAGGGCCGGAAAAAGCTGCCCCCTCCGGGACATCTCCTGGCCCAAGGTACGTTTTCACTACTGTCCCCACCACCTAGTCAAGGAGCCTTGGGAGACCAAGGCACAGGCGGACTGAAGAAGTGCATGCCCAGGTGGCAGAAAGGTGAGGGCGGTCCAGGGGCTCTGAGGGACGGGAGATGTGGATCCTGGGCCGAGGGCAGTGGCAGGCCTACCCTAGGTGCCATGGCGGGTCCAGAAACACTCTGCTTTTCCTCAGGACCTCCTCCCTGATTACAGAGAGCGCACACAGCGAGAGAACCCCCCCATCCCCCCCGCCTCCCCGAGTTCTGACTATATCTGAGCCCAGCATCACAGGCTGAGACTAAGGGAAGGGGCACTCATTACTGGGTTCCAGAAAAGAGACGGTGGTGTCAGTTATCACTTCTGTCTCCCTCCCTTAACTGGTCTCATGTGAAACGTGTACTCTGAGGATTACAAAAGTAGCACTGAATCATGGGTCATTTCTCTCTCAGTCCCTGAGGATGCCACTTCCTTCACTTTGGCATTTCAACTAGATAGGGAGGACTTAACGGTGACCGCTGTCTCTCATTCTCTGTAGCTTTCAGATCTTGTCTTGGCAGCGTCTCTGCCTCCCCCAGGGCCACCTGCAGCCGCCCTTTCAGCCCAGATCCTCACACCTCCTGCTGGATGCTGCTCAGCATTTCAGTCTCTGACTTGGGTGGCTTTTCAACCTCCGAAGTACAAGGCAGCCTAAAGCATCTTTTCATTTTTTTTTTTTTCTTTTCTAAAGCATCTTTGTGCTCCAAGCCTCCTCTGCCTGCCACTGAAGACAAGTCTGAACTCTTCTGCCTGCATTCCAGCCCAGCTTGCCTGGTCTTCCCGACGCCGGCTCCCGCTCTGTCTCTCACTGCTCCTCGCACACCCTTTGTTCCAGCCCCGCTGAACAGCTTGCCGCTTCCCAGGCTTCCTGCTCTGTTCCTTCCACAGGGAATTGCCTTTCTCTACCCCCATTGCACTCCCTTTAAATCTCTCATGCATCAGGGCCCAGGTCCAATGCCACCTCATTAAGGGAGCCCTCCCCGGCCTGTCTCTGACGCCTCCCTCCCCTCTGGCTCTGGGCAACGCTGACACACTCTGCTTTGTACTACTGCTGTCTGTAGACCTGCCTTCGCTTCTGCAGTCCCAGCCTTCAGGGGTTACATGTGCTCTGCACAGGCGACAGCCCTGTCCAGTTCCATATGTGTTGGCAAAGGCACTACTCACAACAAGAGCTTAATTACATCTCAATGGGGCTTTCATCCTAGAAAAGCACAATTTAGGAATAACATGAATAATGATAAATAGCTGCTGCCGAATATTGGCCATCTACTATGGGCCAAGCACTCTTTATTACCTTACTTAATCCTCGTGACAACCTGCAATATAGGTGCTCATATCCTCACCTATCAGGAAAAACTGTGGTTTGTAAGATTATATAATTTGTCCAAGGTCACATAGCTAAGAATTAGCTAAGTTAGGGAGTTTATCTGAGGTTCATGCTCTTTCCATTATGTCATAAATTACCTCTGGGGAAGATGACACTATGACCCCAAACCCCAAAATTCATCTAAAAAGCCCAAATTCAAATCCCAGAATTAATGTAAGTAAAAAATAAAAATAAAAAAATGACTTAAGCATTATCTATACCTCTTTTATCACCAGTTACTGAGAAAGAATGGACGGGGTGAGATCAGCCAGTGTGGTTAGGCCTCTGGGAATTCCAGGGTGAACTCTGTAGCTGGGCAAGACCAGGGCAGGGGGGCTGCAGTCCCTGCCACTGATTCACTCTGCTCTGTACCTGCCTGGTGACAGGGATTCTAGACAGGCAGGGTCAGGCCTCCCAGGGAGCTGAGGGCATCCTGCCCAGGGTCTGGGAGCCAAGAGCTGCCTAGTTTGTATCAGACAGACACACACACAGAAGGTTCTCTTCTTGTCAAGGTCAGAGGTGGGAAGGGTGCGCCGGCTGACTTCAGAACCCAAGCTGCTCCTACCCCCATGTCTCACCCCATCCTTGAGGCTTTCTGACAGCGTGACCCCAAACGAACACAGGATTCACTCCGAGTAGGCTCCTGCTTCTCCCGGGTAAGGCAGGTGTCGGGGCTAGAAGCAGGGACCAACCAGGGTCTACGGCCAAGCCTGAGTCAGTGGGTGAGCATACAGGATGGGACAAAAGTAGGTTTACAGTTGTTTGTATGGAAAACAAGACAATAATAAACAATAATACAAGAATAAACTCTTTGTGTTTTGTAAACCTACTTTTGCCCCACCCTGTATGCAATGAGCTCAAATACAGAATTATCCGGTCAAGTGCCTTTCCTGACCTCTCCGTGACACCAAGCGCTGGGTGCCTTCCACCCGGTCCCACCCTTGCCCCTGGCCAAGAAGAGGCAGTGCAGTGGCCAAAGGGGCCCCTTGGGAGCGTGAAATAATTACAATTTCAGCTTCCACCCATCTCCCCACACTGGGTGAGAGTAAGCAGGAACCTTCTCTGTCAATAAGAGAAGTGCCAAGCGCTGGGCCACAGAAAAGCACCTGCAAGGTGGGGGGTAGTCCGGCTTGAGGGGACTCAGGGAGTTTTCACCCCATCTAAGGCTTAGATCTATCAGGCCAGGCGGCCTTCCCTGGGTGGACTGTCTCCAGAACGGAGGGAACACTGGACAGCCTGCTTCTGTTTGTGTTTTGGGGGAAAAGTGGATGGAGATAATGATGGGGCTGGGGGAGGCAGGAAACTGAGGTGTGACGAGGGGAGGAGAAAGGCTGATGCCCACCTGAGGGAGGGAGCCTGTCGTGAGCTGCAGTTTCTGCTGAAACAGGGAGCTCAGCATCTGGTTCTGTCGTTCGAGGTCAAACACTCTTTTCTTCAGCTTGATGCACTCCTCCCGAAGGTCCTGAACCACCAGGAGGAGGAGGAGGAAAAGAAGGAGACGATACCAGGGAGAGGGGATGAGTGTACAGTTCTCTTCATCAGAGCAGTGGGCACTCCTCCCGGGCCTGCCCTTCTCCTGCATCCTCCTCTGGGAGGGAGGTTGCAGCTATCAAATCCTCAGTGATAAACTCTCTACAGTTAACCACCCATGGAGGGAGGTAAATCCCTTTCCCATTGGTCCTGTCTCCAATCCTGGAGCCAGCCTGGCGTCTCTTAGAAACCACACATTAAAGAAGGGTCCATACAAGGCAGAAGATCTAGGGGTCAGATGGACCAGGTGTCAAGAAGTTACCCACAGTTACTTCAGTAAATATTTAGATGCCATCTTATGCGCCCAACATCAACATTGCTTTCAGGTCCATTACCATCTGGGGCCAGGATAAGAGAAGGATTCAAGCCCAAATCAAAGGCACCATGACTCAGAGATCTGGCCTCACCTCTGCCACCCCTGCCTCCAGATAAAACGGTACAGGCCTGTCTGAAGTGAGGAAGCAAGGGGTGGAGAGGGTGGGGGGCATCACTGGGCCAATAGACATTTCCACCAAGCTCCCCTCTGTAGCCCCCATCAAAGGCTTAGCTGAGAAGGCTCAGAGGTCCCCTGTGGTGCCCAGGACCTCTCCCAGGGAGGTTGGACTTAGGGGTGAGAAGGTCTCCCGTGGCCACTTACCTTTTGGTTCAGTAGTGCCTGTACCACATGGTTGGCAACCTGGGGACAGAAAGGCCCACGGCAGAGATGTCAGCCAACAGCCTTTATCTGGAGGAGACAAGCTATGCTCCCCAACCCTCCCCAGCATCAGTCCCACTGCAGACCCCACAGACCTCATCCAGACAGCGCTCATAGGTCTCCCGCTGGTTTTCGTTGGCCTGGGCAAGTGCTGAGTTCTCTGCCTGCAGGACACGGGAAGAGGGCAACAAGAAGGCTATGGGACCATTCTTCCCTGAGGGCAAACTGCTTTTGGGGAAGGGGGGCCAAGGAGTCTACCAACTACACCCCTGCCCACCTCCTGGTTCTGGATGGGCTCTGCCATGGGGAGGCCTAAATACAGATGGGCTGAGGGCAGAGCTCAGATGTCTTGTTTTCTGTAACCTCAACCTCAGTCAGTGACAGGAGGACCTAAGGTGGGAGGTGCCAAGAGCAACTCTTATTTTCCTGGGGAGAGGGCAGAGGAGACTGGCAGGACCTTAAGAATGAGATGTAGGGCCCTCAAATCCTGAGTGCCAGGACATCTAAGCCCTTTTCCTCTGTGACCACTCCTTTCCTCAAAGAGCATGAAAGTGCAGGAGAAGTGGGATAAGGAAGGGAGACATTGAGGGGTTAGGACAACCCTGCCCCTGTGCATGCCTCGAGGTGTCCCTGAGCTGGCACCTAGCCTAGGGAGCTAAGAGCAGGGAGAGGGCTTCTCAGAGGAGCTCTCCTAAGAAATGTTCATCACCGCTGCAGCCTGGCAAAGGGGGCTGAGAGGAAGGGCCACCGAACCCAAAAACACCCACCCCGAGCTCAGAGCAAAGGGCAGCCCTATTGCCCCACTTGCCCCGTGTCCCACCTCCAGCTCCCGCAGTCGGTGCAGGAGCTCCTGGCAGGTACCCGACTCCATGCCGCCATCACCACCCTCTCCTGGCCTTGGGTTTTCAGGACTCCCAGCCGGCTGGTCCATGGCCTCTGACATCAGGTCCTGGGAACAAGTGAGAGAGGCCGGGCAGGCTACTCCAGGGTCCGGGAGGTGAGCGGGGGAGGGGAACAAAGATGAAACTTGTTAGTATTCCCCAAGTTGAGCTCAGTGTGACTGATGTGCCACGACACTGTAACAACTCAGTCTAAGTCGCTCTGGTCCCGGGAAAAAGACACTCTTACCATCTGAAGAACAAAAACCATTGTTTTGTAAACCCCTATCACAGGTCACACAGACAACTTGCCAGGAGCTGAGAACTTGAATTCTTTGCCGAGACTGGCCTCCACCTGGCACACTGTATCCTCCTGGCGACACTGGGAGGTGCCTGCATGCCTCCAAGGACCCCTGGTCCTTTGCAGGGGCTCGACCCTTTACCCGCCTTCCCCTTTGGCCAGCTCCTTCCTATTATTCTTCAGGGTTCCCAATCCAAGTCCACTCAGGCCTATAACGGTCTCCCCTGGACTCTCAATTCCATGAGGCCACGTTCATATCACTGCCCAGGTTTACACTTCCTGGTGTGATACCTGGTGTGCAAGAGACAGACCGAGCACTCACTAAACATTCCAGCCCGTCACTGCATGAACACAGCGAGCCAAGCTTCTAACCTGAACTGTGAGTGCCATGCCCCACCCTGCCACACTGTTGCCATGGTGACTGCCTGTACTGACTAGGCTTCATCTTCCATTTGAGTTTCCATTTCTCTGCCAGAGGAAAGCGCTCATTTCCTTCTTCTACACAAATATTATGGAAATTTCCAGTAGATGGGAAACCCTTCCTAATGCCAAAGGGTGGAGGCTCCGGTTTACAACCGACTACTTGCCTCCCTACCCCACTGAAGCCCCCACAAAGGAGCTCAGTACTTTTGGACCAAGGGAGAGAGGACCTCAGCAGCTCGTCACCAGGCTTCTGAATGCCCTCTCCGCTGTCCTCCACGGAGGGGCACGGGGCCTGCCCACCCCAGCCTTCCTCCTCCAGTCCCCATCCACAGCGCGCACAGGCCCCAGCGCCCCTCACCTGCCTCTGCTCCCTCGGCCAGGCTGGCACACTCGCTCTCACAGCCAGAATGGTCACCTTGCCTGTGGAGAAACAGGGAGGGCATGTCAGCCATGCCTGCCACAAGTATTTACTTGGCTTCTGCCATGTGCCAGGCGCTGGGCCACAGGGAAGAACATGCCAGTGAAAGCCCTGCCTTTACGAAGCTTCCATTCTCTTGGGGGAGGCAGATAATACACGATAAACCGAGGAACATATGCTGGGTCCTGGTAAGACCCTGAGAGGCGACAGTTAAGCAGAGACTGACTGAAGTCCAGGTCAAATCCTGGGATGGAAAAAGCATTTTGGGGAGAGGAAGAGCCAGCCCAACAGTCCCAGCTCCCAGTCAGAAACCACTCAGACACCAGGTGGAAATGAACACTAACACACGGTGTTTTCTGGCCCTTCCACAACCTATGTCTTCTTTCATCCTCCTCACCACCTAGAAGGACTTAAAAGCTGTTATCAGCACCTATATTTGAGATGAGGAAACCAAGGAATAAGAGGTGGTTACACTTGCAGACACGGAATGTATCCTGTGTGTTGCCACTTTCTCATGCACTCTTCCATCTGATTCCTCTACCAAACTTGTGAGGGGAGCGCCAGCCTGGGGGATGAAGCAGGCTCCCGAGGCAAGAGAGGCAGCCCAAATCGTTAAGGCTGGTTCACAAACACACTGGACAGGCCTGGACTTCGCCACCCCAGGGGGCCTCTCTGCACACAAGTTGTACTGGAAGCCCTTTATATTCAGTAAGCTCTGCACAGTCCCAGGGCTCCTGGAACAATGCAGCGAAACAGACCTGGGTTAGAATCCTGACTCTGCAAGACCTGGTGCCTCCCCTATATTTGGGGGATAAGAATACTATGCACAAAGGGTTGTTTGGAAGATGACACGAGATAATGTACGTAGAGTGTTGTGCGTGAACTCAGTAAATGGAAGCTTTTCATAGCATCACATCCTGACCCAGGCACAGTGCAAAGTCCTGCAATGGAGCCTGCTGTTACATCCCCCCGCTTCCGGTCTATTCACAGGTAGGCAGATCCCCGGGTCACCTCAGCTGGAGTTCCCACTGACGGGCACCTGAACACCTGAGAGTACTGCTCAAACTGCCCTGCCTTCAAGGAGCTCCCCTTTTCCAACCCTTTCCCCGCAGCTCTCCACCCCAGAGCCCGGCAGCCTGCACTCTTCTGTGCCTGGCACCCTGGGAAGAGGGGTAACAGCAACAGGAGAATACTTCTTCCTGCGTGAGAATGTGTGTATGACAATGGGATAAACTGAAAACTAGAAGAAAAAGAAAAATGCTGTAACATTTATTTTTAACACTACCACAATCTAAAGTCCTTTGTTGTTATTATTTTTAAACGTTTTTATTGATTTTCGAGAGAGAGAAACATCGATGTGAGAGAGAAATATCAATTCAGTGCTTCCGGCACGCACCCTGACTGTTGACTGAACCTCTAAGCTGGGACGGCAACCCTTTGGTGCACAGGTCAGTACTCAATCGACTGAGCTATACTGGCCAGGGTAGTCCTTTATTATTTTAATATCATAAAAATGTGCCTAGATGGCTTGTGCCATGGCTCAGTGGTTGAGCGTAGATCATGGTTTGATGCTCGGTCAGGGCATATGCCCAGGATTATGGCTTGGTTCCTAGTGGGGGGTGTATAGGAAGCAGCCGATCAATGATTCTCTCTTATCATTGATGTTTCTCTCTCTCTCTCCCCTTCTTCCTTCCTCTCTGAAATTAATAAAAATATAGTTAAAAAATGTATCTAGTATAACTTCATTTGCTATAACATTTTCAAATTTGATATCTTTAGAAAAATGTACAGGCCTGGAAAAGAACAAAAAAATTTCAAGTAATATCTTCCTTCCACATACACAAATAGGGGTTAAAACCGAAAAAGGGCCTTGGGGTTACCTCCACCTCTGGGCCAGTTCCACCCCACCCACCACTCATCTCTGGGCCAATGCCCATTGTTTCTGGTAGGTCGAAGGGTCCCCCCTCTAGGAGAGGCCTGCCCTCAGGGATCACTAGCTTTCCCTCAATCTCCTCCCCATTTATTTCCCCAGTGGGTTGAGGTGGGTGCAGAAGTGCTGGGGAGTGTGAGGAAAAAAGTTGGGAGGATGAAAAACAGGAGTAAGATGAATAGGCAATGTCTAGGGGCCAGGAAAGAATAAAGCTAATGGCCTAGCTGGTTTGGCCCAGTGCACAGAGAGCCAGCCTGCAGACTGAAGGGTTCTGGGTTCGGTTCTGGGTTCGATTCCGGTCAAGGACACATGCCCAGGTTGCAGGCTCGATCTCCAGTATGGAGTGTGCAGGAGGCAGCCAATCAAAGATTCTCTCGCATCATTGATGTTTTTATCTCTCTCTTTCCCTTCTGCTCAGAAATCAATTTAAAAAAATAAAAATTAAAATACAGCTAAAACTGCAGAAGGCCCAATGTGTTCGCCACACAACAAAAACCAAAGTAAGGGTGAAGGTGCTTTAGGAGAATATGTTTTCCTAAAAAAATAAAAGTAGGATTTGGCCTCAAGCTCTGAGCTATGGGAAGACATCAGAGGCCCTGAGCGTACTTTCCCCAATCAGATGGAGGAACTAGAGCCGTGCCAGGTCCTACAGGATTGTAGCCGTGAGGAGCCTGAAGAGCAGCAGGTACAGGCCTAGCTGGCTACCCCATCAGCTCCTACTCCCTGAACCAGATCCTGACACAGAGCAGGTGGAGCTGAGATGCAGTTGTGGATATTAGATCCAGGAATTGGGGCTTCATTTTGCCAGACCCACCATTAGAGAGCAAGGGTGAAGATGAGGGAGCTACACCATTGAGCACCCCATGGACGCAGAACAGGTAGCGCTGTGGAAAGGACGATGGCTAGAGTAAGCCTGCCTGCACCAGGGGTTCCTGCCTGGGCTCTCCAAGCCCGCAGGCATCCCTGACAGGAAGTGATCACCTAGAGAGCTGCCTTATCTCCCTGCATTCCAGACTGAACCAGCACAGGACAGTATACATGCCAGCTGTAATGTTCATCTCCTTCCTCCACATCAAGACAATTCTGCCGAAATTGGTTTGGCTCAGTGGATAGAGTGTCAGCCTGTGGACTGAAAGGTCCCAGGTTCGATTCCGGTCAAGGGCATGTATCTCGGTTGCAGGCACATCCCCAGTGGGGGTGTGCAGGAGACGGCTGATCGATGTCTCTCTATCATCAATGTTTCTAACTCTCTATCTCTCTCCCTTCCTCTCTGTAAAAAAATCAATAAAATATATTAAAAAAAAAAAAAAGACAAGTCAAACTTCTCAGGACCCACTTTATTCAGTTCTATATTTACAGGGTGGGAACATCAGGCCAAACCCAATCCACCTTAGCATTTTCACTCCGGAGAATTACCTACCCTATGTACGCAGCCAAGAAATAAACAGACAAATAAAAGCACCCAGGTTAGACTCGAGGTCCCAAATGTAAGGTCTTGGCTATGGGTGATGCACACCCCACAGAGCCAACCATGCCACCCTCCAATCTGAGCCCTTATGGGTCTCCGAGCAGGGAGGCCTGAGTCCCACTGTGATCTGGGGGTACGCTTCCAGTGATAGGCCACCCAAGAGCAACAGCTCTGCCATGCATGTCTCTGTATCCCTGGCTAGGACTAGGAGAGACTCCGGAAATGTCTGCTGCAGGCAGGCTATGACTCAGCCTCACTTTGGGGGAGATCTTTGCTGCCTTCGACTGAGGAGGTCTGGCCAGCTCAGGATAAGGGACCTTCTCTGTGTCTGCAGGGCCACAAGCAGAGGGCAGGAAGCTTTTAGCCAGGGTTAAGAGTCACAGGCAAGAGGCCTGCATTTGACCCTGGTGGTGGGGAGGGGCAGATGCTATGAGTCAGACCAGATTTTGAGTTCAAGATTTCTATGGTGTTAGGAAAACTTCCTGCATCTCTGCACTCCTCTGGGAAATGTTAAGATCCAGAGAGATGCTATCACCTCCGGCTCCCAATCAGCCTAATTAGGCCCTTCAGAGTCTGAGTTTTTGGCTTAAGTCCCATCAGAAAAAAAAAAAAAATCAACCCAGGTCAATTCCCCTAGTGGAATCCCTACCAGGTGTCATTGGGGGTCCCTTGCTCCAGGAGCCAAGTACTCTCCTCCTTCCCCCAGGCCCACTACTACTCACAGCTTCTGTGTTCAGCCTGACGGGTCCCCGGGAAAACCCCCAGCCTGGGTTTCTCAGGATGGCCCTGGTATCAAATAGTCCTCTGGTGGTCCTACAATAAACACATCCTGGATACTGGATGTTGAGGCGAGGTCAGCCAGAGCTGCGTAGGGATGAAGCTGCAGGGTGTGGAAGCTCTAACTTGAACTGTTGGCTTCTCCCGCCACAACTGCCAACCAACAGGCAGCCCCGCCTCCCACAAAGGCCTGATTCAGCAGGCGGGCAGTGACCTCAGTGCTGAGAGGCGGGAGAGCAGAGAGGAAGAGCAAAGCCTCTCTGGCCAGTCCTTGGGAGGAGAGCACGGTTTTCAAGCAGCCAGGGACAGAAAAGGGGGAACAGCTGCTTGGGGCTGGGGGTAGGGGTAGTTCCTGGCCTGGGGACGTGGCTGGTTCAGCCCAATCGCAGAGTGAATCTGGGTGACCACTATCTCCTCAGCCTAGTTAGTCAGTCATGGCCCTAGTACCCAATGGCCCTTTAAAGCCAGGAAGGAACAGGAGCTTCCAGGACCTCAAAAAGAGATCTCTCCTGGCCTTTCAGGCAGCCAGAGCAAAGGAGTCGGGTCTATAGTTCCCATTCCCTCCCCTGCCAGGGCACAGGCAGAACTCAAGTCCAGGCCTGGGAGGAAGGGCCTGAGAGGTGGCAGCAAGCCTGTCCCCGTGCTCCCTAAGTTGGGCCCTTCGCCAAGGCCTTGGGGCCCTGATGAGCCCCTCACTCACCAGCTGTTCCCCCAGAGTCCTCTAGGGAGAGAAGCCAGGGACCAGGAGGTGGGGGAGGGCTGGGCAGCTGCAGGAAGGCTGAGATGGAGAAGCTCACTTTAATAACAGAATCATCCGTAACACCAACGGTTTTCCCCTCTGCTCCCCCCATTCTCCAGCTGCTTTCTGGAATCCCTGTCACACCCAAGAGTCCACTTGTAAATAGCAACTCCTGCACCCAGCAAACACTCCTTCCCAGGCAGGACTGGCCCTGGGCTGCCTTGAGGTGTATGGAGGCATATAAGGACAGAGGCCCCAGGGCACCCCTAGCCTGAAAGTGGCCACCTTAATCCTTGACCCAAAGCATCTTTTAGCCCCAAGAATTCCAACTGGCCTCTTCCCTTCTCAGGGAAAGAGGGAAGATAGGAATTTCCTTCCCTCCTCCTGACCACTGTCCCTCTGAGAGGCATGTGTCCCTGAATCTCCCCTCTAACTTCCTCTTCACAGGCACTCCAAGAACCTCCATGCTATGATGTGGGTTCTTTGAACCGATAGTGGGATCAACCACCTGCCCTTCCAGGCAGTGCAGAAGGGCAGACATGTTAGGAGCCCAAAGGCTTATCTCTCCTCCCTGGGATCCCTTGTGTTCCCTTGTCCATAACTTAAGCCAACAACAAAAACGCAGCTGCTGGGGTGGGAGGGGGGGGGGGGGGGGTGTGGGGGGGGTGGGGGGGGGGAGGCGAGGGGACTCTGACACAGACACAATGGATTTATTTATAGGGCCACATGCCAGGGGCTCTGCAGCGAAGAAGACTAGGCCTCATTCCCCAAAAGCCCAGTGGGGCCCAGCCCAGGCCAGCCAAAGGCACTGGAAAAAGCCTCAGACCAAGGTAGCAGATTTAGTCTAGTCTCAACACTGCAATTTACTTGCTGTGTGACTTTAGGCAAATTACAGTCTCGCTCGGACAAGTTCCTTCATGCCAAGTGGAGGTTTTGCTAGAACAGTGCTTCTCAAAGTGTAGTCCAGGGACCCCGAAGCCCTTTCAAAGAGCCCACAGGTTCAAAACTATTTTCATAATACTACGAAGACATTACTTGTCTCTTTTACTTTCTTTCTCTTATAATTATAGAGTAGCCTTTGACAGAGATCATGTGATATGTGATATCACAAAAGATTGAATACAGAAGCAGATATTGAGAATCCAGCTGCCTTCTATTAAGTCAGACACGACAGATTTGCAAAAATGAAGAACAATGACATTCTTTTTACTCTTTATTTTTGTTTTGGAAAAATATGTAATTATTTTTATTAAATACATTAATTTTTAAGAGTGTAGAGCAGCAAGTTTCAACCAGTGTGCTGCAAGAATTTTTAAAACATTCAATATCTGACTATTATTTAGTCAAGGGCACTGACCTCTTTTCCCTTAAACTGTCAAATAAAAAAATGACAACAGAACAATACCCGTCTGGTGTGAACGAGTCAAAATTATACCTAATATTTTTGTTAGATCAGCAAAAATATTTTTGGTGTGCTGCAGAATTTTAGTAATTAGTTTATGTGTGGCATGAGATTAAAAAAAGGTTAAAAATCGTTGGTGTAGAAGGGTCCTCATGTCAAATAGTTTGGGAATCACTTTTCTAGGAGGGTTGTCCAGTTTGTGATGATGAAAATATTTATTCTGTGCTGTATAATATGGCAGCCCCTAGTCACATATGGCTAGTCTAAATAAGGAACTGAATTTTGTTTATCTATTTAAAATTTTTTATTGGTTTTTAGAGAGGGGGGAGAGGAGAAGAGAGAGAGAGAAAAACATTGATTGGCTGCCTCCCGCATCCCAACAAGGAATTGAACCCACAACCTAGGTATTAAGCCCTGACCTGGAATCAAACCCGCCACCTTTTGGTGTATTGGATGATGCTCCAACCAATGGAGCCACATCAGCCAGGGCAGTACTGGATTTTATATGTTGATAACCACATGCAGTCAGTGGCTGCTGGGTGCCGCTGGGCTCAACAGTGCGGTTCTATAAGACCCCTGGAATCTAGAAGATTCCTTAACTTTAGCATTCTAGGTCAATGCTTCTTTCCACAGACTGTAGAAGTTGGCGGTAGAAGAAACAGGAACTGACATGTACTCCTGTCCCCACACTTCTACTCACACTATTTCTCACTCTCACTCACCAAAGGAAAGCCATCTCAACCACATGGTCAGTCCTGCCTGACACTCCTACCAAGGCTTACTGTTAGAGAGGCTCTCTCACAACTCCTTCACACCCTCTCCTCAAACACCTGGCCCGTCACCTCTTGTTTCCCTAAAGAATGAAAGCCAGCAGAGGGAAAAACCCCCAAATCTCTTGTCACCACCTCCCAGTGTCATCAGAATCTCTGCATCACCTCCTGTTACAGCAGAAGAGCTGCTCTCTTCCCAGGCAAAGCAGTCCTTCCTGCCCTAACCCCTTCAGTATCTACCTCCTGAAGGGATCTTTCCCATCCACCTTTAACACCTGTCAGGTGTCTTTCTTCTTTTTTTTTAAATAATAGCATACTTTATTCATTTAACATTATCTTAAATTAACACATATATCTCATCTTAAAAATAATGTTCCCCTGAGGGATTCCAAAATGGCAGCAGAGTAAATAGAACTACACTGACATTCTCCCAGGACCAAACTAGAAATACAACTAAAGTACAGAAGAATCACCCTGAAAAATCAACTGAAGACTAGCTGGAGAGAACCCAGATAACCAGGGATGGAAAGGAGACTGGTAGGCAGAGCAAAGGCGTGAAAGGGTTGGTTGGCTCTCATAGACAGCAGCTGAAGTCTCAGAGGGATATCTCAGAATGCTGGGGTCTAAAACCCAAGCTGGGCTCCCCAGAGCACCAGAACTGAGAAAGGTGCCCACATAACATCTCTCTGCCAATCAGAGATGGCTGGAAAGGCAGGCACCCACTTAAAGGGCCAACACAAAAAATTTTGTGTGCAGTCACTCACCTTAGGCTCCAATAGAGGCAGAGCAGAGTGGACTGGAGCTGTATGAGGAGAGTAGGGTTGGGGTCTGTGGGGTTGGTTCTCAATGGGGTTGGTGCTCTGAGGGCAGCCACCTCAGTTTCCTGTGCTGAGTCATTTCCTCACACTGCAGAGGAGACCTTTCTCCACAGACCTTTGCTATCTAGGCTTTAGCCCCATCCTGTTAGAAGACCTCTCACCCCACCTGAGGCTAATCAGGGCAGATAACAATCAGACTGAAGGCAGAGGAAGATTAATGGAGGCTTTGAGTCTTTGTCTGATTTCCTCCTGAGCTTGGGGCTAAGAAAAGCAGACTCTGGTGCACATGTTGGTCCTTTCCAAAGGCACCCAGCTCAGCAAGCTGTGGATTACTGATAGCTCCAAACTGTACTCAGAGCCAGTCACAAACAGCATCTGACATTGTCCTGAACTAGATATTGGAAGTTGTAGCAGCTCTACTTAGTACACAGACACAAACACAAACACAAACAGCCACCAAAATGGGGAGACAAAAAAAAAAACCCGAAATGAAAGAACAAGAGAATTCTCCAGAAGAAGAGCTAAATGAAATGAAGATAAAAAATTTACCAGATATTGCCGAAACCGGTTTGGCTCAGTGGATAGAACATCGGCCTGCGGACTGAAAGGTCCCAGGTTCGATTCCGGTCAAGTGCATGTATCCTGGTTGCAGGCACATCCCCAGTAGGGGTGTGCAGGAGGCAGCTGATCGATATCTCTCTCATCTATGTTTCTAACTCTCTATCCCTCTCCCTTCTTCTCTGTAAAAAATCAATAAAATATATTAAAAAAAAATTTACCAGACATAGAGTCCAGAATAATGATGGCAAAGATGCTCAAAAGCATGAAAAAAGATATAGTAACTATGAAGAATGATACAGAACTAATAAAGAACATACAGAACCAACAAGAAAAAAACAAGCAAAATATATGATAACTTAAGGGACTGTGGGACAACATGAAACATAACAATATTCACATAATAGAAATACCAGAAGGGGAAGAAAGTAAGCAAGGGATAGAAATGCATTTGAAGAAATAATGGCAGAAAACTTCCTTAACCTGGTGAAAGAAAAAAGTCACACAAGTTCAGGAGGCACACAGAATCCAAAGCAAGAAGAACCCAAATAGGGTTCCAGACACATCATTTTAAAACACCAAAAATTAAAGATAGAATCTTAAAAACAACAGAGAAAAGCGATTTGTTATCTATAAAAGAATTCCCAAAAGGCTATCAACTGATTTCTCATCAGAAACACTACAGGCCAAGTGAGAATGGCATGAAGTATTCAAGGTAATGAAAAGCAAGGATCTGAAACCAAGATTACTATATCCAGCAAGACTATCATTCAAAATAGATGGTGAAATAAAGAGCTTCCCAGAGAAAATAAGGTTAAAGAAGTTTATGACCAGCCAATCAGCACAGTAAGAAATACTAAAAGGAAGAGAAATATATATAGAGAGAAACATAGGCATAAAGATTAAAAATGGCAATAAATAAGTACCTATCAATTAAATAACCTTAAATATAAATGGATTAAACATTCTGATCAAAAGACATGGGATAGATGAATGAATAAAAAAATAAATGATCCAATTATATGATGTCTACAAGAAAATCACCTCAGAACAAAAGACTCACACGGGATGAGAGCAAAAGGATGGAAAAACATTTTCCATGCAAATAGATAATAATAAAAAAAAAGTTGGAGTAGCAATACTCATATCTGCCAAAATAGACTTCAAAATGAAGGCCATTAATCAGAGACAATAAAGATCACATATAATACTAAAGGAATCAATCCAACAAAAGGCTATAACCCTGTTAAACATATATGCACCCAATATAGGAACACCTAAATATATATATATATATAAAACTTCTAGAGCAGCGATCTCCAACCTTTCAGACCTCATGGACCACTGGTTGGTGAACAATGTTCCAAAGGTTTCCTTAAGCCAGCAGTTGCCAACCTTTCAGACCTCATGGACCATCTGTGGAGGAGACTTTGAGACATTATGCTCAATTCCATTTACCAAAGCTGTTCTAGAGATTTTTTACAGAGAGGAAAGGAGAGGGATAGAGAGTTAGAAACATTGATAGGAGAGAAACATTGATCAACTGCCTCCTGCACACTTCCTACTGGGGATGTACCTGCAACTAAGGTACATGCCCTTGACCGGAATTGAACTCAGGACCCTTCAGTCTGTAGGCCAATGCTCTATCCACTGAGCAAAACCGGTCAGGGCTCTAGAGGACTTCAATGGGACACAGCGAAAGCAGTCCTGAGAAGGAAGTTCATAGCGCTATAGGCCTACCACAAAAAACAAGAAAAATTAATAATGAAATATTTAACCCTACAACTTAAATAATTAGAGAGAAAACAACAAGAAAAGCCCAGAGTGAGTAGAAGGAAGAAAATAATAAAGATTAGAGCAGAAATAAATGACATAGAAGCTAAAAAACAACAACAATGAAACCAAGAGCTGATTCTTTGAAAAGATAAACGAGATTGATGAACTGTTAGCCAGACTAACCAAAAAACAAAGAGAGAGAATCCAAATAAATAAAATCAGAAACAAAAGAGGTGAATTAACAACTGACACAACAGAAATACAAAGGATTATAAGAAAATATTACGAACAACTATATACCAACAAACTGGACAATGTGGAGGAAATGGACAAATTTGTAAAAACATATAATCTCCCAAAATTGAATTAGGAAGAATCAGAAAGCTGAAATAGGCCAATAACAACTGATGAAATAGAAGCAGTAATCAAAAAGACAAACAAAACAAACAAACTCCCAGCAAACAAACACCCTGGTCCAGACAGCTTCACAGGCGAGTTTTACCAAACCTTCAAAGAAGAACTAATATCTATTCTCCTCAAATTACTCCAAAAAATCCAAAAGGAAAACACTTTCAAGCTCTTTTTATGAGGCCAGCATTATCCTAATTCTAAAACCAGATAAAGACACTACAAATAAAGAGGTCTACAGGCCAATATTCCTCATGAACATGGATGCTAAAATCCTCAACAAAATATTAACAAAAGTCACATAACACATTAATAGACGCAGAAAAAGCATTCAACAAAATCCAACACCCATTTTTGATAAAAACTCTTAGCTAAGTGGGAATAGAAGGATCGTATCTCAACATAATAAAGGCCATGACAAACCTATTGAGAGAACGCAATAGCCAAAAACTAAAACTGTTTTCCCTAAGAACAGGAATAAGATAGGGATGTCCACTTTCACTATTCTTCTTCTGTACAATACTGAAGTTCTAGCCACAGTGATCAGATAAGAAGTAGAAATAAAAGGCACCCAAATTGGAAAGGAGGAAGCAAAACTCTCATTATTTACATGGTATTGTACACTGAAAATCTAGATTCCACCAAAAAACTACTAGAGTTAATAAAGGAATTCAATAATGCAGCAGGATACAAAATAAACATCCAGAAATTGATGGCTTTTTTATACAACAATAAAGAATTCTCAGAAAAAGAAACTAAACAAACAATCCCATTTACCACTGCAACAACAAAAATTAAGATATTTAGGAATAACAAAGGATATAAAAGAATTGTACTTGGAAAACTATAGGACATTGAAAAAAGAGATAGAGAAAGATATAACAAGTGGAAGAACATACTGTGTTCATGGATAGGTAGAATTATTATTATTAAAATGTCCATATACCCAAAGCAATCTACAGATTCAGTGTAATCCCTATTAAAATACCTATGGCATATTTCACAGACTTAGAACAAATACTCCAAAAATTTATATGGAACCAAAAATGACCCCAAATAGCTGCAGTAATCTTGAGAAAGAAGAACAAAGTTGGAGGAATCATAACACCAGATATCAAGTTATATTACAAAGCTACTGTAATCAAAACAGCCTGGTATTGGCATAAGAACAGGCATGTAAGAGAAACCAAGATGGCGGCATAGGTGAACACCTAAACAGCTGCCTCGCACAACAATTTCAAAACTACAACTAAAAGACAAAAGAGACATCATCCAGAACCATAGGAAGGTTGTTGAGTGGAAATTCTACAACTAAAAGGAAAGAGAGGGGCTCACGGAGACTCAGAGGAGCTGCAAAAAGCTGAGGTACAGAGACACACACGTGGAGAGGACAGGTGGCGGAGGGCCTGGCTGGCTTCCTCTAGCAGAAGGGAGATGGAAACTGCACTGAACCCCAATTCCAGACAAGACTCATATGGGGGGAGTCTGGACTGTCATGAAAAGGGAGTAGTGCATGAAAACTTAGGGGAGCCACAAAAGGCGTATGAACACGAGTGTGCACACAGAGGGCTGAATGCTGAATGCTGCTCTAGCAGGAGGAAGAACCTCCCAACTGTGCTAAAATCCACTTCTGACTGCACTGAACCCCAGTTTCTGGCGAGACCCTGGGGACCAGACTCATATATGTCCCCGGAGTACACGGAAACTCAGGGGAGCCAGAAAGGCAGAGGTCTGGAGGAGCGTGAGTGTGCACAGAGAGGGCTGCAGTGATTACCGAGGGACACTGAGACCCAGGGGCCACGTAGGGCAGGACTGACGGGAATCCAAAGCTGTCTGCTCAGCATTGAGACTCTACCCCATCCAAACTGAACACAGAGGCTTTTGCAATCTTGCAAATCTTGTCTTATAAGGCTGACTCCAGCACAGTTCTCCCGGCACAGACACAGCTGATCCTCACAACCAATTGGTTTGGAGATCAATTCCCCTCAGTGATACCAACAACAATCAAGACTTAACTACAACAAGGCTGTACACACAGTCCACAAAGCGGGGCACAAAGAGAGTCTACCTCAGGTAACTGGGAAGGTGGAGCTACTGGGCCCATAGGACACCTAGCACACAAAACTACTCTACCAACTCAGGGAAGCAGCGAAAATGCAGAGACAAAGACCACAAACTAAAGAAATGGAGGAAAACAAACGACTGGATATAGAGTTCAAACCCATGGTTATAAGATTTTTCAAAAGGTGGATAAATTTAGTGAGACCCAAGAGGAGATGAAAACGGACCAACTAGAGATGAAAAAGGACCAATTAGAAATTAAACATACACTGACTGAAATAAAAAATATTATACAGAGACCTAACAGCAGACTAGAGGAATGTAAGAATCAAGTCAAAGATTTGAATTACAAAGAGCAGAAAACACTCCACTGGAAAAGCAAAAAGAAAAAGGAATCCAAAAATTGAAAGATAGTGTAAGGAGCCTCTAGGATAACAGAGTGTACCAACATCATAATTATGGGGGTGCCAGAAGAGAGAGAGCAAGATGTTGAAAACCTATTTAAAGAAATGATGACTGAAAACTTCCCCCACCTGGTGAAAGATATAGACTTACAAGTCCAGGAGGCACACAGAACCCCAAACAAAAGGAATCCAAAGAGGACCACATCAAGACACATCATAATTAAAATGCCAAGAGCAAAAGACAAAGAGAGAATATTAAAAGCAACAAGAGATAAATAGTTAATTACCTACAAGGGAGCAGCCATACGATTGTCAGCTGATTTCTCAACAGAAACGATGCAGGCCAGATGGGAGTGGCAAGAAATATTCAAAGTGATGAATAGCAAGAATCTACAACCAAGATTACTCTATCCGAAAAGTTATTCAAAATTGAAGGGCAGATAAAGAGCTTCACAGATAAGAAAAAGCTAAAGGAATTCATCAACACCAAACCAGTGTTATATGAAATGCTGAAAGGTACTCTTTAAGAAGAGGAAGAAGAAAAAGGTAAAGAGAAAAATTAGGAACAACAAAGAGAGAACTATCAACAAGTAAATCCAAAAATCAAGTGAATTAAAAATCTGATGAACAGAATAAACTGGTGAATATAATAGAATCAGAGGCACAGAAAGGGAGAGGACTGACAATTCTCAGGGGAAGAGGGGTGAATGGAGTGCAGGGAGAGACTGGACAACAATTGTACATATATGGATGGAGGACAATGGGGGAGGGAAGGTAAGGGCGAGGGAGGGATAGAAGCCAGGTGGAGGGGAGCTATGGGGGGAAAAAAGAGGAACAATTGTAATAATCTGAACAATAAAGATTTATTTAAAAAAAAAAGAACAGGCATGTAGATCAGTGGAACAGAACAGAGACCCCAGAAATCAATGCAAGACATTATGCTCAATTAATATTTGACAAAGGAGGCAAGAACATACAGTGGATTCAAGACAGTCTCTTCAGCATGTGGTGCTAGGAAAATTGGACAGATATATGTAAAAAAAAAAGAAAAGAAAAGAAAAGAAACTAGACCACCAACTTATACCATACAGAAGAATAAACTCAAAATGGATAAAGAACTTAAATATAAGTTGTGAAACCATAAAAATCCTGGAAAAAACCATAGGCAGCAAAATCTCAGACATCTGCCGAAACTGGTTTGGCTCAGTGGATAGAGCGTCGGTCTGTGGACTAAAGGGTCCCAGGTTCGATTCCAGTCAAGGGCATGTACCTTGGTTGCGGGCACAACCCCAGTAGGGGGGCGTGCAAGAGGCAGCTGATCTATGTCTCTTTCATCAATGTGTCTAACTCTCTAGCCCTCTCCCTTCCTCTCTGTAAAAAATCAATAAAATACATTGAAAAAAGAAAACTCAGACATCTCTTGTAGCAATATGTTTACAGATACATCTCCTAGCGCAAAAGAAACTAAGAAAAAAATAAACAAATGGAACTACATGAAAATAAAAGTTTCTGCACAGCAATATAAACCATCAACAAAATGAAAAGTCAGCCCCCTGTATGGGAAGATGTATTTGGCAATGATACAAATGATAAAGGGTTAATGTCCAAAATATATAAGGAACTCATACAACTTAGCTTGGCCGGCATGGCTCAGTGGTTGAGGGTCAAACTATGAACCAAGAGGTCATGGTTCCATCCTGGGCAGGGCACATGCCCTAGTTGTGGGCTCGATCCTCAGTGGAGGGGTGGGGGGTAACAGGCTGGAGGCAGCCAATCAATGATTCTCTCTCCTCACTAATGTTTCTATCTTCCTCTCCCTTCCTCTCTGAAATCACTAAAAATATGTTGTTTTAAAAATAACACAACAATGAGGTATCACCTCACACCATCAAAAAATGACAAGTGCTGGCAAGGATGTGAAGAAAAGGAACCCTAGTATACTGCTGTTGGGAATGCAGACTGGTGCAACCATTATGGAAAACAATATGGAGAGCCTCCTCAAAAATTAAATAGGAACTGCCATTACACCCAGTGATCCCACTTCTAGGAATATATCCTAAGAGACCCCTCCAAAAACAATCAGAAAGAATGTATGCAGCCCTATATTCATAGTAGCACAATTTACAATAGCTAAGATCTGAAAATAGCCCAAGTGTCTATGAGGAGAAGTGTGGATAAAAAAGTAATTGTGATACATTTACACCATGGAATACAATGCACCCTTTGAGACAGCATGGAGGAACCTGGAGAATATTATGCTAAGTGAAATAAGCCAGTCAGAGAAAGACAAGTATCCCATGACCTCACTCATCTATGGAATCTAATGAACAAAATAGATCCAGAGACATAGAAGCATGGAACGGACTGTAGAATCTCAGAGGGAAGGTGGGGGTGGGTGAGAAAAGATCTCTTTCTTCAAAGGGAACAGGCTGTGGCTGGTAAAGCACCGCTGTGTCTAGGAAGCGCTAGGGTTGACTTAGAGGGCACCATTTGGCCACAGCCCAAGGGTGACCTCCTAAGCTGCTAGCTCTGCCCACCAGCCTCCTCTGGCTCTGCTCTTGTTTGTGCCTACAAATGGGAACAGGATTCCTGGATTCCAGTTCTGGCTTGGTCATACTGCATGACCCCATGTGAAGCCTAGAAACCCTCGAGGACTCAGTTTTCCTATCTGTAAAATGGGCTGATCTCTCTGACTCCTCTCTCCTTACAGGACATAGAAGAAAAGGATGAGATCATGTCTGGAAAGGAATTGTTGCTGAAAAGACAGGTTTCCTTGTGAGGGGATGGGGGCTGGGAATGAGGAACTCAGCAGGGCTTTAGAAAGAAGCCATTGGCTTTGATGTTGCCTTCCTCTTATACAGGGCCTACAGGCTTCCCAGGAAAGCAGGGGGTGGGGTTGTGGAGAGGAAGGAACAGCAAAGCCAAGAGCTTTAGCCTTCTTCTAGTGCCAGAGACAGGAAGTGAGGTGCTGTCTACAGAGGAAGTAAGAAGCAAACAGCCCCCAACTTCCCCTCAGCCTACAGTGGAAAGGAAGGCTCCAGCTTCAGGAGGCTGAAGTCCCAGGGCTGGGGAAAGAGAAAGCAGGAGTGGGGGTGGGAAGGAGGCATTATCAACACCATCTGGCAGAGAAGAGGGTTTCATGTCTTGGACACAATAAAATTCAAAGGGCACAGACTCCAGGAGGAGAGAGAAAAGCCACTGAAGTCAAGTTGAGAAACCCAGCTTTCCAGGTCCATGGTATCACATCTGCAGTCCTGGCCCCAGACGCTAGCCCTGCTCCACAACCCCCACCCCCAGGATGGACCAGGCCTGATTACTCACTCTTACAGTATATGTCCTTTCTTTGCAGCCTTTATCACAGATGTAATCCTATGGCTGTTTAATCATTTGATTAATGTGGGCTTTTTGATGACCATTGGACCCCCGGAGTCTGGTCATCACAGAGTTAAATGCTGGCTGAGTGAATGTGCTGACCACTGCTTGAGAATTCCTCAGAGGCTGGTTTTGGCCTAACCCTGGCATCTGAATCAAATTCAGTATGCGAAGATGAATGAACTCTACTCATGGCCGGCCTGAGGACTGAAGGGTCCTGGGTTCGATTCTGATCAAAGGCACATGCCTGGGTTGCGGGCTCAATCCCCCAGTAGGAGGCGTGCATGAGGCAGCCAATCAATGATTCTCTCTCATCACTGATGTTTCTATCTCTCTCTACCTCTCCCTTTCTCTCTAAAATCAATAAAAAAAATATATTTTAAAATATAGTGAAATAATAAAGTATAAAACTTTTAAAAATGTAAGAAGGGCCCTGGCCAGTGTGGCTCAGTTGGTTGAGCATTATCCCATGCACGGAGAGGTTGCTGGTTCAATTCCTGGTCAGGGCACATGCCTGGGTTTCAGGCTCAATCCCCAGTAGGGGGCATGTAGGAGGCAGCTAATGGATGGTTCTTTCTCATCAACCATTGATGTTTATCTCTCCCTCTGTCTTCCTCTATCCCTCTAAAATCAATAAAAGCATACTAAAAAAAAATGTTTAAAAAAATGTTAGAAGGAATAACATGACCAGGTGATTTCGAAAGCCCCTCCCAGCTGGGGCCATCTACTCTCCCGTTCCCTATTAGAAAGTAGGAACCAAGTCCCTGAAACAGGGAGGGGTGAGGAGGTCTGGCCAAAGGAGTAGGGATTCTGGCCAAGGGAGGCCAGTGTTTCCACTCCCTTTCTTCCCAGAAACTTTTCCTTGGGCTAGGAGAGAGGCCCTCTTACCCCCAGACTGTGGTGTGGCGTGGTAGCACCAAATTATTCACAAACTGAACAGGACCACTGGATAAGAGTTCATTATAGATTCTTGGGAAGGGAGCTAATAGGGTCTGGCCAAGGGCAGAGGCAGAGGTGGGAGGTTGGGCAAGGTGAGAGTTTGGGGTGACTCCTGGATAGGCCTGGAGCTGTTGCGGGCAGGTTCTGAGGGTGTCTCAACAGATTCACACACAAAAGGGCCAATTACAGCCCCCACATCAAGCTAGCTGGGGGGTGAAGTGAATCAGCCTCTGGGAACTATAACTGCTGAGAACCCCAGAGCCACACCCCAGGAGTTCTAGGGACCCTCACAATCCTGTCTAGGAAAAGCCTCATTATTTCTCTATCCAGAAGCTCTTTAGGGAGGGACAATTTGAGAACTGCAGACCAATGCCCTAAGCAGCACCCAACACCCAAACCCTGCAGACACAGTATGAGCAGCAGAATGGGTGTCTATTCCTTTAAAATTAGGTATACTAAAAAAAAAAAAAAAAAAAAAAAAAAAAGCTTACTGAGGACTGAAGAATTCTCAGAGCTCAAGGACCAGCATAAAGTTCAGGGAGCTGTGCCTGATTGGGCTCTTCTCACTGGCTGCTGGATTTTCAGAAATCAGTAATAGCAGCAATGATAATTCACCTTAATAACAGCCTGGCCTCCTCAGGACTCTTTCATCTTGTAACTCCCAGAGGTGGGAAAACGGTAATTATCGAGCAGGTGCCACACCCTAATGATGATGTGTTATTAATCCATCAGCACAGGCTGGGAAACTGAGGCCCAGGGAGAAGGATTTCCCCTCAAACAGAGCTAAGGATGCAAGAAGTGCCAAGGCCACTGGGCAGTGAAGAAACGAAGGTGCCAGCTCCATATCTGTTGTTTTGAGAGGATACTGAAGATAAGAGCACTCCTTCCAGAGTCAGCCAGATCTGAGTTTGAGGAGGTGAGGAAAGACCCCAGATAGGTGTCCCAAGCCTCCTCCCCAGGCTGAAGCGGGGCTTGGTGGTATCCCTGTCTGTGAATCATGGCCTCTGATCTTGAGTGCATATATCCACCGACTCTCCCCAAGATCTGCAAAGCAGCCTGACATCTGCTTTGAGCATCTCCTCCATCTCTGCAACTCGAGCAGCAACCATAGGGTAAGTGGGGGCTTTGCCCTCCAAACCACATGCCACAGGTATAGTCCATAAAATGGGAGCGGGGCATGCTGAAGCTGGGTAGATGGATCAGATCAAGAACCCATCAGAAGTGGGGAGACTGCTTCTTGGGAACCAAAGCCCATATCCGAAGCTCCCTTCCGTTTTGGCACTGATTTTACAATAATGAGATCCTTCCTAGAGCAAGGCCTGTTTGGGCTGATCATGTTGCAGAAAAACTGCAGCGGAGGCCCAGCTGGCCTGTGCCCTCCAAGAGAGCAGGGAAGGGTGGGCAAAGAGTCAAAGACCTTTTCCCAGGATGGCCACAGAGGGAAGCAGCAGAGACTCAAATGAGAATGTAAGGATAAGGGTCATCAGTCTATAGGTGCCTGGTCCTGCGAGAGATGCAACTCAGCTCCGGAGAAACCATAAAGGCCAAGCCAGGCAGCAACCAATGACCTTGTCCTCTAACCTTCCAGGGCAGAGCCTGGGGAAAAGTATGAAGCATGATGCTGGAAGCGATTTAAAGTTGACTTCCACATATTAGACAGCTGACCAGAGCCCTTGGAAGTTTCCTGAGATAATACTCTGCCCCTCCTAGGGCCCAGCTCTCTATAATATCATCTCCAAGGACTACTCTCTCTGCTGTAAATCCAGCCAGGCCTCCTCATGTATGAGAAACTAAGGCAGAATGGTTCTATGGAAAACACTTGACCAGAATCAGGAGCCCTGCCTGACGCTCATCACAGTATGAATCACTTTCCCCTCTGGACTCTGTTTCCTCATTTTTAACACGAGGGTATTAACACTGTCTCTAGGATTCCTTCAAGTCTATGATTCTATGTTGTTTTGATGTAGTGGCAAATTTCAGGTTACTTTACATAAATTTGCATGTCCAATCAGAAACCCCAAACTTAGCGTGTAGAAAATCCAATCAGTCCTTTAGTGCAGCTAGGCCGGGGATGGAGGAGCCTGCCAGGTTCGGATGCGGACTGTTACAGCAGACAGTGGTGGTGGTGAACTGGGGGAGGAGTCAGGGCAGACAGGGCCCAGAAAGCAGCACTTATTCTGAGAGTCGCAATTCTGGTGACCCATGGCTGATGGGGCCCAGGACCCTTCAGCTACTAAATAAATAAGGGTCCTTTCTCTTTCTGCTTCTGAGGTCTCTTGGCTTGCCAGCGTCAGCCACACCCCAAAAGGGAACAGCAGCCTCTGCCTAGCAACAGCTGCATCCTTCTCTCTGACAGGGACTCTACCATCACCCACTTTCTGGGAAACTGACCTCCTTGGGAGCTTCAGTTCTCCCTTTCAGGGGCTCCTAGCAGTGAGAAAGGTTTCCTTGGGCGTCTAACTAAATACCTCCTGCTGCAGTTTCACTCCCATGGGAAGCAGGACCCAATGGGGGGCCAGCAGGGGGAAGAACAATATTGGCAGGAGAATGTGCCCAGCATCCAATTAATCCCATGGCCTCTCTAACTCTCCAACATCCCACTCAGCACCTGGGAGAGCAAGGATGAAAACAAACAAGGAAAAAAGCAAAGGCCTTTGGCTCTTGGGCTACAGAGCAAGTCCCAACCTGGGGAGCCTGACTCCTGAGAAAGTCCTCGCCCCAGAGAGAAGGAGGCTGGGAAAGGTGGGCTGACATGGAAGGGCCTGGGAGGCTGGCTGGGCTGGGTGTGGACGGCAGGGGAGAGTCCTTAGCCCCTTGCCTGGGAGTTGGGGGTATGAGTGCAGCGGTGAGGTGAGTAGGGCAGGGAGTGGAATGGGCAACAACAGTGGGCCCTCCTTGTCTTCTTCCCATAAGAGGGCAGATGAGTGTGCTATGCTCTCTGGCCCAGATCCTAAAACAAGTCTCAACAACTGAGATGCAAACTGTCTCCTGGGAATCTGCTTACTTTGCTGGCCTTTGGCTGCCTCCTCCTTTCTCAACCCATCCCCAAAGGCCCAACTCCAAGACTGGCCCGCCAGGATGTCTCACCAGAGGCCTTGATGGGTGGGCCAAACCCCAGCAGCAGGAGTTCATAGACCAAGGCACCAGGGGTGAGAAGGACAAGGACTACTCTTAGGTAGGATAAGATAGTTTACTCCTCTCCTCCCAAGGTTCTAATCCCAAGTAATTACGAGATTTAGAACCACAACATTTAACATCTACTAAACTGAGCCACCCTACCAGAGGACCTTTCTCCCTTCCAGAATCACTCGTCAGTGGAAGCACACAGGACCAAAGTGGAAGGGAATGTTAGAGCTTTCTAGTCCAAATGCTGGACTACATAAACTGTCTTGGCCAAGGTCAGACAGCAAGCTAAGACGTGCAGGGACCAAAACTTCTGATCCGGTCCACAGTGACCACAGTGTGGTCCTCATGTGCATTGGTTTCCACCTGCCTATTATGGAAGAGCCTTGTTCCCTGAAGCTCAGACCACAAAACATGATGGAGGGCCCATGCCACCTCATGCATAAGGGCAGATGCCACCTAAGACACAGACCATAGACTTTGAAAACAAAGTTGAACTTTGTGGGAATCTCCCCAGAGAGGAATGCTTGTGTCCCTCTGCGGTAGGAAGCACAATAACCCAGGTTGTTCTTAGAGAGACAAGGAGCCAATATGAAAGTGGATTTTGTATCGCCCTTTTTGCCAGACAAGGAGTCTCAGAGCCAGCTGGCATGTCTTGCAGGAGGGTCTACAACAGGAAACTGGGATCCATTATCCCCCAAAGTACTAGCCACAGAATGGTTAGACATTGACCCCCTCTTTAGGGTCCCTCAGTACTATCTGTGTCCCAGGCCTATGTTCCCAACCATGACCTCTGGCAGACAATTGTGCTTAGGCAGAAGACCTCTGGGAGACGGAACAGGAATAAGAGGAATTGCCTTTACAGCCCAAAACCCTGGTTCCTTAGAAAGGCGAGCATCCAAAAGTAGCTGCTGGACCGGCTGGGTGGATAGCGCTGACACACCTGGGAAGCTGGGCCTGTGGGAGGTGCGGGCCCGCTGTGCCCTTGGGATGGTGCCTGGGCTGTACCCTTATCCTGGGCCCCCCTGGGGTAAGGATAAGGAGATTCCTTAAGGTGGGAGGGGGGGCTGAGGTTCGGACCATCGCTTTCTTGGTCGGACTAGGCCAGGGGAGTGTCGGGCATTCTCGGCATTCTTCTGACACCGCAGCAAGGACCCAGAGTCTTTTCTGCAGGAGCTGCCCTGGCCCCATTCCCTGCCCAGCCCTTCTCCCTCCCTCCGCATCTCTTTAGTGTTGAGCCCGTCAGGCTGCCCTCTTCCGATCTGCATCCCCTCCACGCCGAGAAGGGTCGCTCCCCCAGGCCCCGATCTCTCCGCCTCTCCCCACTCCTCCGAGCCCTAGCGCCCCAGGCCACAGGAACTGCTGCTAAGTGTAAAGAGGAGCCCGCGGCTCGTCTCCGCGCCTGCGCTTTGGGAAGAGCCTCCCCCACCGCAACCACCGGGCACCACTTAGCGGCACCCGGACGGTGGGATGCGGGTGGGGTGGGGAGCGCAGCTGGGGCAAGGTCAGTGCTTTCCGAGAGGGAGGGGGACCGCCCCCGGAACATCCCCCTCTTCCGAAAGTTTCCCTTCCGGGGCCACGGAGTGTGCGCGAGGATGGCGCGGGGGGCTCCCGGGGGTGGGGTGGGGGTGGACAGAGTCCCGACCCGACCCCCTGGGGAGAGTGCGGCGGGAGGGAGAAGGCAGACAGCGAGGTCCCGGCTGGAAGCCGTGCTGCCCGCTCTGGACCCAGGCGCGCCACGAGAGCCTTACCCTTCATCTCTCTCACCCCCAGCCCGTGCCTCACAGACCCCACCACTCGCCGCCCTTTAAGTACCAAGTAGGCCCAAACTCACCGAAATCAGGTGCTGTGCTGCACCAGGGCAGGCCGGATAGGCCGGGTCCATGGCCAAGGCTCGGGGGCGAGGGGCTGAGAAAGGGGGGTTGCTGGGTCCGCCTCTTGATGTCAAGGCTTTAAAGGGGCCAGGGAACTCCGCCCCTCTCCCAGGTCCCGCCTCCCGCCTCCCGCTCAGCCAATCCGCGCCCACTCTGGATGTACGCCCCTCCCAGCTCCTCCAGATGTTCCCAGGACAAGAGCGAAGTCTGCCCGGCGGCGCGCGCCGCTTCCGCCCGGGAGGGAAGGGCTGCCCCTCCCCCTACACAGAAACACTTTCCCGGGGCTGGGCCTGGTGGGCCTGGTGAAATCTCCTCAGTGCCGGGAAACGGGACGCCAGGCTGGGTCGAACTGGGGTGGGATAGGGGAGTATCTATGGCACAGAAAACTAGGTGGGTGCGCACAGACCCACAGGCATGCGCGTCTGCTTCTGTGGGGCTGGGCGTGCACGTGTATATGTGGTTGTGAGCGTTGGGGTTTGTAATTTGCCTTCCTGCATACGTGTTAGGAGTAAATCTAAGGGAAGAGGCTTGAATGCCTCCTTGGCCTAAAGACTCCCGCCTCTCCTTTCTTCCTTCGGGATGGGGTCCTCTGAGTGATAAGGAAAATTGGGCGCCAGGAACAGATTCTGCTCCTCTCGGAGCTTTGCTGGCCCCGTTTCCTCACTGGTTTAGGAGGGAAGGCTGAGCAGAAAAAGCATAAAACCTTGTTCTCAGCTACTTGCTATCTCACTGGGGATGAGTCCCTTTCCTATTGAACTAACTAACCTCCAGCTTAAAAGAGGAAAAGCAAACAGCCCGCTGAGGGTCTTGAGGACCTCAGAGCTCCCTTTGATCCCATTCTCATTGGTCCTTAGATAAACTATTTGCCCTCATCTGGATTCCATATAATCTTCATAATCTGCATTGTACTGACTGGCCCGGAAATGCAGGTTCTGAACTGGATCCTGGAGGAAATAAAAAGGGATCCCAGCCACAGTCTCTGTCCATTTTATTTAAATTGCTTTGGTTGCGGATGCATTAAAGCATCATGTTAGTAGTCAAAGGAACATAAAAGCTGAGGGAACATATGGTGCTCAGACTGACTAGGATTAATCTAGAGTTCCTCTGTGAAGTACATAATTTAAAATGGGATTTGGCCCTAGCCAGTTTAGCTCAGTGTATAGAGTGTCTGCCTGCACACTGAAGGGATCCCGGTTCGATTCTGATCAAGAGTATGTACATTGGCTGCAGGCTCAATCATTGACAGCGGTCCGGGTGTGTGCGGGAGGCAACCAATCTCACATTTCTGTCTCTTCCTCTCCCTTCCTCTTTCTCTAAAAATCAATGGGAAAATATATTTGGGTGACGATTAAAGCACACACACACACATCTCTCGATGAGGATTAAAACACACATACACACACACAAATTTCTTTGGGTGAGGATTAAAACACACACACACACACACACACACACACACACACAATAAAATAAAATAAAATGGGACTTGAAGGGTAGAGAAAAATTTTGTGTAAGATCCAGTCAGGGTAAGGACATAAAGGAGACTCAGATAGGAAAGAGTAAATTATCTATGTGGGATAGTGAGTAATCACCTTAGTAGGGTGGGAAGTGGGAGAAGTTCATGGAGGAAGTTTTGTATGGAGATCAGAACCAGGATATAGTTTTGACAGCAAGGTGATAAGTCATGGTGGATTCTTGAGCATTAGAGGTAGCTTGACTTTTTCAAATGCCTGAGGTCAGTTATTATTAGAGCCTAAATGATGCCATGATTGTTACCTATACCAGCTCTTTCACTTTTGCTTTAAAATGATTTCATTGATTTATCCTTAACATACAATTAAGTATACAGATCTTAGGTGCTCCGTTTTGTGAATTTCAACAGTAACATATATCTATGCAACTCCCCAAATAAGATACTCAACCATTACTCCAGAAAGTTCCCTCATGTACCTTTATAGTTTACTAGAGGCCCAGTGTATGAATTCATGGGTAGAGTCCTGCCAGCCCTCCCTGACTGAGGCCGATTGGGCCTGCCTTACCGTGGGGAGGGAATATGTGCAGTTGGCTGGCCAACCCCACCTCAGATAGGGATCTCAGGGGAGATCGGGAGTAGAGCTAGCTGGGGGGAGGGGCAGCAGGTGGTTGGCTGGCTGGCCCCACCCCTTGGTCAAACTCCCAGTTGAACTCCTGGTAGGTTGGTAGGTGGAGGGGACAATTTGCATATTCGTCTTTTATTATATAGGATTACTCTACACCTAACAACACCCATCCCTGCAACATCTGAATTCTATCACTTTAGTTTTATCTGTTCTTGGATTTTTTATAAATGGAATCACATAGTATGTACTTTTTTTTTTAATATCTTGTTTTTTATTTGTCATCTTATAGCTCCCCACCATAGCCACCCCCTACCCTTCCCTTCACTGACCACTTTTGTAGGCTACAGGGGATCAGGGAACAAAGCTGGGATCTGGCACCCCCCCTAAACTACCAGCCCTGTCCAGAGAACAAGTCACAAATACAAATTATGACAATTAGCACCTATATTTGGGAGATAAGCAAAGTGAGGAGGCCCAGCCCTCATTGTCAGCTGGTCTATTTGCCGGTGACCTTTCTCTGGAGGCGATGATATTTCTCCAGCCTCAGGGAGTTGATGTTGATAAAACCCATGGCATCAATGGGCTCATAATCGCTCTGCAAGTTCATGCTCACCAGCTCCTCCTTGTAGAGGGACAGTGGGGACTCCTGGCCGATGATGTACACCTGGCCCTTGAAGACAGACACCAGGACTTTCCCTTCCACGCGCTCCTGGGACTTGGCAAGGCAATGGTAGATGAATTCACATTCAGGGCTGTGCCAGAAGCTGGTGTACACCAGCTGGGAGAATTTCAAGTCCAGGCCTTGCTTGATTTTGCGCACTTCCCGATCCATGGTGAAGCCCTTGATGTCTAAATGAGCGTGTAAAGGACTGTCCCCGCTGGGGTCTCATAGGTACCTCGGGACTTCATCCCGATGAAGTGGTTCTCCACAATGTCGATGCGGCCCGTGATTTCATTCAGGTACATGAAGAGCTCCAAGGACGTGCGATGGGTGGTGCCATCCTTGATGTTGGTCACTTTCACGGGGACCCCTTTCTTGAACTCAATCTCAAGGACATCAGGGGTGTTGGACCCTTTGGCCGGGTCCTGGGTCTTTGTATAGAGGCCTGGAGGGGCTTGATTCTTGGAGTTCTCCATGATTCCGGCCTCCTAGCTGATGTGCATGAGGTTCTCGTCCATGCTCCACAGACTCTTGGGGGTGACCAGGATGGGTATCCCATCAGGTCGCTGCAGCCCTGGAAGTGGTTGTAGAACTCTGGCGTCCTCCAGGGGACAATAACCTTAATCTGGGGGCCAATGAGTAGCAGATGAACTCAAACCAGACCTGGTCGTTGCCCTTTCCCGTAGCGCCAAGGGACACATACTTGGCTCCCTCTTGCTGAGCTACCTCCCCTTGTTTGTGGGAGATGCAGGGTCTGGCCAGAGAGGTGCCCAGGGCACGTACAGTGCACTAACTGGATGGGCGGGAGGGGGGGGCCGCGCGGATGAACAGGATCCTCCACAAACTCCTTGCTGATGTCCTCGATGAACACCTTTTTGGCCTCGAGCTGCAGCGCCTTCTTCCTGGCTTCCTCAAAGTCTTCCTTCTGGCCAATGTTGGCCAGGTAGGCAGTGACATCATAGCCTTGTTCCTTCAGCCACACGAGAATGCAGGAAGTGTCCAAGCCATCAATGTAGGCCAGAACCACGAGCCTTTGCTGGACATCGTCTGATGGTGTGGGTTCCTGGCTTCTGGAATCTGTTGGCACTGCGTGGCGAACCACTCGGGTCTGGCAGCGGTGGTGGCGGAGCAGGGTATTATGTACTTTTTAAAATATGTTTTTATTGATTTCAGAGAGTAAGGAAGAGAAAAGGGGAGAGAGAAAAAGAGAGCGGGAGAGAGAAACATTGATGTAATAGAGAGACATCAATCAGTTGCCTCCTGTATGTGCTATCCTGCAACCTGGGTATGTGCCCTGACTGGGAATCAAACTGGTGACCTTTTGGTGCATGGTATGATACTCAACCAACTGAACCACACCAGCCAGAACTGCAACTATATTATTTAGCATAGTAATGTTTTCTTGATCCATCTCTGTGTAGTATATTCCTTTTTATTGCTGAGTAATAGTCTACTGTATGAATTACAACACAATTTATTTATTCATTCTCAGCTGATGGATATCTGGGTATTTTCAGTTTGGGCTTATTATGAATAAGGCTGCTAAAACATTCTTTTTCAAATATTTTTATGAGCATGTTTTCATTTCTCATACTTCTTTAAAACATTTATATTATATATATATAATTATTTTTTTTTGAGAGAGAGTGAGAAAGAGAGAAGAGAGAAAATCAATGTGAAATAGAAACATTGATTGGTTGCCTCTTGCATGCCTCTCACCAGGGATAAAGCCAGCAACCTGGGCTCACCTTATTTCTTGATGATACATAGCAACACCTTGGGAATCCAGAAGGATTAACTAATTCTTATTTATTCAATCATCCAACATTTTATTGAATAGGGATCTGTGGGAGAGTCCTTTGTTTACAACAAAAATTAGACATGATTCTTTCCTCAAAAAACTTAAATATCCCAAAAAACTCCATTTATCTTTTGCATTCCAAAGCCAGGGAATAGATAAACCTTGTCTGTCAGGTATTTCTAAATATTTTTGGATGTTTCCAAATAACTAAATTTTGGAAAGCAAACAAACCATCTAAATGATGTTTTACTTTTCATTCAGATGTTTACCATTGTTTAATAAACACAACCAGAACATCTATACTTGTCAGAGCAAGTACCTGCTTTACTTGAAAGGCTCTTGAACACTTGAAAGTTTAAACATTCAGATTTTGGTGGATTCTCTATGCTTCAGAAACCTTCATCCTCATTGACAGGAGGCGAAAGAATGATATCTAACATTGCTCCATAGTTTTCTGTATTTGATGAGGCTTAAAACACTTTCATTCTCAATGGTATCATTCACTTAAATTATTTAAAATATATACATAAGTTCCAAAGTTAGTTTTGAACTATTATATACCATACTAGTGGCCCAGTACATAAAATTCATGCACTGGGAGGGGGGGTCCCCTCAGCCTGGCCTGCACCTTCTCCAATCTGGGATCCTTCTCATAATCTAGAACCACTGGCTCCTAAGTGCTCACCTGCCTGCCTGATGTATCTAACTGCTCCCCTGCTGGCCTGATGGCCCTAATTGCTCTCCTCTCCTGGCCTGATCCCTCTAACTGCCTAACTGCTCTCCCCTGCTGGCCTGATCCCCCTAACTGCTCTCCCCTCCCTGTTTGATCCCCCTAACTGCCTATATGCTTTCCCCACCTGGCCTGATCCCCCTAATTGCCTATCTGCTCTCCCCTCCTGGCCTAAACCCCCTGCCTATGTGCTCTCCCTTCCTCTCTGTGCCTTCAGACCCTAGTGCAGGAGTGCTGAGAGCTTTCTGCTGAGACCCCGCCCACATCCTGATACCCCCCTAAGCTTCCACAGGGGAGGGGGGTGCCCCCTGTGGCAGCCTCATATCCCGGTGACACAAGTCCTTGACCACTGGCTCCTGTGCGTGCAAAGCCTGGTTGTGACTGTGACACTGTTAGGACCAATTAGCACATTACCTCTTTATTATATAAACTAAAGGCCTGGTGCATGAAATTCGTGCACTTGGCGGGAAGGGTGGGGAGGGTGTCCTTCAGCCTGGCCTGCACCCTCTTGCAGTCGGGAGCCCTCGGGGGATGTCTGACAGTTGGATATCCTTAGTGCTGCCATGGAGGTGGGAGAGGCTCCCACCACCACTGCTGTGCTCGCCAGCCATGAGCCCAGCTTCTGACTGAACAGCACTCCGGGTGGGAGTGCACTGACCACCAGGGGTCAGCTTCTGCGTTAAGCGCCTGTCCCCTGGTGGTCAGTGCACGTCATAGCAACCAGTTGTTCTGTGATTTGGATGATTTGCATATTTGCCTTTATTATATAGGATATTGTTCTTTGAGTTGTTTATTATAAAAAAAGCTATGCTTCCTAGGCTGCAAGCTGTTGGAAACAAATCAGTTTTGCAGTGTGGTCTATGCATACAGTGCTGATGACTGGCTAGTAGATGGCATCTCAGAAACCCGCCCCCTTCACCACTCACCTCAGTACTTTGGGGTATTTTGCTTCAATACTACATGGTCTTTCATCCAGTGCTGGAGCATCTCCTTTCCTCAGTTTGGCATTGGAACTATTTGGCCACTGTGTTACACTGGTTGTAACTCACCCCATTTTAGGATTCTTGAGATGGTCAGGTGGTAACTGGCCTCTCAAAACATTTAAATAATCTGTTAGCTCTAGCCAGTTTGGCTCAATGGATAGAGGATCAGCCTGCACACTAAAGGTTCCCGGGTTTGATTCTGGTCAAGCGCATGTACCTTGCTTGCAGGATCCTTCCCGACCTGAGTCCTGATCTGAGGTTCATGCAGGAGGCAATCAATGATGTGTTTCTTTCACATCCATGTTCCTCTCTGTCTTTCCCTCCCTCTCCCACTCTCTAAAAAAATCAATGGAAAAATATCCTTGGGTGAAGATATTAATAAAATAAAATAAAATATAAAATAAAATAAAAATATGTTATTCTCCAGGCTGGATTGACTCTAAGTGTGTGTGTGTGTGTGTGTGTGTGTGTGTGTGTGTTTTAACTATTTTTATTGATTTAAGAGAAGAAGGGAGAAGGAGAGAGAGATAGAAACATCAATGATAAGAGAGAATCATTGTTCCGCTACTTCCTGCCCACCCCTACTGGGGATCAAGCCCATAACCCGAGCATATGCCCTTGACAGGAATTGAACTCAGGACACTTAAGTCCACAGGCTGATGCTCTATCCACTGAACCAAACCAGCTAGGGCTCTAAGTGTGTTTTTGATGTCTTTCCTGCTCAATAAGAGGAAGAAAGGAGCTGGTATTGGTTAATGTTTGGTCATTCATGAATAGAAATAGATCTTTACTATTGCTATTTAATTCTACAAGGGACAATTAAGTTTCTTGGGTTCTGAAAGCATTGCCAGTATGTGCTTTAAAACTTACCTGATACAGATATGATGGATCTGCGTAGGTCCTTAAACACTTTTTCCCTCATTTTCATCCATCAAAAATTCTTATTGAGTACTTGCTATATGCTAGGTATTATGCACTAGATAACATGTGAGGTAAGATAAATTAAGAAATTGAAAAGGTAAGCAGTGGAAGATCATACTTCATCCTAAAGGTGAAGGAGAGCTTTTGAATGGTTTTAAGCAGGAGGGTGTGATAACCAGAATTCCATTTTAGAAAAATCACCGTGGTTGCAGAGAACAGAGAGAGTAAGATTGAAGTCAGGGAGATCAGACAGAATGTTTTCATGGTAATTGAGGGGGGAAATGAGGAATATGCTCTGGACTAGGAGTGTGATAGTGGTGATAAACAAAAGATGACTTCAAGAAATAAGCAGCTCTTTCCCCTGTGAGAACACAGCAAGGACATGCTGGCTCTGAACAGGAAGAGGGCTCTCACTAGAATGCAACCATGCTGTGTCTTGCTCTTGGTCTTCTCAGCCTCCAGAACTGTGAGAAATATTTATAAACCACCTAGTACAGGTACTGTTATAGCAGGCTGAAAGGACTAAAACAGATATTGGTACCAAGAAGTAGACAAATGTCTAAAAATGTGGGAGTGACTTTGGAACTAGGTAATGGTTGGAAGCTGGAAAATTTTTGAACTTTATGCTAGAAAAAATCTATATTGCCATGAATATACCATTAAGGATGGTTCTGGAGAGAGCTCAGAAAGAAAATAGGAGAGCTGTAGCCTTAATCTTTAAAATTACATAAATCATTCTGAACAGGATGTTGATAGAAATATTTGGACATAAAGGCCAATTATGATGAGGCCTCAGGTGGAAATGAGGAACATAACTGGAAACTGGAAAAAAGACCCAGAGTTCTGATTATAGGAGAAACCCAGAGAGAGGCTGGAGACACTTCATCAAGATGGAAAAAAGCTAATTCCTGCTGGAATAAAACACTGTAAAAAATTCCTAAAGGTATCTTTCTCTCAAAAAACTTGACATCTATTATTCTCGTAGTTCACACAATTCCTTCATTGCTTTTTAGATTATTTGAATTACCTTCTAATGTTAAAGGGACTTTTTTTCATAGATTAAAATTAGCTAAAACATATTTTCATTCTATCCCTATTTAAAATATGCTTACTCTTTAAGTTTGTGGTGCCCTGTTTACAACTCATCATTTTGACTTTTCTATGACTTTCTGAATCCTCCAGAATATTTCTCAGTTTTTATTGTTGAATTGACACCCTTTCCTCTTTTAAAGCATAATAAATAGAAATTGCTAAAAATATATAATAAGTGTAAAGTCACCAAGTCTTGGGGTGGGAAGTGGAAGGAAACAGAGAACTAAGCCAACACTGGGTAACTTGCAGATGGTAGGCCACTCACTGAAATAAAGACACTGGAAGTTTCATCAAGGAATAAGACTATAATAAATGATAAACTCCTTTTTTATTGATTGATTTTAGAGAGAGAGGAATGGGAAGTTGGGGAGAGAGAGAGAAACATCAATTTGCTATTCCACTTATTTGTGTGTTCACTGTTTGTAAATCTAAACTCTTAGAAAAAACCAGAGGAAGAGCAGGTTTGGGAGATGATATGCTCACTTTCAAATATGCTGATATTGAAACACTGGGGGACATTCAAGTGGAAATATCTATCCAACAGGTCAGAACTTCCCAACTGCAATGCCTCAAGAAGAGGTTACAGATGTGTTGCATATTGATCTTCTCAACTCTGAAGGCGGCATGAGCTTCCTCTGACAGAGAGCAGTCTCAAAGATGCTGGGTTGCTATGATGTGGAAAGAGCTGAGAAGCACTGATGTATAATGCTGTTGGATAAATAATTCTAAAGCTCAGGAGAAAGATCTGGACTACAGACAGATAAGAGATTTCTGAGTCTTCAAAACATAGGTGGTTAACTGAAACCAGGGGATGAAGGAAATTATGCAAGGAGAGAAGAGGAATTGGAACAGAACCCCAAGGACTAGTAATATTGGAGAGGGGTCTTCAAAGAAGGAGGAAAAAAACTGGCCAAGGGCTATCACTAGAGCCCAAGAGGTTTCCAAAAAAAGACCATATGTTTCCCTGATATTGCTGATATCAAGCTGGATCAGGACTGAGACATTACACTGACTTTAGCCACATGTCACCAGTTAATAGCAAAACCAGATTTTGAAGGAGTGTAAAATACATGTAATATAAGGAATAAAGACAATTATTGAAAACTTTCAATAATTTTGGATATGCTGTGAAGTAAAAGTTAGACAGGTAGGTGGGGTAGTGGGGGTTGAGAGTTATTTTAGAAAGACACTGCTTAATTTTATTTTTAAAAGTTATTTTAAATGTTACTTTTAAAAAGCATTGTGTGCATATGGTTAAAAAAATCAAATAAGCTGGTGTTGCTCAGTGGTTGAGTGTTGACCTATGAAGCAAGAGGTCATAGTTAGATTCCTGGTCAGGGCACATGCTCAGGTTGCAGGCTTGATCTCCAGTGTGGCATGTGTAGGAGGCAGTCAGCCAATCAATGATTTCTCTCATCACTGATGTTTCTCTCTCTCTCTCCCTCTCCCTTCCTCTCTGAAATCAATAAAAATATATTAAACATTTAAAAAAATTAAATCAATAAAAATACATAAAAAAATCAAATAATATATAAGCAATTATTTGCTTCATTTCCCACTCCCAGCAATGTGTTATTTTAAACTTTTGGCTGATGTTTTGATAGGACTAAATATGCTTTTCTGCTATTCTTTGATTTTTCACTTTTGGATTTATTTTATTATCTAGGTGTATATTCTCTTTTTTTAAAAATATGTTTTTGTTGATTTGAGAGAGAGGAAGGGAAAGGGAGACAGAAACATTGATCAGCTGCCTCATGCCCACTCCCTAGTAGGGATGGAGCTTGCAAGCTTTGTATGTGCCCTGATTGGGAATGAAATCGTGACCTCTGGGTTCATAGGTAAATGCTCAACCTCTGAACCACACTAGCTAGGCATGGCTGGTCCTCATTCCCAGGTCCGAACATATAACTTGAAGAAAAACAGTAACTCCAAAGCCCATGCTCTTTTTTACACTGGCTCAGAGTCTCTTCTCAATCTTGATTTCTGTGACATCTCAAGGCTTAGAAGCCTTGATTTTGCAACAGTATAACCAATATTCAAATCCCAACTCTTCTACACACCTAGTGTGACCTTAGGAAAGTTACTTACCCTTTGTGTGTCAGGTTCCCTATCTATAAAATGAGGATAATATTACCTACCTCATAAAGTTATTTCAAGGGTTACAAGTTATCTAGCATATGGTATTCTATTATTAGCATTTTTCTTATTTCTAATGAGACTTCTTTTAGTTCTTCCTATTTCAGCCCTCAGCCCTAGGACATAGTCCCCTCCTATCATATCCACTTATTTTAGTAATTTACTACTCATTAAATCGTAATCACTCTATATGCATGACTTTCAGATTTTTATAGTCTTGATCTCCCAAAACATTAATAATTCAGGCCTTGAATACTAGTACTGTCCAACAAAACTTTCTGCCATAGCCCAGCCAGTTTGGCTCAGTGGTTGAATGTCAATCCCTTAACCAAGAGATTATGGGTTCAATTCCCAGTCAAGGCACATATCCAGGTTGTGGGCTCAATCCCAAGTAGGGAGCATGCAGGAGACAACTGATCAATGTTTCTCTCTCACTGATGCTTCTTTCCATCCCTCTTCCTTCTCTCTCTCTCTCTCTAAAAACAAAAGCAAAAAACAACAAATTTAAAAAAAGTATTAAAAACCCCCCACAACTTTCTGCAACAATGGAAATTTGTGCTAATAGGGTAATCACTAGTCACATATGGCTATTGAACACTTGGAATGTGGCTAGTATGACTGAGGAGCTGAATTTTAAATTTTATTTCATTTTAATTAACTTAAATAACAAGCATGATATCGATCCAAGATGGCGGCATAGGTAAACACCTACACTGCTGACTCGCACAATAATTTCAAAACTACAACTAAAAGACAGAACGGACATCATCCAGAACCACAGGAAAGCTGGCTGAGTGGAAATTCTACATCTAGAAGGAAAGAGAGGGGCTCACAGAGACCCAGAGGAGCTGCAAAAAGCTGAGGTACAGAGACGCGCACGTGGAGAGAGCAGGTGCCGGAGAACCTGGCTGGCTTTTCTGGCGGGAGGGAGACGGAGACTCTCAAAGGCATTGAACTCCTTATCCTACGACACTAAACCCCAGATCCAGCCAAAACTCATATGGGGGGAGTTTGGACTGTGAAAAGGGATAAGTGCACGGAAATTTAGGGGAGTCGCAAAAGATCAGAAGTCTGGTGACACGCACGGCACTGCGCACAGAGGACCAACTGCTGATTGTGCCGCTGGCTTTCACGAGTGGGCGGGAGACAGAACTCCACTAAACCCCAGTTTCAGGTGAAACCCTGGGGACCCAAACTCATATGGTCTCAGAGTGCGGGAGCCGGAGGGGCAGCAGTCTAGAGGACTGTGAGGGTGCGTGGGCACACACACGGCACACAAGGACCGCTCCAGCGATTACCCAGTCACGTGAGACTCGGGCAGTGGAGGGTGGGGCTGACTGGAAGGCAAGGCGGTCCCTTAAGCCCTGAGACTCCACCCATCCCAAGCTCAACAGAGAGGCTTCTGCAGTTTTACAAGTCTGGTATCATAAGGCTGAATCCAACACAGAAGTTCTCCCAGCATAATGAAAATGCTGAGACAAGGGAAGGGATCACAAACAAAAGAAATGGAGGAAAACAAACGACTGGATATAGAGTTCAAAACCACACTTACAAGGTTTTTCAAGAATATCCTAGAAAAGTTGGATAAAGTTAGCGAGTCCCAAGAGGAGATGAAAAAGAACCAACTAGAGATGGAACTAGAAATTAAACATACACTGACTGAAATAAAAAATATTATACAAAGACCTAACAGCAGACTAGAGGAAGGCAAGAATCAAATAAAAAATTTGAAATATAAAGAAGCAGAAAACACTCAACTGAAAAAGCAAGAAGAGAAAAGAATCCAAAAATGTGAAGATAATGTAAGGAGCCTCTGGGACAGTTTCAAGTGTACCAACATCAGAATTGTGGGGGTGCCAGAAGAGAAAGAGCAAGATACTGAAAACCTATTTAAAGAAATAATGACTGAAAACTTCCCACATCTGGTAAAAGAAATAGACTTATAAGTCCAGGAAGCACACAGAACCCCAAACAAAAGGAATCCAAAGAGGACCACACCAAGACACATCATAATTAAAATACCAAGAGCAAAAGACAAAGAGAGAATATTAAAAGCAGCAAGAGAAAAACAGTTCATTACCTACAAGGGAGCACCCATACGACTGTCAGCTGATTTCTCAACAAAAAACGATGCAAGCCAGACGGGAGTGGCAAGAAATATTCAACGTGATGAATAGCAAGAACCTACAACCAAGAATAATCTATCCAGCAAAGCTATCATTCAGAATTGAAGGGCAGATAAAGAGCTTCACAGATAAGAAAAAGCTAAGGAGTTCATCAACACCAAACCAGTATTATATGAAATGCTGAAAGGTACTCTTTAAGAAGAGGAAGAAGAAAAAGGTAAAGATAAAAAATTATGAACAACAAATACATATCAACAAATGAATCTAAAAATTAACTGAATTAAAAATTTGATCCACAGAATAAACTGGTGAATATAATAGAATTAGGAGCACAGAAAGGGTGTGGACTGATAATTCTCAGGGGGAAAGGGGTGAGGGGTGTACAGGGAGAGACTGGACAAAAATCATACACCTATGGATGCAGTCAACGGGAGGGAGGTAAGGGTACAGGGAAGGGTGGGAGCTGGGTGGAGGGTAATTAGGGAGGGGAAAAAAGAGAAACAAATGTAATAATCTGAATAATAAAGATTTAATTAAAAAATAACAAGCATTTACTGTATTAATCAGTGTAAGTTTAGGCACTGGATAAAGGACAAACAAGAGTAGGTCACTAAAGGTGTTTTTAAAAAAATATATTTTAATTTTTTTACAAAGAGGAAGGGAGAGGGATAGAGTTAGAAACATTGATGAGAGAGAAACATCAATCAGCTGCCTCCTGCATGCCCCCTACTGGGGATGTGCCCACAACCAAGGTACATGCCCTTGACTGGAATCAAACCTGGGACCTTTCAGTCTTCAGGCCAATGCTCTATCCATGAGCCAAACTGGTTTCGGCGGGACTGAAGGTTTTTAAGAGAAAGAACACTGGCAGCAGGACAGGGGCTGGATTGGAGGGTACATGACAGAAACCCAGGTTGGTGCCAACCACATGGATGGAATATATTATTGGTAAAATTTGTTGCACTTTGTGACTATTTCAATGTAGGGAGTATTAAGTGAGGAGAGTCAACTGAAGTTTGTAGCTTGAGCATGGAGGATGTCACCCTTGAGATAGGATTAGGTTTAGAATGAGGGTAATGAGTTTGTATTTGAGATATGTTGAATTTGCAATGTCTAAGAAATATCGGGGGGACATGACTATATAACAGAAAACCTTCATCTGGAACTGTGGAGGTGGGGCTATCAGTATATTTGGAGGTTATTACTATACTAGTGACCTGGTGCATGAAATTAGTGCACATTTAAAGGGAATTAATTAGAGAAAATATGTTAATATTGCTATTTGCCCTTTCTCTATTGATTTTTTTTTTTTATGGAGAGAAAGGGAGAGGGATAGACAGCTAGAAACATCGATGCGAAAGAAACATCCATCAGCTGCCTCCAGCAAACCTCCCACTGGGGATGTACCCGCCACCAAGGTACATGCCCTTGACCAGAATTGAACCTTGGACCCTTCAGTCCACAGGCTGACATTCTATCCACTGAGCCAAACTGGTTTTGGCATGCCTTTTCTCTATAATAGAAGTGTCAGAGATGAAAGAAAATTAGAAAAATGTATATGAAAATCTTCCTCCTGTCAGAGTCTGGGGCGCACCATGGGAACCAGAGTCAAGTCCCTGCTTACCCACGTGCACCTCAAAATCATGTGAGACCAAGACCAGGCCAGCCTCATCCATGTCAAGCCCCATGGCCTCAGGTCATCTGGCCTGGTGCCAGGGTAGGGGGTGTGGCCTGAGGTCCCCTGGCCTGGGGCAGTGGGCATGCTGTAAGGTCCCCATCTAGCCCTGCATGGCAGGGGGCATGGCCTCAGGACCCCCAGACTGGTGCTGGGGTAGGAGGCTCAGACTGAGGTCCCCTGTGAAGCCCTGCTGGGTAGGTGGGCACAGCTCAGGTCCCATGGCCCAGCACTGGGGTATGGGGCACGGCCTGATTCTCTGGCCTGGTGCCAGGACAGGGGGCATGGCCTGAGGTCCCCTGTCAAGCTCCGCTGGGTGGGGGCGCAGCCTGAGGTTCCCTGTGAAGCCCTGTGTGGTGGGGGGCATGACCTGAGGTCCCCCAGCCTGGTGCTGAGGCAGGGGGCATGGCCTGAAGTTCCCTATCAAGCCTCACCAGGTGGGGAGCACAGCCGCAGGTCCCCTGCCCAGGCCTAGCACCACGCAGCCTCAGTTCCCTGCTGATTGCTTGTTAAGGCTTGTTGCAGGAACTTGGCCTCCACTGTGGGTGCAGCCATCTTGTTACGGAATCTCTGCCTCAGCTGTGGGTGCAGCCATCTTGTTATGGCATGACAGTCAATTTGCATATTTTCTCTTTATTAGATAGGAGAGGTAGTAGTTAAAGGGATGGGAGTGGAGGAACCCACACAGGAAAAATATGTAGATGACGACAGGATTGAACCCTCAGTTGGTCTCTGCTTACATCAGAATCACCTGGGATGTTAAAAGAGATTCCTCAATGTGAATGTATTTAATGCCATGGAACTATGCACTTAAAAATGGTTAAAATGGTAAATATGTATATCATACCACAACTTAAAAAATGCAAAAAAGCAAAACAAAGCATTCCAGACCTGAATCACTGTTTTTGAAGATGAATCCTGGAATCACCAAAGTGCAAAATTAAAAGCTGAACTAAATGCCTAAGGGGTAGTGAAAAACTAAGAGAGAGAAGAGAATAAAGGAAGGAAAGTATGGTGGAGAAACCAAGGGAGAGCAAGAGGTTCAAGAAGAAGGGCTCAATATTTTTCACTGGTATCACTGACCAGGAGGAAGACTGAAAAGAGGCTCCAGATTTGGTATTCAGGTGGTTATTGATGAACTAGGGTCCCTCAGCCCGACCTGCATCTTCTCCAACCCAGGAGCCCTCAGGGGACGTCTTAAGCCTCAGTCTGGCCCCCCTCTGCAGGAGGTGATCAGGGGAAGGTGCCACCCCATCACCCTGCTGCTGCTGCCACTGCTGGCCGCCACAACTGCCAAGGTGTTTTCATCAACACAGACTCCAGTCCCTTCACCACGAAAAAAATGACAACTTTCTTTAGCCATTTTCAAGATATCTCTTTCATAGAATATGACATTTCTTTTTTTTTATTCTCACCTGAGGATATTTTTCCATTGATTTTTGGAGAGCGTGGAAGAGAGAGGGAAAGACAGAGAAACATCATTGTGAGAGGGACACTTCGATTGGTTGTCTCCTGCATGAACACTGACATGGGCCTTAGTCAGGGAGGACCCTGCAACTTAGGTACATGCGCTTGACCAGAATTGAACCCGGTCCCTGCAGTTAGCAGGCCGAGGTTCTACCCACTGGGCAAAACTGGCTAGGGCAGGATATGACATTTCTTAGCTCCTCCAACAGCAGACCTTTGTTTTTTTCCTCCTGGAGTGAGATGGACAAACCCTAGTAACCTTCTTGGATTCTTTTTTAATGTATTTTATTGATTTTCTACAGAAAGGAAGAGAGAGGGATAGTTAGAAACATCGATGAGAGAGAATCATTGATCAGCCACCTCCTGCACACCCCCTACTGGGGATGTGTCCACAACCAGGATACATGCCCTTGACCATAATTGAACCCGGACCTTTTAGTCTGCAGGCCGACACTCTATCCATTGAGCCAAACCGGTTCTGGCATCTTCTTGGATTCTTATTACCCAGGTTACCAAGAATACTGAGAGTGGCATATGGGCAGCTTAGCCAATGAGCAGTCAGAAAAGGTGTTTTCATTGCAGTTCACTCACAGAGGTGGGGCTACCAGCGTGTGCAGCTACCAGGCCCTGTTTTCTGTGGGCCTGCGCCATCCATGGCTTGCCTCATTGTGCATGCAGTCCCCTCCCACCTACCTGCACACGCAGCCTCCTCCTGAGTGGTCATGATGTAATGGTGTCCTAGCTAATTTGCATATTATCTCTTTAGATAGATAGATAGATATAGATATAGATGGGAAGTGAGGGAGCAGAGGCTGTGGGGTCTGTTGTTTCAAAGAACTTGCTCACATTTGGGTGGTGATGATATTGAAGGAAAGCTTGCATAAGTTTGGGGAGGATATAAGACACAGACAAAATTGGTGGTTTTGAAGATGAAAGAGAATTGAACATGTTGGTAGGTGGACAGGAAGGAGTCAATATGGCCAAGGAAGCATCAAAGGGATCCTCTACAAAGCATAATTTGGGAGTAGTAGTACTGGTTGGGATCAAGAATTTAAGCAGAGCCAGGGGATAGAGCATCAGCCTGTGGACTGAAAGGTCCCAGGTTCGAATCTGGTCAAGGGCATGTACCTTGGTTGTGGGCACATCCCCAGTAGGTGTGCAGGAGGCAGCTGATCGATGTTTCTCTCTCATTGATGTTTCTAACTCTCTATCCTTCTCCCTTCCTCTCTGTAAAATATCAATAAAATATACTTAAAAAAAATTTAGGCAGAGATTATTTGGTAATTACTTGGGTAAGTTTAGGAGTGGAAAGGAGGCAAGATGAACAAATTCAAGTCTAAGGTTAAGAAAAGACTTCCTGACACAACAAACAAGAATGACATTAGTTGGTGGTTAAACTATTTGATTAGATTAATGGAGCAGGGATAAAGTCAAGAGCCTGTTGAAGGATAAAAGTCTGAAGTCACTAGGATAAAAGTGACTAGGAGCAACAATATAAAAAGACTGAAAAATAGTACTAGAATATGAAACTGGAAATGGCACAAACCAACACAATTAGCTGAAAACAGAAAATTGTTTTTTCTAAATGGTTTAAGTTCCACCCTCTTGTTGTGTAGGGACAATAGTGGCCTCTGCTTCCTTAGCAGGAGCTTTTACCTAACTTCTCAGTCAATAGGTCCAATGTCAAACTGATGGTTCATACTCTCTTGTTCCCTGCTCTTCTTTAACTTAAATTCAGAAAATAACAATATCTTAGAAATTTTGAAGCTCATCAACGCAATTTCCCTTCTTAGTTAGGTATGTTTTGTTTTTCTATTTTCTCTTCACCAAACAAATCTTTTTCCATCTTTCACTTTCCCTTAGTTTCAACTGATGGGTATTTCAAAAATCAAAATGTACAAAACATTAGCAACACTATCTCACAGTATTTACGGTGTAGGCATCCAATTGTAGGCTGCATTTTACACATGTGTCTCTGCATATATTCCCACCTCTGTATTGATGTGCTCTGGCAGTGGATGCTGAAAAAAAAGTCCTGAATTAACTTATTCACTGGCTTGTTTTCTGTTCTGAGCTTAGATGAGGTTTCTTCTGAGCTGAAATCTTCCTGGATAGAGTGAGTAAAAGCAGAAGTTTCTTATTTACCACAGATTCACAGCGTAGTCCCAACTGTATGCGTCACCTTTATTTTTTATATTATATACAACCTCATTTCATTTATACCAGTTGGATTTTGGGTTCATAATTTAAATCTTTTATTTATATCTTTATTATTAATTTATTAGATGACATTAATAAAAATTACATAGGTTTCAGGTGTACAATTCTATAATACATCATTTATATATATTGTACTAGAGGCCTGGTGCCATGCACGGTTGGGGTCTCTCAGCCTTGCCTGCGCCCTCTTGCAATCTGGGACCCCTTGGGGGATGTTGGAGAACTGGTTTTGGCCTGATCCTTGCAGGCCAGGCTGAGGGACCTTTGTGCACTGGGCCTCTAGTATGCATATAAGATCCTTGGTTAATCTTTTCTCACCCTCCCCTCTCCCCTTTGAGATTTATGTTTCCATGCCTGTGGTTTCTGCTCCTGCTTTGAGCATCTGCCCCCAGTGGTCAGTGCACATCATAGCTACTGGCCAATTTTATATATCTCTTTTATATATCTACACTAATAAAAAGAGTAAGATGCAAATTGACCATACCTTTGTGAGACACACCAGCCAATCAGGAGTATGCAAATTAACCCAACAAAGATGGTGGGTTAATTTGCATACTCAGGCACTGACCACCCCAGCTGCTCTGGGCCTCTGGGCAGCATGGGAAGGCAGAAATGCACCTCTGGGCTGGAGTGAAAAGGTGGCTCTAGCTGAAGTGAAGGCGGTACCAGCAGCCAGAGGAAGGAAGGCCCATTCTTGCATGAATCTTAGACTAGAGGCCCAGTGCATGAAATTTGTGCACAGGCAGGGTCCCTAGCAGCTGCCAGCTACTGGTAGGGTCCTCCCTTTCTCTGGCTGCCTGCTGCTGCCACCAGCTGGGGCCTCCCTTTCCCCAGCTGCCTGCCACTGCCACTACCCAGGGCTTTTCTTTGCATCTGCCTTGATCTGGCACCACCTGTTCACAAGCTCCACCATCCCATGGCAATCCTGCTTTCATTGGGGCCCATTGGGACCGACTGTGACTCCACTGCCACCTGCTACCAGCTCCCTGGTGGTTAGCACACATTTAACTCCTGGTCGGTCGGTCAAACTCCCGCCCGTAGGGATAATTTGCATATTAGCCTTTTATTATATATTACATAGGATTGTATGTTCACCATCCAAAGTCAAGTTTCCTTCTGTTTATTCACTTCTACCTCCCCATCCATAATTTAGATCTTTTAAATATCTTTTAAATGTCAGCCAATCAATCTTGCCTAGTATCTGTAGCCTGGTCATGTTAGAGATTAAGACTTGCTCTGGAAGATAAGAGATTTTTCCTACTTTCGCTCCCTTTTAGCCAGGCCAGTGATTCTTTTTTCAAATTGTATAGTGAGGTTTTGCCTGAAGAATGAGTTAAGTCATTAAGAAGCCAGATTGTAATCAAGGGGCCCAGGTAACTATTACATTCTAAGGCTAGCCTGGTTTTTATAAATAACCACCAAAAGCAGCTCCTTCCATATCCCAGAAACAGGATCACTTTTTCTAGGCCAGTCAGCCCAGCTCATTGCGCCACAGATGCATTCTCCTTCAGAATCATCTTGAACAATGGGGAACAGATACAGTGGTACCTCGAGATACAAGTGCCCTAACATACGAGATTTTTGAGATATGAGCTGTCGAGCGAGCAATTTTTTGCTTTGAAATCTGAGCAACATTTGAGATAGGAGTAATCGCGCGGATCGGCTGGCTGCACACGACCCACCAGTTTATGGCGACTCGAGCATCTCAGTTTCCCACGCCTCAAGGTTACGGAACGAATTAAACTCATATCTAGAGGTACCACTGTACTGATTTTTTCAATGGCATCTTGGACAGTTTGCCAAAAGCTTCTGCCAGGTTTTGAAGTAGCCTGTTAAAGAGTGGACTTAATTCTCAGAATAAAAGCTTTTCAATATCTCTTTCCTGATCTTCTCCCCTTCTCATCTTACTATCTCAAGGATCTTAACTCGTTCCCTTCTTTTCCTTCTATCAGTAATTCAGGAATTGGATGAGTTTCTGTGGTTTGTTTTGCCCTGAAGAGCAGAAGGCTTCGGTCCCAGCTGGTGTTGCCAAAGCAGCATACTAATTCCATGCCGTGGTCCTGGGTCAAGATCTGCACAATCTGACTGGCCATATCACCTCTGATGGCAAGGGAATGGAAGTGATCAAAATCATGGAGGCCTAACTTTCGAAGACGCCTTGCAGCTGCCCGATAACATTTCCAGGGCTGTGGTTCCACAAGGAGGTAGTGGCAGAGGGAGGAGAGATGAGCCAGAAACTTCCACAGGCCATGGTCTCCATGGTTCAAATGAATCCACATGGTTATGGACATGCAGAAGCCAATGTCAAAAACTGAACGCCCAAACTGGCTTAAGAAAGAGCTCAAGAGAACTTTCCGGCTCCTTTGATTCATGAAGTCCAGGGTAATAAAAGTCAAGGCATCAGGAAAAGGGCATTCTTTTTTAGCTCGCTCCACCAGGACTGGATCTATGTCGCAGCAGAGGAGACGGAGTTCTCTTGAGGCATCTGAGTGGGTCTCCCCATCAGGTAGGAAAAGGAAGTGTTTGTACAGAGCCACACTTAGGTCCTAGAGGAATCCAAAAAAGCTTTGTCATTGCAGCTTTCAATCAGTGAATAGAAGAGAAAATTACCTCTTTTATTTATTGTTTACAGTATTACAGATGTCTAAACTCTTATCTTTTTAATATTTTCCCCCAGCACCATTTATCCCTCCATATCCTCTCCTTTCCCCACCTCCCCCCACAATTTCCACACTTGTCCATGAATTCTTCCTTTTTAAAATTTTATCCTCTTATCTCTTGAGACTGCCACTTATTCCTGGTTTTAGAGGGTGGGAGACTCCTAAACTATAGCCTAAGGAGGTTGTCTGTAGTTTTCCACAAAGCATGCTTTGAGCGCCCTCCAGGGGTGAAAGGCTGTAATGAATCATCTGTATGCTTTCCTGACTGATGGCAGATTGGACAGTCTGATAGAAAATTACATAATAGATGCAGGAAAAAATGCATAATAGATGCAGTATTTTCCAGCTTAATCTGCTGATAAATTCCAGATCTCTTTTTTTCTTCTTGGGTATCTCAGACTTCAAGGAGGAGGAAAGGGCTCCAGGGGCATCACCAATGTTCTTACCAGGAAGATGAGGAATAAAGCAAACACCATCTTATAAAAACCTACTTCTCAAACTTGTTATTAGGAAAGTGGATCCCCAAAAGTCCTCATCTAGCCTTCACTCTACAGTTTCAATTTCACTACCGGTCCTAAACTTCACCATCCCTTCTGAAACTTATTCTACTTCTGCTTCCATCACTCCCAAAAGTCATTGCTGACATCCTTCCTCAGTGATTGTTGATTTTCACCATCTTAGCACTTTTTATTTTTAACTCTTAAACAGGTCACTATCCCTTTCTCTAACTTTGACTTCTATAACCATTATTACTAACAAATATGTTGTTTTATATATATTTTTTCAAGGCATTTTCCTATTCATGACCTCATTTGCTCTATGCAATAATCCTGTGAGGAAATACTTATTCCCTTCGTGCAGGTGAAGAAAGCATGGCTGGAAACAAACCAGATAATAGTATCTGGATAAATAATAGTACCTGGATAAATAGTACATGGGATAAATAAACGTGATGTAGTCGTTAAGATGGAATACTAAGTAGCTGTTGAAAATGAAGGAATTTAGCTAAGTGCAGTAATATGAATTACTCTCACAAATACGTATATAATACTGAGTAAAAGAAAAAGGCATAAAATACATGATAAGCTCCCATTTATTTAAAATTGGAAACTGGAAAAAATTAAACTTCATTGTTTAGGAATACAAAAATAGTAAGCTATACAGAAACAATAAAAGTCAGACTATTTCTTACCTCTGGGTAGAGAGACGGGTTTATGAATAGGAAAAGACATATGGGGGACTTGTGAACTACTGAAAATATTTTATTCTTGTTCTGGAAAGTAGTAACAAAGGTGTTTGCTTTATAATAATTCATAAGTGTAGATTTATGTTTTATGCACTTTTCTCTATATGTGGTATAGTTCATAAAAAAAAAAAAACACCAAAAAAACAAAAAACAAAAACAAAAAACACACAAAAAAACCCAAAACAAAAACAAAAAACAAAACCCCTGTATTTTAAAAATTATGGTTCAGAGGCTAGTCACTTTACTTGTCCAATGTCACACAGCAAGAGTTAGGCTACATTAGATTCCACACCAGGCTTCTCATTCTTCAATGTGCATACATGTAATTTAGGGATCTTGTTAAAATAAAAACTGGTTTAGCAAATTGGGGTTGGGGCTGAGATTATTTCTAATAATCTAACTTCTAATTCATGCTGATGCTGTAGTTCAAGGAACACATTTTGAGTAGAAAGGTTCTATATTATGTTACTTAATTTCCTCCCCATCTATTTCTTCCCTGTCTCCCTCCTATCTGATCTTGGGTGTGCCCCATGTATGACCAGTCATTCTGTCACATCAGTCCCTCCTCCACTACATCTCTTCATTCTCTCCATCCTCAATTCCCCAGTCCTAGAGTCTCCTGGAAGTTTAAAAAAGAAAATACAGACTTAAGAGCTTAATATCCCGAGATTCATATTCAGTAGATCTAGAGTGGGGTCTAGGAGTTTTAAAATTTAAACAAAGCACTCCATGAATTATGGCACATCTGCACAATAAAATATTATGAAGCTGCTGAAAAGAATGAAGTGACATATGATTGACCTTCAAATTATTAAATGAAAAGCATGGTGCAATACAACATACAGATGATGTATTATAGAATTGTACACCTGAATTCTATATAATTTTATTAACCATTGTTACCCAAATAAATTCAATTAAAAAAACACAAGGTGCAAATTAGTGTCTATTATTTGTAATTCTAAAAGAGGGGAGATATTTATACTTGTATATATATATATAGGATGTATACCCAAGAAATTATAGCAGTTGCCACTGTATAGGGGGAAAGGAGGATTTAAGGTCAGTAGAGACTTGCTCCCTAAATGTACAACCAGGGCTGGGAACTACCACCTTCCTTAACTACAAGTATGCCCTTGCCTGTAATATGATGATCTCCGAACGCATAATAATCTGGCCACTCAGTGTATACACCTCCCTCCTTTTCCTCCCTCCCTCCCTCCCTCCCTCCTTCTCTCTCTCTCTCTCTCTCTCTGTGTGTGTGTGTGTGTGTGTGTGTGTGTG
>JAAGEH010000311.1:5037350-5138106 GCA_011751065.1 Lasiurus cinereus | reverse complement strand
CAGCAACACAATAAAATTCTCCCCACCCTCTCCCACTCCTGGAGGTGCTGTGAGGGCATTAGCTTTTGAAGCATTTGGTGTCAGAGAGACATTTCGCTATTTTGCATGTGGTTTAACTATAACCATTATACACCTAAGAATGCTTTTCGGTAAGAAGCCGTGGCAATGCCTTCCTTCAAGAGGCTGCTATGTTTTTGCTTCTCGATCCTCTACACCAGTGGTTCTCAACCTTCCTAATGCCGCGACCCTTTAATAGAATTCCTCATGTGGTGGTGACCCCCCCAACCATAAAATTATTTTCATTGCCACTTCATAGCTGTAATTTTGCTACTGTTATGAACTGCAATGTAAATATCTGATATGCAGGATGTATTTTCATTGTTACAAATTGAACATAATTAAAGCATAGGGATTAATCACAAAAACAATATGTGATTATATATTGTGAAATATTTATTTCTAATTACAAATAAATGAAATTTTATCTTGAATCGTGGTGTAGCATGGGCAACAGTCTTCATATGACAACAGTAAACTACACTGCTACATTTTGCTACACCGAGAAGCGGTGTGTGGGTTCCTAAGACCATGGGAAATAGGTGTTTTCCAATAGTCTGAGGCGACCCCTGTGAAAGGGTCGTTCCGCCCCCAAAGGGGTCGCGACCCCCAGGTTGAGAACCACTGCTCTACACTGTACTCTGCAAACCCAGTGCTTTTAAAAATCAGTATCAACTTGACTCCGGGTTCCGTTCTGCCCTGCAAGGCACACGGATCTTAAATCCAGGCACGATTCGGTCACCTCCGGCTTCTCTCTCTTAGTAAACAAATCCCCACCCCAGCCTCCAAACCGAGGTCTCCTCTGGAAGGAAGCCCCCTGCTCCCGAGCCACGTCTCCGCCCACGCTGGACGGAAGGCAAAAGCCAGAAGCCCAGACACAGTCTGGCGTCCAGGTGTCAAACGCGGAGGCGGGGACGCGAGAAGCGGGAACGTGGCTGGGAAAGACTCCGCCGCGGGAGTTCCACGACGGACGGGGGCGGGGCCTGGGAGGGCCACAAGGACCAGCACGGGGGTCGGCGTGGCGTCCGTGCCTGTAGGCGCCTTTTGGGGAAAGGGTGATGCCACGCCCAGGCCAGAACCCCAGCGGACCCGGAGGCGGCCAACCGCGGGATGCCGACTCGGACCCCTCCCGCCCCTGTCACTCACCCCGGAGTTACACCCCACGTCCAGCCCCAGAACGGGCTTCGGCTCGGGCCCCTGAGGGAAGAGCCGGCTGAGCAGCTCCGGAGGCAGGAGGCGGAGCCGTTGCTCTGGAGAGTGGAAGCGGGAGTAATGAGGGAAATTTCCGAACGGGGCGGCCCCGGGTTCCAGAACTCGCGGCCCTTCTTCCTCCTCGGCCTCCTCTACGCCCCCTCGGTTCCGTCCCGTGGACGCCGCCATCGGCCTCAGTCTGGCCGCCGGGTCTGGCGGAACCGGAAGCCGGGAACCTGCGGCCGCGGCGGCGCCGGTGCGCCTGCGCTGAATGGCCCGGCGAGCGGGTACGGGGGCGGCGTCGCCGAGAGCGAGCGCTGACCCCCGGAGTTTGCGTTGTGTTAATGGAGCCCTCACCTGACCTGGGGAGTGGTTAGGAATGGGATCCCATTGCACCGGTGAGGAAACGAGCAGAGAGGTTGTGGCCTCCCCAAGCGAGCAGGTTCCACGTGGACTGTCAAACCAGGAGTTCGTTGGGATCTTGGAAATCAGTTTTGGTCCAACTTCCTTCCTTTACAAACGTATAAAGTGAGACCGAGGGAGTGGAATTATTTGTCCAGGGTCACGCAGCGAAACTGTGACACGGGAGTCTGCACCCTGTTTATCCGATGATGCTAGAAAAGGGTAGCCAGGAGCCCATGTTATCACTTGTGCCAAAAGACCCCACGTGGCCCACCCTGCAAGGTGGGAGAGGTGGATGGGGCGAGTGTAACTGTGAGCTTCTCGAAAGGCAAGGACTGTGCCTTAAGAGGCAGCACTTAAGAGTGCTTACCAAGTATCAGACGCTTTTCTAAGCTCTTCACATGTGTTAACTCCTTCAGTCCTCACACAAACTCTGTGGGGAAAGAACCATATAAACATTATCCCTTTTATGTAGATAAGGACATTGGGGCACAAGAAAGTAAGCAACGTTCAAGGTCCCAGTTAAAAAATGGTAATATCAGCATTTGAACCCAGGCAGTTTGGCTCCAGAGGGTGTGCATGCAACCATTATGTTTTTCACAGCTTTGAATCCTCTATGCCTTATCATAATGCTTGGGCCAAAGATGCTCCATAAAAATTTGAGTGAAAATTCAATATCAACAAATGCTGTGGAGGAAACTAGCTATTCATATGCAAAAGATCAAAGTAGACCCTTATCTTACACAAAAATTAACTCAAAATGAATTATTGACTTAATCATGAGACCTGAAACTAGAAAAAAAAAGTAAGGAAAGCCTTCATGAAATTGATCTTGGCAATGATTTCATGTATATGAAAACAAAAGCAAAAATAGACAAGTGAGTCTGTATCAAGCTAAAAAAAAGCTTATGCCTAGCAAAGGAAACCATTGAGAGAGTAAAAAGGCAACCTACAGAGTGGGAGAACATATTTGCAAACCATGCACCTGTAAAGGATTAATTTCCTAAATATATAAAGAGCTCCTATAATGCAATAGCAACCCCTCCCCCCAATAATCTGATTTTAAAATGGCCAAAGAACTTGAATTCACATTTCTCCAAATGAAGATATACAAATGGACAACAGGTATATGAAACAATGCTCCATGTCACTAATCATCAGGGAAATGCAAATAAAGACCACAACAAAATATCACTTCACATCTGTTAAGCTGGCTCTTATAAAAACAACAAAAGACAAGTGTTGGCAGGATGTGGGGAAATTGGAACCCTGCATGCTATTGGTGGGAATGTAAAATGGTGCAGCTTCTATAGAAAACACTATGGAAGTTTCTTGAAAAATTAAAAAAGGAGCTACCATATATCCAACCATCTCATTTTTTTCATTTAATAAGTCTTTATTGTTCAGATTATTACAATTGTTCCTCTTTTTTCCCCCATAGCTCCCCTCCATCTGGCTCTCACCCTTTCCTCTGCCCTCTCCTCCCCTCCCCCATTGTCCTCATCCATAGGTGTATGATTTTTGTCCAGTCTCTCCCTGCACCCCCTCACCCCTTTCCCCCTGAGAATTGTCAGTCCACATCCTTTCTATGCCCCTGATTCTATTATATTCACCAGTTTATTCTGTTCATCAGATTTTTAATTAACTTGATTTTTAGATTCACTTGTTGATAGATATGTATTTGTTGTTCATAATTTTTCTCTTTACCTTTTTCTTCTTCTTCCTCTTCTTAAAGAGTACCTTTCAGCATTTCATATAATACTGGTTTGGAGTTGATGAACTCCTTTAGCTTTTTCTTCTCTGTGAAGCTCTTTATCTGCCCTTCAATTCTGAATGATAGCTTTGCTGGGTAGAGTAATCTTGGTTGTAGGTTCTTGCTATTCATCACTTTGAATATTTCTTGCCACTCCCGTCTGGCCTGCAGAGTTTCTATTGAGAAATCAGCTGACAATGTAGGGGTGCTCCCTTGTAGGTAATGAACTGTTTTTCTCTTGCTGCTTTTAATATTCTCTCTTTGTCTTTTGCTCTTGGCATTTTAATTATGATGTGTCTTGGTGTGGTCCTCTTTGGATTCCTTTTGTTTGGGGTTCTGTGTGCTTCTTGGACTTGTAAGTCTATTTCTTTTACCAGATGTGGGAAGCTTTCAGTCATTATTTCTTCAAATAGGTTTTCAGTATTTTGCTCTCTCTCTTCTTCTGGCACCCCCACAATTCTGATGTTGGTACGCTTGAAGTTGTCCCAGAGGCTCCTTACACTATCTTCACATTTTTAGATTCTTTTTTCTTTTTCTTTTCCAGTGGAGTGTTTTCTGCTTCTTTGTATTTCAGATCTTTGACTTGATCTTGCATTTCTCTAGTTGGCTGTTAGGTCTTTGTATAATATTTTTTATTTCAGACAGTGTATATTTAATTTCTAGTTGGTCCTTTTTCATCTCTAGTTGGTCTTTTTTCATCTCCTGTTGCAACTTGCTAAATTTATCCATCTTTTCTAGGAAATTCTTGAAAAACCTTATAACCATAGTTTTGAACTCTATATCCAGTTGTTTGTTTTCCTCCTTTTCTTTCATCTGTGATCTGTTCTTTGTCTCTGCATTTTCGCTGCTTCCCTGAGTTGGTAGAGTAGCTTTGTGTGCTAGGTGTCCTATATGGCCCAGTAGCTCTGTCTCCCCTTTTACCTGAGGTGGACTCCCTTGGTGCCCCCCTTTGTGGACTGCGTGTACAGCCTTGTTGTACTTAAGTCTTTTTTTTTTAATTTTTTATACATATCTCCCCATTGCCCCCCATGTACTTAAGTCTTGATTGTTGTTGGTATCACTGTGGGGAATTGATCTCCAAGCCAATTGGTTATGAGGATCAGCTGTGTCTATGCCGGGAGAACTTATGTGCTGGAGTCAGCCTTATGAGACAAGATTTGCAAGATTGCAAAAGCCTCTGTGTTCAGCTTGGATGGGGCAGAGTCTCAAGGCTGAACAGACAGCCGTGGCTTCCCATCAGCCCTACCCTATGCGGCCCCTGGATCTCAGTGTCCCTCGTTAATCGCTGCAGCCCGCTCTGTGTGCACTGGCGCGTGCCTCCAGACCACTGCCTTTCCAGCTCTCCTGAGTTTCCGTGCACTCCTGGGACCCATATGAGTCTAGGTCTCCAGGGTCTTGCCCGAAACTGGGGTTCAGTGCAGTTGGAAGTAGATTTCAGCGCATTTGGGAGTTTCTGTCTTCCTCTCACTGGAGAAAGCCAGCAGCACAATCAGCAGTCAGCTTTCTGTGTGCGCACTTGCGCTTGTGCTCCTCCAGACCTCTACTTTCCCTGGCTCCCCTACTTTTCCATGCACTCCTCCCTTTTCACAACAGTCCAGACTCCCCCACTATGAGTCTCGCCCAAAACTGGGGTTCAGCGCAGTCGGAACTGGGTTCAGTGCAATCAGGAGTTTCTGTCTCCCTCCTGCTAGAGGAAGCCAGCCAGGCACTCCACTGCCCGTCCTCTCTACGCACATGTCTCCGTACCTCAGCTTTTTGCATCTCCTCTAAGTCTTTGTGAGCCTCTCTCTTTCCTTCTAGTTGTAGAATTTCCACTCAGCCAGCTTTTTTGTGGTTCTGGATGATGTCCGTTCTGTCTTTTAGCTGTAGTTTTGAAATTGTTGTGCGAGGCAGCAGTTTAGGTGTTCACCTATGCCACCATCTTGGTTTCTCCTAGCAATCCCATTTTTTAAAGTTATCCAAAGGAATTGAAATCAGGATCTTAAAGAAATATTAGCACTCCCATGTTCATTGCATTGTTACTAAAAATTAGCCAATATGTGGAAACAACTTAAATGTTCATCAACAGATGGATAGATTTATCTATATATCTGTGTGTGTGTATGAATATTATTCATCTTAAAAAAAGAAGGAAATTAGAATCAAAGAATAGAATGGTAGTTGCCAGCCACTGGGGGAGAGGGAAATGAGGAATTGTTAATTAATGGGTATAAATTTCAGGTATGCAAGATGAATAAGTTTTAGAGATCTGTACAACATTATGCATATAGATAACTATACTGTACTGTATATTTAAAATATGTTAAGAGGGCAGATTTTATGTTAAGTGTTCTTATCACCATTAAATAACATTTTTTAAAAAAGCAAACTCAATAGAAGATTCAAGGGATTAACTTTCCTGGTGACTAAAGTTAGATCAGTTTTGCAAAAACAAGAGTGGAAATGGAAGGGAGAAAGGAACCAAACTGAAACAGACATGATGGAATGGAGCTAGGCAGAATGTGGACTGAGCCAGAGACAGGAACAAACAGAGCTGATGAGGAGAGAAAATAAGGGGTCAGTCTAGGTAGCAGGTTCAAATCAGAAGTCAGAATGGCCCAGACTATCCAACTGGGTCATCCAGGGGTTGGCAGAGTTGTGCTGCCCTCTTCACATCTGGCCAGCCATCTTAAAGAGGCCTCGTGATTCACAAGGCCAGTGATTTGCTGAACTTCCAAGGGATGGAAGTATGAACCCTGTAGACAGTGCCATCAGGGTAAAAACAGGCCTTGTATCTTTTTCTCTCAATTTTTAATTCATATTTTCATCTCTGCCTGATCTATTTGGGGACACAAGTTAATGACCAAAAGTCACAGTGGAATTGAACAAACCACAGTACATACTCTGCATAAGAAAAGGGGTATGTATAATTTCTGTTCCCAGTGTTTGACAGATTATGGCGAGCTGAGCTTATCCCATTTTGGCATTAGATGATGCTAACACAAACACTTGACAGCCCTTAATTTTCAAGGAGCTAGAATCACCTTGCTTTAGTAAACACTGTTTTCGTTTGCTTGTTTAAACACATTGTATATGTAATTACACACATATTGTACACACATACTCTCTCTCTCTCTCTCTCTCTCTCTCTCTCTCTCTCTCTCTCTCTCACACACACACACACACACACACACACACACACACACACACAGAGGGAAGCCAGCACAGGTCCCGGGTGCCAGAAAGAAGCCAGTGCTGGCAGCCAGGGGAAGGAAGGCCTATTCTTGCATGAATTTTCATACATCAGGCCTCTAGTTTACGATAAGAACTTAAATCACAACAAATTACACATTTAAAAAAGCTGACACATACCACAAACATCACAAAAAAATTCCCATAATGGTTTGATGAATTAAATGCAATCATACTTGAATATTACTTATTTTTTAAAATTCTCAATTGAGAATATGTTTATTGATTTGAGAGAGAGAGAAAAAAAAATCATTGATTGGTTGCCTCCCGTACACACCCAATTGGGGATGGAACTTGCAACTTAGGTATGTGCCCTGACCAGGAATCGAACCCACAATCTTTTTGGTTGTCTGGGATGATGATTCAACAATGGAGTCACCCAGCCAAGGCTGAATGTTACTTTTGCCCCTATATTTTTGACTGTTTACTCTTTGATTCCTTCTTCATATGACAATAATGTGATAGTACTCCTTTACAGAAAGGACTACAAAGATAATTCAGTTTTTTCTTAGCATCAAATGTCTTTTATTTTTTTTGGAAAGTTTTTTTTTCAGGTTCACAATTTGTTATTGGCCAATATTATGTAAACATTTAGGTTTGTTATCAAAGTATGGGAAAACCTTGATCAAAATTTCTTTCATCTATGAGCTATAAGATTCCAAAGCATTTCAAATTTTCTTGTGCAGTGACTGAGCTTAGATGTACTTTTTTTTTTGTTTTTTGTTAATCCTCACCTGAGGATATTTTTCCATTGATTTTTAGAGAGAGAGAGAGGAAGAGAGAGGAGAAGAGAGAGGGGAAAAGTGAGAGAAACACATCGAGGGCCTGGCAGGGGAGGAGCCTGCAACAGAGGTAGGTGCTCTTGACCAGAATTGAATCCGGGACCCTTTGGTCCACAGGCAAATGCTCTATCCACTGAGCCAAGCAGGCTAGGGCTAGATGTACTTTTGAATTGACTGTTTTACTAGCCAATTTGTCTTTGAAAACCTCATTATAAGTGATGTATCCTGAGTTTTAATTATCTTGGTCAATATCAGTAATTTATGTCATCATCCCAAATTGTAAAAGATTGTAATTCTGATAAATTGTATTTTGAACAGTTCTCATAAAAAAAAGAAAAGAATGAATGATACATTTATAATGATATATACTGAGTATATTGCCAACAGGACAAAACTTCTTTGGGTTGGATGTCAATAAGGACAGAAACCTCTGCTTATATTTTTGCATAGCTGATGATTGGATGAGTTTTCTTCAGAATAGCTTCTGGCTTTATATACTTTCAAAACTTGATTCTCCTCCAGTCCCTCACACTTCTGGTGCCAGGTGCTGTAGGAAATGTTTAGATCTTGATTTGAACTTTGGCCTTGCATCTCCAAGTCCCAATTCCAGGTGAGTTAATAAAGTAGGCTGATAAGAGACTCCAAGAGCTATCTCTTCGTCTGGGCTGTGGGTCATATAGCTCAGCTCTGCATGCAAGTAATTGTAAACCATGTGAATAGATACCAAATGGAATGTATCCCAATGAAACTTCCCTGTAGCTGGATTCCAAAAATGCCTGTGGCTATGCCAGTGCTCCCTAACACAAAGGGAAATGTGAAGGAGGAGAAATTGAAGTGGAAATAGACAGAAGTCTTTTTAAAAAAAATGTATTTTATTGATTTTTTTACAGAGAGGAAGGGAGAGAGAGAGAGAGTTAGAAATATCGATCAGCTGCCTCATGCACACCACCCCTCACTTGGGGATGTGCCCACAATCAAGGTACGTGCCCTTGACTGGAATCGAACCTGGGACCTTTCAGTCCTCAGGCTGATGCTCTATCCACTGGGCCAAAACTGGTTTCAGCTTGAACAGTATTTGAATGTGTCTCTCCCAGTCCCCAGGGCAGCTGTGGTGCAGAGGGGGGAGGGAGAGAATGCTGGATTTGGTGTTAGAGCACTTGAACTCCTTAACACCATTAGCTAGCTGTTTGTCCTTGGGCAAGTTACTTAACCTCTTGGAGCTTCCAAAGGGCTAGTAATCCCTATTTCTCAGAATTATACTTAGTAATATCTCGTCTTTTTTAAAAAATATATATTTTATTTTTATAGAGAGGAAGGAAGACAGATAGTTAGAAACATGGATCAGCTGCCTCCTGCACACCCCCTACTGGGGATGTGCCTGCAACCAAGGTACATGCCCTTGACTGGAATCAAACCTGGGACCTTTGAGTCTGAAGGCTGATGCTCTATCCACTGAGCCAAACCGGTTTCACCTAGACAGAAGTCTTAACCAACTACAGTTAAAATACCTTACGTTTTCAAATTTCATAAAAACTTTGTGAACATAATTCTAGGCCTTGGAAGGATCCTTGTGTGAGTGAGGATCTGAAGCTTGAGCTTCATTGGCTCCAGGATAAATCCACTTTATCATGCATACAACATACCCAAGCACAGTTACTAATAAAACTAAGAAGTGTAATTGGAAATATCCAAGATAGGAACAATTCACATGTATAATGGCTCCTAAGACCTCCCAAGGAAGCTTGTGCAACTGACAGCCTGGCCCATGGCCCACCTCATCCTACCTTCCTATCCTGTCCCTCTCTACTCAACCTCAGAGCCTCTGCTCAGTTCCTGACCTTCCGCCTCACTCACTGCCTACAATTGTGGCTTGGGAGCCTCAGAACTGAGGGCTAAGCATGAATCTGTGTATGCTTTAAAATATTGAATCTATTTCTGACATAAGCAGTGTTCCAACAAGGGAATCACACCTGTCTTTTTGGAATACAACCCCATGTATAAATGGAGAATATACTCCTTATTATAATGGAAAAATCCTGCAATTAGTCCTTGTAGAGTTTGAAACCACTTGGAATAATAATCATACAGTTTATAATTAGAGTGTAATAGCTGAAAGGCAACTAAGTGGGAACCCATTTAAATCCCACATTTTCAGATGAAGAAATTGAGACCCAGGCAGTAAATGCAGTTCCTCCAAAGATGGAATAAAATTAACGTGGACTAAGTGCTATAACAAACAACCTCCAAATATCAATAAAGGTTTATTTCTTCCTTATGGCACAGTCTAGTGTGGGTCGGTGCAGAAGGAGGGAAGGACCCTCTGCTTCTCAGAGACTTCATGGACTCATCTCTAAGTTCTGCCTTTCCTAGGGGCCCTGAAGTCCTCAAGTGAGTCTTCTATATCCGGCTGCAGATGAGAGAGGAGAGATCCTAGAGAATCTCAAGTGATGATTTTGGGGCCAGGTCCAGAAGAGGCAATTCTTACACCCACACACAATTCAGTGCCATGGCCCACCTGGATATAAGATGGGTGGGAAATATAGCCTAGCAATGTGTCCAGGTAGGAGAAAAACCACGGATTTTGGAAAAAACTAACTAGTCTCTGTCTAGGAAGAGCGAGAATTAAAGAAGAGATGGAATATTTGTAGAATATTGGGAACTGGATGTTTGTACATTAATTTATTAAACTTGACACAGGCTTTAGATTCTCCTGGTTCACATGTTGGTATATTTTTGGCCTCAACCCCAAATGGAAGGTAAAATGGAAACAAAATATTTTTCAACCTCCATTTCTCTGTGAAGGCGTATTTTAGACTCCAAGGGACACATAAAAGCAACAATCTACACTGAGTGGCCAGATTATTATGATCCCTGAACACATAATAATCTGGCCACTCAGTATATATCCTATATAATAAAAGGCTAATATGAAAATTGTCCCCTCCACCAGGAGTTTGACCAGCAGGCAGGCCGGCCAATCGCCCATGTCCCCTCCCCCTGGTCAGACTACTGGACCCCACCCATGCATGAATTCATGCACCAGGCCCCTAATATACTATATATATATATATATACAGAAATACACACACACACACACATACACACACACACACACTCACACTCACACTCACACACACACACTGAGTGGCCAGATTATTATGCGTTCAGAGATCATAATAACCTGGCCAGTTAGTGTAATTACTGATGAGATGGAAAATGTGTATGAAAACATTTAGGAAGACTTTCTCTAGCCTACACTCCACAACCTAAATCATTATCTTGTCCCTTTTGAAATCCCATAGGACCTGCAGATTATTAACAGCTAATTCCTTCCTTTATTTTCAGAAACTTCTCTTTTCCTCTCTGAAATAAATAATTTTTATTATGCCAGTCTTGGTTGACAAGACTCTCACTGAAAAACAGAAGAGGAGAAAAAAAGGCAGAGATGTAAAATAGAAGACAAAAGATAGAGTCCAGCCTAGAAGGTCTGATATCCAAATATTAGGACTTCCAGAAAGAGAAAACACAAGGCACTATTAAACTATTTATCAAAGAAATAATTCACAAAAATTTCACAGAATTTGAAGGGCCTTTCAGGTGTCAGGTACAGTGGATAAAAATAGTTTCACAACAAGACATAATATGGTAAAATTTCGGAGCATTGAGGACAAAGAGGAAATCTGACATGTTTCCAGAAAGATTAAAAACAAAATATTGCATACATAGGATCAAGAATCTTTTTAAAAATATGTATTTTATTGATTTTATACAGAGAGGAAGGGAGATTGATAGAAACATTGATCAGCCGCCTCCTGCACGCCCCCTACTGGGGATGTGCCTGCAACCAAGGTACATGACCTTGACCGGAATCAAACCTGGGACCCTTCAGTCCACAGGCCAAGGTTCTATCCATTGAGTCAAACCAGTTAGGGCTCTGCTTGTTTATTTTTTTGAAATTTCCTTTATAGTATATTTCATTACACAGTTATATATTTTTTTCAGTATAAAGCAATTACTAAGTCTAGATAAATCACAAGAAAAGACTTAAAGTCTTACCACCTGGAGATAACAACACTTAACAATTTAATGTATATCCATCTAGTTTTTTCCCTATTTATAAGTATACATAAAATGTATGTGTCTTTATATACTTAATTATCATTAAACAAATTAATGTTTTAAATATTAGGCAAACCCAACTGTGAGTATAGCCTACTTTGGTGATAGATCCAAAAGCCTGCATTTCAGAACAGTTTTGAGGAATACAGGCCAGTAAATTTGTAGAATATCCTTCAATTTGCTTTTATCTACGTTTTCCTCATGATAAGACTCAGGCTGTGTGTTTTGTTGTGGAAATTATATCAGTAGAGTGTGTGCTTCTCAGTATATCAGATCAGACAACACATAGTGTCAATTATTTGTGATGTAAACTGATTCAAGATTAAGGTGGAATTGCCCTGGCCAGCGTGGCTCAGTGATTTGAGAATCATCTTTCGCACCAAAGGGTCATGGATTCAATTCCTGGACAAAGGCACATACCTGGGTTTCAGGTTCTGTCTACAGCCCTGGTTGGTGCACAAGGCAACCAATCAATGTGTCTCCCTCACATGGCTATTTCTCGAGCTGTCCCCCTCTCCTTTCCTCTCTCTCTAAAAATCAATTTTAAAAAAGTAACCTGGCCCTAGCTGGTTTTGCCCAATGGTTAGAGGGTCAGCCTGCAGACCGAAGGGTCCGGCCAAGGGCACATGCCTGGGTTGTAGACTCAGTTCAATATGCAGGAGGAGGCTAATCCATGATTCCTTCCCAACATTGATATTTCTATCTCTCTTCCTCTCCTTTTCTCTCTGAAATCAATAAAAAATATATTTTTAAAAAGTAATCTGTGGAAAAATATCTGTGTATATGAAAATATACTAAATATTATTAGTCATTAGTGATATTCAAATCACAACCACAATGTGATACTATTTCACACTGAGGATGGCTAAAATACAAAAGACAGGCAGTAACAGTATTGGTGACAATGTAGAGAAACTGGTGAAGGTGTAAATGGTGCAGCTCCTTCAGAAAACAGTTCCTCAAAAGGTGGAGCCAGCATATACAGGGATGAAGTACTGATACAGGCTTCACCCTGGTGGCCCTGGAAAACATTATGCCAAGTGAAAGGAGTTAGTCACAAAAACCACATATTTGTATTATTCTGTTTATATGAAATGTCCAGAATTGGCAAAGCCCTATAGATAGAAAGCAGATTAATGGTTGTCAAGGGGAATGGGGAAAGAAGGAATGGGGACTGACTGCGAATGCAAGGAAGAGGCAAAAGTTTTCTACAGATTATGATGGTGGTTGTACAGCCCCTTGAATATACTAAAGACAACAACACTGAGTTGTGTGTTTGAAATGTGTGAATTATTAATTTCAATAAAACAAGTAATGTGTGTAGTGATAAGGTGGGACTACATAAATATTTTGTTCCTTATCAAACTTTCACCTATAGGTCTGGCATTCACTGATTCTTGCCTGAATTAATTACTTTGATGATAGCAAAATATTAAATTTCTAATGCTATCATTGTCTCTAAATTTGTTAGTTGGCATTTTACTTAAGGAAGAGCCATAAATAGAATTAAAATATTAAAAATGTGATTATACTCTACATAATACTTTGCAATTTGCTGTTTAGTTTAATATTATATAAGATTGTTACTGTAAATATTTATTCATATCATCCTTTTTAATAGCCACTTAGTATTTTAAGAATCAACACGCCAAAATTTGTTAAACAGTCCTTATTATTTAATATTTATGTCTATGTCAAAGGACATTCTTATATTCTTTTGGTATTTGTTCAATTATTTATTTAGGGTAAGTATCTATTATCTAGTATAAACTGAATGGTCAGATTATTATGATCTCTGAGCACATAATAGTCTGGCCACTCTGTATTTGTATCTCAAATGGGTACCAAAAGTATTCTAGACTTTTGCTGGAGATCAACCACCTATTTTCCCTGAGCTTTTTATCAGCCAGTGCAAAGGGGAAAACTGATCAGATGCACGATTTATAGTATCTTTGATATCAAACAAATGAGGTACTCAAGAGAAGTACACCGAATGACCAGATTATTATGTGTTCAGAGATCATAATAATATGGCCATTCAGTGTATATTCTGGGCCAAAGGGTGTCTACTTCTAAAAGTTACTTGAAACTGCCAGGCCTGTGTGACTCAGTGGTTGAGTGTTGACCTATAAACCAGGTCAGGGTTCGATCCTGGATCAGGACACATGCTTGGGTTGTGAGCTTGATCCCCAGTGTGGGTTGTGCAGGAGGCAGCTGGTCAATGATTCTTTCTCATCATTGATGTTTCTTCTTTAAAAATAAAGAATTATATACATATTGATTTCAGAGAAGGGAGAGGGAGAGAGAAATGGAAACATCAGTGATGAGAGAGATTGGCTGCCTCTCGCAGGCCCCATAATGGGGATCAAGCTCACAACCCAGGCATGTGCCCTGACCTGGAATTGAACCCATAACCTCTTGGTTCATAGATTGACGCTCAACCACTGAGCAACACCGGCTGGGCATTATTGATGTTTCTCTTTCTCTCTCTCCCTTGACCCCTCTCTACATTTCAACATCTTTCTACTCCCTTCCAACTTCCTGTGCTTCAGCTACACCAGACAACTTGTCATATCTTAACATATTTATAACATCCCATGCTACCAGGTCTTTATTCAAGCTGTTCTCTTTGTCTTAAAGGCCCTCTTCTCTCTTGTCTGTGTGACTAAAATCTGCTCATCCTTTAAAACCCAGTTCAAAGGCTGCTGAGAAGCTTTTCTAACTTCCCATCTAACTATACTAGCATGGCACTTACCACATTACAGTTAGTTCCCTATCGTCTTCGTAACATATGCTGAATTCCTTGAGGACAGGGTCTCTGTCTTATGTGGTAGACAATGTGTTGTTTTTGCCTGCTTAACATTCAACTTCTTCTGAGAACCATATTCTGATTTTCCTTTAAAGAAACATCCTTCACCTCCCTTGTTCTCATGAATGAATGTGGCTCCAGGGTGAATATATGACCTAGATCTAGCCTATCAATGCATCCTACACCAGTACCATAGTGATTGGTCCAGTGGAGAGTTGCTGAACCAAGGAGGACCAATCAGGGTCAACTAGGAATTCCGCTGGAATTGCTAGGCCTGAGAACTCTTGGAACTCACACAACAGCATTTTCATCTGTTCCATTGGTCAAAGAACTTGTGGCCAATGCTTCATTCTATGCTCTGGTTGCATGCAAAATATATTCAACTTCTTCCCAAGACTCCCATTATAACATCAGGCTCAGGCTTGAAGTCCAGAATTACATCTAAACCAAGTCTGCATTTGAGGCTGTTCAGGTTTAGTTCCATGGTTGTTCTCAATCTAAAAAGACTTCAGAACTAGAAAGACAAGTTATTTACTCCCACTGTCTCTCCTCCCGCCCCCGGCCCCGCCCCTGCCCCCGCCCCCGCCCCGACACACACACACACACACACACACACACACACACACACACAGGGACAACTACAATAGAGGTTCTGGTTCAAAAGGGAGGAAATGAGAGGCCCACAGCAAACACTGGTCAGAGCAATTCGAACTCCAAGTGGGCACATGTTGCCAGTTCCTTGACCCAGTATTGGTTCAATATTGCTTCCTGGCAATGATTCTCTGTGGCTCTTAACTCCATGCTCTGGTTTTTGCCTCTGAGTCGTCTTTTTCCCCCCATAAGAACTAGCCCATCTTACCTCTAAGTAGTTTTCTCAGCTTGCTTACACTCATAGAAGTTCAGGAGTCCAAAGGTCTCTTCATTTTGCATTGTTTCTGTCCCTTATAGTTTGAACTCATGGTGCTTTTAGCAATACAACTATCTTAAAAACTCTGCAATTTTTCTATGATGTTTTGGGGAGCACTCCATTAGACAAAAGTCACACATATAGATCTCGTTAAGGCAAGGAATTCTCTATCTGGGACTCCCAGTGAAGCTGCTGAGGGGTAACCTTATATATATAAAAGCCTAAGTGACCATTATGACTGGAATGACCAGAACAACTGGAATGACCAGTTGACCAGTTGCTATAATGAGCAATGACCACCAGGGGGCAGACACTCAATGCAGGAGTGCCCTCTGGTGGTCAGTGCACTCCCACAGCCAACCTCCCGGGGCCCCTCCTCCCTCCCTCCCCCTGGCCAGCAAGCCTGGATTGGCCTGGCCCCAATTGGGACTGGGTGAAGCGGCCCCGATTGGCCCTGATTGCCAGCCAGGCCTAGGGACCCCACCTGTGCACAAATTCATGCATCAGGCCTCTAGTATCTTTAGAGAAGCCCTCTTGTTTAACAGAGTGACTCTGCAACATTGCCTCTTAGGTGATTAGGAGTACTTCTCTCTGTCTGAAATCTTAGATTCATCTTTGACCTTTCTGAGTTATGAACAAAGGGCTTTATTTATGATCACACCTTTGCCTTCATCTTTACCACAAGAACACCCCTCTCCCCACCATACCCTACATTTTTATTTTTTCCCTGAGGCCTTTATTACTTTGAGAAGTCTTTGCTGGCTGGGAAGACTGTCATGGGATTCTTACATCTCCTCCAAATTCTGACTAAAAACAAAAGAATTTTTTTCTTTAGCTTTTCCTTTCCTATCTGTTTCTTATGGTACAAAGCCAAAAATAAGCTAGTTGACATTCTACCTGGAAATCTTTTTAGCCAGCTCCATCACTTCATTAGGTTCTTTTGCTGTTTTTTACATTAGTGTGGATAAGAGTTTTGCTAAATTTTCTCCTACTACTTAACAAGAATTTCTGTTCCTCTAAGTTCCTATTACATTTTCCTCAACTGTCCTTTGAACTGTCACCTGCAGTCTCTTCGAGGCCATTACAGCATTCCCTAGCAGTATCCCTGAGGCTTCTCAGATCTCCTACCACCTTGTCCCCAAACCAATGCCATATGTTTTAAGTTTTATATGGCCATGCCTCGCTACCAGATACCAAATTCTGTTCCACTTATCTATAGCTGCATAGCAAAATACTGTTTAACAGAATGATCCAGAGGCCTCCCCTTTCCACATCTCCTAGTGGCATAAAACAACAACTATTTTATTATGCTCACAGATCCTGTGGATTAGGAATTTGGACAGGGCACATAAGGGATGGTTTGTCCATGCTCTATGATGTTTTGGGCCCCAACAGTGAAGACTCAAATGGCTAGGGGATGAAAGAGGTGAAGCTTGAGAATCTACTACCAAAATGGCTTGTTCCCTGGCACGGGTGCCACTTGGTGGGCATGGCTGGAAGACTACCCTGAGCAGGGTCTCTTGGCTAGAGCACTTATACATGGCCTCCCTGGCATAGAGAAAAAGGAGCTAACAGAGGGGCATAGAGCTATTAGAGGACCGGGTGGGACTCACTCCTTTTGGCTGCGTTTTCCCCATAAAGAAGTCAGAGACGTTGGATAAGGGCTGGGGATAGTAGGCTGGGAAGAAAGTTCCTTATGCAGTTGTGATGTGTGGGGGAAAGGGCACAATCTGGCAGTCAGCTAAAGCAAAGGCAGGTGGCAGATGCGAGCTGGATCGGGCCAGCTCAGTTCTGGGACTCCTCTAATCTCTCTTGGGAGCCTGGGGATGGGAATGAAATAATAAATGTTACTTATTCTCTCTTGGTGTGAAGACCCCCTAGGGGTGGGGGAGGGAAATGTACACAGAGGTCACCACTCTAAAGAGTGGATAGCATAGTGGGTTGAACAGTGCCCCTCCCCTCATATGTCTAAGTCCTAACCCCTGATCTCTGTGCATGTGACCTTTTTGGGAAATGAGGTCTTTGCAGATGTAATGATCTTAAGAAGAGTTCATCATCCTGGATTTACATTGGACCCTAAATCCAATAACGAGTATCCTCATAAAAGAAAGGAAACAGAGATTTGAAACAGAAAGACCCAGCCTGGCTGGTATGGCTCTGTGGTTGAGTGTCAACCTATGAACCAGGAGGTCATGGTTTGATTCACAGTGAGGCCCCAGAGTGGGTCGTGCAGGAAGTAGCTGATCTTTGATTTCCCGCCCCCCTCTATCTCTCTCTCCTTCTCCCTTCCTCTCTGCAATCAATAACAAATATTTACTTTTAAAATATTTTTATTGATTTCAGAGAGGAAGGGAGAAGGAGAGAGAGATAGAAACATGAATGATGAGAGAGAATCATTGATCCTCTGTCTCCTGCTCGCCCCCTGCTGGAGATTGAGCCCACAACCCAGGCATCTGCCTTTGACCAGAATTGAACCTGGGACCCTTCAGTTCGCAGGCCAGTTCTCTATCCATGGAGCCAAACCGGCTAGGGCCACTTAAAAAATATATTTAGAACAACAACAACAATAACAAAAACAGCAACACGGAGACACGGAGGAAAAGGCCTTGTGAAGATGGAGGCGGATGTTCGAGGGCAGCCCCCAGCCAAGGAACGTAAAGGATAGATAGCCAGCAGCCGCCACAAGCCAGGAGCGGGGCAGGGGACGATTCTCCTCAGAGCCTTCCGAAGGAACCAGCCTTACTGACTCCTTGATTTCAGGCGTCTTCCCTCCACAACTGTGGGGGAATAAATTGTTTTTATGGCCCACTGTTGTGCCCAGAGTTCGGGGTCCCCAATAATCCACCACTAAGGAGCCTTTTCCGATGCAAAAGCAAAGAGTCTTTATTCAAACCCGGGTTTGGCTCTCAGCCTCTTTCTGACGCAGCAGCGAGGTGAGAGAGAGGACCGGGCGGGAACAATGAGTTTTATGGGGTAGGATAATTAGGGGGCTTGGGAATGTGATGGGGGTTACAGAGGTTGGTCACTTGAATTGGGGTCTTTCTGTGGTTAAGCCTAATTAGGACCTTAGCTGTGTCCCTGGAGCTTCATTGGTCTATTTGGGTGGGAGTCGGGGAAGTTAAGACATTGCTGGCACACCTGTGGCCACTCCCAGAAAAGGGAGGGGTTTTAGGCAGGGGTCCCAGCCCTATAGGACAAGATGGAGGGGAGTTCATTTCCTTTCACCACCTAGCTTGTGGTCATTTGTTACAACAGCCCTAGGAAGCTAATGAAGGCAGAAATGGGTAGAAGACTGATATAGTGAGGCTGAAGGGCTGGAGGCAGGGGAGGCAAGGGAGCCAGTGTTACCAACCCTGCCCTCCCCCCTCTCGGCCCCCCTGCCTCCGCTAATTTGGACTGCCGTCCCATCCTGTCCACCAGTCAGGCCCCTCAACCTTTCATCCACTTCAGGTGCTGATCCGGAGGACTCCCCTTTCCACATCTCAGAACTGGCTTCCCTGCCGGGTGACTTTAAGGAGCATTTTCTCGGGACTTTCAGAAACGTGGTCTTGAGCTGTTGTGTATGCTTTCCCTCCTGCAGTGGTCAGTGTTTTCTCCCTCTCTTATCTCTCACTGCCTTTGGAAGTGCTTTGTACACTTACAAATGTTATATTTTAAAAAATATATTTTATTGATTTTTTTTTACAGAGAGGAAGGGAGAGGGATAGAGAGAAACATCGATGAGAGAGAAACATCGATCAGCTGCCTCCTGCACACCTCCCACTGGGGATGTGCCCGCAACCAAGGTACATGCCCTTGACTGGGATTGAACCTGGGACCCTTCAGTCAGCAGGTCAATGCTCTATCCAATGAACCAAACCAGTTAGGGCTACAAATGTTATTTAATAAATGTTATTTATTCTCTCCTCAGAGTCCCCTAACTATTGCTCTGCTCCTTTTCTTGAATTTATACTCAAACCTGTCAGAAGTGAGGATAATGTCTCCCGCTGTCCCCTGTGACATGTCCCCGCCTCACACCCACCCTTGGAAACAACTTCCACTGAAGAACTTGGTAACATGATTATCACTCCATGTGCCTTCTAATCCTGCTCCCAGTCACTAACTTGTGTACAAACCTGGATAAGTAACTGTACTTTCTTCTCCTTAGTTCCCTTATAGGTACAATAGAAGGGTTGGAGTGAATTCATTCATTCACTCCTCCATTCATTCAAAACTTATTAAGATGGTATCTCAAATCCTGTGAATTCAAGGGTAAACAAAAGACAGTTCATGCCTTCCAGGAGCTCAAGTTCTATTGAAGGAGGCGGAAGGAGTGGTGAAGACCCAGCTAGAGTGGCACAGGGCAGGGGGCTCCGAGGTTGGAGTGGCCAAGGCACCTGGGGAAGGACTGAGAAAAGCTTCACAGGAGAGGTGACTAAGCTGCTTCTCGGGGGATCCTTCCAGGTTCCCGGTACAACAGGCTTTCCCTCTAGAGCAGGAGTGGACAACGTCCGGCTCGTGGGCCGTGTCAGGCCCATGAAATCATTTGGTCTGGCTCTGCCAAGGCAGGAGGGGTGAGTTAATTAAATGTTGGACCAAATATAGCAGGCTGGTTTTTAAGTCGGGAATTTTGTTATGGCCTGCGAATGATCTTATGAACATCCAAATGGCCCTTGATAGAAAAAAAAAAAAGGTTTCCCACCCCTGTTCTAGAGAAACAAATTTTGGGTCAAAATAATAATCTTCTAAGAAACTGCACGAAGGAGCAGGCTCCCCTGGAAGGTGCCCCACTGGGAGGAGCTTCCAGGGGAACTATGATAGGTCGGGTGCCAGCTCTCTGGGATTCCTTCCAACTCTGGGGTCCCAAGAGTCTCTGCAAAGGGGGGCCCCAGGGTCCCTTTTCCACATAAACGTGGAGGAGAGTTGATTCACACTAAATACACTGGGAGCAGCAGCTCTGGTGTGGACCTTTCACCCCCAAACCAGTTGAACTCACACACAGGATCCCGGAGCCATCTGAAGTGACAAGCAAAAGGCAGGTAAAGGAAACAACCGCTCAGGTGTCATTATTACTTTTATTCTTATCTCCCATCAGTCGCATCGGACAGGGAAGGATAGATAGCACTTGGGTCTGAGGCTGTGTGTCTGTCCTCAGACACTGGGAGGGAGCTCCAGGTGGGGTGGCGCACAGTGGTTTACAGAAGACGGGTGAGTCCGAGGCGCGCCACGATGGGTGGACTAAAGGGAAAGGTGGAGGGCGATGTGAGCTGGGGAGGTCAGAGGAGAGCCAGGAGTGGAAGCCTGCCTACAACTCCTAGCACAGAACCAGGCCCTGCTCTTCCTCAGGCGGCCACCAAGGGGCAGCAAAGTGCTGGTGTGACAGCCCAGCCCCGCCGGAGAGCTGAGAGCCTTAGGACTTGTTCCAGGAGGCCAGGGAGGGAGAGAGGAGCCTTTTTGGAGTAAAGGTATCTGTCCGATCCTGACTCCTCTGGGGGGAAGCGCAGAGGATGGAAGAGCCAAGATTCCTGGGGCTTCCCCAGGCGATACAGAAAGAGGCAAGCACACACCTGGGAATCAGGGTGGAAGTCCCCCATCTGCAATCTCCAGAGCGGATCTCTTGGTCTGTCCTCCCCTCAGCAGGAGACCTCTGACCTCACATAACAGATGGCCAGATTCCTGGCTGCCTCTAGCTTTATGAAACCCAACCTGCCCCTTCCTGGACCCAGTCCCACCTCTGCCAAAAATGTGAGGGGCCCGCAGGTCCCCTCCTCTTCTGCAGCTGGTGACACCTGCCCATTTTATGTTTCTCAGGTTTCCATTAATCCTGCATTCCTGCTCCCCTGCCCCTCCTCCTTCCAAGTCCCATCCGGGTGCTCCTGGGGCTCCTCGGGGTGTGGATGGAGGTGGAACTCTCTGCTGCCAGCTCAGTGTGCCCTCAGGACCCAGAGGGGCAGAGGGCACCACACTCTGCTCTGTGGTGGCCCTGAGCTGCCCCTTCCTCCAGGGCTTCCCCTCTCCCCTCTGCCCCGCTCTTGGGGCTCAGCCTCATGATAAGCTTCTCACGTCCCAGTTTCTGCATAAACTGTCCTGGGAAGAGAAGGGCTTGGGGAAGGGATTCTGAGACGCAAGACGGAGAGTGGCAGGGCTAACGGGGGAGCAATTCTGGCCCCTCAGACCAGGGGCAAGAGCTTAGGAGAGGAACGAAGGGGCAACTGGAAGAGGGTATTAATGGAAAGGCGTGTTCTGGCGCCTCCCCCGTGCTGCCCGGGCAAAGGTCTTACTTCTTGCTGAGAGTAACTGCGAGTCACAGAGGGCAAGAAGCACTCGCCTAACCCGGCCTCCCAGCGTGTGTCCCGAGGTGGAAACCATGTAGTGGAAAGCTGGTAGTAGCCCTGGGAGGGGAGACAGGGGGCCAGGGCTGGCACCAGGGATGACAAATCCTTAGGAACGCCCAGGGCCACACCACCATGCCACCTCATTGCAGCCCTCCCCCGCCCCCCAGTCTGTTAGCTATCCTCCCCCGGGCTCATTTCCAAGCCCCCCTGACCACCTCTGCCATGGGAACGGGCGAGGTACCACCTTCGTTGGCTGGCTGAAATGGATTAATCTAGGACAACACAGAGTAAAGCATCCCACCCATCTCTCTCACACAAACACCGCCATCCTTTCTTGGTTCCTTATTCCCTCAAACACCCAAGGTGCAATAAAACTTCTGCCGTATTTATTGAAAGCTGAAAATAGGAAGGCTGGGGAGGGAGGGGTTGGGAACACAGACAGCATCCATAGGCATCCTCCCCACGGGCAGACAGGACCCCTCAAGATGGGGTAAGAGGCATCTAGAGGGAGAGAATCCACTCTGAACCGCCCTGACCCCACCCGGTAACTTTCCACTGGCCTAGGGTTGGCTGTCGCACGTGCTGGCCGGGCTGGCTGCACGCTTCCCCCAGGCGTGGCCCCCTGGTCCCCTCCCCAGCGGGGCCTGCAGGGGGCTGGGTGGCTGACGCATTCCCTGCCGGAGATCTCAGCCGCCTCCAGGCTGATAAGGAGCCCTGGCCTCCTCACGTGGGACTGGCCCTGGCTGGATAGCTTCCAAATGAGGGAGATGAGGAGATAAGGAGTGGAGGGGGCTTGGGGACTCCGTGCTGAGTGGCCAGAGAAGCTAGGGAAAGGGACAGAGGCACAACCAACTGAGGCCTCAGGAGGCCTGGCTAGGGGTAAGCCAGCAAATGGCGTGAGATGGGGGGAGGGTTTAAGAAAGGGGGTGTGTGGAGAGGCCTTGTGGAAGGGCGGGGGGCAGGGTAGGATTCCCTCCAGAGGGGGCTGGATCACTCAGAATGACCCTCCCTCCCTCAGAACATGCAGTCCTCTAGGGCAGAGCACTGGCCGCAGGCCTGGGGGAGCTTCCTGGGGGCTGAGAGAAGAGGGTGAGAGGAAGAGGTCTCCGTCCTGCCAGTCCCACAGGCCTCCCGGGTGGGTGCAGGCTGGGGTGACCTGCAGGACTGCAGAGCCCAGACCTCCCAGTTGGCTGCCCTGTGCCCATCTCCCTTGGAGCCCACGTAGGAGCAGGGCCTCCTGCTCCCACCTCCCGCCCCAACTGCTCTGTCCTGACCCAGGAGGTAGATGGCACTGCCTTCCGATGCCTCTCTGGGTGCTCTTGGCCCCAGGGCTCCAGTCCCTAGGACAAGCCTATCATCTCAGAGCTGAGAGAAGATGGGCAGCCTGGGACAGCCACACCGCCTACCTACCTCCCCTCCACACCCTGCAGAGCACCCTCACCTAACTCCCAGCCATACCCCGAGCCCCTTCCTTACAAGGCCTGACCTGGAAAGAGAGAGGGGAGGGTGTCCTGGACACAGGACAGTGTGCCCCCCTCAATGCCCCCGTCACACCGCTGTGGCAGCCTTGGGAGGAATCTCGGTGGGGTGCAGGCCTCAGCCAGGCTTCCTCCGGTCTCTCCCTCTGAGATCCTGCTGCTCTCCTCTCACTTGTCCCTTGGGTCCTCAAACCCAGAGGAGCCTCCAGCCCTGACGGTCTCTGTCTGGGAGATGTAACTGGGGGAAGGGGCGGCACAGGGCAAGGGGTGACCTTGGTTCCGAAGGGCCCCTCAGGGCATGGATACAAGCTACCTAGGGTGAGGGTGAGGGGTGGGCGGAGGGAGGGAGCAGGCTGGCCACAGGCCGGGCTGGCAGCTACTTTATATCTGGGCTTACAGGAAGAAGCACAGGGAGGGTGGAGGGCCGGCGAGGGAGCATTCTCTGAAGGGAGAGGTGGCGGGAAGAGGTCCTCATTCCCGGCTGGTGCCAAAGAGCTGCAGGAAGAAGGTGAAGATGTAGATGATGTCCAGGTAAATGTTGAGGGCTCCAAACACATACTCCTCGGGGCTCAGCGTGTGGCGTCGGTTACCCATCAGCAACTGCGTGTCAAATGCCAGGAACTGAGGGAAGGGGAAGAGAAAGGAGAAGTCAGAAGATTCAGTCCCTGTGACACTGACCATGGGGGCCCCGTCCCTGATTTTGTTCCTATCACTTGTTGCCTGACTGCTCAGTGACCTTCCGGCCTAGCATCCGGAACTTTCCCAGAACCTGGAACTTTCCCAACACCTCTGTCCCTAATCGAACGCCTATTAACTGAGCACCTACTATGTGCCAGGCACAGGGATACAGTGAAGAACAAAACGGACAAGATCCCTGACCTCATAGAGCTTACTTCAAGTCTAGTGGGAAGTAGGAGTTAGTATGAGTGTAAGCAAAGCACCTGGTGCTGATCACAGGCACTTGGCCCTGTGTGGGTGTGGCAGAGAGCCGGGAAGGCTTCCTGGAAGAGGGGACCTTGAGGGACCTTCAAGCTGAGTCCTGGTCTTCTTGCCATTCCCCCCAGGGCCCTGCTCTTAGAAGACCAATGAATGCTTCAAGTCATAGTGAGCAGGGAATGGAAACTTACTAGGTGTTTTCCAGACATTCACCTGCTTGGACCTACTAACACCCCCACTGAGGAGGGGTTCTATTACTCCCAGAGAAAACCACAGCCCGGAGGTGCTACGTACGGGCCTAAGGTTGTACAATTGGGAAATGGCAAAGCCAGGATCGGAACCCGAGCAGGCTTCCTCCACAGCCCCGTGCCTCACCATCAGCTCTGTTGCATGCAGACACACGAGGGCTCGTGTCTCCTGCCAGGCTCTCCCCAGGGCGCCTTTTTGGCCTCTAGACTACGAATAGTTACTCCCTGAGAGATGGCTCCCCTTGTCCACCCTGCTGCTCCCTACCAGGCCTTGCCACTGTCTGCAGTGACTCCTCCACACAGCTTTCTCTGGGGTCCCTGCATACAGAGCAGAACCCCTCAAGAAGCAGCATGCTGAAGTTTGACAGGCATGCTGTACTTTTCTGGGAGAAAGAAGCCAAAAAGTGTCTCAAAGGTTATGAACCACTGATCCACAGGGGATTAGAATTCTTGTTAAATGGGCTGTGCCTGGCTCTTCCACCCCTTGTGCATGGCCCCGTATTCCTTGGACTCTCTGAAACTTTCATTATGCGATCCATATGCATGGAGCAAGGGTGGGTGCCAGCGACTTGCTGAGGGCTGCAGCCAATGGGGAGCGCAAACGCCTGCCTTTGGGGGCTCACGGCTTAGTGGGGAGTCTGAGATGAGTACCGTAAAAACCAGTAAGTGCCATAATTAGGGCTGACTGGGTAGGAGGAAGGTGTTCCAGGAGAGGTGACCCTTAACCTGGGCTTTGAAGGATGCGTGGGCCTTTGCCAGACTGAGAAGGCACGGTGTGATGGGTGAGGAAAGTCAGCATGGGAAGAGCAGGGGGGAAGGAGCTGGAGGGAGGGGCCAGCTTACACTTTACCCTGGAAACTGGGCCCAGCTCCATTTCCTTCCCCCCAGACACCGACTCCCTGACTCTAGAACCCAGGCTCCTTGGACTTGCTTTAGGTGCAGCTCCATGGAAGCCTGTGTGGACCCCGCCTCGGTGCCAATGACCCCGGGGCACGGGGGGCAAAGGCTCCAACAGGGAGCAAGTCCAGCACGTGGGACCCCGAGGAGTATCTCCCTCGGAAGGTGTGGAGAGGGGGCTGGCTAAGAATGCAGGCTTGAAAATCAGGCTGACTGGATTCCAGTCTTAGTCCCGCTAACCCACCAGTGGTGGGCCCTGGGGCAAAGCATTTCTCTCTGATAGATAAGAGCTAAACAACTTTCCCGAGGTTGTTGTGACAGAAAGATAATGCGTGCAAAGCGCCTGGCACGGCGCCTGCAACTTGGTAAGCGCTTAATGAATGGTAGCTATTAATGTGGTTTTATTGTTATTATCTGCAGGAGAGGTGCCCCCTTGAGAACATGTGTACGCTGCTGCTGAGCCTGCAGCATCTCCCGCGGCTCACTGAGGAGGCAGATACGTCACTAAGGAAGCTGTGTGGCCTCCACAGCAGAAAAACGGGGAGCCACGACCAGGGCCTTTCTGAGGAAAGGGCAGGTGAGAGCACAGGGCTGGGGCTGGAACACCTGGGTTTGAGTGCTGGTTCGTCCCTCAGAAGCCATCCCCCATGTGACCTCAGCGCCCTTATCTCCAGAACGGGACAGTGGTAACGACCCCATCTCCGTGTGGTTTTGCGGGTGACTGTGCGACAGTGTATGCAGCACCAACTATTATTATTCTTTAGAATCATCTCGCTCCATTCTACGCTCTTGAATTGGACTTGGGTTCCCCCAAACACTTTCCTTCTGCAGAGGAACAAGCAAGGAGAGGGGCCAATCCACGCTACACGCTGCTTAGCGGTCACGCCTGCCAGCAGAAGTTAATAAATTGCTGATCTGACTTATCAATCAGTAGCTTGCTTGGTTGATTGCCCAGAGCCCGGTCACCCCTGGGTGAGCTAATGAAAATCAATCTCTCTACTCTGAAGGCTGGGACCCGACCAGGTTTGGGGGAGGGCCCCTCCAAGGAGCACTCACCCAGGAGGCCCCTGAGCGTAGCCAGCTGGCTCTTCTCTTGGAGAAAAGTGGAATGAAATGATTTCTGCCCCTGCCGTTGGCCTATGGCCATGGATGCTTATCTGTGTTGGGATAGCCTGCCCCACATTCAACCCCCTGCCTGGCATCACCCATCACTGCAACCTCATGCCTGTGAAACAACTGGAGGCTCTTCGTCCCTTTGTTCCCAGCAATATTTATTGAGCACCTACTATGTTTCAGGGAGCTTGCCTTCAGAGAACTAATAACTGAATGAGAGCAAAAGACGTCATCGGAGATTATATTACTAGCAAGCATTCAATATAGGGGAAAGTTACCTACCAATAATGCCCCTGGGCGACAGCAAGCATTGCTAACATCTTGGTTGAGAGCAGGTATCTTGGTTACACTTAACATCTTAGCTGGCCGCCAAGATCTCAGCTGAGAGGTAAACAATGGGTCAACCATAAAAAGGGTAGCAGGTACTTGAGTTGGTAGCCAACTGAAGACAAGACCCTGCCTGGGAAGCAAGTGGGATAGGGGCAAGAGGCAGGAGGACTAGGCTGATGTCTGAATAGTCCTTTTTCACGCGATTCTTTCATCTCATTTCACTCACCCAATCTGCCCTAGCAGATGCGCGTTCTTGTCACTATTTTACATCTGAGGGAAGGAGTCTCAGAGCAGGTAGGTGACTGGCTTGCTGGCAGTCATTTATCTGGTGCCGCAGCCAGATGACCTGTCTCATTCTGAGGGGGATGGGGGTAAGTGGGCTTGCAGGAAGGGAGGGGCATGCACAGAGACAGAGGATCCACAGCAAACTTTCCTGGTTCACCCACTGGCTTGTGTTGGACTTGGCCAGGCCCCTGGCTACACACTCGGGTTGACCCTGCTCTGTCCAGGGCTGAGGCTTAGGTCTGTTGTTCTCCTAGCCGTGAGGTAGCGCAGGAGCGTGCCAGGGACAGGCCAGCTCAGAGCCACCAACAAACAGGCTCTGAATACAAAACGCTGAGCTTGCAATGCATTGAATCAGCATAAAAAATAACACACAGACCGTGTCCATCCTACAGAAATGCCAGCAGGAGTGCACAAAGCGGCAGGCCCGAGGCTGTCCTCTTCGGCATTGGTCCCAACAGCGAAACACCCGACTCCGTCAGCGAGGACGGGGGGAGAAACTGTGGGGAGCAGTTCTGGGGCAGAGACATCTCTGACACACGCTATTCCAAGAAAAAAACAAGTGGCAGAAAAACCCGTATCAGATGACCCCCTATGTTAGCAGACAAACCTCAGAGGAGCCTATGTAGCAAATATCTATAAAACACATATAGAAAGGCCTGGAAGGATATTGATCACAGCGGTTAACCCTGGGGGAGGGGCAGTGAGGGACAATGTCAAAACAGTGTTTGCCTTGCCTCTATTATTTAAGATTTTTAAAAATGAAATGTATGAATAAGCGTGTTCATATATTACGCAGTTAGGAAATCTAAAAAGAAAGATTAGTGTCACACAGAAGAAGACGTGGTGACCTCTCAGCATCAGCCCCTGGGGCAGGTGCTGCGTGGTCCAGCCCGTCCTGAAGCTGCGGAGACTGAGGCACAGGGCGTGTGCGTGATGGGCCCACTCCACACCGCCAGGAGGACAGCCCGAGTCCCTGTCCCCAAATCCCACGCTTCCCAGCATGGGACGCTCCTTGGGGTACAGCACACGTGGGCGCGCACACCTGAGTGTGCGTTCTGTGCACATGTGTGTGCACGTGTGTGTAAGGACAGAAGAGGTGGGATGAGATGTGCAAACAGAGCTCATGGCCAACAGCACTGCAGGCTTCCTGGGGGCGTGCAGAGAGCTGGGCCCAGCCGCCCCTGCCACCACCGTCCGGGCTAGAGAGTGAGCCTGGGCTTCGAGGATTCTTCAGGAAGAAACAATGAGCCTGAAGCCTGTGCCTTAGACTGAGGGGTGGGTCAGGGTGAGGGAGGAGAGGTACGGAGCCCACTAGTTGCCTGGGGCCAGTGGTGCATGCTTCTCTTGTCTTCACTGACCTCAGTGTCAGACATGTTAATGATACAGATTAACTGCACGTAGCCCTGGGTCCTGGGATGCATCTCCAGAGGGGCCGCTGTGGGAGCAGGGTCTGGCAGGCACGTGAGCCAGAAAGTCTAGCCCAGGATGAAAGGGGAGCAGTGTACCAAGTGTGTGATGAGAGAACCGAGGGCGGGCTTAGGAGGAAGGGCGGGAGGGTGATACAGTGAGTGGTCAAGCACATGGATCGGGAAGTCACACAGACCTGGCTGCAAATCTTGCCTCTGACCTTAGGCAACAGACTACTATTAATAGGTAATACTTATTGATCACTGATGATGATTGGGGCACGCTCCAAGTGCTTTGCATATATTAATTCATTTTAAAGTTACAGCGACCTATGGAGTGGGCACCATTACTATCTGCATTTTATAGATTTAAAAAACGAAGCACAGCGACCTGACAGCTAAAATGTGGCAGAGAATGGGTCTGAGCCCAGGTACCCTGGCTCCCCTCATCCAGGGCTCCGGATGCCAAGGTTCACACTTACAGTAAGGCTACAAGCTACCACAGGAGACGAGAAACTACCCTGTTCTCTGTGCATGTTATTGCATGTAATCATTACCCAGTCTCGTTAGAGAGTTCACATGGGCCCCATTTTAAAGCTGAGGCATCTGAGGCAGAGAGGTCAAGTGACTTGCCCAAGGTCACAGTGGGAAGAAGAGGAGCCAGGCCGTGAAGGCGGTTTGGGTGGGAACTGCCTCCCACTCTGCAGGCTCCCTGCCCACTCTGACAGTGCCTCTCCTGGCTCTGTGCTGGAGAGTGGCCCCTGCATGTGAGAGCAGTGACTCCTCTCCACCCTGCCCTGCCCTGCCCCTGTCCCTGCCCCTGTCCTGCTCCCCAGGGGGCCTCTGAATCACCATCTCCCTCAGTCCTCCACCCCTGGGCCGGGGAGAGGGGACTCTGGGTCTGGTTCCTGAGAGGTGAGACTCCAGGAAGTGAACTGAGGTGAGGCCCTGGTGGGGGGCACCTTTGAGTGGACTTCTCCCCAAAGGAACAATTACTAGTCAATCCAGCCTCCCCGCTGCTCTGGAGGAATCTACTCAACTTCCAGGCGTTAAAGGGTAAAGCACATGGACTCCGAGGCATCTGGTGCTGCCACACTCTCCCTGCCACCTGTCCCGACGCCAGGACACGGCGGGGGCCTCCTAACTGGTCTCCAGCCTTGGCCTGGCCACCCAGCTTCCCGTTCATCTTCCTTAAAGAAGGGAGAGGGGATGCTTCCCGAGGACCTCCCACTGGCCAGGCTGGGCAGCCCGAGAGAGTTCCCGTCTCAGTAGGCCCATCAGCTAATTTCTAAAAGCCTCTGCCGAGTTTCTTCCTTAGGACTCCGGCTGGGCTTCTGAGTTAGGGGGCTGGAGACCCTCCATCGCCTTTGGGAGTCCCCAAAGAAGAACTCACTGAGGTAGAGCAACCTGCCCACAGTCATGTGGGCACGGAGGCACAATTAACTAGGCGCCGTGGTTCCACAGCCGCAAACCTGTTGGCCAGGCCTCGGCCCCGCCCACCCGTCCTCTTTTCCCAGCCTAGCCCTCCTGCGAGCTCTCAGCCCCTCCACCTTGCCCATCAGCCCAGCCCAGCCCGCCAGCAAGCAGTCCTGCCTGATTTTCCCTGAGCTTCTACAGAAAGCACCCGAGAGGGCACTAGAGGGGAGAGGAGGCTGGGCCACCCTGCGGTTAGTACATTTCGGCTGACTCACCCACTTCTCCTGGCATTAGGGTCTGGCGCCCAGTGGGGCTGGGGTGGGGTGAGGCAGAAAACCCCAGGCCTCTGGAGAATGCACCAAAGCTGATGGGGTGAGGCCCAGGAGGAGCTGCCTCTCAAGGCTGGGCCACAACCCTAAACACCTGGGCTCCCAACCCCCCAGTCTCAGCCCAGTCCAGTCCTGCTGGTGGCCCTGCCCTCAGAAATGGGGAGGGGCTGTGATCGCTAGGAGAGAAAACCACTTAATTCTCTTAACTTGGCCCAGGCTCAGGCTGGTGGGAGGGGGCAGTTCTCACAGGGGGTCTGGACCTCCTTGGACTAGTCTCTTCTCCCCTCCCTCATCACCTTCCCTGAGACAGCGAGCAAGGCAGGGGCGCACGAAGTGCTTTAATTTTTCTAGCTGCAGTGCAGGGAGGGCCCCTCCTGGTACTCAGAAATGCCCCAGGCTAGGTAGGGCAAGGAATGCCAGGATGGGCCGCTGGAGAGAGAAGGGGTGCCGGGCGCTGGTTCTGGGGATGGTGACCGCAGGTTCCACAGGACAGAACTGAAGCTGGACGGAGGTCAGACTGAGGCCAAGGGCCTTCTGAGTTGGGAGTTAATGGGAAGGCTGGGGACCTTAGTTCTTGTGGGGCTGGACCTCTGAGGGGCTCAGTCCACCTCAAACTGAGGGGTGGGAGGGAGGGCATAAATCCAGTGAGTGTCTCTCTCTCCCCTTCCCATGCGTCTCAACCATCCTTCACCCCATGGAACCCAGGGGACCTGCTGTATGTCCTCCTTCCTCTGACCCAACAACGGAGGGCAGGGCGAGGAGCAGTGGGACGCTCGATCCCTCACACCGGGCTCCTGACCACGGTCTGACCACTGTTTACATAACCTGACGGGTGAGCCTTATCAGGGCCTTTGGAGTGCTGTCCCCCAAGGAGACATTAACCGGGAATTAATTAGTCCTGCGGTTCCTCCTCTCCTGTGACTCACAGAAGCTGATGCAGCCCTTCAGCCAACTGTGCAGCCACTTCCTTTCAGCCATGCCTCTCGGGCATCCCTTCATTCCACAATGTCAAGGGTGCCAGGCACTGCTCTAAGCCCTGGGGAGGCAGCGATACACAAGCCAGACACAGGTCCCTGCCATGGAAGAATCTACATTCCGCTGGAGGGAGACAACCGAGAAACAAACAAACCAGAAAGATACGGAGTCTGTCACAGAGCATGAGGAGTGGTATGGAGAGAAATAAAGCAGGGCAAGGAGTAGGGGGCAGTGTGTGTGTGGGGGGGTGGGGGGTGAGGAGGGGGGTGGGAAGGGAGGAGAGAACCTGTTTCTAGGCTGATGGGAATAATCCAGTAGAAAGGGCAATACTACTGACGATGGGGGAGGGGCTGGGGGGAGCAGTTACCATAGAGACCTCCCAGCCTCGGCACAGGACACCTGGGTCCCGTCCTCAAACTGCCTGTTCCTGGCCCTGGGGCTCGGTGCCAGCCTTGACACCCAGGGCTCCAGACGTGAAATCAGGTCTTAGAACATCAGCGATGCCTCTCTGCCCCGTGGAGGTGAAAACCCAGTGAGGTAACAGGTGTGAAAGCGCTTTGTTGAAAGGTAAAGGGTGGAACAGATGGTTGGTTATTCTGATGATTCTAATAACACAAGGGATTAGTAAACAAATTTAACGGATTAATGTTCATCCAACTCTACTTGTACCGACAGCCTCCCCATGTAGCTGACACACTTGTGACCTGGTCCTCTTGAAGCCAAGTGAACTCCTCTACCCTCTACTCATCATGCTCGGCCAGAAACCCCCGGTGGCGGGGCGGGGGGCCCCCGTCTCCCTCCCCCCGCTCCCTGCACTGACCCCTCTTCTTCCATTTGTCTTTGGCAAACCCTGGCTCCCTCTGAGGCCCCAGCAGCTCACTCCTCCCAGTGTGACCCTCCCTCTTTCTTTCCTCCTTGCAGATGCCCGCCCCATCCTCCTAGTCTAAACTTGTCTTTAGCGTGCACTGCCTGGAAGAGGGAGGGCTGGTCCGGGAGCCAAGAGAAGTTAAGGGCTGTAGGGTGACCAGCCATCCTGGTTTGCCCAAGATTGACGAGGCCCCCAGAGAAGTGGGAATGTCAGTGCTTCACCTGGAACAGCTCTGGGTAAGCTGGATAAAGTGGTCACCCTATCTTGACCAAAGCCACGCGTCGTTGCTATGCCATCATCTTGCCAGGAAACCTGGGACACATCACTCAACTCCTTCAGGGTTCAGTTTTCTCATCCGTAGGAGGAGGGCCTTGGACTTTCATTAGATCCTTTTTTTAGTTTCTTCCAACTCTCGAGTCTTGAGCCTGGAGGTCCTTTACTCATCGCACAGATATTTACTGAGTGCTACCATGTGCCACACACCCTGCTCTTCCTGGGAACTGTGGCATCCTGGGCGCACAGCACATCACACCTAGCAGGAGCTCAGTAAAGACCCCTGGGAATGAACCCACGAACTGACCACGCCCCCCTTCCTGCTTTGCCAATCTATCCAAACCTCTGCTCACATATCTGACCCCCTAACTGCTCTCCCAGTCTATCGCCCACAAGTCGCTGGGACCTGTGACTACGCCCAGAACTCTGGCCAGACTGAGTTGAGCTAAACACTCCACTGAGGGCAAGGACAGTCTGGTGCCTGCTCCTGCTGGCAGTGTAAGTTTACCTTGGGTACCGCCACCCAGGAGATGTCACCAATGTGAGCTGATCCCCATGGGGGAATCCCGGAGTACATCACAGTCAACCCTGGAGCTCATCTGAACAAAAGGGTAAACACACAGGCTTGCTCCAGGTGAGTGTCTGCCCGTGGTCACCTTCTGTCCCCTGGGCATCTGCTTCCGGCCACCCACTCCCTTCCCCACCTGGCCGGTGGGGCTCTGCAACCAGACCATCCAGTTCCCAATCTGGCCCTACCGCTTCCTTGAATGCTGGATGACCTTGGACAAGTTATTTAATGCCTCTGAGCTTCGGGTTCCTTAACCTTAGTTTGTTAAAAGCGGAACTTCCTTTACAGGGTTATGGTGAGGATGAAGTGCGCCCAGGGAGCTTTCAGAGGAGAGGGGAGCAAGTGCTCAATAAACTTCAGGTGTTGTTGTTATCAGAATCGCAGTCCTGGTCATTAGCCGAGAACAAGCTCAGCCTCAGTGCCATCTCTCTCACAGGGTGGGGGCTCGGAATGCCCTTCCCTCCAAGAAGCCTTCCCAGATTGTCCGAGGAGAGCAACAACGACCTTAGTCCACGGAGCCAGGACCTGCACTCTCCCACCCCCATAAGCAGCCTTGGTTCTCCCCAGACGCGAGGGGCACCTCTTCCCAGCTCTGTCTAATGCTTCCATCCTGCTGTTCCGACCTTCCTTCCCCCTCTACCCAGATTAGCTGGGATTAGCTGGTCTGCTTTAGAAATCAGAGAGAATTCCTTGACCTTAGCATGGAGCCCGGCTCTGCCCCAGATAAAGTCACACGGCTTCAGGGAGGACCCTGGGAAAGGCAGAGATGGTGGAGATGATCAAAGGCGGGGCCCCTGGGGAGCCACACTCACCAACGTAAACACGCCCGCTCCCAGCACGGCATACACGGCGTGGAGCCAGGGCACCTGTGGGGCAGACCAAAGGTGGGCTCAGGGGTGGCAGATGGGGCAGTGGGGCCAAGGCGCAGGGAGGAGGGCTCAGTCCAGAGCCTGGGGGACGTGGGACGGACCTTCCTTGTGGGGGCCCTCCCTCCCTGCCCCCAACCCTCCCTGCCCCCAACCCTCCCCAGATGTTCCTAAGAAATGCCAGGTCCCCAATAGGGATCCCCGAATCTCTGTGTGTCCAGGGGGGTGGGGGAACCCCAGGCTAACAGTGATCCTGGAGGGCCTGGCAGGGAGCGCCCAACTTGACCTGCACCCGCTCCCTCCACACGGCCCCAGGGCCCCAGGGCCCCAGGCTCGGGCTGCTCCAGAGTGACTTCCCGATGTGGCCTGTCGTTCTCCCAGCCTGGAGCTGCCCTGAGGCACCTGATCCCTCCCTGTCTGTCTGGGTCTCTGTGGGGAGTTCCTAGGCTCTGCCTGTGCTGGTAAAGGGCTGGGGTGGAAGGGGACACGGGCTTGAACTCAGGGGTGAGGTGGGGTCCACGTGGAATTCCTGCCGGCTATGCAGGAGGAGGCTGCCTGCAGAGGCTGGTCCTGCACTCCTTCCCAGTCTCAGCCCCTAGGAGAGGTACCACAGCCGCTGTTCCCCCACCCCCACCCCGGTGGGGCCTTCCTCCAGAAGATTCCTGGAAACACAGGCAGCCCAACAGCCTGACAGGGTCAATAAAGGGTTCTTTGAAGCTCTTGAGCCCCTCCCTGTACCCCCGATTTTAGATACACAGAGGGCCCCAGGCCAGCTCCGGCCCCTCCCTGCATCAGCCGGATCCTGGAAAGAGCCAAGGAAAAGCTAGAACCAATCCAGCTGTCCTGGGAGCAAAGCGCTGGGGGCTGGGAGAAGGGGGGTGAGGAATGCTGCTCCCCACCTGGCAGAAAAGGGGTGGGGCTGACCAAGCACCCAAAGGAGCAGGGGTGGGTATACTAAGACTGAGCCCTCAGCAGGGGTGCAATGATTGAGCTTTATCTCTTGGGTCCCCAGGATCTCAGGCCCCTCCTGGGATGCCCGCAACCTGCCCTCTTCCATCAGCAGAGGCCTTAGTTCCCAAAATGGGTCACGGAGCCCTGGGAAGTCCTGGCTGGGTTTCCCAGAGCAGGCTGCACCCTGTACAAGAGCTGGGATTTGGGTGCCCCGTGGAGGTTCCAATGGGGTGGGGACAGCTGCCTGGCGGACCCCCACCTGCCTGGCTGCCCCGAGTCTGTCCCTCTGGACTTGGCTAATCCCCAAGAGTCCCAGGAGGCTCTTCCTCAGGACCCCTCGGGGTCTGGTGGCCCCACGAAGCTCCAGAGCACCCTTCCCTGCCAAGGGTTTGATGCTCCGTGGCACACTCCTCTCCAGCCTCCCCTTCCCGCTAGCGAGGAGGATGGGGTAGGTGAAGCCGGATGTGGCTCATGGAGCAGGCAGGTGCCCAGGCCTGCTGAGAAAGGCCTCCTTGTTGGTTTGCTTGCACTGCCAACGAGCCCAGGGCAGGTGCCAGGAGGGGCCGGATAGGATGGCAGGCTGTGAGCCTTTGGCTCTGGGCCTTCCCTGAAGGGTGTGGGGAAAACAGCACCCTCTGGCTGGCAGGCTCCCTCCCATCTTATGGGGGCCGCTGGGAGCCCCAGACTCACATATTGATAGGGCAGGAGGATGGCCAGGATGAGTCCACTGAAGAAGAGAGTCATGAGCAGCACAAAGAGCACCCCTTGGCAGGAGGTGAAGTCAAACTGCAAGGAGGGGAGCGGTCAGCTGCTGGCTGAGGCCTATCCACAGGCCTCCCCCTCGTGTTCATGCAGAACCAGCATTCCTCCCCCCTCACCTCTCCCAGGTGACCTCTCCAGACCCCACTCATCCCCTTTATCTCTCATCAGATGGGGGACTGAGCGTGGAGCCCCCCCACCCCATCTGCCTCCCACCGGCCCCGGAGCTGACCTTGGTCTGGAAGCTGAAGATGGTGACGGAGAGGCAGACGAGGGCCGTGATGCTCAGGCACAGCAGCACCGAGGTGGTGTTGTAGTAGCTGCCGGGGCACAGGCCAGGGGTCAGCCGGTCTTCGACTCCCCAGGCCTTCCGCCCAGGCCCACTCTCCTCGGCAGACCTGCCCCGTGAGCTCTTGCCCCCACCCTCTCTTCTTTCCGAGGGTTTTCCTTCTCCCTGCTTCCTGGCCTTTCTCCTGGGCCCTGACCTTCCCAACATGTTAGAAGGATCTTGGAGAGGTGGGAGCAGGGGTGGAGGGGTTTGTGCTATTGCCTGTAGGTGGGAACTTCCATAATCTCAAGTTTGGGGTCTTTTAAGCTGCAGCCTGACAGGGGTCACCATGGCCTCCTCTATCCCCACCCCACCACACCCCGCCAGCCTAGCCAGGTCCTAGGGACACCATCCGGCGGAGCGCACCGGGAGAGGGCTTTAGGCCCGTGTTTCCTGCCTACGATCCTCCTCCTCCCAATGCTCCCAGGAGGATGGAGTTGGGGGCATTTCCACCACAGTGTGGCGAGTCCCAGGCTCTAAGGCTGGCCTAGGGCCCTTAGGGCCCCCTTCCTACCCCCTGTCCCCTTTACCTGGACAACATCCCAGTGAGGTAGGCCATGGACAGGGTCTGAAAGGAAAAGCAGAAATGTTCTACGACTCAGACTTTGGGGCCCAGACACCTTCCAGGTCCAGCCTGGGTCTCCACCGTAGCATCCCAACAGGCCTCATGCCAGCTGTCCCTTTCTTTCGTTTGCAGCCTTGCTCTGCCTCCCTTTCTAAGACCTCCCACTCTTCATTATCCAGAGCTCATGGATGGCCCATGCAAAACTCTTAAACACAAAATTGCAATGAAAAGAGACAGTAGATGGAGTGGGGGGAGGGAGAGACTAAGCCCATTTGGAAAGAGGATGGGATATCTTTGTGGAAGAAGTGGGCCCGTCCGGTGTGGCTCAGAGGTTGAGCACTGATCTATGAACCAGGAGGTCACAGTTCAGTTCCCAGTCATTGCACATGCCTGGGTTGGCTCGATCCCCAGTGTGGGGCATGCAGGAGGCAGCCAATCAATGATTCTCTCTCATCATTGATGTTTCGATCTTTCTCTCTCATTTCCTCTCTGAAATAAATAAAAAAATATTTTAAAAAAAAGAAGAAGTGGGATGAAAATACCCCTTTCCCCCAGTGGCCTCACATTAAACATCCCCAATTTAAACATCCTGGCCTTGAAGCCCACCTCCCTCCATCCCCACTCAGCCTCTGCCCTTAGGCCCCCTCCCCCCAGATCACTTACAAAGATGGTCAGAAGAATCAGGTTCCAGGGGAAATATCTCCTGTAAGGCAAGCCACTGAATTCAGAGGAATGGGGGTGGGGAGGTGGGGTGCCAGCAGCTGCAGGCTGGGTCACCCCTGCAGGGAGAGGGGGATCTCTTCCCAGCCCCATCTCCACCCTGGGGGATCTTACTTTAGCCAAATTTCCATGTGCCATCTGTCTATCCACCCTCCTCCTACCTCCGAGGTATTAAGTAAAGGAAGGAGGTGCAGCCCTCCATGAAGGAGCCCAGAGAGGGATGGGGTCTTCTGAGGGGTGCACAGCACACTGGTGGCAGGCAGGCCTGTGGTCAGAGTACCCAACATCCTGCTCATGTTCCCACAAGTGGCTCTTCAAGCCATCATCATACCTAGGTCCAGAACAGCAGGCGAGGGTCAGGTAGGTCGCAAAGAATACAACGCTGTGAGAGATAGATGAAGGGTGAGTTAGTGCCCCCCATACCCTAGGCCTCTCCATTCAGTCCCCAGCTCATCCCACTCTATACCCCCAAAAGGCAGCAGGCAGGATGATGGGGACAGTTATCCTAGAACTTAGCAATGGACAGGATGGTGGTTCAATTCTGAAAGAGAGGAAGGGGAATCGAATGAGCCTGTCTCTATAAATACTTGGGTGCCATGGGACAGCTGATCACCACCCAATGAATCCAAAGTGGTCTCCCTGGACACTAGCTTATTACTTCAAAGGAAAAGCTCATATAGACTGTTTTCTATGTGCCAGGCAGAGTGCTATGTGCTTTATGAAAATGAAGTAATCTCATATCTTCTCTATGAAGCATGCTTTTTTTTGTTGTTGTTAATCCTTAGGCAAGGATTTTTCCCATTGATTTGCAGATAGAGGGGAAGGAAACGGGGAGGGGGAAAGAGAAAGAGAGGAGAGAGAGAAAAACATTGATGTGAGAGAGACACATCAACTGGATGCCTCCTGCACATGCCCAGACTGGGCCAGGGATTGAACCTGCAACCCAAGTATGTGCCCTGGACTGGGAATTGAAACCTCGACCCTTCAGTGCACGGGGTGACGCTCTGACCACTGAGCCATGCGGGCCAGGGCAGCATGCTTTTCATCGAACAGCTGAGGCTCAGTGAGTCCAGTGACTTGTCCTCAGTCATGCAGCTACCACCTGGCAAAGGCAGGATTAGAACCCAGGCCCTCTGACTCCAGAGTCCCAGCTCCATGCTGCCTCCTTCAGGCCCTTCCCAGCCCTGGCACTACCCATAATGACCTTGTGAGGTACTTTACTGTTGGTCTACCCTACCAACAGGGGCAGGGCCCTTGTCTGTCCTGCCAGTGCCTGGCATAAACAGGAGGTACCTGTGGCATGGATTTCTAGAACAGGAGGCTAAGTCCAGTGAGAGACTGGCGAGGAGCTCAGGCACAATCCAGAGACAGGGCCTGGGGATTGAGGATTTCCTGGAGAGCAGTGGAAGTGGAGGCCCGTCCAGGAGGTGGGAGAAGAGGGCTGAGGACCAAGGGTAGGGCAGGCTCACGCCAACCTAGCTTGGTGCCACCACCAATGTGTGGTCTCCAGCATAGGCTCTAGCCATCCTTCCCATCTCCCTCCTGGGTCTCGCACTCATCCCCCACAGCAGCAATTTCAACTATTCTCCCCCATCCCCAAACCTCTCAGCTCGCCCCGCCCCCAACTCTTGGCCTGGTCTGGCCTGATACGTCCCAGGAAGATTTAAGATGAGGTGGGGCTCCCTTAGCTCCCTGCCTGCCGCCTGCAACCATCACGTCCCAGGTCTATGTGCCCTTCCTCCTGTCCCTCCTCCCATCCCAGGCCAATCCCTCTGGCCTGGGCTCTGGGTCCCACACCCTCAACTGCGCTGCCATCTCTATTACTTAAACTTTTCTACTGCTACGTCTCCGCCCACACAACCCTCCTCACCTTTAATCAACATCTTCCCTAGTTTTAGCTGCTGCCGCCTTAGCCAACTCACAGCCAAGCTTCTTGAACAGGTTACTTCGACTCAGTGTCTTCTTCTCCAGCACCCAACTACTCCCCAGCCCAGCAAACCCAGCCCCAGCGTCGCTTAAATACGAGGACTTTGTGGAGTCCAACGGACACTCCTCAGTCTACCTCTTCCCTGACCTCTCTTCGTCCACGATGATCCACACTTGTTCCCTTCCGACCTCCCTGGCCGCCCCTCATTCTCCTTCAGAGTATCTCTAAACATGGCTCCTTCCTTCCGTGCAGCGGGTCCCTTTACGCTCTTCCTGGGTGGGCTCGCTCACCCACAGGACTTCCTTTATTAGGCAAATGCTCATGACTCACAGATCTAGATTTCTGATCTAGATTTTCCTTCTCAACCTAAGACCTGGATACCCAACTGCGTACTGGGCAGATGTGGCTACCCCAAAACGTGCCAAACTCAACAGGTTAGACCCGAATGCGCCCTCTTCCCTGATCTTCTCCTGCATCCCTAGTGCAGAAGACATGCACTCCACAAGTTTCCCAACCAGAGGCCTCAGCATCATCCCTGACTCTCCCTGCTATGCCTGATCATCACCTGGACCTGCAGCTCTCAAATCTGTCCCCTTCTCTCCAGTCCCACTACCCTTCCTCTCTGCCTCTGGTCCTCCTGCCTCCAGCCCTGCCTTCTACCCTCCAAGTTACTGGCTGATCCCATCATGGGTCTTCCTTGTTTAAAATTCCCAAAGGTCTGGCAGGGCCCTGCCTGATCCACCCCTGCCTACCTCTCCAGCCCACCCCTCAGCACGCTTCATCCCCGCCTTTTCCCTCTCACCCTCCTCTGCACCTCACTCTCTGCTCCTGCTGGAAAGGACCAACTGGCAAGGACACTGGGAGGTCTGGGTTGGAGGGGTTTCCTCTGTGTGCCATGGGCATACCTCAACCGAAGCCCGCACCCCCACATCCCACGGGCTGGCTCATCTGAGGGCCTGGCACTGGTGAAGTGATCTTTAAGTATTTGTGGGTGAAATTCAGGACAAGGATTGTAGGGTTGAGACACGCCTACTGGATTTGGTGAACACATCTGCTTCATGAAGGATAGTTGACTCTCCTGCCCCAGTTGAGAAACATGCCAGCGTCTGCTCTCTCTGGGACTCCTTTCAGTCATTAGTCAGTTGCTTCAGCAACACACTTAGCAATGCCTTGTCTACGTGCGTCCTGGGTGTGGGTCCTGTCCCCGGGCCAGAATGGAAGCCTCCTGAGGACAAGGGCCCAGTCTCCCTTGTGCTCTGGTCCACAGCTCCTCAACCCTAAAGACCAGGGGTCAGGAAGAAGGGAAGCGGGTGCAGCTCTGGAGCCTGACACATTCACATCCCAGCCCTGCCACTGTGATCATGTGACCTTGAACAAGTTAACTGCAGAGCCCCCGTTTTGTCCTTTGGAAACAGGAATATTGGTACCAACTCACTGGGCTGCAAGGATGGAACGAGAGGATGCCCATCAAGCATTTAGCACTGGGCCTGGCGAGAGTAAGGACTTGAGGATAGGAGTTGTTATTATTGTAATAAGATTGACAGCTCCCAAGCTCTGGTCTCTGCCTCCTCCTCCTCTGCCTGGTTCCCCTATTCCCGCCCACAGCTCGCACTATTCCCCCTGCCCTGGCTCAGAGGGAGCAATCAGACAATAAGGCAAGAGCTCACTGAGGGAGATCACTAGGGCCTCCGGAAAGTTGTAAGCGGGGGCAGCGAGGGGTGTGAGAAGGCTGCCCTCCCAGGGGGCAGAAAATGAGTCAGAGGAGTGAGAGAAAGACTGACTTGTGTGTCAGAGCCTGGGCCCCAGGGCCTGGCCTGGCGCCATGATCTGTTTACAGAGTGTCAGGACTGAGGAGTGCAGCTCAGGTGGAGGCCGCTCTAACACCGGTGTCCCCCCTCCCCTGTCCTGAGCCACGAGCGGGGGCCCGCAGAGCGGGAAGTGCGGGAGCTTTGCAATCAGAAAAACGTGGCTATGTGGTTTCAGAAGCAATAACTCTCTCTGAACCTCGATCTCCTCCTCTGTAAATGCGGATAACGATACTGTCTGCCTTGGTGGGTGTAAGAATCAAATGAAAATATCTGTAAAGTACTTAGCACACATTTGAGAGATCTTACTGCTATTAAGGGCTTAGTATATTGCAGAAGATGAGATTACTAAGTCTCTGACCAGGAGGCAGGTTCAGGGGCAGGTGAATGGTGTTGAAGGGTGAGGAGGGGGCAGGGCAGGCTGCTGTGCTGGAGAGAAGGGCACATCAGGTGGTGGGATGCTCAAGTATCTCCAAGGCACCATGACACCCCCTGAGAAGCACAGGGCTCATGCCCACTTCCTATTTCTCCCCACCTTGCCGCCCCTGAGCCAGGGAGAGCATCTCCGTTGTCTGCCCTGAGCTGTTGAGGAAGCCTTGACGAAGCTCACCATCCAGAGGCCAGGTATGCATGCCCACGCTCAGTGGGTGGGCTCTGCCTCCACTTCCGAGCCTGCTCATGTTTGGGCTGTCCCCCGGCCACCGTCTGCTCGGGGCACAGTGTCCTGCAGACCCTCCCGTTGAAGGCCCGGCGAAGGACCTGGGGACTCCATTCCCCGTCTCAGGACGCCCCAGGCTGCCTGGCGGAGCCATGCCAACCTGCTGCGTGAGCCGGCCGGATGGCAGTCCCGGGGGCCTCATTAGCTTTGCCACAGGGCCTCCCTGTTCCCCGAGACACAGGCCTCCCACCCAGTCTGCAGGCAGGCCTTCTCTCCTGTGCCCCAGGAAAGGCTCCAGGTGCAAATGTCTCCTCCCCTGGGACCCCCGACTTTGACGGAGACATCCCTTCAGTCCTCTGCTCCTCGGAGGAGCCGCAGATGCCAGAAGGACTCCCCCTCCGATCAGCCTTTGGCTGGCTTGCAGAAACTCTAGGTCCCCTCTGGGACTGTTCTTGGCTTGGTTGATCCCGCAGGCTCAGTTGAACCCACATCCCCACCTGATCCCTTTCTGGAAACAGGCCTGGGACAGCCCTCGTGTGTAAGCTTCTTGGCCAGGCATTTGGAGCCTTCACCCCATAAGCCCCCTCGCTGTCTCTAAGATATCCTGGATTCCCCCACCTGGAGCCTCCAGCCCCCTGACCATCTAGTTTCTAATTTACCAAATGGATCAGCACAGTCCCGCTGCCATGCTGTTGCTTAAGCCACCCCCGTCTCCATGCTTTGAGGTGCAGCCCCACTGGGGACTGAGGCTCAGTGGACCAGGCTCATGCTTTCCCTCATCTCCTCTCCAGACCGCCAGTTTTCCACGTTGCCTGGTGCTGCCCACTGCCTTCCCCGGCAGCCCCAGAACAGAGCTGGGCTCACCGCAGGTGCTGAAGGAAACTCTGGTGAGAGGTTTGTGTTGGATAACTCCTTCATTGCCCAGATAGGAGGGTCAGAATCAGCGACACCACCAAACCTCTTCTCTCAAGTTACCTGCCACATTCCTTAAAGAGGACAGCCAGGAGCGGAGTGGCTTGAGAGGAAGGGAGTCTGCCAAGCAGAGGGATTAAGAGCACACGCCTCAACCTGAAGTTTGGGTTTGAATCTTAGCTCAACCACGAGTGAGCTGTGTGACCTTGGGCAAATTACTCAACCTCTCTGAGCCTTAGTTTTCTGAGGTAATCATATCCTGTAGATCCGAGGAATGAATTCAATACCATATACATCAAGCACACAGAACAATGCTCATCCCTTATTAGGCACCCTATAATTAACAATTCAATTAGTAAGGTTTAATAACACTAATAAGAGTAGCAACATTATTATTTATGTGAGCAAAGGTGTCCCACTCCTTCTCTACAGAGCCACAGGTCTGAGTCTCTCCAGCATGGCCCCAGCCTCACCCCTCTCTCCTTGTGTGGGCATCAGAACCTATACCTACCTCCTCCCCTTCTCCTAAGACCTAAATGCCTCTGAAGGGCCCTTCTGGCCTCACACGTGTGGGATCACATCCTATGTGGGGGGGTGGGGAGGGGACGAGGCCATGGGCTTGTGTTCCGTCCACAGAGATTTCCCACTCTGTGCCACTGAGGGTTCTCTGGGAAGGGACCTGGGGATGAGGGGGATGGGGCGGGGGTCTGGGGTATACTCACTAGGATGCCCAGTACCAGCCTGGGTTAGCCTGGATATAGTCCTTAACAGGGTCGCTGCAGCAGGAGGGAGGGACAAAGAACAAACATTTACCCTCTGTCTCTATTTCTGGTTCAACATCGGCACTTGCCCCGCACCCCCACCCCAGTTCACAGGACTGGAGAGAAAGGAAGGAGGCATGCACCCCTGGCGGGTCAGGAAGCCCCAGCCACAGTCCCAGGCTGGAACTCAGAAGTGCTGGGTGCAGGTTGAGAGGATCTGAGAGAGACCCAGAAAGCAACATGTCCAATCTCCACCCCCACCCTCACTGAATGGAGGATTCCTGCGTGTGTACTCTCTAAGGTTCTCTCCAGGCGTGAGAAGGCCCACTTTCCCACAACGTTGGTCCAGGTGGGGGCCCCCCCCCCCACGCCTGGTCACGGCCAGCCCCCAGCAGGTGCTGGTTTCCCATGCCCACTCACCAGAAGGTAAAGAGAGCCACGACACTCAGGGTCACCAGCAGCTGGATCAGCAGGATAGTGTAGACCTGGGGGTGAGAGGGATTCCTTGGTTGAGGCCAGGGAGGTTCAGGTCCCCAGAGCAGCTCAGAGAGGCCCAACATTCCCTGTGACTCCATCTCCTCTCCAGACCCACATCCTATGCCCTCCGTCCTCCTTCTGGAGGGTCAGAGGAACAGATCCAGGACCCAGTGAAAGGAGTCAGGATGGTCCAGAACCCACACCCACAGGCAAAGGGGCCTCTCGGTATCTGGAGAGAAGACACAACATGTTTAGGGGTGGCAGGGCCAGTGGGGGGATCTAAGGAAGCCCTTCCCAACAGCTGACATCCTGAGACTGTGGCCTCTGCCTCAGAGAGCTCCCGACACCTCCCCACCCCCCCCCACCCCCAGTCCTTCCTGGAGAGTTGGGGAGAGGCAGTTACCTTTCTGATGAAGACTCGGCGAACTTGCTGGTCATCCCAACTGAAGGTGGTGAAGAGCTCGTGGTCTCCTGTGGGGAAACCGCTCTCATAGCTCGAGCTGCTGCCTGGTGGGGAGGGGAGGGCCATGAGGGCTCCCAGACGTTTAACACTGGCCCCAACAGCCACCTGCTCAGAGCTGCTGTTTGTCAAACTGGCTCTCGGGACCAGCCGAAACCTTTCTCTCCATGCTCAGGCCTTGCACCTTTCTCTCCCCCTAGCTGCTTCTTAAACTTCTTGTTCTGAGTCCTGAGAATGCACTGACATCTCCCTGCCCCTTCCCTCCACCCCAGCTGGGGCTCTCTCGAGATGAAGCTGTGCCATACAAATTCGACCCTTCCCTCTGTGTCTCCCCACTGCCTCCCTGGACATTCGGGCTTCCTTGTGGCAAAGAATCAGAGAGGGACAGACATACTCTCAGGACTATCTAGCACATCTCAGGGTCCAGGGTCCTGATCCCAGCTTGCGCTGAGGCCGTGGGGGTGGAAACTGGGACCAGTTGGATGGGTGAACCTGCCGGTGATCCAGCTGGGAACCAGGGATGGGGGAACCCTGCAGGGGAAATAAAGCCAGGACAGGGCAAGAAGTGGGGTGGGGGTGGGAATGACATTTTGCAGGCTGGTCCCAGAACTCAAGACTTTCAGAAGAGCATGGACTCCATGGTCAAACAGACCCACATGTGGCCCCTCCTCTAAGACCGACTGTGTGGCCTTGAGCAAATGACCATCCTTCCCAAGTCCCTTTTGTGAAATGGGTCAGTGAAGCCACCTCATGGGATGAAACGAGATAAAAGTGATCGCCTAACGGCTCTGCCTCGAGTCCTGAAGAGTGGCACGTGTTATCCTAGTAAAGAGGCAGGGAAATGAGCCCCCTGATGGGGGGACTACGGCACCCTCTCCCTCGCACCCCGCGTCTGGGCCATTCCTGAGGCCTCATGTGCCCACTGTGTTCCCCTTCACTGTCTCCATCAGTTCTCCCTGTTGTTCCCTCCACAGTAAGAGCCTCTGTCCTGGTCTTTCAAAGGTGACCACTGCACCGTCTTGCTTCAAGTTCTTTGACAGCTCCCCACTGCTTTTTACTCAAGTTCAAGTTCCTTAACAAAGCCCCACAGCTGCCCAGGAGCCCCCGGCGCCCTCCCCTGCACATTATTCCCGCCTCCTTTTCTTCAGCCTGTTCTTCCAGCCATGCGTTCTCTTGCTACCGGGCTCTGCACATGCCATTCCTTCAGCCTGGAATACTCATTTCCCTGCCTCTAGACTAGGCTAACTCATGCTGTTCTTCGGGACTCAAGGCAGATATCCTTTCCTCCAGGAAGTGTTTCCTGACAGCTGGGCAGGCTAGGTGAGTGCCCAGGCCTCTGTCACTGCCTCTGTTTCACTGTATGGCAGCTGTCCATTTACTTGTCTGAGCTCTGTGAGGGCAGGTCTTGCAAATGGATGCATCCTCAGAAATGAGCTCAGTGCCAGACACAGTGCCTGGCACAACACTTAGTAACTATTTGTCACATGTGGACTGAAATGACTTGCCTTCCTGTCCTGACAACTGCTTGGAAAACGTTCTTTAAGGCAGCCAGTCCTGGCCACCAGGAAATGGGCAAAGAGGAAGGTTAGAGAGGTGAGCCTATTGCAAGCCTGGGGCTGGAGACCCTCACTCTCTCATCCTTCACTTTTTCGTGTTCTTTCCGTCTGCATCCCCCCAACAAGGTCCCACTAGCCAGGCCATGTGGGAAGGGTGGGGGGGGGGAGAGAAAAGAAAAGAAAAATCATCCTGTGTGTATCTGAGGCGGTGAGATGGGCTCCCCAAATACCAGACCTTCATTGGCCTTCCAGTTGGACACAAGCACATAGTTCTTCTGCTTGGGTCTAGGACGAGGGGTTTTGTGGCGAGTGGTGTGGACCATGGTGACTACGCCTTGTGAGTAGAGTCTGTCTGAGGCATTGTCCCTGGGATCCCTTCTAGAATTCTGCTGGGGGTGTGGGTGCGGAACTGCCAGGATGGGGGAGGGGGGTCGAGGGGCTACTGAGAAGGCTGAGGAAGATTTGAGAAGGGGCCTTTCCTTACAGCTCATGGGAGCTATTTGTTCCCAGCCCTGAGGCAAAGCTCCTACAGGCGCTCCACTTAACAAAGGGGCTCCCACCAGCTACCATTCTGGGCACTAGCCTGGTGCGTCTGCCTATGAATTATGCCTGGTTGTGAGGGGTACTGAGGCTGTCACCCACACACCCGCCCACATCATGCCCCCAACAAGGGCCTGGGGAAAGGGAGAGAGACAGGAGAGTAATGGGTGCAGTGGATCCTCAGGTCTCTGGCCCCCAACACTCGGAGGGCCTCCTTGGTGATGTGGCCCCACTGAGGTTTCGTATCAGCTAACAAGTGAACATGCTGCACTCCACTCACAGGGGGCCACCCCAGCTAAGGCCGTGGCCAGCCACAGCATCACATGGCTCCTCCCTGCACTGATCTGTCCTCTCCTCATTCCTTTCCTGTATCCCTTTCTTCTAGGCCAGCCCCTGCTTCTCCTCCCTGCATCTGTCCCCTCTGCCTAGCATGGTGCGTTGAAAAAAATTCCCCACATTCCCGTCCAACAGCACTCTGACTGCAGACGTTGTCCGTCTCCCTTTTCATGGAGTCCTCCTTGACCGTCCTCCAAACACCACGCCTTTGACCACAGAACCTCCTACAACAACCATACAGTGCGTCTACTTCTGGGCAACTTCCCACCATCCCAGTTTTCCATGTGAGTCCACCTCTCCCCCTGATGCTCCAGCCTTCGGGAGCTGAGAGACTTACTGGGGTCCACATAGGCCCAGCTGGGGTGGAGAGGCACAGCTGCAGGGGCTGGAGGGAAGGCCCCTGCCTTCAGCCCCTCCGCTGAGGTGGCCTCCTCATAGGAGGGCGGGGCCGATGGCACTGCCGGAGCCTCCTTCTTCTCACCATTCGCCTGCTGCTGGGCCTCGGTCCCGGGGGCCTTGTTAGCCACGGAGAGCTGTGGAGGGGAGGCAGAGAGAGATGGTTACCAGGGGAAGGGTGCCTTCCAAGCCCTCCTCACCAAGCCTTCCCTTCAATTTTGCAAGTTTTATGGGTACGTTGCCCCCTGCACTAGGAAGGGCGGGGTGAAGACAAGAGTCTCCCTATTTTTGTTGTATACGTAGGCAATGAAACATTACTCAGCCTTAAAAAAGAAGGAAATCCTTCCCTAGGTGACAACATGGATGAACCTAGAGGACATTATGCTAAGTGAAATAAGCCACACACAGAAAGGCAAAAACTGCATGTTCCCAGTGATAGGTGGATGCTACAATGTCGAATTCATGGAAGCACAGACTTGAACAGTGGTTGCCAGTGGCTGGGAGATGGGAGGAAATGAGGAGCTGTTGGTCAAGAAGTATGAAGTGCCAGCTATGCAGGATGATGAAGTTCGGGGACCTAATGCATAGATTGGTGACTGCAGTTAATACTGTATGTGGGAGTTAAAATCTGCTGAGAGGGTGGATCTAAATTCTTGCCACAAAAGAAGGAGGAATGATGTGGAGCGATGGATATGTTGAACAGCTCGATTTTGGTGACCATTTCACAATGTATATCAAAACATGAAGTTGTACACCTTAAATATGTACAATTTCTATTTGCCTCTTATATCCCATTAAAGCTGGGGGTGGGTCTCCCTATCTTATAGATGGGAGAACTGAGTTCCAGGAAGGTCAGGGCTGGCCGGCACACACTGGAGCTGGGATAAGAACTGAGAAAGGATAACATTCTTAGGAGAGACCCTCCCGGTTGGTGGACGCTGTTCCCATGGCAGGACTGGGTTTGGATGGTTCCACTGTTTCTGTGGGGTCTAATGAGGGGTCTAGATCATAGCAAACTCTTAAAAGTATGATTGAATGAATGGTTCTCTTATTTAATCTCCCTGCTACCTTGCTAGTTGTATGTTGACCTCTGTATTAGTTTTGTTTGTTTTTTAAATATTTTTAATTGATTTTTTACAGAGAGGAAGGGAGAGGGTTAGAGAGATAGAAACATCGATGAGAGAGAGACATCGATCAGCTGCCTTCTGCACACCCGCTACTGGGGATGTGCCTGCAACCAAGGTACATGCCTTTGACCAGAATCAAACCTGGGACCTTTCAGTCCGCAGGCCGACGCTCTATCCACTGAGCCAGACTGGTTTCGGCTTGACCTCTGTTTTAAAACGAGGGAACGGAGGACCAGGGAGAAGAATAACTCATCCAAGGTCACAGCACTGCACGTAGGCCACTGGGCTACAGAGCCCAGGCACCATCCACTGGGACTGGCCGCGTCTGCTGGGCTGAAGACAACCAAGGACAGTGAGGGTGGGGAAGCCGGGAAGCAGAAGCAGGGAGGAGGAGAGGGAGGAAAGAGGAAGAGGAATGGGGGCTGCAGGGCAGAAAAAGGGCAAGAGGCCGAGGGCCCTGTTCTGGCCTTGTCCTATTGGGATCTCAGCCTTGCCTCCGAGTCAGAACAGAATCACAGACCGTCACTGCTGAAAGGGAGCTCACAAGGCATCGAATTCACGCCCTTTTCACTTTACAGGTGAGGAAACTGAGGCCCAGAGGAAAACGTGTCCATGGCAGGTTGAAACCTCAAGTCCATTTAACTCCGATGAGCCCCCTGCCCCACCATGTACACATTTAGCTTTGGAGAGAGGATGTGAGCTGAGAGCGCCTGAATGATGTCGCCAGAGAAGGGGAGATTGGGGTGGAGGGGTGGTATGAAAACTGCAACAGCAAAAAAGGACTGAACTTTATATCTGCCTCCAAAATGACTGTGTTAAACCTCAAGGTCTACTGAGGAAGGCCGAAGAGTCCCTCCTTTTTGCAGTGTCCAACTGAGGCAGCCAGAGTCGGGCAAGTCTCCCCCTCCCCCCCGCCCGAAATCAGTCCTCAACCAGCGCTGAGGACCCCTGAACTGGAAGGGTCTATTCCATTACTAGAAAGCCTGGAGTAAGCTGGGGGTGAGTAAGCTGGGGGTGAGCACAGAGGAGGCGGGGAGGAAAACAGTTAGCCCAGAACGGGAAGCAGGGTCAGCCAAGTACCTGGTGGAGGTGAGGGTAGAGAGTGGAGGGGGAGGTCCGGAGAGGGAGGAGTTTTCATTTTCCCCACAGTGAATACCCCCCGGGCCTCCTTAGGGAAGGGCCTCCAAGCCTAGGCCTGTGGAAATGGGGTCCTGGCTCATCTGCTTTCCCCCCACTTCCCAGCCTCCATGACCAGCCAGACCAGAAAAGTCATGCACAGGAAAATCCCTTTCAGCCCCAGAAGGAGGTCCTCTGAGCCCAGACTCAGGGCTCATGCCCGGGAAAAGGACCATCACTCCCGACTTCAGCTCTGTCCAAACTGGTCTCTTCAATGGCCCCCATCCTGGCCTTGCCCCATTCCTCCCCCTCCCCCCAAACACACATCACATTCCCAAGTGAAGTCTGCCCAAGGGCAGGAGGTGGTATCACCCAATGACATCATTTGAGGCCTTATGAGCTTAGAAACAGGGAGCAGAGGGTCTGAGAAGCCAGGGAAGGTTGCCATTGGCTCTGAGGCTCATCTCAGAAAGAAGAAGGGGAGTGTAAGGGAGGTCCCTGTTTTCTCAGCGCAATCCTTAGTACCCCCAAGCAGAAGGCCAGAGGACCCTCCCCCTTTGCCCTAGGCCCTGGTGGTTGGATAATTCCACAGGCTGCTGATGTTATATAACCCCACTGGGCCAGCCAAGTCTCTGCCCAAACCCTTCCCCTACATTTTAGGCCTAGAACTGGGGAAAAAAAAAAAAAAAAGACGTTTCATCTGGTCTCCTCTAGCCCCCTGCCCTGCCAAACCCAAAACAAGAATTAGAGCATCCTGATGCTGGGCTGCCATAGTAACCCCTAATCATAGGTGATGTGTCCAGATGCAGAGTAATGACAGGGGTTTGGGTGGGGGGTGTTTTTGTGGAGGGTGCGCAAGATGAGCTAATGTTAGGGTGGGGATTGGACCAGAAGGGGATGCTGGATAGGAACTGCCCCTCGGGGATCACCCTGGTGAGCACACAGGCACACACACACACACACACACACACACACTGTCACGACACCAGGCTGCCTCCTTAGGGGGGCTGGGCATCTGTGCAAGGTTCTGGGACGTCAGAGCAAGAGTGGAAGGGGGACAGAGAGGGAAAGGTGAGCCTGGTGGGCAGGAGGGGGCCCCGACCCATCCCTTGAAATGGGTCTTCTGGTCCTCCGACTTCAGCAAGGACCACAGAGGCCCTTCCCACAAGGGCCAGGGGAGGATGCTAGAGTGGTCCAGAGAGCTTGCTCAGGATGGTAGGGAGCCGGGAGGCTGAGGATGGAGGGTGGTGCAGGCAGGGGAGATGCCGGTACCTTTCCCTGGGTCATGGTGTCGTCTCTCGGGGAAGGGGTCCCCGACGCCTGCCTGCGTCTCTTCCTTCCTCCGCGTGGGTTCTAGCAACCTCCACTGCAGCCGTGCCAGGCGGACCGGAACGTACCACCGGGGCGCGGGGGGAGGTGGGGACGGGGGCGGGCCGGAAGGCTGCGGAGGAGGCCTCTGCGGATTCGCGAGCCTGGGGGAGGAGGCGTGCGCCGCCCGGCTTCGGCCCGCTCTCCCCGCTCCCCTCTCCCTGGACCAGGGCGAGCGTGCGGGGAGCAGCTCCAGTGGATGGGTCTGTGCGGCGGGAGGGAGGAGGCGCGGGGACTCCGTGATGCCGCCCGCCTGCGGGTAACCGGAGCTGGGTGTCAGGGCCTCATTTCTCCAGCGTCTCCGCCACGGATAGGCTCTACCCTTGCCTCTGCCCCCTCTTCCCCCCCTCTTTGGATGAAGCCCCGATTTCTGTCTCCATCTGCATTTCCCCTCTCATCACCTGTATTTCATCAGCCGCGGGAGATTGGGAAAAGTCTTCCTCAGCTGCTTCTTCTTTTAAAAAAAAATATATTTTATTGATTTTTTTTTTTTTAACAGAAAGGGAGAGGGATAGAAAGTTAGGAACATCAATGAGAGAGAGACATCATCAATCAGCCGCCTCTTGCACACCCCCTACTAGGGATGTGCCCGCAACCAGAATACATACATGCCCTTGACCGGGATGGAACCTGGGACCCTTCAGTCCACAGGCTGGCGTTCTATCCACTGAGCCACACCGGTTTCGGCTTCCTCAGGTTCTTTATCTGTCTCCCCATGCGGCCCTAAGTTCCTATGGGCTTTGGGGCAAGCCAGGTGTGCACCTACCTCTCCTTGCCTCCGTTTTCCCGCCTGAGAAATGGGAGCAAGAGGCCCCTGACTGCCTTGTCACGGAAACAGGCTGTGGGAAGGTGCAGCCCCAGTGTTTACAGCCCTGCTGGGACATGTTACCACGTCTTTCTGGGAGCACCTCTCATTCTGTCTCAAAGCTTCTCCAGCCCTCTGTGCTGCTCCTTTTCTGCTTCCACTCTCAGGGCCCTTCACTCTTCTCCATCCTCCTCCCCCCCTCCCCCGGCCCCATTCCAGAGCCAGCCCTGTCCCCTTTCCCAGACTTGTCCTTGGGACTTGGCCGTCACCAGGCCCTGCTGCCCGCAGCTGCTGCAGTGTCACTGTGGGGCTTGCAATCTCCAGAGCTGGGCTCAAGTCCCAGTCTAGACACCCACTGGCGGTGTGACTTTGGCAAGGCCTTAACCCCTGAGCTGCACCATCTCCGATGGAAAGGAGGACGGCAGCAGAGCCCGGTCCACCCTAGATTAACTGTAAGACTCACGGTGGATGGGGGAACACAGGGTTTATGCCTCCTACCAGAGCATCCTGGGCTGCCCAGTGTGAAGATGCAGAGAGCTGTCTCAAAGAAGGATCTGGACCTCACAGGATGGGCTGAGAAGCCAAGGCCTTCTGCTTCCCTGTCAACAACCAGCTAGACCACCTCATGACCTGTGAGAAAGCAGGGCCCTGGGTAGGCAGGTGAATTATTGAAGGCTTTATTCCACCTCTACTTGCCCTTTGTCCCCCACTCCATAACCACACACGTAAGCCTGAGCCTCCCATTCTGGAGGCTTTCTAAGCCCCTATCAACCCTTCCCCCAGCTCTGCCCCTCCCCTCACCTTCTCCCAGCCCTGCTCCTGGAGCTCTTCTTCCCTTAAACTGGCCCTGCACCTCCACTCCACACCCTGCACTGCCCTTGAGCTCTGCCTGCCCGCCCTCTCCGCACCTGTTTTGGAGTGTTTTCCTTCTCCTGTTTGACAGATCAAGGCTACCTCCTCTGAGAAGCCTCCTTGGCCCGGAGTCTGAATTAGATGCTTTCTCTCCTCTAGTTTCACCCTGACATAACACCTGCCACATCACACTGTAGGGTTTCTTTATCCATCTCCCCATTAGACACTAAGGAAGCTTTTGTCTCTAGCAGGTTTTGTGTCAGAGGTACTGAGTATGAGGCATGTGGGACACACTCCGTAAACCCTAGCTCTCACCGTGGCCCAGCATGTGCTATTGCCCAGAGCCTGCCTTTATGGAGGCCTCAGTATGTTCATACGTTTGTATAACTCACTGGCCCCTTCTCTCCCCATTCATTCTGCTCCTGCCACACAGCCCTCCTGTCTGCTCCTTGACTGGGCCATGCATTCTCTTTGTTCAGGGCCTTCACACGTGCTGTGTCCTCTGCCTGGCATGCCTCTGCTCAGACGTCACCTTACTGGGAAGGGCTTCCCGATCCTCTACAAGAGAAACAATCCCAGGACACCCCCACCACTCACTGGACAGTACCTTTTTTCTAACCCAGCTTAATTTTTTTCCATGGCAGTTGTCACCTCTGACAATATTTTTTATTTAGTGCCCATTCCCCGCTCTCCCCCCACCCCCTTGCCCATCTCTCACTAGCATATTAGCTATCTGAGAGGAGGAGTTTGGGGGGGAAGTTACCATTGCTCTGCACCCATCAGTTACGATAGTAGTAGATGCTAGATAAAGGTGTGAAGGCCTGAAGTACAGCATTATACAAAATCCTTATACTCCTCAGACACTTTGACACTGTCAGCGCTATGATGTGTCTCAGCACTGGACTCCGTTACCATGGCATCACCGGTATGTCCCCATTGCGTGGTCTTTGGGCATCACCCAACTGTTGGAATGTGTGTCTAACACTCCTCTGGCTGCTGGAGGCAGCAAGACATGAGGGTCCAAGGCAAGCTTCAGAGCCAGGCAGGCTTGGTTGCGGCCCCAGCCTCTCTACTTCAAAGCTCTGTGACTCTGGACAGGTTAATTTCCCTCTCAGAGCCTCCGTTTTCTCATTTGCAAAATGAGGGATAGTGAGAGTACTGACTGGGCTTGTAGAGTGGATTAAGTGATGATGTATGTAAAGAGTTTCACGTAGCGCCCAGTATTAGTATTGGCCATAAGAGTTCCCCAAGTGTTGTTTAGGGAAATAATTCATTCCCACCCTCATCAGCGGCTCAGTTTCACTGTTACTCACTCATCACGTGCTGTGCCTACCTCTATGTGACACACTGTGGTGGACGCTTTGGTGAGTCAAGGAGGAATCAGATGTTACAGCCTCTGTCTGAGGAGGGAAGGTCCATTCAGAGCTCACCCGGTGCGGTGCTGGCGTGGGAGCAGGTGACGCAGGACGGCTAGAGGAAGGGGTGCCCAAGGGCAATGGTGAGGGGTGGCCCAGGGGAACTTGTTGGGGTCACACCCTTGGATTCCTAGCCTAGGGATGGGCTCTATTCTGTTTGCACGAGGTGGGGCAGTGGGGAATTTCGAGGTGTTTTAAGCAGGAATAATGTGTTCAAAGACATGCTTCAGAAAGACCAAACTGCTGTAGTGATTTTTTTTGCCAATAAAGTGTTTTCTTAAACACGAAGGAATAAGGACCAGCCTGTGAGCAACATACGGGAGGGATTGAGTGGGGGCATGCTTAAAGATGCAGGGACGAGCATGTAGACTTTGTGACGGTCCAAGAGACAGAGGCTCGCAGCCCAGACTCTGAGCAGGCTGCCTGGGCTGACATCCTGGCCCTTCAGATGCTTCACCGTTCTGTGCCTCAGTTTCCTTGCCTGGAACATGAAGGTAGTCCGTGCATATAGGTAAAGCACTGAAAACAGAGCCAGACACACCAAGTGTTCTATATGCGGTTGGTCACGTAAATATAAGACGGATGATCCAGGGGCAGAGAAGATGGAGAGAGACAGACAGCTTGGGGCAGGACTGATGGGACTTAGGAAGAGGCTGGACCTGGGACAAAGGGAGAAGAGGAGTCAGAAGGGACGGAGATTTGGAGGCTGAGTCCCAGGGAGAATGGTGTCAGTATTAAAAGGGAGGAAGGAGCAGAAATCAGTTTGGCTCAGTGGATAGAGCGTTGGCCTGTGGACTGAGGGGTCCCAGGTCCCAGGTTCGATTCCAGTCAAGGGCACGTACCTTGGTTGCAGGCACATCCCCAGTGGGGGGCATGCAGGAGGCAGCTGATCGATGTTTCTAACTCTCTATCTCTCTCCCTTCCTCTCTGTAAAAAAATCTAAACAAACAAACAAACAAATAAATAAATAAAAGGGAGGAAGGAGCTGACATGTTCAGGGCTCGCGCTGAATTTGTGGTGCCTTTGGGACAACCAGGTGGATGTGTCCTGTGGGCTTTCGGGTGGTGGCTCCTGAATTCTGGGGCCTTGCACAACTCCGGGGCCCGTGCACTTTGTTTTAGGGGAATTTCACTTCCCTTCCCACCCAGCAGCCCAACCCTGGGCTTCATGGAGTTGAGTGGTGTGGTTACCGGGGACTGGACTGGTTTGGGGGGTGTGGGCTCCATGGAGAGTGAGGCCCAGGAGAGCAGAGCGGGGAGAGTAGACCCAAGGCAGCACCTGGGGTTGGAAGAGACAGATGGAAGCTCTTTCCTCCTCCAGAATTTCCCTTCAACACCTCCCCTAGGCTATGGTGAGAGTGGAGGGATTCAAAGACCTAAGTCAATGTTTTCAGGGCTGCTGCTGGGGGTGGAGGAGGGTGGGTGTGGGGGCCCAGCCATTTCCGCTCTCTTCCTTTTAGGCCTACACTGTGGCGGCCCATCCCGTTCCACCGTTCTGCTCCGGTGGCCAGCCAGCTCTGTTTGGGGCAAGTGCCAGGGAGAGGAGGGAGCTGAAGGTGCGGACAGAGGCAACACTTCTCATTTTATAGCCACAGAAGCCAAAAGCCAAAGATGGTGACTTTTTCAAAGTTACATGACCTTTTGGGGGCCAAGCCAAGGTGAGAAAAGTCCATCAGCTCGAGCATGTGTCAGTGACACTTAGACTGGGTGTGAGGGGTGAGTTGGGAGGTTTTCAGGGGTCCTAAGTGGGCAGAATCAGAGCTATCCAGGCACCTCTCCCCAGATCCTCACCCCAACCACGGACCTGTCCACCCAGCCTGCACCAGCCTCTATTCCATCCCCTGGCCCCGCGTCTCCCCAGGGTAAAGAGAGAACCTGCCCATTTGAGGCCAGTGATGGGGTGAGGCAGAGGCAGGTGATGGGGTGAGCAGGCCAGTTTCTTGGGCTAGCTGAGCTCAGGCATCCCAATGCATTCTGAGCGCAACCTGTGCCTCAGCGTGGCTGCCTCCACAAATTTCAAAACCTGTCGTTGCCATGCAGGTCCCTGGCCCCCTATGACTCTCCTTTCCTGCCTCTCCCTCCTCCTAGCGGCCCTACAGCAAAGAACCAGACATCCTGTGCTGGCCAGCCAAAGCCTAGTTACACAACCCCTCTAATCCAGGCCTCCATTCCTGCCTCCCGCCTCCCCCTCTACTCTCCTACCCCCTCCCCCTCACACCCTGCCTGCCCAGATACAGTCTCCAAGACACAGGGACAGAAGCCTTTGGCAAGCATCAACACCCCTCTTCTCAACTGCAGGATTGCTTAAGGTGTGGAAGCACATTCCTGTCTCTCCTCTCCCCCCACCCCCACCCCCACCACTCCCTCCCAGCCCACCATTCCTGGGCTCCTGCTAGGAGCTGGGGCAGGGGAGCAGAGTGTAGAGTCAATATCCCCACCTCCCCCACTGACACCTCTCTCTCTCTCTCTCTCTCTCTCTCTCTCTCTCTCTCTCTCTCTCTCTCTCTCTCTCTCGCAGTATCCCGGCCCTTCAGAAGTCACTTCCCTCCCCTGCGCTTGGTGTTGGGCCTGCCCTCCCTGATTCCTGAAACAGTCACAGGTTCCGCTCCAGTCACATGTTGCGTTATGCGTATGTGCACTTCTGCTTCTCCACCAGGTGCAAAGCTCCTTACAGAGAGGACTGTGTATCTTAATCCTGCCGGCCCCACCCCATCGCTTCCACCTGGTAGAGTTCAGTGGTGAAGAACAAAGGTTTTAGAATCAGGTCCATCTGGTGCAAAGAGGTGACCTCGCCGCTTACTCTGTGAGTGACCTTAGGCAAGTCATTGGTCCTCTCTGGGTTTAGTTTCCTCAGCTGTAAAATGGAAACTCATTAATTCACTCACTCAACCGATATTTAGTGAAAGCCTACCACATCTCAAGCATCGATGTATGTACAGCAGTGAACACAGACGACAATAAACCCTGCCCTGTGGGGCTTGCTTTGTACTGGGGAATATTGGTTTCTGTCTCAGAGGGTGATGGTGAGCACTCAGTGAGCTCCCATATGCAGTGCCTGACATGGTAGGCCTGAGAGCTATTGTGGTGAACACTCATTCAGAACCATGTATGGAGAACTTACTAGGTGCCAGCGTGGTGCTAACTGCTAGGAAGGCAACATGCAGAACACCCATCCACGCCCTCAGAGCTACCTAGCAGTCTAAGGCACCCACTGTGTGTTGAATGGACACGATCTTCATCATTGTTCAGAAACTTATAACCAGTACTGACTTGTTTTGCAGGCTACAAAAAAAAACACATCAAATTCTGGAATGTCAAGTGTAGCAGAGATATAGCTCAGTGTCCCCCAGTATCCCTCAGACAAAGCCATGAAAATAAATCATGTGTGGTTTTTGGGAAGTTCAAAAAAAGAATGGTCATATTTGATTGGAAGATCAGAAAATATTGGGGGAGGTGGCTTTGGAACTGCCTCTGGAAGGAAAGAGTGGGACTTCACAGGGACAGGAGGCAGGAAACCAGAATGGCACACAAATAAAGGCAAGGGGAAAGGAAAACACGAGACACCAATTTTGTGCTTATCCCAAGATGGCCTGGCTCAGGGTGAGGTTGGAGGATGAGCCAGGCAAGACACCAGGGACAATTGCCCAAGAGGTGGGATGTGAGGGACTCCCTTTCCAGCTTTCTACCCTTGGCCAATGCCAGACCAGGCTCAAGATTTCACCATTAGAAATATATTTCCTTGGATCAGTCTTCAGTCTTCAGGTGGTCATTAGCAGGGGGCAAGCCATCCCCAGAGGAATAACATGGAAGCACAGTTCCTGGCCAAAGAGGGAGAGATGGGGAAAGAGACCTCAGAGCAGTGCAGAACAGGGACTTGACTGAGCAATAATACTAACAGCTAACAGTTATTGAGCACTTAATGCCAGGCTCTGAGCTACGAGTGCTATGTGGATTGTTTCATTTAGTCCTGACAATGGAGGTAGGTCCTCACATGATCTTCATGGTACAGATGAGGGAACGGAGACCTAGAGAGGGTGAGTGACTTGTCCAGTGTCTCCCACAGCTGGAGTCCTCCATGCAGACACTCAGTCTTCAAACCAGTTAAGTGGGGGGAATGTCAGCTCCTTCACTGGGCCGTGAGGCTTCAATGATGAGAGTAAAACCCATGAGTGTGTGATACATTGTAGGCACCTCATGTGTGCGCGGCCCTTTCTGTACTCCTGAGCGGAATGCTCTGTTTCATGAGCCAGGAACCTTGTAAATATTTCAGTGGTGTCTGTGGCTGAGGCTATGAAGGCTGTTCTCTGCAGCACTTTGACAATGAAGTCTAGGGAACTTCTCAGGCCTCATACAAGTGTTTGCTCAGCTTTAAAATATATATATAATTGATTTTAGAGAGGAAGGGAGAGTGAGAGAGAGATTGAAACATCAATGATGAGAGAGAACCATTGATTGGCTGCCTCCTGCATGCCCCTCACTGGGGATTGAGCCTGCAACACGGGCGTGTGCCCTGACTGGGAATTGAACCGTGATCTCCTGGTTCATAGGTCAACACTCAACCACTGAGCCACACTGGCTGGTTGCTCAGCTTTATTTTTATTTTTTAAAAAGATCTTTTCCCAGAACAGTTGATAATCATGGACATGAGACAGATCTGTAGAATTTTTCTGGGAAGAGGCCAGAACACGAGCTGGCCCAGGGTTCCACTCCCCAAACTAAACCACCGCCAAGGACCAGCACCATCATGGGCTCCTCCACCCCACACACTCCCACCCAACTTGAAGACTGTGCCAAGGAGTCCTGGGAGGGCTGGAGGGAGCCCAGAAAACAAGAGACTCAGGCTGCACCCCTACAGCAGGGCCTGAAGCTGGAATTGAGGGCACGTTTACCTGGGTCATGCCTCTCGAGTACTTTGAATTCTTTTTTAAAGAAATGTTTTGTGGCAAGAACATTTAACATGAGACCTACGTTGTTAAATTTTAAGTGTACAATACAATGTTCCTTAACTGTAGTCACGGTGTGGTACAGCAGATCTCTAGCATTTATTCATCTTGCATAACTGAAACTTTATACCCGTTAAATAGCAACTCTCCATTTCCCCTCCCCCCAGCTCCTGGCAACCGCCATTTGACACTCTGCTTCTTGGAGGTTGACTGTTTTTACCTCATAAAAATAGAATCCTGCAGCCTTAACATAAAGTCCTCAAAGTCCATTCATGTTGTCATCTATGTCAGGATTTCCTTTTTTAAGGCTGAATGATATTTCATTGTATGTATGCACCACATTTTCTCTCCCTAATCATCCACCAAAGAACAGTTAGGTTATTTGCACATTTTGGCTATTGTGAATAATGCTTCAATGAATATGGAAGTCTAAATATCTCTTTGAGATCCTGGTTTCAACTCTTTTGGATAAATACCCAGAAGTGGGAGTTCTAGTTTTAATTTTTTGAGAAACTGTCACTGCCATGCTCTTTTCCACAATGGCGCACCACTGTACATTTCTACCAACATTATACAAGGGTTCCAGGTTCTTCCCATCCTCATCAATATTTGTTGTTATCTTATCTAATAAAAGAGTAATATGCAGATTGACCATCACTCCAACACACAAGATGACTGCTTCCATGTGGTCAAAAGATCCTGCCCCCATGTGGACACAAGATGGCCACCACAAGATGGCCAGCAGGGAAGGGCAGTTGGGAGGGACCAGGCCTGCAAGGAAAGGCAGTTGGGGGTGATCAGACCTTCAGAGGAGGGCAGTCAGGGGTGACCAGGCCCACAGGGGAGCAGTTAGGCATCAATCAGGCTAGCAGGGAAGTGGTTAGGGGATGATCAGGCTGGCAGGCAGAAGTGGTTAGGGGCAATCAGGAAGGCAGGCAGGTGAGTAGTTGGGAGCCAGCAGTCCTGGATTGTGAGAGGATGTCTGACTGCCCGTTTAGGCCTGATCAAGGGTCCCAGATTTGAGAGGGAGCAGACTGGGCTGAAGGACACCCCCCTCTTGCACAAATTTCATGCACTGGGCCTCTAGTTTTTTTATAATAGCCATACTAACACATGACATGTGGTATCTCACTGTAGGGTTTTTGTTGTTGTTGTGAATTCTCACCCGAGGATATTTTTTCCATTAATTTCTTAGGAGAATGGAAGGGAGGGAGGGCAGGAAGGAGAGAGAAAGAGGAAGAGAAAAGGAGAGAGAGAGAGAGATCACATTAGGATTGAACCTGCAATCCAGATATGTGCCCTTGACTGGGAATTGAACCTGTGACCCTTCATCCCTTTGACCCTTCCGTTTGGAGGCTAGCACTCCAATCATGGAGCAAAACCAGCCAGAGCTCTCATAGTTTTGATTTGCATTTCCCTGGCAATTAGTGACATTCAGGCTATTTTCATATATAGGCAGACCTTGTTCGATCGCGCTTTGCTTTATTGAGCTTCACAGATGTTGTATTTTTTGTAAATTGAACCAGCCAAAAGATTACAACTTGCTTTATTGTGGTACTGGCTTTACTACAATGGTCTGGAATCAAACCTACAATTCTCTGAATTATGCCTATCCCTGATGGCCATTTATATGTCTTTTTTTTTTTTTGAGAAATGTCTATTCAAGTCCTCTGCCTGTTTTGTAATCAGATCATTTTGGGTGGTTTTATTTGCTATCGAATTGTAGGAGTTCCTTATATATTTCTTGCATATTGATCCCTTATCAGATGTATGGTTTGCAGACTTCTACTCCGATCTATATGTTGTTTTTCCACTCTGTTAGTTGTTCTCTTTTCTGTGCAAAAGCTTTTTAGTTTGATAAAGTCCTACTTTCTAGTTGAAGCCTTTGAGCTGTAGCTTGCCTCAATTTTTCATTCCAGAGTGCAGAGAGCCCCTAGGTGGCAGGCACGTGGCAGGCCCTATGGTGATGTGGAGATGCAAGACCCCACCTTCAAGGGTCTCGAGAGAAGAGAAGACGGGCCCACTCAGTACAGGCCAGGCTGCAGTTAGAACCATAACAGAGGAAAGTGATGCAGAGGGGACCCCTCAAGGGAACTGGCATTTTAACTGGACTTTGAAGACCAGACAGGATTTTTAACATGTATTAATACAGATTGCTTTTTCAGATTATTTAAGTAATTAATTCATGTTCATAAGGAAGAAAAGTTCTAAAGAAGAGTAGGAAGAAGAAAATGGTTTCCTAGTTCTACAATCAAGAGAAAACCTTATGGTTCAAATATGGCTGTGTTTCCTTTTGGTCTCTTTTCTTTGTTACACTTTCTTTTCTCACCTCATTTTGAACGTACCATTTTGGCAGACGCAGTTAGAGGAAGAGGAAAGGCAAGCAGGAAGGAAGAGAGGGCAGAGCGAAGAGGATGTGACATCTCTTGACTCGTCATGGACCCACATTGGGGTCCTCGAAGGCTAGCACTCCAACCACTGAGCAAAACCAGCCAGAGCTCTCCTTGTCGTTTTGATTTGCATTTCCCTGGCGATTAGTGACGCTGAGCATATTCTCAGATATAGGCAGACCTTGTTTGATCGCGCTTGGCTTTATTGAGCTTCACAGATGTTCTGAGGGAAAGCCAGGGCCAGATATTATGGAGGAGATTCAGATGGATCTTGATGCATCCAGATGAGGCTGGAGATGGAGAGGGACATTTGATAAGGGGCCTGGAAAGAGGGGATTGAGTAGCAGGCATCTTCTCTTTCACCCTCATATTCCTGATAGTTCATGTCTGCCTCCCTGAGATAGGCCTTGTTCTAGTCAGCTTTATGTCCTCAGTGCCAACCATAGTGCCTGCCATAGAGAAAGTGCTTGAAAATATGAACTGAATTAATGAATCAGGTGAGGGATAGGATGGGGAGAGGATCTAAACAGCAAGAACTGTTGGGAGATGGTGTTAGGTCTGGGTCTGCATGAGTGGCTACAGCACTCACAATGTTTGGAGGTTTTAATCTTAAATCCTTTATATTATAACCTCCAGAGAGCAGGGATGCCAAATATATATATATATGTATGTGTGTGTGTGCGCGCGCGCGCGTGTGTGTGTGTGTGTGTGTGTGTGTATGAAATTTGTGCATGGGGATGTGTGTCTCTCAACCCAGCCTGCACTCTCCAATCTGGGACCTCTCTCACAATCCAGGACTGCTGGCTCCCAACTGCTTACCTTCCTGACTTCCTGATTGCCTCTAACCACTTCTGCCTGCCAGCGTGATCACCCCCTAACTACTTCCCTGACAGCCTGATTAATGCCTAACTGCTCCCCTGACAGCCTGTTTGCCCCTAACTGTCCTCCCCTACAGGCCTGGTCACCCCTAATTGCTCTCCCCTGCTGGCCTAATTGCCTACAACTACCCTCCCTTGCAGACCTGGTCCCTCCCAACCGCTCTCCCCTGCTGGCTATATTGTAGTGGCCATCTTGTGTCCACATGGAGGCAGCCATCTTTGACCACATGGGAACAGCCATCTTGTGTGTGGGAATGATGGTCAATCTGCATGTTACTCTTTTATTAGACAGTATTGTAGCCAGTAGCCAGAAGACAACTGGGAACAGTCAGTAAGGACACCTTGAGGCCATTGTCTTCAGCCTCCTGCCTCTCTACCCGCTCCAAAGGAGCGGATTCTCCCCACTCCTGCAGCCTGCCTGCTAGCTCTGGCCTGCCCTTCCTCACAGGCACCCATGCACCTGGGGGAGAATTGAGTAGATCTCCCTCCTTGGGACAAGATGGTGAAGGCAGCTGGTACAGCCTGGGAGGGAGGAAACATTCAGCTACTCCTGCCTGGCACAGCTCTGCTCTGGGGCCCCACCCTTGCCCAACTCATGGCTCAGTGACTCTCAAGAGCACCCGTCTCACACACCTCAACTCTCAAGGTGAGGTCCCACTGGTAGGTTCCCATAGTACCCACCCTCGGCAAGCCTCTTCACCCAGCAGCGGGCAAGGTAGGGCCTGTGAACACAGAAAGGATCCCAGAGGAACTCAGATGGACGGGCAGCCAGTACTACATGTTAAGAAGCAGCCTAGCATAGAACTTAAGCTGAAAGGGGGCTCTGGGGCTGGATCTTGGCTAAGTTACTAACCTCTTTAGACCTTAGTTCCCTCACTTCTCAGATGGGCACGAGACAGATGCCCTGCCCAGAGGATGGTTCAGAGAGTCCATGACTGAAAGCCAACCGAGGACTCTGAGCTATTCTGCCATGTGGTCAACACTCAATGTCAGGAGTCTAGCTAGCTCCCTCACTTACTGCTGGGAGACAGGTTATAAAGACAAAGTGATTTTATAGCACTCAGCTCCTCCTTTTGGCTTTTATTCTGGAAAGTTTAAATATACAAAGATAGAGAGAAATAATATACTGAACATGTGCTCATTACCCCACCTCAGTGACTATAGACTTATGTCCTACCAAGTCCTTCTATGCCCCTGGGCTCTTTTGAAGCAACTATCAGACATTACATAATTTTATCTGTAAACACTTCAGTATGTATCTCTAAGAGAAAGGGGTTTTGAAAAATAGCTACACTATCATTAGTAGTAGAGGCAACACAGGCTTGGTCCCTGATGTTCTTATTGTTCTCATCCCTATCTCCTCCTTTGAGGTCACCAGGGTCTCTGCCCCCAAACCCAGCCAGGTGGGCCCCGACCTGTTCTCTAAGACACTACCCAAGGGCCAGCTGACCTTGGAGAAGCTGAGGAATAGGAGTGGAATTGCTGGACCATCTAAAAAAAATGAACAGTAATATATTAATATCATCAAGAATCCAGTAATTGTTCAAATACTGCAGTTGTCCCATTTCTAAAATATTGGTTTAAATCTAGGTTCCCATAAAGTCTATATGGTACAAGTTATTGATGTCTTTCTCTCAACTTTTAACTATCAGTGCCCCCTTCCCTCCTCCCGCCCCTTACAATGTATTTGCTGGAAGAAACACACACAGGCCATTTGTCCCATAGAGTTCCCCACAGTCTGAAGTACGGCCGTGTCCCTATATCCAGAGGCCAGAGGCTCGATATGATCCAGGTTCAACATTTGGGAAGTTACTCCCTGGGGCTGGTGTGCTCCCCTGGGTGGAGACACACAGTGAAAGCAGCTTCGAAGGCTAAGCCCCTGGACACATTATTTCATTTAAGGGTTGCAAAATAGTGATGTTCTATCATTTCTTTCTGCATGAAATAGCTGAAATATGTTTAACTGTGTCTGATGCCAGCTGGGTACTAGACTTTTGGGGAGGATCACTTCATAAATTACATAATTGTCTAGCAACCATGTCGTACACCTGAAACTAATATAAAATAATATTAAATGTCAACTATAATTGAAAAAAAAAGAAAGAAAGAACTGAAATACTTTTACTAAGAGAAACTTCCTCCCTCAATTATTTGGTTAACTGGAGTTAACTTTTATAAACTATATTAAAAAAAAAAAGTAGATCAGTGCAGGATTCTTTCCCCTGTATTTACAATTTCACCATAATGAGTTACTTCCTTAGCATCTCCGGAAGAAATAAACAATTCTTTTAAAATCATGAACTTGCCAGAACCGGTTTGGCTCAGTGGATGGAGTGTCAGCTTGGGGACTGAAAGGTCCCGGGTTCCGTTCCAGTCGGGGGCATGTACCTTGGTTGTGGCACATCCCCAGTGGGGGGCGTGCAGGAGGCGGCTGATCGATGTGTCTCTCTCACCGATGTTTCTAACCTTCTATCCCTCTCCCTTCCTCTCTGTAAAAAATCAATAAAATATATTTTAAAAATAAAAAAAAATGCATAAAATAAAATCATGAACTTGTCGATGTACATATATTTGAAGTCTCACAGCCCGCTGCTATCACACTTAGGATATTTCTAAGCATTGTGTTTCTGGCTTAAATTTAGGAGACGAGGGGCCACAGGGAAAAGCTGAGAGAATGCTGACTTTCTCTGGAGTCAAACTGCCAGGGGTGGAGTCCTGGTTCCAGCACTGAGCTCAGTGACCTGGGTCAGGTTACTTAACTTCTCCTCCTTCTGTTTCCTCGTCTCTAACACAGGGGAATGGCTGGCAATAGCTGACGTCTATTGAGTGTTTACCATCTTCCGAGCACGGTGCTAAGTGCTTTAGTGACATGATGATGATATGCAGTCTGAATGTCAGCTCCATGAGGTGGGAGCTGTTGTCATCCTCCCCATTTTAGATGAGGCGGAAACTGAAACATAGAGTTCTGGAGCAATTTGTCAAGGTTACACACCTAGAAAGTGGTGGAGCCGAGACTTGAACCCAGGACAGCCAACGCCAAAGCTTGCTGCCGTCCAGTGATTCTTGTGAAGACTTGAGATGGTGATGATCAATCACTGTATTTCTACCACATACCAGGCATCATGCCAGGTACGTGGCCTAACTCCAAATGCCTCGAGTTTAGCCAGCACCCTATTCTTACAGTGCTGGCCTCGAGTGGGTGCATTAGTGAGAAATGTCAGTGGTTGCAAGCAAACTCAAAGGTGAACACGGGCCAAATAAATAAGGTTTAAGTTTCTGTGGGCCGCAAAAAAAAAAGCTTCAATTCTCATAGAAACGTAGGTTTATTTCAATAGAGACATGCTGAATACAATAAGGGCTGAAATAACTGTGTAATCGTTAACATAAAATAATAGAACATTTTAATAAACATTAATATTTTTTCTTGAACATTAACTTACCAGACACTGAATATCTGCACAAATTAAGAAGCGTAACGCAAATAAACCTATTTTTCTTATTCTCTGAAAGCAAAATATTTCCTGTTGTGCACACCAACCGAGTTAAGACTAATAGCAATCGGCTGCTAAAATATTCACTGCTAGTATTAGTGGAGAGAAATGGTGCGCCTGTGAGTAAGGCACGTGAGGGAAATGAATGCAACACGATTATAGTAATCAGTCATCAGCAAACGTTGTGGTTCGTTATTAATAATTATGTATAACAAGATATTGTAAAAATTAAATTATAAAATTTTTATTAAAACATTTTTTTCCCAGCGGAGACCGGTTTGGCTCAGTGAATAGAGCGTCAGCTTGCGGACTGAGAGGTCCCAGGTTCGATTCTGGTTGGGGACATGTACCTTGCTTGCGGGCACATCTCCACTGTGTGGCGTGCAGGAGGCAGCTGATCGATGATGTCTCTCTCTCATCGATGTTTCTGACTTTCTATCTCTCTCCCTTTCTCTCTGTAAAAAAATCAATAAAATATAAAAACAAACAAACATTTTTTTCCATACTGTTATATAGGCTGTGCTGCAAAAATACTCACTATGGGCCACATGCGGCACTCGGGTGCGAGTTTGACAATACATTGTACTTGTGTTAGAATTTTCTGTGTATGTGTACCCAACTCTACCCTCACACCTCATCCCTGGCTGGGATCTCCAGAGAGCAGGTAGAGTCTCATTTCCCTTGGGAGTCCCAGCCAGAAGCTCAGAGAGGGTGCTCAGAATGTGGATTCCAGGGACAGTGATTCATGGGCAGGGGGCTGGGGGGGGGTTCTCTTTCCTGGATGCTGTACTATAAGCCATTGCTTCCTTGGCCATCTGCTCTCCAGGCCACCTTCCTCCAGGCCACCAAGACCTGCGGGCCCCGGAAGGAGTAAGAAAGGAAGGGCCCATAGCTGGGTGGAGCAGAGGAGTAGGAGAGGTTGAAGACACTTAGGATGAAGGAGGTAAAAAGCACTCCTGTGCAAACAACACAGTTTTGGTGCTCAGGTCTGCCATTGACTATAATGGGTGGTCCCTAAAATGAAAGTTTTGTGAAGGAGGCATCAGGGCAGGGATGAGTTCAGGGTCAAGATCCTTAGGCAATGCTGAATATGTGTTCGCCTGTTGGGGCAGCAATCTATGGCTGTCTTCTCCCACCCCCGTCCCACCTCTTGCCCACTCAGCTGGAGTCCCTCTGGCCAGCTTGCATGCACACTCCTGTCAGGGCTTTTCTCTAGCTAGTGACTGCTTAAATACCTGTCACCCAGATATCCACTCAGCTACTCCCTTGCCCTTCAAGTCACGGTCTCAGCAAGGCTGGCCCTTGTCCACACTATTGAATGCTCTAATTTTCCCCCAACCGGCCTCCTCATCGCCCTTGCCTGATGCTACTTTCATCTTTCCTAGAGATGTTACTTATTTATCTTGTTTTGTCCAATGATATACCCAAACCTGCAGAATAAAGCCTGGCATGGTGGGTGCTCAAAGGGCATAAGCTGCAGTGAACTTGTTGAGCTGGATCTGGAAGGAACCTTGGTCATCTGGTTGTTCCTAACCAGCTGTGCTTTCAGAGCTGCCTGCGTAACTCGGTAAATACCCCGATCAGAGGCCCTTCCCTGGGCCTCCGGAGAAGCTTGAGAGGCTCCTCGAGGTTCCTGACATATAAAACCCCTCCTCTGGTGCAGTCCCTCACTTAGTGGGATTTACCCAGGCTCCCGGAAGGGCTGCCTTACTCAAGATCATAGCGTGGTTCGGGCACCTGAGCCAGCAACCCGGCAGCCCTCTCCCTCCAGGGCCCTTGCTAGCTCTTCAGGAAGATCTGGGGCACCTCCTAGTGCAGTGCAGGGACCCTCGGTTCGGAATATCAGTTATCAGACAGAGTGCCTGGTGCTAGAAAACTGTCTGGTTTTCTCCTAGCTCAGTTAGCCTAGCATATAGTTGCAATCAAGGAATGTTTGTTCTTATTACTTACTGTCACAGTCTTGGTAAGCAGAGATGGGACTGTGGCCTAGGTGATCTTTTATTCCATTTACAGTTGACATATGATATTATATTAAATTCAGGTATACAACATAGCGATTAGACATTTATATCCGTATGAAGCGAAGACCCAGAAGTCTAGTTCTCATCCAACATCAGACATAGAGGCCCCGCTGATCTTCACCTCCCAGTCTCCAACAAGGCTGAGCAGGAGCAGAGCTGGAGAAATCAGGAGCTCACACAGGACTCTGCCTTCCTCTTTATTTCATTACGCCCTGAGTTTCAGATCAATGTCCTGTGGGGGCTACAACATTGGGTTTGGGGCCAGTTGTTAAATGCTCTGTGGCCTGAGCAGGTCTCCTAACCATTCTGAGTCTGTTTGCTAATCTGTAAAATGGGCTGGCTCCCAGGATCGGCATGAGGCTTCCACTTGATAATGTGCCTCTGGGAGCCCCGGGTAAACCACAGATCCTCATGCAAACCCAAGTTTATCACTGTCATCCACCCTCTTGCTTAATGCCTCCTATGGCCTCTCAACTCCTCCCTTCCCCCTCACTTGATCTGGAAGCCACGCCCCTTTCTACCTTGGCTCCAGCACCACTTTCCCACTCCATCTACAGCCACTCCTCCCTACACACCCTTCACTCTGGCCATAGAGTTAGTCACCACCCTGAATAGGACATATCCTTTTACACCTCCGCACCTTTGCACAAACGGTTCTTCCTGCCAGGAATACCCCCCTCCCTATATCACCTGGAGAATTCCAGCATCATCTGCCTCCTCAGTACCCTGCTTCCTGGTCTTTCTATACCCAAAATGGAGTCAAATGGGTTAGATCCTGGCTCCACTACCTACTGGCTAAGTGACCTCAGGCAAAGTGGCTTAACCTCTCTTAGCCTCAGTTTGCTCATATGCAACATGAAGACAACAACAAGACCCAGCTCTCTGGGGCATTGTGAGGATGACCTGAGGCAACACAGGCTTGGTCCCTGATGTTCTTAGTGTTCTCATCTCTATCTCCTCCTTTGAGCTCACCAGGGTCTCTGCCCCCAAACCCAGCCAGGTGGGCCCTGACCTGTTCTCTAAGACACTATCCAAGGGCCAGCTGACCTTGGAGAAGCTGAGGAATAGGAGTGGAATTGCTGGACCATCACCAGATTCTATGTTTACTTTTTGAGAAAACACCACACACTGTTCTCTAAGTGTGGTGTGGCTGCACAATTTTACATTGCTATGTATGAGAGTTACATTGTCATGTATGAAGGTTTCATTTCCTTCACATCCTTGTCAATACTTGTTATTGTCTGTGTTTTTTATTATAGCCAAACTCATGGGTATGAAGTGGTATCCATCTGCATTTTTAAGTGCCTATTGGCCATTTGTATATATATATGTGTGTGTGAATATATCTATAGATATATATGAGAAATATCTATTTAAATCCTTTGTCAATTTTAAAATTAGGTTGTCTTTTTTATTGTTGAATATTTTTTAATTTAATAAATTTTTATTGTTCAGATTATTACAATTATTCCTCTTTTTCCCCCCCATATCTCCCTTCCACCGGGCTCCCACCCCACCCTCTGCCCTTAACCTCCCCGCCCCATTGTCCTCATCCATAGGTGTACAATTTTTGTCTAATCTCTTCCTGCATCTCCCTCACCCCTTTCCCTCTGAGAATTGTCAGTCTACTCCCTTTCTATGCCCCTGATTTTATTATATTCACCAGTTTATTCTGTTCATCAGATTTTTTATTCACTTGTTTAGATTCCCTTGTTGATAGATATATATTTGTTGTTCATAATTTTTATCTTTTCTTCTTCTTCTTCTTCTTCTTCTTCTTCTTCTTCTTAAAGAGTATCTTTCTGCATTTCATATAATATTGGTTTGGTGCTGATGAACTCCTTTAGCTTTTTCTTCTCTGTGAAGCTCTTTATCTGCCCTTCAATTCTGAATGATAGCTTTGCTGGGTAGAGTATTCTTGGTTGTAGGTTCTTGCTATTCATCACTTTGAATATTTCTTGCCATTCCTGTCTTGCCTGCATAGTTTCTGATGAGAAATCAGCTGACAATCGTATGGCTGCTCCCTTGTAGGTAATTAACTTTTTCTCTTACTGTTTTTAATATTCTCTCTTGGTCTTTTGCTCTTGGCATTTTAATTATGATGTGACTTGGTGTGGTTCTCTTTGGATTCCTTTTGTTTGGGGTTCTGTGCACTTCCTGGACTTGTAAATCTATTTCTTTTACCAGGTGGGGGAGGTTTTCAGTCATTATTTCTTCAAATAGGTTTTCAGTATCTTACTTTCTCTCTTCTGCTGGCATCCCCATAATTTGGATGTTGATATGCTTGAAGTTGTCCCAGAGGCTCCTTACACTATCTTCACATTTTTGGATTCTTTTTTCCTTTTGCTTTTCCAGTTGAGTGTTTTCTGCTTCTTTGTATTTCAAATCTTTGACTGATGTTTGCATTCCTCTAGTCTCCTATTAGGTCTCTGTATAATATTTTTTATTTTAGTCAGTGTATGTTGAATTTCTAGTTGGTCCTTTTTCATATCCTTGAGGGTCTCATTAAATTTATTGACCTTTTCTAGGAAATTCTTGAAAAACCTTATAACCGTGGTTTTGAACTCTATACCTAGTTGTTTCTTTTCCTCCATTTCTTTTGTTTGTGATCTGTTCCTTTGTCTCTACATTTTTTGCTGCTTTCCTGAGTTGGTAGAGTAGCTTTGTTTGCTAGTTGTCCTATATGGCCCAGTAGCTCCACCTCCCCAGTTACCTAAGCTGGACACTCTTGATGCACCCCTTGTGAACTGTGTGTACAGCCTTGTTGTAGTTAAGTCTTGATTTTTGTTGGTGTCACTGGGGGGAATTTACCCCCAGGCCAATTGGCTGTGAGAATCAGCTGTGTCTAGAGAGAACTCTCTCTCTCTCTCTGAGGGAGAACTTCTGTTCTGGAGTCAGCCTTATTGTACAAGACTTAAAAATTGCAAAAGCCTCTGTGTTCAGCTTGGATGGGGCAGAGTCTCAGGGCTGAGCAGACAGCCTTAGCTTCCCATCAGCCCTGCCCTATGAGGCCCCTAGATCTCAGTGTCCCTTGGTAATTACTGCAGCCTCCTTTGCACGCATTCACGAGAGTGCCTTCAGACCTCTGCCTTTCTTGGATCCCCTGAGTTTCCGTGTGCTCTGGGGACCCATATGAGTCTGGGTCTCCAGGGTCTTGCCCAAAACTGGGGTTCAGTGCAGTTGGGAGATTCTGTCTTCCTCCCGCTATAGAAAGCCATTGGCACAATCATCAGACTGTCCTCTGCATGCACTCATGCGTGTGTGCCTCCAGACCTCTGCCTTTCATGGCTCCCCTTAGTTTCCGTGCACTCCTCCATTTTCCCAACAGTCCAGACTCCCCCCCGTATGAGTCTTGCCTGGAACTGGGGTTCAGTGCAGTTGGGAGTTTCCATCTCCCTCCCAATAGAGGAAGCCAGCCAGGCCCTCCGCCGCCTGTCCTCTCCACATGTGTGTCTCCATACCTCAACTTTTTGCAGCTCCTCTGAGTCTCTGTGAGCCCCTCTCTTTCCTTCTAGTTGTAGAATTTCCACTCAGCCAGTTTTTCTGTGGTTCTGGATGATGTCAGTTCTATCTTTTAGCTGTAGTTTTGAAACTGTTGTGTGAAGCAGCAGTTTAGGTGTTCACCTATGCTGCCATCTTGGTTTCTGTATTGTTGAATTGTTGAGTTATAAATTGTTCTTTATATATTTTGGTTGCTAGGTCTTTATTAGATATATGATTTACAAATATTGTCTTTTATTCTATTGGTTGCTTTTTTCATGTTCTTGATGGTGTCCTTTGAAGCACAAATTTTTAAAATTCTGATGATTTCCAATTTTTTGGTTGTTTGTGCTTCAGATGTCATATTTAAGAAGCCATTGCCTAATCCAATGTCAAAGAGAGTTTTATAGTTTTACCCCAGACATTTATGTCTTTGGTCATTTTGACTTAATTTTAGTTTAAGAGTCTAAATTCATTTGGTTGCAAGTAGATATCCAGTTGTCCTAGCATTGCTTATTGAAAAGATTATTCTTTCCTCATTGATTGTCTTGGCATCTTTGCTAGAAAAGCAATTACCCATAAACATATGGATTTTTTTCTGGACCTTCAGTCTATTCCCTTGATCTGTTATATGTATCCAACGCCAACACTACACAGTACTGATACTTGATACAGAGTGCACTGCATCAAGTGTAAATCAGGAAGTGTGACTCCTCCAACTTTTTTCTTTTATTTAAAGATTTGTTTTGGCCATTCTGAAGCACGGATTACTTTTATAGAAAGAAAAAAATATTATTACTATGAACAAAAGCCTACGTTTTCAATTCATTATCACCCAATTGCTACCTTCTCCAGGGAACTTTCTCAGACTCTCTATTCAGGATCTGCCTTCCCCTGACAGTATTCTCCTGGGGTTGCTTGGATCACCAATCTCAAAGACAAACTCTTTGAAGGCAGAGATCATGTCTTATTTACTTGAAAGTATTTCCTAGGGCTTCTGGCATAGAGTCTAGTATTATGATAGGGCTGATATAAATGCTGAATGAATACATCACTAAATGAATGCTATTAAGTCAATCATATAGGTCATAGTCTGATCAAAACCTGGGCAAACATCCACCAAAAAAAGAAGAAGAAGATCTTAGGAAATGCATTCATGGAATTCATGGCTACACCTCTATAGACAAGTGTAGTCATGTGCTGTTTCCTCAGCTTATGATAACCATTGTAAAGCTTGTCAGTAAGAGGGAAGAAATGTGCCTGAGTTATTGGAGGAATTATGTGTGAATTGCATACTCAGGCAGTTCCACAGCCAGGGCCCAGCTTCAATCAATACTGTAACACAATGACCGAAAGGTCTTATCAAAGCATCAGACCTTGCTTAAATAAAAAGATTATTAGCCTTTGAATTCACACTCTAAACAGGCTCTTAATTAATCTGCTAATGATTTTTGTTGTTTAGAGGAATTAACGCTAATCCCAGAGCTCCATGCACATATTTGTCCCTTGAATAATTGAAGGAGAGCTGGGGTTTGAGTTCCTGCCCTCAGTCCCGGAGTGAAGACAGCACACACACACCACTCTTCTGGGTCCGGGGCCAAGTGCAAGGTCGCACGGTGGGCCCAGAGCTGGAGAGCAGGAGTCATTCTGCCTGGGAGGCAGGGAGGTATCAGGCCACATGAGACCTTTGAGCCAAGCCTAGGAGCCTAAAGAGACAAGGGGAGGAGGGCACAGTGTTCCAGGCAGATTAACCACTGAGAGCAAAGGCATGTTCCCAGGCGCACACTTGCACCAATGCACACGCATACACTCAGGTGCATCCTTCTCCCACAAGGGCCCGTCAGAAACTGTCTGGAAAATGATATCATTGTGTCTGCCTGGGTCAGTCTACAGCTTAAAGCCCCACCAGGCCATAGGTTCTAGCTGTTCTTTTCTCAAGAGGGCACTTAATGTCTGCCATTCTTTGCTTTCCTTCCCATCGGGACAGGCCCTATCTTTGCCTCCAGGCTGGGCATCCCTTCAGGGTCCTTATTCACTGCAAACTGTGGTACTAATCCCAGAAGGCTGGATGTGAACTGGCCAGAGGTCACTGGTCATGATGAAGCTCCTACCCACAACTGGTCCTTTGACTGCCCAGCCAAGTGGTGGGGCAGAGAGAACCTCCACAGCACTGCAGGCCACTGACTGGGGTGCAGCTTTGACCAATATTTAACACATTTCTTTTTTAAAAAAATATATTTTATTGATTTTTTTTATAGAGAGGAAGGGAGAGGGATAGAGAGTTAGAAACATTGATAAGAGGGAAACATTGATCAGCTGCCTCCTGCACACCCCCCGCCGGGGATGTGCCCATAACCAAGACACATGCCCTTGACCGAAATCAAACCTGGGACCCTCTAGTTCACAGACCGACGCTCTATCCACTGAGCCAAACTAATCAGGGCTAACACATTTCTTAGAAACATTCTCAGTGTGCTTTCATCAATCAATGATAAATATTTATAGGTCATGTACCTTTAAAAACAACATATTTTATTGATTTTTTACAGAGAGGAAGGGAGAGGGATAGAAAGTCAAAAACATCGATGAGAGAGAGACATCGATCAGCCACCTCCTGCACACCCCACAGTGGAGATGTGCCCGCAAGCAAGGTACATGCCCCCGACCGGAATAGAACCCGGGACCTTTCAGTCCTCAAGCCGAAGCTCTATCCACTGAGCCAAACCGGTCTCGGCAAGGTCATGTATCTTTAAAATCTTTTAATTGGAGTATGAAAACATACATTAGTATGTATTACAAACAGACAGCCTGAGACATTTTCACCAACTAAAACACACCCGTGTAGCCAGAACCCTGAGCAGGAGACAGAATGTGACCAGCACCCTGGAACTCTTCTTGTCCCCCTCCCAGTCACCACCTCCTTCAAGGGCAACTGCTGTCCTGGCTTGTGACAGCATAGATCAATTTTATCTGGTTTTGTACTTCATAAAAATAGAATGATATAATACGGACTCTCTTGGCACTTACCCTTGAACAAATAGTTAGTCAAAGACTCAAGAGAGAAAACGAGAGGGTGTTTGAAAGACTGGCTCTCGGCCTGGCTGGATAGTTCGGTTGGAGCCCTGTCCCAATCCACCATGGTTGCAGGTTCGATCTTTGATCGGGGCACATACAAGAACCAACATAATGGATGCATAAATAAGTCTCTGAACAACAAAATTAATCAATCAATAAGAATTTAAATAAAAAAAGACTGGCTCCTATGAAGATTAGGGACCCACAAATGTAAAATGAGGGTCTGTGAGGTCCCCGGGAAGGTGTGGGGAGGGCAGGTGGCCTCGTGGAAAGTGCTCTGGTCTAGGAGTCAGGCGCTTGTGTTCAAGTTTTATGTCTGTTCACAGTTTGCTGTGCAACCTTGAAAAACCTCTTTGCTTCTCTGGGCCTCAGCTGCTCTGCAGGGTTGGAGTGGTTAATCGTTTCCTACCTCTTCACCAGCCCCGACGCCTCCCGTTATCTATCCCCACCCCCATTGCTGCCATGGAGGTCATGCTTTGAAAAATGTTGCCGACTGAGCAGACTGCATGTAAGTAATGATTAATTTGTTTCCCCATTTCTTGTTAACGGAAGATGTATGAAGCCGACTCAGATCTGCTGGAGATATCGAGCAGTGCCACCCTGGGTTGATAGAATTCCAGGAAAAGCAGAGACTCTTTTATGGCTGAGTTACTCGATTGCAGCCTTGTGTCAGGCAAATGCTCAGAGCCCGGTGCACCCAATGAATCCTAACAAACAGCTTGAGAACCCCCATTCCAGCCTTCATGCAGCCCCAGGCCCAGAACCACCGACAGACAGGCAATCGCTAACTTTCTTTCGGCTCTGGTAAGCCAAGAGTCTGGGGGTTGCCTGCTCCCCCTGGAATTGACTGCAGAGTTGTGAACCTGCCCTCAACCCCCAGCCCCACTTTGGACCCTTTACTCTGAGGGAGGGGAGCCCTGTCCAGCCCTGCTGGCCAAATCCTGGAGGCCCAGAGGATTTCCTATAATAGGGCTGTCTCCTATTGCTTCATGAGGCTACTTGGAACCAATTCCTGGGGCACTGTGATAATTGCAACTCCAGGCAGTCCCCACCATCCTGGGAGAGGAGGCCAGTGTTCCCTTTTTGTACCCCTACCAGCTCTCTACTTTCCAGCCCCTACCCCATTTCTGTCTATGACCCAAGGATGGGATGAAGACGGCTTGAGGACAGGAATTGTGCTTGCTGCTGGGGGCAGGGAGGGAGGGAATGGATTTGGTCAAAGAGAACTTCTTGGCAAAGAGGACTCAAACATGGACATGGAGTGTAGGCAGAGCTGTGTGGAATGAGGTGTTCTGGGGCAGGGGCGTTGCATCTGGGACAGTCTCCATGTGGTATTCTAGGCAATATGAGTACGTGCAGGGCATCCATTCTAGAGGAATGAAGTAACTGGAAACCGTCTGGGATGATGAGTTGGAAGGGGAGAGGGGTGCAACTAGTGGAAGATGGGGGAAGTGTGCAATGACTTGAGTCTTCGAAGAGCCTGGAACTCGATACAGACATCTAGAAGCGTTGGTTGGACATGTGAGCATGACTGGAGCCGGTCACAGTGGATGGTCAGTGTAGATGACCCATTTCCACTGTCTTCAAGGTAAGCTTCTGGGCTCTTGTACAGCGAAAAATGGTGGAAACTGAGAGGTGTGGCCTGAGGTGTCACCTTGTGGTAAAAAAGTGCTTGTCTGCTAAGAGAAGTGAATTCTGAAACAGCGTGATAGACGAGACCGGTGGACTGTTATTGGAAACCCCACATGAGCAAGTGCTATGGCTGGCACAGCTCTAGAAAATAAGGGTGAAGAGTCATGATCTCTGTCCCCCAAACCTCGGAGCTGATGTTGTGGTGAAGACAGACCATGGAAAACTGTAAAGACATAGAACCTGAGAAAGGCTATGACGAGGGGGTAAGGAAGTGCCTAAAACCAGTTGTGTCTGAGATGCATTTTTGACATTTTAAGACTTTTCCATGAAGTCAAAGAGAACTTCTTGGCAAAGAGGACTCAAGCATGGATATGGAGTGTAGACAGAGCTGTATGGAACGAGGTGTTTTGGGGCAGAGGTTTAAAGATCCTGTTAGAATCCAATGAAAGATTAAAGTTACGGGCTCTCTCAGAAACACACACACACACACACACACACACACACACACACACACGCATGCTTCTCAGGTATGGCAATAATTAAAGACATTGAATTCTGGGTCAAAGATGATGTATCTCAAGGACAAGGACCCCAGCCAGGGCACAGCCTGCTGATGGGTAGTGGTTGCAAAAGTGTGACTCTTGTGACAGGGTTAGGCTGCTGGTAAGAGAAGGAGGTGGGCTTCAGCAGGAGTGACTTCCCTGAGACCGAGCTGTGCTGAAGGTGTGGCTGAAGTGGCTGTGGGATGAGGAACCAGGCGAGGAAGGCAATGGTGGTGAACACCTGAGATGGTAGCTGGGGAGGTTTGGATCAGGAAGGCGGTCCTGGTGAAGGCAGTGCAGTGGAGAGGACAAGTGCATTGGTTGCAGATGTTTGAGCTCCAGGGATGGTTGTTATCACCTCAGAGATGGCCTGGAACTCAGCCTTCAGCAGTGGCTTCTGAGGGATGGGGATGGGGAGGGTCAGCATTCCCCCGGGAGCTTTCTCAAAGTGAAGGTGTCACCCCCTCCCCATCCTCACCCCTGCCTAACTCAGACAATATGGCCTCCGGGAAGGTGGGCAACTGCATCATGAAAAGCCTTCCAGGTGAGTCTGGTCCGTCCCAGCACTGTGTCTTTCTCCCCCAAAACAACTGCCCAGAAAGGTCATTGAAAAGGAACAAGACGAGGTTCCTCTGAACTAATTAGACCACCAGCAGCTCAACCCAGCCCAATTCAACCAACTGGCTCATCCATTTTAGGGAGTGTCAGTGATGGGCCTGGCCCTGGCCCAGGTGCTGGAGACCCCAAACCCAGCTCTACACCATCCGTGCAGGGGAGGCAGGCCGGAGCAGACATGGCAGTGCTGGGTCAGCTCTGGGACAAGGGCAGTCCTCGTGCTCTAGGAAGGCCCAGGAAGGGCAATCTTGGATCATGAGTGAAGGTGTCTTAAAGGAAGAGTAGATCAGGGCATGAGCCAGCCGGGAGGGTGGAGAAGCCCTTTCAGGGAGAAAAAGCCACCTGTGCACAGCCCGGAGGCATGAGAGGACAGTTCAAGGAAGTGCAAGTAATCGCGAGCGAGTGTGGCCTGTGTAGAAAGAAGTGGCTAAAGAGACCAGGGGATCAGGGGCTCATCTTGCGGGCAGGGGTGGGAGTGGGAGTGAGGAGTTGTCTGGATCTGAGGAGTTGTCCACTGAGATGTGGTTACTCTGAGGACTAGGCGGGTCTGGAGAGAGGAGTCCCTGGAGTCAGGTTGTGGATCAGTCGGCTGCTCTGGGATCTCAGCAGGAGATACTGAAGCCTGAATGAAGAGAGTGTTTGTGGGTCTGGATTCCTCAGAGCCACACCCCAGTGTGCTGACCCTGGCTCAGCGGCCGCAGAGGGGATTGCTTGGGAAACCTTGTCCACCCTTCCCCATCCAAGCTGTGTGCCGTCCAGCTCTTCCCTGCCTTTTGTCCTCTGCTTCCTGTTCCCTCTTTCCCTCCCCAGTCTTCCCAGTGCCCTCGGACAAGCCTTCCTATTTCTTCAGCGTCGCGGTTAACCCATCTCCCCCGCTCCTCACTGCCCTGGAAGCCCATCTCTCCTCCGGGGTGGTGATGGTCCTCATCGGCTCTGCTCATTCATGTTCTCAGTTCCAAAGGCCTTGCCATCTCCATTTTAGTCTCCCTCCCATGGCCACACCCTGGAGCTTGTCTTTCCTAAAACATCTGCTCTCAAAAGCTTGAATGAAACCTTCTACTCGATGGACACATCCCTCTGTGCTTCTGATTCTGACTCCCTGGCTCCCATCTGCCCATCCTGGAGTCTCACTGACCCAGACCTCCAGCCCCCTCTTCCCTACACCCCAAGTCCCTCAGGCCTGCACAGCCTTCCCTGCCTGCCACCCCCACCCAGGTTCCCCTTGTGCCCACTCAGCACTCCTGATGGAGCCGCCACCCACCTGGTTTCGACCTGGGCTGCTGCACCCACCCACAGAGAGCAGCAGCCACTGGAATCCTGGCCTCTTCCCTCCACAGGCCCTTCCCCCACTCTGGCTGGCTCCCTCTCGGTGCTTCACTGCAGTCTTTCAAACTCTCTCCAGGGCCCTCAGCCCCCAGCTCTCCAGTCTCTCTGGGCAGCTGATCTTGCTCCTTATTCACAAAGAAAACAGGAGCCATAACATGGAAATCCCCTCAGGTTCCTCCACCCACCTTCACATTTCCTATCTCCCATATCCCACCTTTCTTCCTTCTTACCACAGCTCGCTCGCCTGAGGGGACCAGCCTGGGGTCTGGACCCCAGCTCCTCCCTCTTCCTTGGACATAGAGCACCATCTGTTCTCCCCGCTCACGCCCCTGTTTCCAACACATTCTTCCCTAGCACCTCCCATAATCATTGAAAACCCCCCTGTTCTCACATCCCATCCACTGCTTCTGGCTTCTGCAACTCGCCAGAACCTGCTCTGACCCAGCCAGAAGCACCTCAACATCTGAACATCAGAGCTCATCTCCAGTGCACCCTGTCTCAGTAAAGGGCAGCAGGGCCCAACTACACACCAGAGTCATTCTGTACTCCCCGCTTCCTCGATTTTCCACATCCCACCCCCACCACTCACCGAGGCTTCTCTTTAATATCCCTGGAATCCATCATCATGCTTGTTAGGTGGCAGGCACTTACCCTGCACATTCTTGGCATGTTATTCTTTCAGGTATCCGTTCAACAAGCATTCCTTAGAAAGGCCATCCTGGGCAGCACTGACCTGACTCACAAGTCCCTTGTTCACAATTCTAACTCAGGCCGTTGCCCCACTTGGCACTTGACTTCTCTCCTCCTAATACCAACAACTGACCTGAACGCCTCCCTACCGTCCAACTCGGTCTCACCACCTACATGCCTGGGGATTTGGCTGTTCCTTCTCAGGCCATCTCTCGCTCCTACTGGCTTTATGCGGACCCGTTAGTGGCAATTACGATGAAGAGTTGTGGCAGCTGTGAAGGCTCGACAGCAGCAGCAGCAGTGATAGGGAAACCATGTGGGATGGGGCTGGTGGAGGTAGTGAATCTATTAGAATTCCCACAGGAATTATTAATTTATGCACACAGTAAATATTTGTGGAGTGCCTATGTCAGGCACTGAGGTAGACTCTAGGGGTACATCAGGGAGCTTATCATTTCTTTCCTTCCAGAAGCTAATAATTTAGAAGGGGAGACAGTCATCATATACATGTTGTCATTATAACCAAGACATGTACTCCACTGGAATGGCACCATGGTACTTGAGCATGTCATAGGGAGGCTTGGTCCTCTCCGAGAAAATGATGGTTAAGCTGAGAGCCAAACACTCATGATGTTATAAGTGAGAGAAGAGAGGAGAGACAAGCATCCCATGTGCGTAGGTCCTGGGGGAAGCAGAAGAAATACATGAGACAGGAAGCCCAGCACAACACACACTTTTTAAAGTTTTAAGGGAAGATAGCACAAAATTCACCTCTTCACCCATCTCAAAGCACATTAACTCAGTGGCGTTTAGTAAAATCGCAATGTTGTGCAACCACTACCACCATCTAGCTCCGGAACATTTCATTGCTCCAAAAGGAAACGCTGCACCCATTAAGCAGTCGCTCCCCACTCCTCCCTTTCCCCAACCCTGAGCAACCACTCCTCTACTTTCCTGTCTCGATGGATTTGCCCGTGCTGGACATTTCATGTACATGAAATCACACCACTTGTGGCCCTTTGTGACGGAGTTGCTTCACTCAGCGTGTTTTTGAGGTGTAGCAACGCTACAGCATGTATCGGTACTCCATTCCTTTTTAAGGCTGAATCATATTCCATTGTATGGACATACTGCATTTTGTTTACCCATTCCTCAGTTGATGGACACTTGGGCTGCCTCCACCTCTTGTCTATTGTGAACAGTGCTGCTGTGAGCGTGTGTGCACAGGCTTTTGTTTGAACACCTGATTCCACCTCTTTGGATACACACCTAGGAGTGGGATTTCGGGGTCGCGTAGCTCTGTGTTTAACTTTCTGAGGAACGGCGCGCACTTTCTGTTCATTCACGTGACATAACTTCAAGCTGCGGTGATAAGAGAGGGGTGAAGATGAGAACTGCGAGTAAACACTCCTTCCTACAATTTACAGTTTCTTTTCACTCAGGTTACCTAAAGTGGAGGAGACCAGGCTGAGAAGGCCCCTTAATAAACTTCCCCACAAACTGAATAAACTGCCCTCCCACCCCCAGCCCCATACACCTCCCCCTGCGTCAGCCCGCCAGGCCAGGGAACTTTGTCAGTTTTGTTCCCTGATGTAGCTAAAGGCCTAGAGCGGTGCTTGGCACACAGCTGGCACTCAATAACTATTTGTCGCGTGAATAGAAAAATACAATGAGCTATTTCAAGTGCCCTAAAAAATCCCAAGGAAACAGACATCCAGCAGGTGGAACCAGAGAGAATGGGCCGTCATTCCAGCCAGAATGGGGGTGGTGGGAGAAGCCAGGGTTTCCCAGAGCCACGAACCACGGGCCCTCAGCCCTTGGGGAAGCCTGGACTCACATTTCTGAACACTCGCCATGGGCAGGTCCTCTTACGTTTGTTCACCCGGAAGCTGGGAGAGCCCTAGTGGCTTTGGATTCCACAGCCAGGAAGCCTAAGAGGAGGCATCCGGGTCCGCCCCAACCCTCTGGACATGCAGGTCTTGCTCCCGTGGTGGCACAGCAGTCCCTCCATCCTGAGGCCTGGGGTGAAGTCCACCCAAGGGGCTCCCAGGGGGCCCCAAAGCGTTGTGGAGAGTGCTGTATTCTCCCTTCCCCCAGCAGAGACCGGAGGGAGGAGGAATGGGTGGCAGCCGAGCGTGCAAATTGGAGGCTGATATTGAATTGCAGCAAAATGAGCAGAGGATCAGGTGCCCCACCTGGACCCACCCCAGAGAATACCAAGGCCTGGGCCAGCTCTCACGGGAAGCTGCCAGGCCCCGGCCCAGCGGAATCATGGTTGAGTGCTCAGGGGTCAGGAGGCAGGTGGCGGGGCGCTCCGGCAGGAAGACACCATTGGTGTGACTGAGGCCTTCACCCCCTGGGCCGCCATCCCTGGCCTGGGCATTCACATTCCACGGAGCGCCTCCTGGGTTCTGGGGGCAGAGCTGGCTGGGGAGCAGAGCCAGGCTGAGACTCTGTCCCAGGCCCCCTTTTCAAGGAGGGGGGGGGCCCAGGTAGGAACGTACCTAAACCAGGATTCTGAGCAAGTCAGGGAAGGCTGCCTGGAGGGAGGCGGGTGAGGGCTGTGGGGCTCCGTTGGGATCCAGGAAGGTCTGAGTGTGAATTATGGCTCAGGTACTTCTTAACTGTTGAACCTTGGGCAAACAGTTCATTCTACAGACTCTTTTGAGCACCTACTCCATGCCAATCACATGTTGAGTTCTGGGGCGACAAAGTTGAATTCAATATAGTTCCTGTCCTCAGAGCTTAAACAAATCACCCAGGACAGCATGAGCCATGCTATTTCGGAGGGGAGGCAGGGTGCTGTGGCACAGAGGGCAAGAGGAGGTGGCCAGCTTAAGGTGCTTTGGCCTCTTTACCCTACTCCGTAAAACGGGGTTGTTTGGTACCCACTTCACCAGGGCGTTGAAATGACGGGGGAGAGAGGAACAGGAGCCTAGCTCGGTGCCTCACACACAGCACAGGCAGGAAGAAGCCTGAGGCTGACAGGGGCAGAGGCCTTGGAGGGACAGGAGGGGGCTCCAGGGTGGGAGGAAGGTGAGTATGTGACATGGGGGAGGAGAGGGGGGGAGAGGGACCCTGCGCAGAGTCTGAAAGGGGTCCTGCAGGCCCCCTCTCCTGTTGCTAGAGCCCACAGATGCTGGAGGCAGGAGCTGGGGAGCCGGGGCGGTTCAGCTGCAACTGTTTTAAGTGGAGAGTCAAACAGGTTTAGGTGACCTTTGTGAGCAAGGTGGTGGGGCGCTGCTCACAACCCTCCAGGTCGTTGCCACCCCTTCTCTGGCAGGACCTGGGTTGGCCAGCCCTGGTGCTCACAGCTCCTCTCCCTCCCTGCTCGAGCGAGTCCTGGGCCAGCTGGCCGACACTCTCCTCTCTGCCCTCCAGGCCTGTTTCCAGGCGGGTGGAAGCCAAGGGGGCCACCAAGTCACCCTCAGCTCTTCGGGGCCCCAGGCTGATCCTCCTCCCCGTGATGTGACAGCGGGGGAAGCCAGGGACTGGAAGGCACTCAGTGAAGGGGGGAGCAGTCCGCCCTCCTGCAGCCTCTTCCTGCCAGCTGGTCTCCTCTCCTGCCAGATCCCACAATGGCTCCCAGGTGCCCTCGGTAAGGAGGCTTTATTGACCTGCAACCGGGGATTCTCCGTGTGCAGAGCTATACGGGACCCCAATAGTCAGCTTGTCCAACCTCCCCCTGTGCACAGACTCTTGCCATAGCTTCCCTGGTGCTTGCTCAGCCTTTTTTTGGGCTCTTTCAGGCAACAGGGAACCCTCTATTCACAAGGCAGAGCTATTAGAAAGGTGCCATGCCCCACCCCCTTACTCACACCTAATCCTTTCAAACGAAGACAAACATGTCCCTGACCCCTCCTCGCCCACCAATGCACAAACACACACTCCCTCTCTGTGCCCAAGCTCTGAAAATCAGCTTCTCTCCAGAACCAGGTCCCGGAGGCATGAGGCCATGTGGCTGCAACCTGGAGCTTGCAGGGCAGGGTGCAGGTAGGCTTGGGGGGACAAGAACTGGTGTTGTTCATTTATTCACTTGACAAACATTTATCGAGCACCTTGATGTGCCAGGCCCTATGCAAGGCACGGGGTGGAGGCGTCGCGTGAGCAAACGCAGACATGGTCCTGCCCTCTGCTCACAGCCCAGAGGAGGAGCAAGAGGCTGAGGAGGTAATTACCAGCCTCAGAGTGAGACAAAAGGTCCAGACAAAAGGTCGGGGCACCCGCTGGTGGTGCTGCCTGGAAGGTGTGTGATGGAGGAAGCCCTTTCCAATAAGAAAGCAACTTTGAAAAACTGCTCAGTGCCTTAGTCCTCTAGGAGCAACAAGGAGAGAAGGCAATGCTTAAGCCAGGATTGAAAGTGGTGTTTTTCAAACTGTGAGTGGCAACCTATTTGTGAGTCATGAAATAGGCTTAATAGTCGTGACCTGAAAAACTCTTTTAGGGCAACAGAAGAGAGGATTATAAAACATCACCTTTAGGAAACACTGATTCGTGAAATGTTAGTTTTGGTTCTATCTTGATCTCTATCGTTCCATCCAGATAATGTTATGAATTGGGATATTAAATGTATTTCCTCTTACAGGTCCTGATCAGAAAGGGTTGATAGTCACTGGCCTGGAGTTGGAGGAGGCATTAGTCACGAGAAAATGATGGTGACACATATACCGCGCTGAGAAAACAACACACACCAGCGCCCAGGGGTGAAGGGGTGGAAGGAGGGCACGCCAAGCCCGAGGCTGCGCTGACCTGTGGGCAGTCGGGAGTATGTGAGGTGAGGTGAGCTCCCTCTGCTGTAGCCCTGGGCCCCACCCTGGGGGTAGGAGGAGATGGCATGAAGCTGTCTTTGTGCCCCTCCAGGAGCCTGGACCTTCAACCTCCCCTCCTCCATGGTCAGAACTGCCTGTCCGTGAGCTGCGCTTAGAGGACAAAGTCAGCCAGTCCTGGGTCGGGGGTGGGTGGGTGGGGGGCGGGGAGGGGGACAGGGGGAGCATGAATCTCTAGACCAGACCAACCTGTATTCATAGCTTACATTCACACTGACCAGCCCTGTCTTGGGAAACCTTCATAACCTCTCTGTGCCTCCGTTTCCTCCTGGGTGAAATGGAGCTAAAACAACGCATCCCCCAAAGTCCTTGTGAGGACTTCGTTTGAGACCCAGAGGTGCCCAGGCCTTCGTCCTCTGGGTTCCTCCTTTGCTTCCACATAGAACAGGGCTGCCAGATTTAGCAGGTAAAAATGAACCCAGGTGGATTTCAAATCACAAATAATTTTTCAGTATATGTACATCCTACATAGGGCTTGGAATTACTTATGCTAAACATTTTATTATTTATCTGAAATTCAAATGACCTGGGCATCCTGCATTTTACCTGGCCACCTGACAAGACAGCCAAGGGCTTGCACTGTGTCCCGGCCCTGCATGGATCCGACACCCTGCAACATTCTCAGGCTTCCGGAGGGGCCCGAGCCCCGGCCCCCCCCCTCCCGCCAGCTGCTGCCTGGGTCTGCCCTCCACGGCGTCCCACTTCACCAGACTGTGGACGGCCCTGTCCCTTCTCCCTCATTCCCCAGTGGTCCGGCCTCCAGGCTGTGATGGGTGACCCACTTTTTCTGACCTTGTGGGGAGAATGGCGAGCATTTGCAGCTCAGCTGAGAGCAGGAAAACACCTCACACCAGCGGCCAGATAGCAGGGGCCCTGAATTCCGTCCTGCTCCCACGTGCGGCACCCTCACTGGCACAGCTCCCCACAGACACCCTCTTTCTGCCCCCACTTTTCCAGGGGCTCAGCCCCCTCCTTCAAGCCACCAGCAAACATCACCCAAATCATCCGTGTGTGTGTGTGTGTGTGTGTGTGTGTGTGTGTGTGTGTGTGTGTAAAAGAGAGAGAGAGAGAGAGAGAGAGAGAGAGAGAGAGAGAGTCCTTTAGCATTCTTTCTCACTGCTCTTCCATCTTGATTATTTCTGAAGGTGAGGTGGTGATTCCTTGTCACAATCCAAAAGTCCTCTTGAAGCTAGACTTCTGGGGTTCTAATTCTACCTCCCCACTTACAGCTGTGTGGCCTCTGGAAAGTTACTGAACCCCTCTCTGCCTCATTCTCCTCATTTCTAAAAGAAATGGGATGTTTAGCTCACAGGGCTGCTGTAAAGAGCAAGGGAGTTAATACATGTAGAATGTCGAGCGCAGTGCACGGCCGAGTGAGCGCCAAGTGCGTGCTAATGTTATAACTGCTACTCGTACCCCATCAAGTGCAAGGGGTACTCTTTTTCCTCCTGTTAACGTCCCTTTCTATCATGTTGTGTCAGAGCAGCTGGGAGTGGTGTCCCCACCTGTGCGTACTTAAACTTGGTCAGGTAAGTTCCCCGCCTCTCAAGCCTACATCCGTTCAACCTAATTGCTATTTAAATGTCTTCAAGGAGGTTACACTGTGGTTTCGCAGTTAAACACGGAGTTATTGTGTACACACAAAGCCGGAAAACAGGAGCGCAGCAAGAATGTAATATTAGTGAAGCAAATAGTTACCATTGAAGAGCAGTTCCATGTTTTCTTGCAAAACAACAACCAAGTGTTTTTATGAAACCTAAGACAGGAGCAGCCTCACAAGTAGATGGAGCTGTGGTATGTTTTATTACTGAGAAGAGGACAACATGATTGCCAGTCACGTGTGAAGCAGGGAAACACAGGCGACCAAGTTTACAGAAGGAGCAGCCGAGGCCCAAAGAGGAATTCTGGAAAGAACAGCGGACAACCTCGTAGAAATGGTGCCTAACGACACTCCTGACGCACAGAGGACGCTGCAGAAAAACACTCGGGGCTGCGGAATCCAAGCAGGGCTTAGGAAATGTGTACTCTGACTGTGAAGGAAACCTAGGGCGGCCATTGACCCTTGAATAACACAAAGATTAGGGGTGCCAACCCCTTGTGCAGTCGAAATTCATACAACTCCTTGCTTCCCCGAACGTAATGACAAATAGCCTACTATTAACTACAAATGGCCTTACTAATAACATAATCAGTCAGTTAACACATATTTTGTATGTTAAGTGTTATATACTATATTTTTACAATAAAGGAAATTAGAGAAAAGAAGATGTTATTAAGAAAATCATATGGAAGAGAAAATACATTTACAGCATTTAAAAAAAATATCCATATGTAAGTGGGCTCATGCAGTTCAAACCCTGTTGTTCAAGGCTCAATTGATTTTCAGCCAATTTCTTTTGCCTATAATTTCCGTTTTCATGCACGCACAAGAGAGATTCTGACTTAAAAACTGAGGTAGAAATAAATAAAAAAGATTTCTTCCAATAAAAAATTGGTTTAAAAAAAGGCATTTTCAGGTCATGTTCCTTTAGTTGCTTTCTAAAATTATTTGTGATTGCTACAAAGTACCATCCTCCCCATTTTTAAGGGCACAGCTCGATGGTATTAAGTACAGTCACACTGTTGTGCAACCATTACTACCACCCATCTCCGAAAGAGCATTTTTTGTCATACCGCGTTAGCAGCGCATCATACGGTTGATGGCATCTTGGACGTCAGAAAGACACCACATAGTGGTCACTGGAGACAAAATGTAGCCCTCCCCTTGGGGCTGTTCCACAGCCTGCCAGGAAGCAGGGCTCGAACCCGAGGCTTGATAGGAACACCTCTGTCTCCCTGACTCAAAGGCAATGATAAGGCCCCGGGCAAGACTGGCATCCTCCCCTCCTGCCAGCCTTGGGCCCAGGCAAGGATGAGGGCAAGTCACCATCTTCCCCTCCCTCTGAATCTCTTCCTTGAGCAGTAGGAATGCCTGAGGTTGGGGAGGGAGGGCTGAGAGCAGAGAACCAGGGTGCCAAGTAAGAGCTGTGCCCTCGAAAAGGCGGGGGTGGGGGGGTGGCAGGTCAAGGGAGGGTCAGCTTTGCCTGGAGATATTGGAAAACTACTGGGTGCTGGACTTAGAGTGGGCATGGACGTGGGGATATGGAGCTCGCCTCCACCCAGTCCTCAGGCCAGCCGGATCCATCTCAGCCTGTCTCAGGGGCGCAGGGGGTATCTTCATTCAGGACACAGTTGAGCATCCACCTGTGTGTCAGGCACCATGCTAGGCCCTGGAAATTCACCAGAGGACAAGCCCCATGAGAATTCCTGATTCCGGGGGAGAGGAGGGCCGCGATCATTTTCTTCTTTCTTCCCCTCCTCCTTCTCTTCCTCCGCCTCCTCACTAGTAAGGTTCACTAGTCCCTCTATATATTTGGGAGGTGCATTCTCTCAATTGCAAAATACTTCCCATTCATTATCTTGCTCCATCCTCAAAACAACTGTGGGGTGGGCAGCCTTGCTCCCATTTTCCGAACAAGGAACCTGAGGCTCGGAGTGTGACTGGCAGTGCAGGGTGTGGTGGGATGCTCTCCAGGCTAGGCTCCAGGCCCAGCTCAGCCACCGACTTGCAGGGCCACCTCAGATGAGCCACTCACCCTCCCTGGACCTCAATGACCTCTGCGATACAATACAAGGGGTCCTACCTGACAGTCTCCACCGGCCCAGATCTCCATTCCTGGGACTGGGACCGGGCCTGCTGCTCAGGAGGCAGAGCAGGGCCCCAAAGCTAAACCTCCTGACCACACTCCCAAACTGACCCGGCTTTTTCATCCCCAGGAAAGGGAACAGGGCTAGGGGGATTGGGAAGAGCAGGGTGTCAGGCTGGGGCGAGGGGGTTCCCCAGACCCATTGATGGCAGGAAATGGCATTGCCCAGTGCGGGGCTGGGTGGGCACCCAGGCTGGAGAGCCGCCTACCGAGCACTGCGGCCTCCATAAGCCTGCACAGCTCACTGCCTCTCAGAAATGTCCTCCCCAGAGCCCCGTGTGGCTCTGAGCTCCAGGGGGTACCCAGAGTCTGTCCCAGCTTCTGGAACCCTACCATGTGAGTTTGGGGAGACTTATTCTCCTCGGAGTATAAATAATACTATTAATAATAGCTGGTATTAACTGATGGCTTCCTATAGGCCAGGCACTGCTTTGAGCATCGTATGTACATTATTTTATGTAATCCAAACCCCAATCTGATAAGGCCGTTCTTGTCCCCTTTTTACAGAGCTGGATGAGAAGGGGTTCACAAAGAGGGCCCCAGGTTCACTCTGTCACCGTCACCGAGAGCCAGGGTCCCACTGCCACTGGAACCATCCCCTGCCCTCAGGCCGTGGGAGCTGCTATTTGGCTGGGGCTCCAGGGAAGCGGGAGGGGGTGAAGCTAATGACTTATGGGTGCCTGGCTGCAAGAAAACAAGCACAGAAGGAACACAAATCCTTTGTGCCTGGGAAGGTCCGAATACAGCCAACCAGTTGTTTTCCATCCCCCCGAAAGAAGGAATAACTGGAGGTCAGACAGCAGGAAGAACTTCCCAGTCCCTGACATTCTCTCCCCTAGTCAGTTTTGGGTGAAGCAATGCCCCTGCCTTGGCCCACAGTTTGAGTCAGAGAGAGGGGTTTTTGGCAAATCTCCTACCGAATATCCCCATTCACAGGCCTATGGGGGCCGGCGAGGCCCTGGGGCCACAGCCCCGGGGTTAACCGAGGGGACAAACACGGAAAACCAGGGGACGTCAGTCCTTATCTGGAGCTCATTAATGGGGAACATTAGTCAGCTGTGAAGGCCAAGATGGGGTGATAGGCATGTGGTGGGCAGGGGTGGGGAGTGGGGGCAGGGGGAAGCCATAGGGGTGAGGAAGTATTCGTCTAAACTCCACCTCCGCCCCACGTGTCCAAATGCTAGTTGGAAGGCCCTGTAAATGCCCGTGACCCAGCCTCCCCAGAAACCCTGGGAGAGAGAGAGGGAGAGGGAGAGGGAGAGGGAGAGAGGGAGAGGGAGAGACCCAAGCTTCCTGCCTGAGACCGCTGGGCCAGCCCGGGGAAAGCCGGCAGCATGTGGGAGCTGCGGTCCATAGCCTTCTCCAGGGCCGTGTTTGCGGAGTTCCTGGCCACCCTCCTCTTCGTCTTCTTCGGCCTGGGCTCGGCCCTCAACTGGCCGCAGGCCCTGCCCTCTGTGCTGCAGATCGCCATGGCCTTCGGCCTGGCCATCGGCACCCTGGTGCAGGCGCTGGGCCACGTCAGCGGGGCCCACATCAACCCCGCCGTGACCGTGGCCTGCCTGGTGGGCTGCCACGTCTCCTTCCTGCGGGCGGCCTTCTACGTGGCCGCCCAGCTGCTGGGGGCCGTGGCCGGAGCTGCCCTGCTGCACGAGATCACACCGGAAGACATCCGAGGGGACCTGGCCATCAACGCGGTGAGTAGCCCCAGCTGTACCTCCTCCCAGGGCGGAGGGGATGGAGGGAACAGGTCTGAGTGAGGGTCTGGGTGTGAAGAGACAGAGGGAGCGAGGCTGCGGGGGTGGGAGCAGAGGTGCTGGAACCAGGAACACAGCTGGCGCAGGTGGAAGTAGCCACAGGGCCAGCGTGGAAGCCGATAGAAACCCCCCCGGCTTCTGGTACCTTCTGCCCCACCCCCTGCCTGGGGGAGGACTCGGTGGAGGACAGGGTCCCAAAGTAGAAGTGCTTTCCGAGCTGGAAGGAACTTCAGAGTGAGTTCCGTGGATCTTCTGAGGGGAGAAGGACCCACCTTTTCTTCAGCATGTACTGGCCTCATTCCAGGGGCTCCTCACCAGCCTTGCACGGACATCTCGCAACAGCGAAGTAGGGCTGGGTACGTCTTTCCTTAAGAATATGGGAACTGAGGCTCCGAGAGGGCAAGGGCCACGGCCAGGCTTCAGACCCAGGCTTGGCTGCAAAACTCACCCTCTTCCAACCTGAGCCGTCACCTAAGTCTTGTTTTGCAAACAAGGACACTGAGGCTCAGAGAAGGGAAGTGCACGCCAGAAGTTCTACAGCGTGTCAAAACCAGAGAAAGTACCAGAACCCAGGGGGCGGCAGAGGGGCGCTGTCTCTCCAGACCCTGGAGCTCGTGAGCTAACTGCTGACTTCACGAATAGTGGTGAACCCACGTGATGCCGCTGCTCCTCCATGCCCCAACCTGCCCCTCTCCTGAGTCTGGGCAAGGCCTGGGCATCTGAGGGTGAGGGTGGGGAGGAATGGTCTGTGCCCCTCATCAGAACCCTGACTCCTGCCCCCTTCCCCCAAGCACAAGCCCAGATACCAAGTGTCTATTTCGGACCTCAGTTTCCTGCATTTTTTGGCCTGCTCTGTCCCGGGCCACTAGGCCAGAGCTCTGGTGTGTCTGAAGAGTCCTGCACAGTCCCTGTGGCCACCCGCTCCTCTGCATGAGTGGCCCTTTCTCATATGAGGGGCAGAGGTATCCCAACTGGGGAGCTTCTCTCTTCTTACTTCTTCCAAATGGACAATGTGATGGGGCTGGGGGCTCAGGGCTGAGAAAAGCTAGGATGGCCATGGCAGGGGACAGACTGAGGAATGCGACCATTTCCATTGAGGACAAAATTGGTTTAGTTGGCAGCAAGGGGAGGTTCACTTAGCCTGAAAGAGCAACTTCCTGAGAAGAGGGCCAAGAAAGGTTCGGAATGTGACTGAGGAGTCTCCTGTAATAGCAGGGCGATGGGTTACTAAGGGGACAGGGGGCTCTCCGTCTTGCTCCTCCATCATGTCAGAGTTGATCCTCAGAGGGGAGGGTCTGGGAGGTTTCCCCCAAGGTAAGGGGCATGGGAGGTAAGAGCTGTCACAGTGCCTGGTTCAGGGCCCAGCCCCAAAGGGCAGGGTGTAGGGCACAGAATGACAAAACGCAGAGAGAAATCCAGTTTTGGGTGTGGTCCAGTTATGAAATTACCTCTTTGCTTGGCCTCAAGTTCTCTCATTGCCCAAGGCAGGGTCTGATGGGGTCAGAGGCATCCCACATGGGTATGGCGGCATCACAATGCAGGGCTCCAGCACCCTCACCTCAACTTCCATGGCATGTGCAGAAAGCAAATCCACAGGGCAAAACTGAGGCCTGAAATGTAAAGGGAAACAGGCAAGGTCAAAGGAACAGTCAAAAGTTGGAGGAAGCCAAAACTGGTTTGGCTCAGTGGATAGAGCGTCGGCCTGCGGACTGAAAGGTCCCAGGTTCGATTCCGGTCAAGGGCACGTACATTGGTTTTGGGCACATCCCCAGTAGGGGGGTGTGCAGGAGGTGGCTGACCGATGTCTCTCTCTCATTGATGTTTCTAACTTTCTATCCCTCTTCCTTCTTCTCTGTGAAAAATCAATAAAATATATTTTTAAAAAAAGTTGGAGGAAAAAGCCATATGCTAGACTTGTGGGGGGTAAGGGGCACACTAGGACTATCCCCAGACACTAGTCCCTGTCCCTGGGAGCCCTTTGACCATAGGCCTCTGGTTACACTAGTGTTTTATGGCCTAAGGAGAGAGGAAGGCCTTCCTGTTACCTGGCCTAAACTTCCTGCTGTATTCAAACCTTTTATCTTCTTGCTCTTCAAGAAACAGAAATTTTGGCTGAAGCCAGTTTGGCCCAGTGGATAGAGCATCGGCCTGCGGACTGAAAGGTCCTAGGTTCGATTCCGGTCAAGGGCATGTATCTTGGTTGTGGGCACATTCCCAGTAAGGGGGTGTGCAGGAGGCAGCTGATCAATGTTTCTAACTCTCTATCCTTCTCCCTTTCTCTCTATAAAAAAATCAATAAAAATATATTTAAAAAAAGAAAGAAACAGAAATTTTGGCATGTTTGATATGGCTCAGTGGTTGAGCATTGATCTATGAACCAAGAGGTCATAGTTTAATTCCCGATCACAGCACATGCCTGGGTTGTGGGCTCGGTCCTGGGTGAGAGGCATACTGGAGGCAGCCGGTCAATTGTTCTTTCTCATCATTGATGTTTCTATCTCCCTCTCCCTCTCCCTTCCTCTCTGAAATCAATAAAAACATTAAAAAGAAAAGAAACAGAAATTCTGGATTCCCCATCCTTTTCTGCTCACATTGTAGGCACACAATCCCTGCCCCCAAATCTCATGGGCGATGGAGTCCTTTTCCCTACCTCGGGCCAGGGAATCAGGGGCAGTCTTTGAGTCCATCCCTCTGCCTTTGGGCCTCAGGCCCAGGAAGAAGCCATCAGTAGTTTGGACTAAGGTGGCTGGTGAGCCTGGGTGTTCTGGCTCCCAGCCAGCCCACAAACCACGCTGGAGTCTTGACAGGACGAGGGAGCCAGGGCAGGGAGCATGCTCACTGTTTCCCCCTCTCTGTCCTCAGCTCAGCAACAACACGACAGGTGGCCAGGCCGTCACCGTGGAGCTCTTCCTGACCCTGCAGCTGGTGCTCTGCATCTTCGCCTCTACCGATGAGCGTCGTGGAGACAACCTGGGCACCCCTGCCCTATCTATCGGCTTCTCCGTGGCCCTGGGCCACCTCCTTGGGGTAGGTCATGGCCTCAGCCTCACTGTCTACACAGACTTCCCCCCAAAGAAACAAACAAACCCAGAGACTACCCTAGACACAGAGACACAGAATCCCTCCAAATGGCAGACAAAGACCCCAGAGGCACAGATACAGACTCCCTCGAAAGACAGACACACCTCAGAGGGTCTGACTGCCAGATACCCCAGGACAGATATCACTCCAGCCTCAAAGGCAGAGGGCCCAGTAAATATAACATGCACTTAACTTTCTGGGGGGTGGACTCCCTTTAGGTGGAGCTCAAGGTCTGGAGAGGGCACAGGACTCCCTGCCCAGGCCTCCCCTCTTTTTTCTCCCTTCCCCCTGCCTCCCACTGCAGATCCACTACACTGGCTGCTCCATGAATCCCGCGCGCTCCCTGGCTCCGGCTGTTGTCACCGGCAAATTTGATGACCACTGGGTAATGGCACAACCCTCCCGCCCTTCCTCACTTCCCCAGAAATCCAGCGCAGCCAGGGCTGAGGGGAGGGGGCTCCACACCTTCCCCCCCCCCCCCCCCCCCGGTTCCCGGTCAGTGAGCGAGGACCATGCGCTCAGGACGCACGGCCTTTGGGAAGGAGTGAGTGAGGTCCCCGGTGCAAGAGGCCCCTCGGTGCCTTCGGACTTGGTAAACGGTAATCGTTGTGCTGGCGAACACGTTTTCATTTGGCGCTTATCTGCTGCTTAGCGTGTGCCAGGCCTTACTCCATCCACGTTAACTCCTTCGGTGTTCACAGGCCTGCGCGGCGTTAGCATGGAAGGACGCGCAGGCACCGAGAGGGTGGGAAAGGGCCCGGGTGCTCCAGGCAGTGAGTGCGCGCGTTGGGGAGTCCGCGCCCTGCGCCCCCACGCACAGGTCTCCCCCAAGGGCCCGCGTGGTCACTTCTCATCACCGGACACGCACTTGACACCCGTGTGGGCCCCGTCCGCACCCGCGGCGGGAGAGGAGCAGGTCCCCGCGCCCCGCCTCCGCCCCCAGCGCCCTCCGCTTCCGCCCGCAGGTCTTCTGGATCGGACCCCTGGTCGGCGCCATCTTGGGCTCCCTCCTCTACAACTACGTCCTGTTCCCGTCCTCCAAGAGCCTGTCGGAGCGCCTGGCCGTGCTGAAGGGGCTGGAGCCCGACACCGACTGGGAGGAGCGCGAGGTGCGGCGGCGGCAGTCGGTGGAGCTGCACTCGCCGCAGAGCCTCCCGCGCGGCAGCAAGGCCTAGGCGCCCCCCCGCCCGACGGCCCAGGTCCTGCCGGGGCTCCGAGCGCCCCGCCACCCCCGCCGGCCCGCCCGGGGCGCGGGGTGGTGGTGAGCCGGCCGACCCCCAGGCTGGAGAGCCGTGGACTCTCCCTGGCCCCCGGCAGGGAGCTGGGGACCGGGGGGGCCGCGCTGGGAAAGGCGGGCGGCTGAGCGGGCAGAGGAAGATTCGGGAGGGCCCGTCGCCAGTGGTGGGTGGGGTTAGAGGGAGAGTGTGCAGACCCCATCATGGGGGGTCTGGGAATGGGGTTTTGCTCGTGGGCGTGTTCGTTCCCGAATGCCTCTCTGCCCCCAGGTGTAGAACTGTGCCTGCTCCTGAGTGTGAGCAAGTGTGTCTGCGGTGGCGCACGTGTGCACTGGCTGGCGACCTCTCTCTCCTTCCCCTGGACCCTTTCCTCCCTTCCTGCAATAACTCCACTTCCTCGCCTTGGATCCTTGCCAGGGGTCCTCCCCAGGCGCCCTAAGAGTGTGCCCCCTGGAGAAGAGAGGGTCTGGAGGCCACTTTTCAGGCCTGAATTCCCTACCCTGCTCCTCCTGGAAAATTTCCCCCAGCTCAACGCTGGGCTAAAAGACTTGTCAGGACTCATTGCTAGAGGCGGAAAGGTGTCAACCAGAAAATGGCTCCCCCAGAACTGACCTCTGGAAAAAAGGAAAAGTGGAGGCCAAGGACCTCCTTCTGCCCTGAGGGAGGATCTCTCCAAGGGAGGAAGCGTGTGTGTGTGCGCGCGCGCGCGCGCGCGCGTGCATGTGACCAACGTGTGCCTGTGCCCCCACCTCCAGGGGGCTCTAGACCTAGAGATTAGCCTCCCACTGTGACAGAGAAAACAAAAGTTCTTTGTGGGCCCCTGGCTTTTGTCTTGGGAGAGGGAGACATTTGCAACTGGACACTTCTTGAAAGGAGACACTCCATTTCGCAAGTGAGCCCTCTCACCCAGCACACCCTGTGGCTAGCTGAGCAAGCAAGGCACTTAGGCATGAAACCACAGGCACCAGGCAACACCCCTCCGTCACCCTTCCCACCACAGGCCCCCTCCCTCCCCAAGCAGCAACTCTTCCCCGCTCCCTCCCTCCAGCCCCTCCGAAGGGCGGTTATTGTGGAGAGAGCAGCCTAGCACTCTCAGGCCCGGAGAAGGGAAATGACTTGTCCAGGCAGAGGCACGTTTGTGTCTAGAGCCCGGGCTTCTACATGCCCAGGCCAGTGCGTTGGCTCTCAGATGATATTAACTGGGATGAAGTGAGATGCTGCATGTAAAGATGCTGTGTGAACTGTGATTCCTCCTTCCATTATCACTCACTATTGAAATCATTTCACCATTTCTGCTTCCTGGGGCTAGAATGGATAAGGGGCCGGACCCCCTCCTCTTGTTACCTCTTTTAGTCAGTAGTCAGAGCAAAGGAGAGCCCTGAGAACCCCCAAGGTGCAGGCAGGAGGAGCAGGCTTGGGTCGGGCCCCTTCCTGGTCCGGCCTCTTAAACTCTCCTGACCTGAGTGCACGCTGGTTGTTCTCTTCTTTCTTCCCACCACCCAGGCCATCCATTTTCTCCTTCCTCTCCAACCTGCTGCATAGCTAGTTAAGAATCACACCCGAGTACCAGGAACATTTCTGTAATTGTGCCCACGCTGCATCTATCTTTTTTGTCTTCCTTGACCAAAGCTCCCTTTGGGGTCAGAAAAAGGCTGCTCTGGGTCATTGGAGGTGATGCTTCCTCTCCCCACTCCCCTTCTCCCCTCCCCTCCCCCACCAGCCACTTGACCTCATTACAGGGAGAAGAGTCAAGTCAGAGACCAGAGTGACCTCCAAGGCAGTACTCCTGGTAACTGACTGTCCTCTGAAAGTCCAGAGACAGCAGGGCACTGAGCTGTGGGCCAAGCACGGATGTGTCTCAGGCACTTCATCCCTTCCACCTCACCTCAGCCTATCCCTTTAAAGGTACCAAGAATTTCTCTCCATCTGTTTCATTTCCTGGATCTCATCTCCCTCAGAACTAAACGTGAGATCCCCGCCACTTCTAGCCCTGATTGCCCAGGTTAGATTACTAAGGTCAGAGTTCAAAGCAAAATTCAAAGTGATGATGGGATTGGAGGAGAACTGACACCTGTGAGCATCTCTTGTGTCCCAGCCTCTGTGCTGGGTGCTTTAAATGCGTTATCTCACTTAATCCTCCTAAAATTGCCGCAGGTAAGGGAAGGACAGTGGCCCCCAACCATGCGGGTTTTATTTCCAAAATACTCCCTTGTCCCAGCCCTGCGGGATAGGCAGAGCAAACACTGTCATGCGCCGCAAAATGACATGTAGGTCAACAACTCATCACATGTGCGACGGCGGTCTCATAAGATGGTAACGGAGCTGAAAATTCCTATCATCCGGTGACAATCGTAGCCATCGAAGCATCGTAACATCATAGCACAACAATCACACGTTTGTGATGATGCTGGTGCAGACAAACCTGCGCCGTCTGTGGTATGAATGCACAGCACACACAATTACTGGGTTTATTCCATCCTGGTTTGTGTAAGTTCACTCTGTGACATTCACACAACAAGATTGCCTAATGATGCTTTCTCATAATGTATACCCCTCGTTAAGAGGCCCATCCCTATACTGTTCTTCCTCTTCTATAAACTGAACCTAAGAAACAGGTCTAAAGTCGTGGAGACAAGACTTGAACTGAGGCCTTTTATGCAAATCGCCATGATCTTTCAAACAGAAGTCAGAGGAGACAAGGTCTGGTCTGAGGCAAGTCCTAGGCCCCACTTGGAAGCCCCTGGCAGACACCAAACCACGCAACTGAGCCTGGTCAGCCCAACCCACTCACTGGTGGTGGACACCGGGCCTTGGGGAGGGCTGTGGCAGGGCAGGAATAAAATGACGAAGAACACGGGGCTGGTTTCTGCCCTTGAAGAGCACTCAGTGTGGAGGAGGATGGAAGTCAGTCACAGCTCAAACCAGACAGAGGCCGGGCAGTATAGAGGCAGGTGGATAGGTCCCCAGGCTGGGGACAGAGAAGGCTCTGAGCTGAGGGGAGGAAGTAGCTGACCACTGGGTTCCTCCAGCACCCATACCCACGGCCCCACGTTGTGCCAGATAAAGACTTTGCACCTGCAAATGTTGCTTTGATGTTTTGTACCTTTAAGCTGTACATATGCACTGCCCCCCAGCCAGACCTATGCCCTGCAGCGACAGGGCTCCTCCCAGTTCTCTCCTCCTGTCTATCTTCACTCATCTGTGTTGTCTGGCACAATACCTCGCATATTGTAAGCTCAATAAATGCTCATTTGCAAACCAGGGCCGTTTCTTCCACAACTTAGAAATGGTCAGTACAGTCCAAAGTGTCAGCAGGCAGACTGGGGTCTCTGGCACGTCCTGGACTCCCCAGAGCTGCTGTTAGGGATGGTGCAGCAAGGATTTCAAAGCTCAACAAATTGGTGGCAACCTAGCCAGATGAGCATCCTGGCTCTGTAACCAAGGTGGTACCATGGAGAGGGCACCAAGACATGGGTAAGCTGTGTGGCCTGCAGACAGAGGCAAGAGCAGCCCTTTTTGGTCCCCTGTGCTGGCTGTAGCACTGTTGGAAAATCAGGGCAGGAGCCTCCAGGGTCTGGGACAAACCTGTGCTCCACATGTTCACAACTGACCACCTGCTCTTCTCTCCAAACCTGCGCTTCCTACACCCGGACACATTGGCTTAGTGGTTGAGTGTCAACCTATGAACCAGGAGGTCATGGTTGGATTCCCAGTCAGGGTACATGCCCAGGTTGCAGGCTCAATCCCCAGTGTGAGGCATGCAGGAGGCAGCCAATCAATGGTTCTGTCTCATCATTGATGTTTCTATCTCTCCCTCTCCCTTCCTCCCTGAAATCAATTTAAAATATATATATATATAATTTTTTTTAAAAAAAACCACCTGCTCTGTCCTAGCTGGTTTGACTCAGTGGATAAAGCATCAGCCTATGGCCTGAAGGGTCCCAGGTTCGATTCCAGTCAAGGGCACATGCCTGGGTTGTGGGCTTGATCCTCAGTAAGGGGTGTGCAGGAGTCAGCCAATCAGTTATTCTCTCTCAGCATTGATGTTTCTATCTCTCCATCTCCCTTCCTCTCTAAAATCAATAAAAATACATTTAAAAAATAAAACACCTGCTCTTCCCACAGTGTTTTCATCTCAACTGATGATAACTCCATTTTTCCAGCTGCTCAGGTCATAAAGCTCATTCTCCTTGACTCCTTGCTTCGCTTGCCATGTGAGGCTCATCAGAGAGTCCTGTCAGTTCTACCTTCCCAGGAGATCCAGAATCCAGTCATCCTCACTTCAGGTCCAGGCCACCATCATCTCTCCCTGGATAGGTCCCTGTCAGTCCCCCTGCTTCCATTCCTGCCCCTCCAGTCTCTTCTCAACACCGCAGCAAAGGGGTCATGTTGCAAACTTTCAGACCACATCAGTCCTTGACCCAGTGACTTCCTTGAGCTCTAGTGAAGACAGCAGTCCTTTGGGGGTGCACAGGTCTACACACCTCTGTCCTCACCTCCTCAAACTTCCCCTGCTCCCTCTGCTCCAGAAACACTGGCAGCTCCCTCTGCCTGGAATGCTCTTCCCTCAGACATAGGCATGGTTCTCTCCTCTTTCAAGTCTTTGTCCAGCTGTCACCTTCTCTGTAAGACCTACACTGACACCCCTTTACAATTTCAAAGAAACTCCACTTCCACCCCAGCACATACCCTACTTTTCCATAGCACTTAACAGATTTTATTGTGCTATATAATCTGCATATGTCCGTTATTTGTTATCTGTCTCTTTCCATTAGAATATAAGCTCCACGAGGCAGAGATGCTGTCTGCTAGCTCATAGCTATATCCCCAGTGCCTAGAACAGTGCCTGGTACATAATAAGTGCTCAATAACTCTTTGTGGAGTGACTGAATGGCTATTTCTCAACACTGGGGATATGTGCAGCCCCAGGGGCATCACCTCCTGTCAGTCCCCTCCCCACCCCCACCCCCCGAGAATACAGTGGTCCCTGAAAGGAGAGAAGGAGCCTCCCTGAGATATTCTAACTCTCTCTGCCACAAACGGGGAGACCCCTCTCCCAGCCCACAAAGGTCCTGGGGAAGCACTCCTGTGGGGCTGGCAGAACAGGGCCCTGGTGCTCAGAGAAAAGACAAGTCCAGGACACAGGAGCTCCTGTAGTTCTCTGTGACAACCTGGGGACGGAGTGGCCCTCAGAGAGGGGGAAGAGAGGGAAGGATTTCAAGCACAGGCCTAGGAAACATAGCCAGCTGCCCCATCTGAGCAACCCTAACAGCCAGGTCTCCTTCCTCAGCCACACCAGGCCCATTCCTGGTGACACTGTGGGTCCCCTCTCAGGTCACGGTGTAACTCTGGACCTCCGAGCCTGGGTTTCCTCCCACAGAGCTCAGAATCGGATCACACCGTGGAGGCCAAAGACCTTGGTTAGATGTAAAGGGCTGGGCCAAATCCTCAAGCAGGAGCTTCCCCTGGTGGCCAGTCTCCTGTGAGCACCGCTGAGTCCTTCCCGCTCCCAGAGACCTGTGGGCTCATGAAGACAGAGCCCAGAGAGAGAAGACAGGAAAGAACATGGAAGGGTGCAGACCGGAGGCGAGGTCAACAGCCCTGAAAGCTTGTGGGGTTATCAGGGTCCTTGTTCCAGTCCGGGCCAGGCCCACAACAAGCCCTGAGCCCCAAGCCCAGATTAAAACCCTACACACAGCTGCCATGCTCTGCCAGGAGAAGGGCCCCAGGACCCAAGGCAAAAAGGACGGACAGACTTCCTGCCTGAAGAGGAGAGATGTGGGGGAGGAACTGCTCCAGCAGGAAGCACGGAGCACGGACCGGAGGAGGAACAATAGCAGGGTTTCTTTGGTCCCTGTTTTCTTTGGCCTCTTAAGCTGCCACGGAGCCCAGAGCCCGCCCCGGACCTGGGACCTCTAGGCCCTTGGCTTTCCTCCCGGTCCCTCCCCTCAGCCCCTACATGACAGACTGACAGAGGAGCACCTGTTCTTTCCTTCTGCTGCACCTGCCACCTTAGCTCCACTCAGAGCTTTCAGGGGGCTTTTTCAATTATAAGGAACTTTAAGGAACATAAGGAAACTTTACTTAGCCTTACTCTGCGCCAGTGCTAAGTGCTTCCCAAGGACACACAGTGGGGGGGGGGGGGTTGGAGGAGGGAGGGCTTTAGTGCAGCTCCTCTCCCAGGATCCTGAGAGGCATTCTCTGCCCCTCCTCCAAGCCCCGAGGGCGCTCCAGCCTCATTCCCCACGTGCCAGACCTGGAGATAGGAAAAGGGGCAGGCGGGAGGAATGGTGGGGAGCAGCGAGGAGCTCGAAGAGAAGGTGCAAAGACAGGAGGAGCCGTGGGGACTGGAAGAAAGGGTTGCCCAGACCAGGGGTGGGAGGACCTGACTTTGGGAGCACTGAAAATAACCACATGGAAGAGAGACAGACAGAAACCAAGAAAGTCACAGAAATTAAGAGGCAGCTGAAACTGGTTTGGCTTAGTGCGGACTGAAGGGTCCCAGGTTCGATTCCGGTCAAGGGCATGTACTTTGTTGCGGGCTCGTCCCCAGTGGGGGCGTGCAGGAATTGGCTGATCCATGTCTCTCTCTCTCTCATCCATGTTTCTCACTCTCTATCCCTCTCCATTCCTCTCTGTAAAAAATCAATAAAAATATATATATTTTTTAAAAAGAGGCAGAAGAAAGGTGAACTAGAGAGGCTAAGGCTAAGACTGAAAGGAAGCGGGTGAGAAGGGAACAGAGATGGAAAGGAGAAGGGGGGAGAGAAAGAGAGGCAGAGGAGAGGGAGAGAGACTAGGAGAAATAGAAAAAGTCTGAAAAAGAGAGGTGGTCGGGATTGGAGAAACAGACTGAAGGAGAAAGCCAGAGGAGAGGCAGAGAGAGGGGGGACATTCCGGACGAAGGGAGCTTTCAAGGACAATGAGACTAAAGGGGCCGCGGAGAGGAGGGGGCAGAAGCTGGAGGAGAAGGACAGCTGGGTTTAGAGTGGTGGCTTCTGAAAGGAAGGGGGAGAGCCAGGTCCTGCATGGGAGATCAGCGGTGCTCTGCACTCCCCCACCATCACACCCCACTCCAGCGCCCCAAGTCCCACGGCTTCTTTCCTGACTTAAACCTTCCCGTCCCGTGTACAAAGTGACCCCCAAAAAGGCCACGCTGGAGGGGTAGGGAGGGTGGCCGAGCAGAGGGTGCCCCCCCTGGCTCCTCCGTCTCCCCCCAGGGCTGCCCGGTAGCTGCTGGGGTGCAGGAGGGCCAGGCGCGGGGGAGACGAGCCCAGCGCTCGCTTTTTCCCCCCGAACGCCCCCTCTCCAACCCGGAGGCCGGCCCGGGCCAGGGAGAGGCCACGACGGCCGGCCGGACGGCCCTGCACGGCCCAGCCCGCCGCCGCCCCCGCGGCAGGGAGTGCGCGGCGCCGTCCGCGGGGAGCCTCACTGCCGCCCGCGCCCGGGGAGGCCGGGAGGATGCCCGGGGCGCCGGGGGCCGAGGCGGAGCTGGACGCAGGGCCCGCGGCGGGGAGAGGGAGGACCGCGGCGCGGGGAGCCCGGCGGAGGTCGGCGGGACGGGACGGCCGAGCCGCGTGGCGGCGGGACGCGGGACGGACGAGCGGCGCGGCGCGGGGCGCGGGGCCGCCCGGAGCGCACCATG
>JAAGEH010000311.1:4944531-5036950 GCA_011751065.1 Lasiurus cinereus | reverse complement strand
CCGCCATGAAGAAGGAGGTGTGCTCCGTGGCCTTCGTGAAGGCGGTGTTCGCCGAGTTCCTGGCCACCCTCATCTTCGTCTTCTTCGGCCTCGGCTCGGCCCTGCAGTGGCCGTCGGCGCTGCCCTCCATCCTGCAGATCGCGCTGGCCTTCGGCCTGGCCATCGGCACCCTGGCCCAGGCGCTGGGGCCCGTGAGCGGCGGCCACATCAACCCGGCCATCACGCTGGCCCTGCTGCTGGGCAACCAGATCTCCCTGCTGCGGGCCGTCTTCTACGTGGCGGCCCAGCTGGTGGGCGCCATCGCCGGGGCGGGCATCCTCTACGGGCTGGCGCCAGGCAACGCGCGCGGCAATCTGGCCGTCAATGCGGTGAGTGCCCGGGTTGACTGGCCCCCGGGGACGGGCCTGGGGTGGGCCAGGAGGAGGCAGGCCCCGGTTTTACCTCCCCCTCCTGCTGCCCCTTCCTGGGCTCTCTCCCGGGGGCCCCTGCCCCTCCTTTTTGCGGGACACTCCTGCCTTTTTTTCTCCTGTCTCCCCCGCACCCTGGCCGCTCCGGTCTGTTCCTCAGCCGAGTGGCTTCATGGAACCATCATCAGAGAGATGGGGTGCAGTCTTGGCTTCTGCGGACCCTGGCCTCTCTGGGCCTCCTCTTTCCCAGCCGCTACAGGGGATGGCAGTCCCCCACCACAGCAGGTGTCGAGGGATCCCACTTAGAAGGCGTGCGTGTGAACCCCTAATTCTGCCCTCCTGTGAGGGTCTCTGTGGGACAGTGGCTGCTGTTCCTGGCCCCCTGCCGCCGCCCCCACCCCGAAGCCCCAGATTGAGCCCGCCTGTCCCTGTCCCGTGCCAGCTGGGTTCATTAGGCAAACACAGAGGAGGATTTTCTCGGCCATTGTCAAGCCGTGAGTCAGCCGCACTGGAGAGACGAGTTTGAGGTTGGCACCGGCAGTGGCTCAGGCACGGGCGGGCGGGAGCTGGGCCGGGGGTGCCGTGGGCAAACCGGGCAGCTGCTCACAGGAGGGAGGTGACGGGCTAGCTTGCGGGGGTTGGAGCCTGGGCAGAACCGTTGACAGGGCTGTGTCCAACAGAGGCTCCCCTCACTCCCTCCGGCCAGAGGCCTGCACCCAGGCTGTGTACACAGTGTGAAGCATGCGGTCTCTTTGGCAGCTGGCCTCCCTGCCTTGACGTGCACTGGGTGGTGGGCGTCCTCGGAGGCCCTAAACCCGTTTCTCCGGGCCCCTGGCCACCGAGCCGGGAGGCGGGCCTAACCTCCCTCCCTCCCCTCGCAGCTTAACAACAACACGACGCCCGGCCAGGCCATGGTGGTGGAGCTGATTCTGACCTTCCAGCTGGCGCTCTGCATCTTCTCCTCCACCGACTCCCGCCGCACCAGCCCCGTGGGCTCCCCGGCCCTGTCCATCGGCCTGTCCGTCACACTGGGCCACCTTGTGGGGGTGAGCAGAGCTGCCATGTGGATGGGGCTATGGGGAGCCCCTCAGGGCTGGGGCCCGAGAGCAAGTGCCTCTCTGGACCAGTGAGTCCTGCAGTTGGGCCTGAGGTGGGGCTGCTGTGCTCTGTCTCAGACTGGAGCCCCCCTAAACCCTCTCTAGCCCGAAGGAAGATGGGGAAAAGTGGGAGTTGAAGTGGGGCAGGAAACCAAGCCCAAGCTCAGGACAGGGAAGAGAGGCGTGTGCCCAGGGACCTGTGGAGGGAGCGGTCACCAGCTGAAGATCGTGAGGTGGAGATCTGGCCGAGCCCCTGGACTGCTGGGTGACCCTGGGAGAGTTGGGGCTCGGTGGCAGCAGACACGCACTTGGTCCTCCTCACCACCTCCCTCCCTCTGTCCAGATCTATTTCACCGGCTGCTCCATGAACCCAGCCCGCTCCTTCGGCCCCGCAGTGATCATGAAGCGGTTCAGCTCTGCACACTGGGTGAGGCTGGGCAGGGAGGGCCGGGACAGCAGCTGCGGCTCTCTGGCCTTTCTGGGTGCTACGGGCCCAGAGCTTGGGGGTGGGCCTGGGGAGCAGTGGCTGGGAGAGAAGGGGACACCGTAGGGAACAGGATGCAGCCAGGTCACTGGCAGGGGTAGATTGATAGGGACAAGGAGACGCTTGTGGAGGGTGAGGGGTTGGGGGGACTAGGTGTGTCTGTTCTCTAGGCAAGCGAGGGGATCCCCACCTCTAGGTTGATCTCTGAGGATTTTGTCTGTGCCTCTGTCAGTCCTCCCTGATGTCTTACTTACCTGCTGTCCCTGTTGAGGGGTGGGGACAGTCTTCCTTCCCATGGGTCTGTCTCTCTGGACAACCCTTTGAGAGCTCATGGTCTCCCTCCGGAGTCCGGCCCTGTCCCCGTGTGGGAGGGAGAGGAGTTCTGTCCGTCTCTCTGAGGGTCGACATGTCTGTTCCCTCTGAAGCAGTGGTTCTCAACCTTTTTTTAATGCTGTGACCTTTTAATACAGTTCCTCATGTTGTGGTGACCCCCAATCTTAAAATTATTTTCGTTGCTACTTCATAACTGTAATTTTGCTACTGTTAATGAATCATAATGTAAATATCTGTTTTCCGATGGTCTTAGGCGACCTTGCTAGCAGTTTTCAACCTGTGAGTCTGAAGGTTCCTCTGTCTCTCTATGAGGACAGGAGCCCTGGCCTCTAGGGATCTGGCCTGTCTCCTTTGAGGATGTGTGTGTGTGTGTCTGTGACCCAAATCCTTATCATTGGGGTGGCTGTGATCCCAGCTCCCTGAGGTGGGAGAACGTCTTTCTTTCTGGGGGTCGGGAAGTCTGTCTATCTGTCTCTTCTGAGGGTCCATCAGTCTGTCCCCTGGAGGCAGGGGTTGGGGGTCTCTGAGGCCTGGGGCTCCGCCCACTGACGCCGTCTTGTCTCCACCAGGTATTCTGGGTGGGGCCCATCGTGGGGGCTGCGCTGGCCGCCATCCTCTACTTCTACCTGCTGTTCCCCAAATCCCTGAGCCTGAGTGAGCGAGTGGCCGTCATCAAGGGCACCTATGAGCCCGAGGAGGACTGGGAGGAGCAGCGGGAGGAGCGGAAGAAGACCATGGAGCTGACCGCCCACTGACCGCATCAGACAAGGGCTAGCCCCTCACCCCTGAATGGCAGGGGAACCCCTCCTTCCCCACCCCCCCCCACCCCAAAAGAAAAGAACCCATGACAGTAAAGCTTTCTTCCCCCACAGCTAGGTCCTCTGGGCGAGGGAGGAGGCTCTCGCTCCCCAGGCTGCAGTTAGAAATGGAAGCCAGAACCCATGATGGGACAGCCCTGGGGTGGGGCCAGGGGCTGGGGGCTGAGGGAGAGGGAGGTCCGCTGAGACCGGGCAGGCTGCTGCCATGAGGTCAGCCCTCAGAGTGTGTGAACACGGCACTGAGCTCACAGGCCGCCCCAGGGCCAGGCCAGCCCGGAGGGGCCTGCAGGCTTCCCTCCCCACTCTCCTCTGCCCCTCCTCAAGAGCCAAGAGGATCCCAGCCCCTAGGATGGCAGAGGCTGACCCTCCCCAGAGCTCCTAGGGAGGGAGCGGGACTGGCTCATTCAACGCTGCCTTATTTATTTCTGCTTCTAGGTGCAGGGGCTAGGGCTGCTGGTGTTCGGAGGGGGGGCTTCCCAATAAACCGCTGATGTTCGTGTTCTGCCTCGTCTCTCCCAGAAGCCTCTCCTTGAGATACTGGCTCGTCACTGCCCTTCTTCACCATCCCACACCTTCCCCCTGGCTCCACAGGCCTCTGTGGAAGGACAGGGAAGCTGAGGCCCGGGGAGGGTGGGGGAGGAGGGTGCCTAGAGTCAGATAGGGGGTGGGGAGAGCAAGAGAAGGGAGTGGGAGAGGGAGCGAGACCAAATATAGAAAGCGAGCTGGAGGTCAGGAGGAGGCAGTGTAGGCATCCTCTTCACTCAACCTCCTGCCTACCCGCCCCTCCCGCCTCAGCTATGTCAACTCCCTGCCCCTTGAGGAGGGTGTGCCAGGCAGGGTGGGAGAGAAATGAACCAGCCTGCAGCCCCTTGAGATGCCAAGGGGGTGACGAGCCAGGTCTGTCATCAGGGAGGAGGCACAACCTGGACTCCCCTCTCTGCCCCTCCGTGTTCTAAAGAGGAGCCATGTTGGGAGCCTGTGCTCAGAGACAGCAGCTCTCCCCTGCCCCGCCTCTCTCACACACACACTCACACACTCTCACACACACACACACACACTCACACACACAGACTCACACTCACACACACACACACACTCACACACACACACACACACACACTCACACACACTCACACACACACACTCACACACACACACACACACACTCACACACACACGCTGCCCTGGCCCAGCTCCTTTCTGGTCTCCCCTGCCCTGCCGCTGCCAGCCAGTGTCCCCACCATCTTCTTCGCTGGGCCTGCTTCTCTGCCCTCGCTGGCTCTTGTCCCCTTGCCACGGACGCTCCTTCGGGAACCTCCTTCACCAGCCAAGCCTCCGTCTGTTAGGCTCTAAGATGAGGATGAATGCTGCTTCCCTCCCAGGTTGCTGTGGGGATCAGATGATTCCTAGGACCCGCTGCTCACAGTGGGGAAGGGTGGGGTGCAGAGGAGCTGCTCAGGACACGGCCCGGCATCAGAGTCAGAGGCTGCTTGGGGTCCAAGTCTCGATGCCTCACGTTGGGTAACATAAACCCTCTGATTTTAATGACCTCCCCTGTAAAAGGGGGCTCCTTGTACTCACGGGTGGCTGTGAGGATAAAATGAGACCATGGATAAAAATAAAGCCCTGGTGCAAACAGGGCCAGACACTGCAGGGTGAGTGCTCAATAAACAAACAAGTGTGAAGAGAAACAGCCTGTCCGCATCTGGGGCCCTGGCCACACCCCAGGTCCGGCCTCTGCTCTCCTGGGAGTGTTTGGACCTGAGCTCCAGCTTTAATCTTGTGTGGGAAACCTTGCTCCACAGTCTCCAGTTTTGCCTACGAAGACGAGGGGCCAGGCGGGCTGGGAGATGGGCGGGGAAGAGGTGGGAGAGTCTACAGGCCCTGCTGGCAAGCATCAGTCCCGGGGGCTGGGGTGAGGGCGGCAGAGTCCCCAGTCCTCCTCCACACTGGAGCCTAGTATCTGTGAGAGGGAGCTGCCTGCCCGGCCCGCCTCACCAGCGTGCAGTTAACGCCAAAAGCCAGTTATGCGTGTGAGAACCTGTGGGAAGGGGCGGCCAGCCCCGGCCTCCACCCAGTCCGGGCCGCAGTGCCAGCTCCGACCAGCAGAGGGGGACCTCGTCCACCGAATGCACAAAACAGCTGCGCTTCTTGCCCGCGAATTCTGGGTCTGGGCTCCAGACGTGGGGGATGGAAGACATGGGGAGTCTCTCAGGCCTGGGTCCCTTGGGGCCACCAGGAAGTAGCTGCCCTCACTCCGCTATCCGAGATGCGATGCAGAAGAGAGGGAGTCCTTTCCCACTCAGTCTCTCCGGAAGACGCAGGTGCAGGCACAGCCGGGCCGGGGAGGCTGGCCTCTCCCCCAGCCCAGCAACTTGCGTTCCTTTCTCTGACAAGTGGGCCTGTGGGGGGCAGACACCCTCAGGGCGGGGTGTGGCACCCGGTCCCAGGGAGTTCCCGGCCCCGCCCGAGGGAGAGGATCCACCTAGGCTTTGGACGGACAAGCCGCGGCGGTCCGGACCAGGGGCCGGCAGAGGGCGCTGTGCTCCGTGGTGGCTGATCCTCCACGTGCCGCCGGGTCCGGCTCACAAAGCGGCGCTGCAGGAGCCGGCACACGCCCAGCCCGCACCTCCACCCTGACCTTCAGCTGTGCCGAGGGGCTGCGTCTTCCCGGCAGGGGCTGCGCGCTCTGTGGTGCATGTGACAGCCTCGCCCATCCTCCCCCACTCGTGTTCCGGCTCCACGTGTAATCCGAGAGGCGCACGTGTGTCACACCCAAGCACACATGCTCCGTCACCCCTGCGAAACCCTGTGCTCCACCTGAGGATGGGACCCCGGAAGAGCCTTGATTCTCCTCTAGGAGGCCTCCTACCCCTCCACTCCCCTGTTCGCGGGGCTGCCAGGTCTCACAGGGGGAAAGGTAGAGTAGTGAGAGGTGGAGGACTGGGGGTGAAGGAGAGAATGGACAGAGGTTGGCTGTCCAGCTGGATGGACAGGAAGGTTGGCGGGAGGGTCAGCTCCACCCCCTCTCTGATCTCAGTTTCCTCCCCTGTCTGCAGATGCGACCAGACTTCCTCGCCTGTCACCTTTTGTGGGGATTGGTGAGATGATGTGAGGGAAGCTATCTTGACTGCTTCCCTTCTGTCGTGTGTTTAATGCCCCCCCCCCCTCTTCTCTCCTGGCCCCATCTCCCCCAAACCCTGGTCCTCAGTCAGAGCTCCCATTTCTCCTAAGCCTGTTCCTCCCTTCTCAGAGGCCCGGGGAGCCGGGAGGCAGGCCTCTGGGAGGTGAGGAGCACACAGCCCCCTGACAGGCAGCTGTAGGCAGCCAGGTGTGGGCCTGGGCAAAAGGCCTCTGAGTAGGAGCGACCTCAAAGCACGGCGCTCAAGCCAAGGACTGGCTGGAACCGGAGCAAGTCCTGGCCAATGCCTGGCTGGCCTCGGGGGATGAAGGACCTTGTCCCCGGCCAGGCAGGGCCCCAGGAGGCTGTGTTCGGGGCCAGCCAGAAACCAAGGCCGCCACTGCTCTTCATGCCCCGCCTCCAGGGTCCGGGCCGGTGCTGCTTGTCCTGAAACTGCCACAGCAACCAGGACCCTTCCCACAGGCCCAGTCCTCCAACTGTCTCCCCGGAGAGGGGAGGGGCGTGGCGGTTCTAATAACCAACGTTTCCTCGCTCACAAACTCCCTCCTGGGAATTAGCACGAAGACTCCTTATGAATGACACCTGGGGAGGTGGGGATGTTAACCTCCGTTTTATAGGGAGGGAAGCTGAAGTCACAGCGTCAGGCCCTGGCCAGGAGGGCAGTGCGTGGCGATGCCCACATGCTTTCGCTTGTATTCTCTCATCACCGGTCTCAGCAGATAGGCTGTTCTGTGGTTTGGTGCCTGCTGTCCAGGCACAGAGCTGAGGCTAGGGCAGATGGAGGGGCTGGCAAGTGTCTTGTCCCCAAGGGAGGGAAGAAGAAAGATGCCCTTGAGGTTCTTTGGGACAGCCTCCAGGCAGAGAGCCCACCGAGGCAGGCACGGAGGAATGTCCCTCATGCCGCCCCGGCCTCCACTCCTTGACTCGTCATTGAAAGACTCCTCTAGGCCAGGAGAGCACAGCAATCTGTGCTGGAACAGAGGAGGCGGGGAGGCAGCCACTGGCTTTGCTCAAGCCCAACTTCTTCTCCACGCAGCTTGCCTCGCCTCGGCTGGAAAGGAAAATCAGGGCCGACTTCGTGGAGGAATCGGACTTAAAGTCTTTTAAAAAGAGACAAAGAGGAAAGGCATTCCAAAGTCACAGTCTCTCCACGACTTCGAGGTGACCAGGCACGTCAATGCAGAAGCCGGGAGAGGGAGAAGGGCGAACCACGGATGAGACTGGGACCAGCAGAGAGATGGCCCCCCCTTATTCGGGTGAAACCCCTGATTCGACAGAGAGAAGGGCTGCCTCTGCTCCGGGGCACAGGGACGCCGGTGAGGGCATGGGCAGCCACCCGCGGGTTTGTGGCTGGGAGGGTGAGAGGAAGCATTGCCTGCTAGCGTGGCTTTCTGGGTGGGACAGGGGGCGAGCTGATCTGCTAGAAGAGCGGGGTACTTGAATGGCGTGGGGAGAGTTGAAGTGGGCCTTGGAAGAAAGGGGAGACAGCAGCCAGGAGTGGTGTAAGGGGGGCAGAAGAGAGGAGCGACCCCTGCTGAGGCCAGAAACCCTGGACTTGTCATGGCAGCGGTCTCCAGCAGTGCTCAGCAGTGCAGAGGGTGGGCAGAGGGGGTGAGCAGAATGGGAATGGAGAGATGCAGGTGTGTGGCAGGGGTAGGGAGAAGAGAGAGCCAGGACAGGGGGGGCACTAAGGTGAGATGCCAGGGGCATCTGGCTGGAGCAGGTAGGGTCAAGCCAGGATGGCTGGGAAAACAGGAGCGGGGGGTGGGGGGGCAGTTTTACTGACAGGAGATGGGGGAAGGTGGGTGGCCAGAGCCTGTGATCGGAGCTGGGATGTTTCCCTGGAAGATTTCAGAGGCCCAGGTCCAGGTGAGAGTAGGTATAGACTAAGCATAGGCAGCTGAAAGGAAGCAGATAGGAGTCTCCTGCCTCCGGGAGGTCAAGAAGCGGGTGAAGCCCTAGCTGGTTCGGCTCAGTGGATAGAGTGTCGGCCTTTGGACTGAAGGGTCCCGGGTTCGATTCAGGTTAAGGGCACATGCCCAGGTTGCTGGCTTGATCGCCAATGAGCAGGAGGCCGCCGATCAATGATTCTCTGTCATCACTGATGTTTCTATCTCTCCCTCCCTTTCCCTTTCTCTCTAAAATCAATAAAAGCATTTTTAAAAAGCTGGTGAAGCCATAGCCAACCCAGCACTGGGGCCACCCACTCCTCCAGCTTCTTCATCCCCCTCAAACAGTCGATAAAAGCACAGACTCACAAGAAGCAGAACAAGGGAAGCGTTTATTCACTCATTCATTCGACAGTTATTTATTGAGTACCTACTAGGATCAATCCCTGTGCAAGATACTGCATGTGGGGATGAACAAAACTTGGCTCCTGCCTCCCTCAGGAGCTGGCCGCCTCACTGGGGAGACCCGTTAACACCATGGCAACGCCCCAGGATGACTGTAGTGCACTAAAATGCCCAGTGCTGGTGGGAACACACAGAGGGACTCACCTAGGAAAGGAGGAGGTGATATTGAAGCCAAGAAGAGAGAACATCTTCCCAGCCTTGAGATCGGAGCTGGGATCGGAGCTGGGATGTTTCACTGGAAGATTTCAGAGGCCCCGGTAAAGTGCAAGACAAGGAGTGGAGAGGTGAGGGTGAGGGTGAGGGTGAGGGTGAGGGAGGAGCAGGACCCCAGGGGGCCTTGGAGGCCACGCAGGCACATGTGCATGCACGGGGCTCACAGAAGGGGTGGAAGCTGTGAAGTGCTTTTGCAGAGGAGCGGCAGGATCAGATTTGCATTTTGGAAAGATCACTGGGGCTGCCGTGTAGATAATTGGTTGGAGCAGAGCAAGGGGGCAGACAGAACGGTTAAAGGCTGCCGGGCAGTAGGAGTGCAAGAAGAGAGCACAGTCAAGAAACACGGGGCGCTCAAAAGCAGCGGGACCGAGGCCTTCCGCGGTGCGGCAGGGGGGGGAGGGACACGGGTCAGGTGCCTGCAACTGAGGGGGAAGGAACAGGAGGGGTGCGTTTGGGGGATGGGAGAGGAGGACCTCATTTCGAGAAAGGTTTCGTTTGAGGAGCCTGAGGACAAGCAGGGGACATCCGCTGGGCAGGTAGGTATGTCCAGGAGCGAGGCCCTGGCACCCAGAGGTGTTAGGAGGTGAAGACGGGACTATTTTAAGAGCTCGGTAGATCCTTCTGAGGGAGGGAATACCTTTGTTTAGGGCAACGCCTCGCTCTACTGAGAAAGATAGAAGGGCAGAGCCTCGGGCAGGAGTGACTTTAGGGCCGGCACAACCACAGAAAGGGCTCAGCTGCCTGTGTGAGACATAGAGGTATTGTTCTGTCCCTGAGAAGGAGAGCAGCGGGCGGGAGGGGGGAGGGGGGCGGGGATGAGGAATGAGAGAGAGGGAGGGAAGCAGAAAGAGACAGGGAAGTGGGTGTGACTCCAGTGGAAATTTCCGTGGGAAAGCGGCAAGGTGCCCCCTGCCGTGTGTGTCACTTGATCAGCTGTGGAATAACCCGTCTCCCACCTGCCCCTCTGCGTCCCCACAGGCCACGTCCCTGGGAAACGCTATTCACGGCTGCTTTCTGTGAGTCGGGTCTTAGGTGGGGATGGAGGAGAAAGCTTCATTTCACGTCTGGATTTATGGGGTACAGGTAGTGTGAGCCCATCTGGAGGCAGAGGGCTAGGAGAACAGGAGTCCCCCTGTGGTCCCCCCTCCAAATGCACAGGACCCTCTGGGGCAGGCCTGGGGCCTGGGGATGGAGAGGATCTCGCTCTCTCCACGCTGACATCAGGACGTGAGCGTCCTGGCGTCCCAGCACCTGTGCTTTCAGGCCGGGCGCTGCCCGCACACGTTAGGCCTGTTTAGCTTGGAAACCTCCCGGAGGTTCCAGATCAGCACCCCGAGACCGCCCCCGCCCCCAGCTGTCAGGTGAGCTCGGGGTGGACAGGCATGTGAGCCCACACCTCCCGCCCACCCAGACGCACTTAACCCCGCCGGCTGGGCCCCTGCCAGGCCACCCAGCACAGTCCCGGGCAGCAGCGCAGCGGCGGAGCGAAGCCTCCTCCGCACAGTGAGGCACCAGAGCGGCCGAGACCGCAGACCGGAGGCCAGAGGCGAGCAGAGAGGCCCTGGGCAGAGCGGGCGGCAGCCCACGCTCCAGGACCCGCAGGCGATGGAGCCAGGAGGGTGCGGCTTGGCCCGGAGGCTGGGGTGCCGGCTCTGGAGGGCCGTCAGCAAGGCGCTGTTCGCAGAGTTCCTGGCCACGGGGCTGTACGTGTTCTTCGGCGTGGGCTCGGCCCTGCGCTGGCCCTCGGCGCTGCCCTCGGTGCTGCAGATCGCCATCACCTTCAACCTGGCCACGGCCATGGTGGTGCAGGTGACCTGGAAGACCAGCGGCGCGCACGTCAACCCCGCCGTGACGCTGGCCTTCCTCGTGGGCTCCCAGATCTCCCTGCCCCGCGCCGTGGCCTATATGGCTGCCCAGCTGGCAGGGGCCATTGTGGGGGCTGCTCTGCTCTACGGGGTCACACCAGGAGACATCCGAGAGACCCTCGCGGTCAACGTGGTAGGCGCAGGGCGGGGCCACCTGGCAGGGCCAGGACGGGGGAGGGCCGGGGAGGTCAGCACCCAGGCACCTGCTGCCCCCTGGCTGTGCTGGGCCCTGGGACCCAGGGAATCAGACTGTGTGGGGCTTTAGTGCAGACAGAGCAGGGATGGGGTTGTGGACTGAGGGACAGGGGGGAGCAGCCACACGAAGGGGCAGGAGTCGGAGAAGGACCAGCATTCGAGGGCTGGGGTAGCCGGGGAGGGCTGGGGTGGTGGGTGACGGCAGAGCCCTGCATGTACTTCATCTTCCTCCCCACGGTCCCCCAGCACCCTAAGGCCCGTTTCGCCAGCCCCAATCAGATTCCCCTAGTCACCTCCGTTCCACCTGCCTCCCCAAATCTCCTCCTTCCACTCCCACCCAGGTCTCCTCCCAATCAGCTCGCAAACATGCACCCGAGCTTCTCTGGGCCTCCTCTTTCCCACCAGTCCTGAGCCCAGCCACCCCCCTAAATCACTGGCCCCAACCAACCTTCGGGGTGGGAAGGGTGACACCACTTCTGCAGAGAGCAAGTGGCCTGGCAGTGGTGAGATGGGACAGGGAAAGGGCGGGGGCACGTCCCCTGGCAGAGCCCCGCGGACTCCAGGGCCACCCTCCCACCAGGTGCAGAGCAGAGTCTCAGCGGGCCAGGCGGTGGCGGTGGAGCTGGTTCTGACCCTGCAGCTGGTGCTCTGTGTCTTTGCTTCCACCGACAGTCGGCGGACCTCAGCTTCCCCGGCCACCATGATTGGGACCTCCGTGGCCTTGGGCCACCTCATCGGGGTAAGGGGGTGAGGGGCTGCAGGGGCCCCCAAGGCCAGGAAACGTCCCTCCCTGCGTCCCTCATGCCTTGGGGGGGGGGAGGAGAGTGAGTGAGCCCCAGGCTATGTGCCGCAGGGGCCAAGGCTGGCGCTGGGTCTGAACGGAGGCAGCGGGACGGTCCCCGCCCGGGCCTGCCTGAAGCCCCTTCTCACCCTGAACCACCGTCACTCCCCAGATCTACTTCACTGGCTGTTCCATGAACCCGGCCCGCTCCTTCGGTCCCGCTGTCATAGTTGGGAAGTTCGAAGTCCACTGGGTGAGACCCTCGACTGGCAGCCGTGGGTGGGGGTGGTGAGGGCTTCACCAGGGGCAGGCAGACGCCTCCTCCTGCCACAGGCCACCTTGACTCCTGATGGCGGTGTACCTGAGCTCAGAAGACCAGGGCTTGTACTTCCTTTCCTTCTAGCTTCAATCGCCCTGGGTACCTACCCAGTGGGCTGGCTAGAAATGGGCCAGGGCGGGGACCACAGCCTCACGTCCTGGCTGTTTCCTTATCCACTTTCTCCAGCTGGACCAAGTTCCAAACTTGGAGAAAGAACAAGGCAAACAGAAATAGACACACACACACACACACACACACACACACACACACATACACACACACACACACACCGGCAAAGATAGGAACAGCACTAGCCCGGGCTCCCGGCTGGTACAGGGGAGGTGAGAGCAGGGAGGGAGGGGCAGTGAGGAGCCTGGGCCGCCGGGGGAGGCAAGATCGCCCCGAGGGCGGGAGTTGTGGACAGGACTCTTGCTTCTCAGATCTGCCGCCATTTGGACAGGTCCAGGGCTCCTGGCCACCGAGTCAGCACGGGGGGAGCAGGCAGGGGTCCCGACGGCTCACCCCCTTCTCTCCGCCTCCTCAGATCTTCTGGGTGGGGCCCCTGACGGGGGCCGTCCTGGCGTCGCTGATCTACAACTGTATCCTGTTCCCTGACACCAAGACCCTGGCCCAGCGGCTGGCCATCCTCACGGGCACCTCGGAGATGGAGAAAGTGGAAGGCGGGGAGCCCCAGAAAAACGAACCCCAGTCCAACCCGGGGGACACCAAAATGGAGAACGTGTGTCAGATCGCATAGAACGTGGCCCTTGCCCCCGGCTTTGGAGGGGCCTGTGCGTGGGCAGTGTGCCTCGTGTGACCAGATTTCAGGCTTTCTGAGAGGAACGAGGGGTGTTTAAGAGTGTGTAGGAAAGCTTGACCTCTTGTCCCAACAGGGGGGCGGGCAGGGGATACCAGTCCCTCTCCCTGGCATTCCATTTCTAGATGGAATTCAGGGAGCAAATCTGTCCCGCTTCCTCCTCCTCCATCTGTAATGGAACAGAGCAGAGGGAGGCAGGGTGGGGGGGGGGTGTCACGCCTGTCCTCCCTTTCTCTCATCCAACTGGACTCCAGATCCCCAGGTCTTGCACGGGGTCAGGGGAATTAAGAGCCCAGAGAGCCCGTCTGCTTAAGACGGAGGGCTAAAGGGACCTCAGGCAACGCCAACTTCTTACCCCACCCTTAGGGAGGAGAGGCCAGACTTCGCAGAAGACTCAGGGTCCCTCAGAGGGATCTCCGCCCTTCGGTGTGGTTTGGGGTGGCGAGTGGGGGGAGGAGGCTATGGCTCCCCCCTCAGACTGGGGCCTTCTTGAAGACAAAGATAACCTTCCCTATAGATCTTCATTCCTCACTCTCCCCAAATGCTCAGGAGAGAACCCCACCCTTGGGAAGAGCTGACACAGAAAGGAAGCTTTTCTCGGGCTAGCGGAGGGGCAGGACTCAGGCGAGGAAGGTTTGAGCCTGACGGGCCTTTCCCAGGGCAAGCCCTTCCGGGTGTTTTCCTGCCTCCCACCCCCTGTCCCATTGACAGGGACAATTCTGAGAGAAAATGACCCCAGCCCAGCCCTTGGTCCATGTCCTGTCTCAGCCTCATTCTCAAATCTACCAGGACCCCCAAAAGCTGCTAAATAAGTCCCAAGGATGGCAGGAATGATTTAGGCAACCAAGATATTCAATTCAGTGCCTCTGAAAGACGGCCAGAGTCTCAACTGGTCGGTTAATATTTACAAACCGCTATCAACCGATTCTGCCCAGGACCCAGGGTCCTGCGGGACCTCAGCTTCCCCAGCGACTGAATGGGCACAGGCCTCCCCTAGAGACTGCTGTGAAAACAAGAAATTGGAAAATGTTTTTGGAAGTAAAAATGTTAGAAAAACAGAGCCAATAAATGATGATTATTGTTGCTATTACTGTAATTATTGGGTTTGAATACAATTGCTGTTGATAATGGGAGGGAAGAAGGGAGATGGGGAGATGACTGAGAGGGAGAAACAGAGGGCGTTTTTCTCATTTCCTTTGCTCCCGTCATGGGAGCCCTGCCTCCTTTGCTGCTGAGGCTACTGACCCGGGAGCTTTGTATGTGTGGGGGGAGTTTCTGTGGAGCTTTGCGAGGGGAAGGAGGGTGCTGGGGGAGGGACCCTGGAATGAAGAGACAAGCCAATAAAAATTAGTTCTTCTTATCTCTATGGCGCCCATCACCATGGCATTCTGAGATGCAGCAACCAAATCCATAAAATAGATAGGCCTTTCGCTTTGGATAGGTCTCCAAAGGGGCTGGGGCGGGGGAGGGGCTGCCAGTCTTCCAAGGGCCGGGGGACAAGGCCCAGCCTGTGACCAGGGCCAGAGCAGTCCCCAGTCCTCGTGGCCACGGTAGCCGCGCCCAGGGTCCTGTGATGCTGTCAGTGCAGAGTACGGCTCACCTCTCCCCTCGCTGGGCTGCACTCATCCATCTCACAAAAGCGCCCAGGGCTTCTTGTGCCTTTATGAGCAAGGATGGCTGGGTGTGTGTGTGTGTGTGTGTGTGTGTGTGTGTGTGTGTGTGTGATGTGATTGGCTTGCTAAAGGTCACTTGGCTCAGTACCACTGCCCCCTTAGGTCTCCCTAGCTCCCAGCTTAGAATTTTCCAAAATTGTGCACCACAGGGGCTCACCCAGCACCAGGATGGAAGGAAGCAGGAGCTAGAAGGTTGAAGAGGGCAGGGGTGGAGCTCCTGCAGCAGGCCCTTAGGCTCCTAGACGAATTATCTCCACATCCCCAGAGCCCAGGACACACGGTGCTCAATAAAAGTCTGGTGAATGAATGACTGGAGCTGGGCAGCTGGGAGGGAGAGGAGGTAGTGATTGATCAAGAGGAGAATTCAGGAGTCTCAGCTCCATATGAGCCAAGATGACAGCAGGCGAGAGCCGGTGCTTGCCGGCAGGGGTAGCTGGAAGAGGGTGCAGTCACACTCGAGTCCTGCCCTTACTCCAGAGCCAACTGTACAACCTCTGTCCCAGGAACTTTGGGCCAAAAGGGTAAGCAAGGGTGACTGCCTGAGGAGAAAACTGGGGGCTACTTTCACAAATAGTTCTGTGAGGCTGTGCCAGAGCATGGAGACCAGCTTCCGGAGAAGTGAGGAACTAGGTTACAACCTGAGGAGCATCCCAAGTTAGACAGACAGAGGAACCAAAGGTGAGCTTCTCCTTCTCCGAAGCCTTTAATAGGACAGCCAGCCATCTGTTTGGCCGAGGGAAGGGCTGGCCTTCAGGGAGCCAAGTCTCAGCGGGTCCAGCCAGGGGCAGTGGGCTCCACGGTCACAGCGCCCGGCCTCCGGTGGGAGTGGGGAGCACAGAGAGGACAGAGACCCAGCCAGGTAGACCCTTGGCGTACACTCCCTTCCTCCCATTTGTCAGGGGAAGTTTTTAATTAATGGTGTGTAATCTGATCTGGCCCTTCTCCCTGCTGAGCACTGCTTTCAATCAGCAGAGCCATCTGCAATTGCAATTCATAATTCTCCCCAAAGGGAGGGGGACTCCGGACGGGTGCCTTGGTGATTAATACAATTAGCCTTTTATGTTGATGATTGTCTTAGCAGGAGCAGATGATGCCGGCACAGAGCCCAGGCTGTCGCTTCCCCATTGGTTGGCAGGAAGCCCCTCTCCACTTCCCACCCCACTGCTCCCTTGGCTGTAGAGGACAGGTCTAATCTGGAGCCACACTGTGGAAAGGGGAGGGCCCACTAAGGGGCCAGGTTCTGGGGCACATTTGGGCTCCTTGGGCTGAGGGGAGAGGAGGAGCAGGATGATGATCCAGAGACTTAACTTTCCAAGGAAAATCATTTTGACCTAAAGGATTCTTTACACCAAGGTTAAAAGAACAGAACTACTTAAGTAGACCAGAGGTTGAAAGGGTTGAGTTTAAATACAGGCTCAGGCGCTTACAGCTGTGTGCACTTGAGCAGGTTACTTAAGGATCCTGAGCCTCGCTTTCCTCATCTGGAAAATGGAGCTTGTTCCTAAGGGCCTGGAAGAACTACATGGGTATGCGTGCCCTGCACTGTGCCCAGTGCAATCGGTGGTAGTGGGTTCTACCCTTCGCAGTAGACTGCCATTCCCTTTGCCAGAGTCTGGCTGTTTCTCCTGTGGTTTTTAATGCAGCCCAGGCTTAGCCTGAGCAAAGGAGAGAGTCTGTAAGCTTGAGAGTGTCAGGGGAGGAGGGTCCAGAGGAAAGAGGAATCAAGAACCAAACCCGAGAAAGAAACAGGACTCCTTGGAACAGAGACGTGGAGGGCTGCAGTGATGGCAGCTGGGAGCTGGTTTGGGAGATTCAGGGAATGGGGGTAAGGAAGCTGGGTGGGTATAAAGGGGTGAAAAGAAGCAGGACTTGGAGCATCTGGGATCTCATATGGCAGCTAAGTAAACAAAAAGGAGCAGTCACCAGAGCTGAGGGTTTAAGAGGCAGCACAGATCAAAATCTGTGACCCCTGATCTATAATGAGGTCAAGTGATCTGGAACAAGCTGACTGGGTTGGTTTTGTGTGTTTTTTTTGGTTTGTTTGTTTTTAATTTATAGAAAGAGTGGGGGGTGGGGAGAGAAACATAGATGTGAGAGCATATGGACTGGCTGCCTCCTGCACACCCCCTACCAGGGTTCAAGCAAGCAACCCGGGCATGTGCCTGACCGAGAATTGAACTGGCAACCTTTCAGCACACAAGACAACACCCAACCAATTGAGCCACACTGGCCAGGTTTTGATGGGAGACTCTGCTGGGTCAGGAGAGGGGATCACCCCAGTCTCCCTGAGCCCCAGGGCTGCTCTCCAAGATCTGAAGCAACATTCTTCTCATGTTGCTACTTATCACAGGAGATGTTAACCTGCAGCCAGCATCAGGCCCAGCAGTGTCATGGGGAAGACGGAGGGAAAGAGAGAGGGGTGACGTGAAGGGCTAATCAAGATGAAGCATCAGGCCAAGTTGCGGCCACTCTGGCAGCTGGGGTAGGGGGTCCACACAGCCAAGATCTGTAATCATGTCTCAGGGAGGGGCAGCTTGGTCATGAAGGGGAAGTGAAGGTGGGGAGCCCAACGGCACTAATTAATAGGCAGCAGTTGATGGGCAGAAAAGGGGAAAATGAAAAACTGTTTCAGAGCTCTGATGAAGTCAGATAAAGAGGCAGTTGTTGCAAGAGCTGATGGAGCAGGACAGAGACAGAGGTAGGGACCAACAACTCCACCTGCCCGCCGTGGACATAGCAAACAAGGCCCAGTCGGGCGGGCCAGACTGAATTTAGAGGCTGGACAGAGTTGGAGAGTCCGGTTATTGAACACCGGGCTGGAGGGCCTTCCTTAGCCTGGAAGACGCACCAGGCCTTCTCTAGCTGCCTGTTCATCCTGAGATCCAGCTTTCACACGCCACTTTCCAGGCTCTGAAACTCCAGCTTCCTCCCTCCCTCTGAGCTCTCACAGCACTCAGCACCCACCTCCATCCTGGCAACAAACACATTACTTCAGTTATCTGAACACCTCTCCCTGCCAACCAGGAAGACCTTCTTAAACAAAATTATATTTTTAGTCTACTTCTCATCTCAAGTCAAGTCTCCTTCATTCCTGTCCTCTCTTGATTTGGTCCCCAAGCCACGGCCTTCCAGTGTCAGAGGAGAAAAGCCCTCCTCTGGCACTGTGGGATGGGAGCAAACTGGACAAAGGATTGCAATACACTCTCAGCTCCCTGCCCCAAGTATCTAACCATCTAATCTCCTTTGTGCTGAAGCACCTGAATGCTTCCGTCCTATACCGTGATTCCAAAACTCCACCAAAATGTTCTTTTGTTTTGGTCTTGGCCTCACTGATTCACAACAGCTTTTGCCCCCTTCCCTGACTCAGGGGGGGTCACATGGAATGGCTCTGGGGGTCATGGCTGAAACAAACATTGGTCCTACCCTTCACAGGCTTCGTACCAGATGTCCTGGAGCTGAGCCTTGCTTTTCCTATACCTCAGGTTCCCTCAGAGCTGAAGGAACTCCCTGTTTCAATCTCTGCACAGCTACTAGTAAGTAGCAGGTTCCTACCAACAGCATATCTCCCACAAACAGCTAACACTTCCAACTCAAATAACATTGATAATAAGGTGCACTACCACTTTATGAGCCACTAAGAAAGAAAAATCACTGCATTATATTTGTAAGATGTCATTGATTATGAGATATCTCAATTCTCAAAGACACTAAAACATATTTTTTAAGTGCATCTTATGACCAAGGAATGATCATTTCTCCCTCAAATCTTGGCTTTTTAAATTAGAAAAGGGGAACAGAAGGCCAAATGGAAACCGCACTGAGTTGGGGGTGTCTCAAGTCTTCTCCTTCCTCTATATGAATGGATACCATTGCCCTTAGAATCTATTCTGCTTAAATTCTGTTCTTTCTCTACCAGGCTTAGATGCTCTCAACTCATCTGCTTAACTGTTGCTAGCCCAGCTCTTGAAGACCCAGGCCACCCCTCGCTGTGAACATCTCCCCTCCCTCAGTACCAGGGAATTGCTGAAGGGAACCCCACTTTTCTCCTGGGGACAAAACAAAGCACAAGCCAAGACCACCATTTTTGAGGTCATCACCTACCATTCCACCATTCATCCAACCACTTTCCACCCTGCCGGGCTATCTGCCCCAGAGCCTCCAGGCCACGCCATGAGAAGACGCCGAGATTAGTCATTTCCTCCTAATCGGGCTAAAACAGCTCTGTTAAACTGCCGACTGCAGGCAGTTCCCCTTAGCGCAGAGCAGCTGGAAAGGGGCTTAGCTCTTTAATGCTAGCAGCTGTATCTCCACAGTGTGGCTGCTCTGCTGAGGGGCTGGACTCTGTCCAGAAGCATCAAGCGTTTAGCCCCAGTCAATGCATATTAACCTAGGAGGGGAGAGCAGCCAGCTCCCCGGGAGGGGAGGTGGTTCATTTAAGAACCTCCACCCACAGGCTTTGCTTTCCAATGAGGAAGAAAAATTCCAGCCCCTTCGTCTCCCTCGCTCTACTAAAATCTGGACAAGCTGCATCATCTTGAAGGCAGAAGGGCAGGAACAATTCCATTTAAAAAAACTCACCTAAGGACAGATTCACCTGTTACTTTTGACAACATAAAGACTTTAGGCCATTAACCATACTGACTCATTCTCCTTTAAGCTGATTTTCCCCCTCTGAGGCCTTAAGTATTCTTTTGATCTCAGGCATGCACACATGTGGACACAACAGACAGATAACCTCTTCTTGGAGAGCACTGGGCCCTCAGGTCGGTGAGGGCGGAAGCTGAACAGCCCTCAGAAAGCCCTGGCACAGAGCAGGCTGCTGAAGAGAGATCACTCAAAGACTTCTCACGCAAAGCCAGATGGTGAACATGAGTCGGGGTGAGAGCTAATGCCACTCAGGGGAAAAGCCAATAAGCTAATCCGCTGACACGTTTCTAGAAGCAGGCTGATGGCTTTGGTTCAGAGACTTGCCTGTTCTTGGCTCTGAGCTTCAGAGCACACAAGATGCACATGCACTCCCTCCAGGAGTAACCTCACAAACCCACACCAGCTCTTCCTACTCCTTCCACACAGAATGCAGCCCTGGATCACCAAGCACAGGTCTTCCATTCTACCAGACAACCCTAACCCTAAGACATTCCCATCCCAAACGCTTTCCCAGGGGTCTGGGCCTCCCTGCTCTTCCCGAGTCATCTGTTGAGAGTACATAAGCAGATCCACACACAGAACTGAGTGGAATCATTTATGTACCTAACTAGAGGCCTGGTGCCCGAAATCATGCACAGGTGGGATTCCTCGGGGTGGCCTGTGGGAATTGAGCCGAAACTGGGAGTCTTAACGTTGCCTGCCACTCCTGCCTGCTTTTCCTGCTCATCCCAGGCCCACTGGGCCTGTTGCAGGCTCGCGCCCAGTCAGTCCTAATCAGGAGAGGCTCACGCTGCTGCAGCAGCCACAGTGGCACTCACCAGCTGTGGGCCCTGCATCTGGCGCCTGTCCCAATAGAGATTGAGGCGGGGAGCCGGGACGCCATCGGCCCTCCAGGAAGGCTGTGGGCTGCCCTTGCTGGCCGGCCAGGATCTGGATCCATCTCACTGACATTCGCTCCGATTGTCAGGAGCCATCTGGAGGCCACTTTCATATCATTTCTTCTTTGTGGAGCATCTAGGAAGGGCAAGTGGGCTGCAGTGCCCGAGGCTGAGGGTGGCGCTGTTGGGATTGGGCAGCAGTGCCAGTCTGTCGGTGCCTGGCCCATTTTCCAGAGATTGGACCTGCACGACTACTGAGAGAGGGAGTGGCTGCCACCAGGCTTGTGGGCCATTGGGACAGGTTGGTCAGCAGAGTGGCACTCCCACTGTGGGAGCACACTGACCGCCAGCGGGCAGATCCTGCATTGAGCATCTGCCCCCTGGTGGTCAGTGAATGTCATAGTGACTGGTCAGTTGGTCACTTAGGCTTTTATATATAGATAGATAATGTATTAAAAAGTCCACGATGTTGAAGAATCTGAAGTAGCAAGCACCACAGTTGACCTCCAGAGTGTGGCTGCAATCCCCAGGATCTAATCCCAGCCAAGCTATAGACCTGTGGGAATTTGAGCCATCACCTCTCTGAATTTGTCAAATGGGATGATATCACCAATCCTGTCCACCATACGTGGGTGTGGAGATCAAGTAGATGATAAATGAAAGCACTTTGCACACTGTAAACCATCACATTACTTTCCCTAGACGCTCCGGGGAGAATCAGTTCCCAAACCCATCTTCACTGATAACCAGAGAAGGTCTGAACTGGCCAGTGCTTGATTAGAAGTCTTAACTCTCCATTTAAATGTGTCTGAGGCTAGCACACAGATGGTATCCAACTGTGTGAGATGTGCAAGTAATGCTATATAAAAACATGCATTTAAGTGAAGCGGGCAAGACTTATAGAGAAGGTAGACAAAAGGGAAAATTCCTGCTTCCAACTCTGAGTCCCTGAAAAGTGGCCTCCTTTCCCAGCCCACATGACTGCAGAGGAGACAGCTCCCACACACTACAAGGTTATTCCTGGTGATGTCAAGCTGTCTTCCGCCTGACTTCGTGAATAGAAACCGTCAACAAATACAGACTCAGAACCCGAGTCTAATAAGTCATACAGGGACTTCCTGGACTAGGGCCTTCACTTGTTTACAAAATATACCAGCTACAAGGAGATTTTTAAAAATTATTAAATTCTTAGGTTAAGTGGCCATTCTCCAAATCCTGTTTATACTAGAAACACGATGACCAACATGCCCCAAACCTGCTTGCTTAAAAAGCTTTTTGCATCAGTGGCTTCAGCTTCAGAGTCATGACCAAGACTATCATTGATGCACGTTGATCAAGAACCTACTGTGTTATAGCCACTTGAACACTGAACTCTGCCACCCTCGCTTCTCAGATCTGGACTGCACAATGGCTCTCTCCCTGCTCGTGATGAGAGTGAGAAAAGGTGATGCATGATTATGCAAACTGCTTGGTGTACCAGGCACAGCAGTGGGTCTCCCACATGCTTTTCCAACAAGAAGTCATATACCATATGCATATGCATATGTACATGCCTGATTATCGGAAGCTTGAGGTGGGTAGGGAGGCCCTACTGTAACAAAATAAACACACAGCAAGCCTCGTAGCTGTGTTCCTTGCAATCACTCAGCACTACTTGTCATTTTGTGCTATCTAATAATTTAACCATGACTATACGAATTCAAGACCCCTTTCAATGCTACAGGGTCAGTTTATAGGCCCCAAAATGACTATATTTACCACAGTAAATCACCTGAACACCTTATTAGCCCTTGAATCAAAATCAGATGCCTTCTTGCCTTCTATTTCTGTAAGCAATGAATTCACCTTCTTAAGGAAGAAGTCATTAAACATCCAGTAAAAATGCAAATTGTTGCTGCTGAACCAAACTGTGTAATGCTTGCCCAGTTAAATAAATAGCAAACTCAGGAGACTTACACGGAAAGATTCTGGTTATTAGCAAGTGGGACAGTCAAGAAGGAGCATTAAAGAAGGAGCAAGAGAGAGCAGCAGAAAGGGTTGGGAGCAGGAGATGGAGGTGACAGACACTCCAAATCACTGACCCCTCTCCACAGATCTCACACAGGAAATATAATTTAATTAAGAAAGTCCTTGAAAGTGGAAAGTCAAGCTGTTCCACATGAAGTACTGTTAAAAAAGTTGAAGGTGGGTACATACTTCCCTTTGCTAATATCAGAATTATTTTCATGGCCAAGGTCTCGTGGCCTAGCCCAAAACTGAGCAACTGGCTGCCAGCATCTGACACACAGGACCATTTTCTTTTTCGTTAATGGGCCATCAGTTCCTGCATAGGGAAGCCTTGCCTTACTAACGTTCTACAATCCATTTACTTCCTCTGCATTAGTGACTTAAAATGCACCTTGGGGAGATACTACAGAACAGCAAATATGGAGCCGGGCCAACACTAGGCTTGCAGAGACATAAGAAAAGGGATGGCACTTAGGACAAAGTTAAAAAAAAACAAAACCTAACAGGCTCGTGTGTGCAAAGGCAAGGAAGGGGAGAAAGGACCCATCCTCTGTCAATTTGCTGAGGCAGATGGGTCCTGCTGTGAGAGCGGCCACCTCCTGGGAAAAAAGCCAGTAGGTTGCCTCCTCTCTCTGCAGTTACATATTAAGCCTGCAACTGTTTACGTTCAATCTCAGATACATTCTGTTCACCAGCTTCAGAGTTTCCAGTGCAGGTGCCCTCAGTTAATCATCCCAGCTCACTCCAGAGTCACTTCCAGCAGTGAAGGATGTTCCTTCCAGGCAGCCAGCCAGCCAGCCAGCCAACATCGTGGTTTTTTAAAATCTGCACCATTCTGATCCCTAAAGACTTGTTTCAAGTTTGTTTGCTTTGTGTTTGAAGTAGTTTCTTCAAATTAGAGGGTAACAGTCAAAGAAACAAATCCAGGACTTCAATTTGGACAACAAAAGAGACAATGAGAAACAAAGAAACAAACTACTGATGGTGGTAAAGTCTGTGTGGTAAAGGAACGGAGATGAACAGACTCAAAACCCTTAGAGGAAAAAGTAATATTTTCTTTAAAAAGATGTTAAAGGTTACCTTCCAGGACAAGACAACCAATATCATGTTCACTTTGAAAAAAAACTATTTACTTTTTTCCAAATATTATTTCAAATATATATTGTACAGACAAGGGTCAATATGGATCATAAACATTCTATAGAAAAATGCATTTTTATAGACAATGGAAATAAATTTAATAAAAGAAAACTCTCATATTTATCTAGATGTAGCTATGTTACACAGGAAGATTTCAGCATCCAAAGTGCAAAGACAAAATGTGGCTTTTCTTGCCACACAAAATATTGACTATCTCCCCTGTAGCCTACTCTTAATTGTTAGTGGGATGCCAAATAGACAGCACACTGACCTTTATGGCTCCAACCGACAGGCAGGACTCAAACATCAGAATGAATTCGATTTACAAACAAACTGGCCTTGACCCCCACCAAAGCCAAAGTCCAGCCAGAGGCCCATTAGAGATAAATACAAAAAGTGTCACTTTTACAAGGTTGTGGCCACTTAACACTATTAAACCTAATCAATTCAAATTAAAGCTAAGTATACACCCATCAATAGTTTTGTCCTCACCCTATCCCATTTTTATGAAGGCTCCATGTTATAGCTCCAGTTCATCATGGAGAAAGAGGGGATGTCCAATTCTCAGGAGCCATCCTAAATCCTCTGTCCAAACCTGTTTTTACCCTGCCCTCCCACCTCCTACTCTGAGACAATTTTACTAAAAAGGTAGGGCTTCTGTCATCGCCTCCTAGAAATAAGTTCTAAGTAACACCACAGAAAGGTCATTCCATGAGCAGCATTTAGCTTTCAGGCAAAAAGACAAGGCCCTCCCCACCACAGTCCCTCCCAATCACAATGAATTTCATACTGCCCTCTACCTCCACAAAGAGCTCCCATCTAAAAGCTTCCAACGACAGCACAAGGTGTTGATGTTACATTACTTGGAGAGAAAGAGAGGAAGATATATATAGTTTTAATAAAACCCCCATGCACAATTACACTTGATTAAAAGCCTGGAGAATGCTAAAAGTAGTAACGAGTACAGGAGGCTGCGAGCAGAGAGTACAGGTGCGCCCTTCCTTTGCAGTCAGTAAATGCTGGAAGTAACAGGAGACGTGACTTCACTTAAGCATTGGAGAAGCAAAGAAGTTGCCTTGACGTCCTAGGTTTGTGGCAGACTTGCTTTTGCTCCCAAATCTGAAGAAAAAGAGAATAAACTTGAAAAAGTCTTCTGTAAAAAAAAACAGTAAGTGAACAACTATAACATGATGATGTAATCAACTAAAAGTAGAAATTCCTCAAAAACTACTCAGTCATCTGAGATGAGGGGGGAAACTGTAAAGAGGGATACTTATGGCTATAGGTTTCCTTTTAAAGTCTAGTCCCTAGCTAAGATCTAATTCAATCTTTCTTTCAATTAGCTTCAGTATTGGGGGAGAGAGATCTAAGCAGGCAATCCCCATACCTGGGTGTGTTCCTGGTGAGCGTGGAGCGGACTCGCTGCGACAGGGAGCTGGAGGAAGGCGTCTTGAGAAGCTGATGCTCAGGAGTGGTCACAGGTCCCAGAAAACTCACTTCAATCACAGTTAAGCATATTTTTAAAGGAGGGGAGAAAAAAAAGCACCCATGTAGGTGGCCAGTTTTAAGCTGAAATCCCTATGAAGTACTTAAGGCTAGAGACCTAGCAAAGCCCAAGAGATCATGTCTGTCATCATGTAATACACTGGTGATCTTTTGAACTATGAATTGCTGACATTCACTTCCTGATTTAGGCCATCCTCAAACTCCAAACTTCACAAATCTAACATTTGACCACTTGATTTTTAGCTATATTACAAAAAATAATATGCTACCTTATAATGAAAGAACATGTGAGGTTGCCCAGTGCCACTGAGGTTGGAATAAAACCAGCCTCCTACAAACTGGCAAAGCTTTTAAGAAATCAAATTGGTAAAACATATCAAGAAACATAAGAATAAATTATTTATAAATTATTATTACTGTATATCTATATATTTTTTACTTTCCCTATGGATAAAGAACATAAAAATGGTGGGGAAAATCAGGATAGTAGATCTGTATAAATTTTCCTTCAATGTTAGAATTCTCAAAATGATTTTAATTTTTATTGGAGAATATGAATTTCAAATAACTCTAGCAAAGGCAGAGAAAGAGCACCCATGGCCAAATCTGGAGAGGTCTTTTAAAAAGCACAACTTGGGCCTTACCTTTAATATCTGGTGTCTGTGGTGTTGAAAAGGCATTTGAATTTTCAATGGCATGCATGGGGTCAATGTTCTCTTGTTCCACCATCATGAACTGACTCCAGTATTCCAGCGGCAGTGAGAGCAAGCGTTCTACCACCTAAAAGCCACCAGATACATTAGCAAGCTTCCTAATCTCAGGGCTTATCTCTAACCAGTCTCTCATGTTATCATATCACACAAGTTCATATATAAATAGGATTGCCCACCTTGGGTTGACGCTTGATGTCCTGTAACATTGTCACTGGATCAGGATTGGGCACAGCGTGGGCAACTATTGTAGGGCCAAAGACTTTAGCCAGATTGGCAACATCCATTTTAGTGTTTGGGCTCTGAGCCACTCTAAGCAAAAGAACATTAAATTAGAAGACTTGCTCCTCCACTTAAACACAAACCAAAATACAAGTTCTACAAGAAAACAATTCACCTCCCTGACACACAACCCACATTGTCTTCCCTTGGAAAATTCCCTAACTCCCAGAAACAACTTTCTGCTATACTTACCTCTGCAAGTGAATCATAAGGAAAGCTAATGTGTCTCTGTTGGCCTGGGGCAGCTCACCAACAGCCTGGTACATGGCAGCTATGCTGTTGTCCTCATCTGTGATTTCTATAAATGAAAAGCAAGTACCAAGAGGCCTAAAACTGTTTTCCCTTGACAGCAGGTGTCCAAGTTATCGACCACAAAGTCTCATCTATACAGTAAGCTCCTGAAACTTCTGATTAGGTTCATGACTACATCAGACTCTAGGTTCATTAACAAGCAGGATACTGGCCAATAGTTCAATATTAGAAATCAGGACGTTTTAAAAAACCAGCTCTTGCAATTAGAGAAAGCATGTGCAGGAAGGCAGACATACAATTGCTATGACTATAATTATCAAGAAGGTATTTGTTCATAAAACATGTTTATGGGCCTACTATGTGCCAGGTACTATTGGAGGAATTAATAAAAGAGCAAATATCTACTAGGTAATAACACATGTAATAAAATAAGGCAGGCAAGAAGCTAGAAAGTAATGGAAGTTGTTATTTTTAGAAAAGCTGGTCAGGAAAGGGGTTTCTGAGGACAAGATATTAAAAAAGAAACCTGAAAGAAATAAAGAAGCAAACCATGCAAATATTATTTCTGCAATTACTGTGAAGGCCAGGAAGGTTGGTATGTTCTAAGAATTGCAAGAACTCCATTGTAACTGGAAAGCAAAGAAAGAAGGGAAGGGATACAAAACCAGGAGCCAGGCAGGGTCTTTGGGCCATGCTAAGGACTGGATTTTATCCTGTGAATGAAGGAAAGCCACTGAGGACAGAAAGAACATCATATAATTTAAAAGAACCACTCTACTCTACCACAGAGGGTAAAAGTAAAAACAGGAAAAAAAAACAGAAGTTCTTACATCACTCCAAAGAGAGATGCTCAGAGTGGTAGTAGGGTTGTAAATTTTCAAATGTAGCCTATATTTTACAAGATCTTTGCGGACAAGATTTGCCAGCCAATGGATTAAATGTGAAATGTGAGGGAAAAGAATTAAAGATGGTTCTAAGTTCAAAAGGCCAATCTAAAACTTGACCAAACAACAAAAACCTATTAGAGCCCTACTGTTTAGACAGGACGAGAACAGGCCTGGGCAACATGACAGTTATTTATCCATCAAAGTATCTGAATATCTACTATGTTTCAGGCAGTTTACTAGATGGGGATAAAACTGCAAACAAAAAAGTTCAAACGTTCCTGCCCCTTATGGGGCTCACACTCAAGTATTAAGATCTGCTCTTACCTGCTGCTTCCATAAAGGTCTTGTTCAGCCGAAAGGTCAAAAGGGGTTCTTTAAGATTTCGAAGGAAGTCTTTCAGGAAGCTACAGATAGCATGGATGTCATCCACTTTGCTGAGGAGGGGTACAGTTTTCACTCTGAGAAATTTCTCTTTTAGTTCTTTTACTGTCCGGTCGCAGCCTGAGACCCGATACAGGCCTGTCTATTATCGAGATGACACTCTCAGTTAAGAAGCTCCTAAGTGTTAACACAAATAACAAACTCACCCTCTTCCAGGTTCATACTTACCTCAGTCAGCCCCCTCTGTTCTATCTCATTTACACAGTGGACAATAATGGAGGGGATCATTGGAGAAGTCTGGGAGACATAATCTGCCAGTATTCCCTGAAATGGAACGTTTTAAGTTATCACTTTTACCACTTAGAACAGTGTGCAGAACCATTTCTCAACTAATACTCAGGCTGGCACATCATGTCTCCTTTAAATTCCTATTCCCCACGCATATATTAGAACAGAGACACTCAATTATGTTTCCTACTTCCACACCAGGACTGATTTATGGTCAAAGATACCATACTCTTCATGAACAAGTAATAAAACCACTAGCTACAACTGCGTCCTTGTTTTTCTTCTATACAAGGGCATCAGAAAACAAACAATAATGAGATTACAGGTAAGGCCTTTAATATAAACTACTTTGTTGCTTTTAAAAAAGAAAACCTTTTAAATTATTCTTAGTAAGGAAAATAAACACAACTAATTACTTGTGATACAACCTTACCTTTAAGGGAGAACTCCATGGTACTGTATCAGAATACAGAAAATTTGTTTAAAAAAAAAATCTTTGCACAGATAAGAATTCTTAAGATTAGGGAAATAACATTTGATTTGCTGGGGGCTGGGTAGTAGCTTAGTCATTTTGCTTTGATTCTTGCTAATGCTGCTTGTATAATAAATACTTTCTTAATGGATTGAATAGATTTGTAGAAATAAGCAACCTAATCTTAATAGCCTTGTATGGGATATCTCTAACAAAAAAGATATTCACAGATGAACTTATATGTTGTCTGGAATTTGATTCAAAATAATTCACTGGACAAAGCCAAGATATGACTATTGATAAAGCAAGACTGGACATGAATTAGTAATTGTGGAATTTGAGTGACAAAAACCAGGAATTAGTTATACTAATCTCTCTACTTTCGTATGTTTCAAATTTTACAAAATAGGATAGGACGGGGAAGGGAGGAAAGAAGATGAGAAAAGAGAGAGGAGGAAGGAAAGGAGAGAATGGAAACCAGGAAGAGAATGAGGAAGTGTGAGGAGGGAAAAAAGGGAAGGAGAAAGGGGAAAGAAGGATGAGAGGGAGGGCAGGTAAAGGAAGAGGAATTTTGGTCTAGAAAGATTATAAAACAGACTAACCCATAGAGGACTCAACTAAAAGTTAACATTTTATCATTTGTATGCATTACTCATAGAAAACATACTTGGCATCATTTAGAACAAAATTGACATTCAGCTGTGGAAAAGCTAAGCCCTAACACGATGCTTCCCATAGGCCATACCTCTCCAATCTTAACAGGTGTTCCTATCAGGGTAGGAATGCAGGGAAGGGGACAGCGGTCCCGACATTCTGGATGAGAGACAACACGACAGTCTCGACACTTCAGAGACAGCTTGCCAAATTTTATCCGCTTTCCACAGGGAACACAAGATTCGGGTTTAATAACCTGAGGATGAAATGGGGCAGAAGGAACAGAGTGGTATGAATTGGGAAATTATCAACATCATCAACCACTTTAAGCACTTAGCAGGTGCTAAACAACTTTCTAGTCCCTTTCTACACTTATCTGTTTGTGTAATTCTCATAATAATCCTTTAAAGTACCTTGTGTTTTTATTTAAGGAAACAGATGCAAAAAGAGGCTAAGTAACTTGCATAAAGTCATCCCACTAAAAGGGAACAGTGAGTGTACAATAGTGGAAAGAACTTGTTTACAGAGAGTCAGAAAACCTGCATGTTAACTATGCCACTTACTGTCATGTGGCTCAAACAAGTCAGTTAACTCCTCTGAGCCTGTCAGTTTGCTTGGATTTTTACGAGGAAATCAAATGGGACAAAGTTAAAATGTGCTACTATTTAATACGCATAAAACATAAATATATATCGCTAAAAAGAACAAAATGCTTCTGAAAAGTTGCTTTCTTCAAATTTTAGTGTTCCTCCCAGAATGGAAAGCTACACACTTTTTTAATTCAGTAGTGACCCCCGCAGAGTGGGATTGGAAGGAGGAAAGAAATTTAATATTTAACTCTATAATGTTAGAGCAGCGTTTGCCAATCCGTGGTCTGGAAGGTTGGCAACTGCTATGTTGAAGTATTAAAATTTCTTCCTGGTACATATTATTCTTACAATTGAAAAATTATAGGTGCCCCCCAAAAGAAGAAGCAAATCAGAGATTTACCGTCTTAGAGACAAAGTCATGCAGACGCATCCCCCCAGTACTCTGCGGAGTGTTGGAACTGTCTGTCTCAGTTCTTGGCTCCAGTGGCCTGCTGCTCAAGGTAGAGTCACTATTCCAAGGCTGTAAAGTACCTAGAAAGCAAGCAGCTTTAACCTTAAGTATTTTGTTCCTTATGAATTTTAACCCAAATTTCAATATAATCTATAATAAAAGGGTAATATGATAGACTGGATATCTTCCAGACGTCCTTTCTGACAAAGCCAGGGCCGGAGGGAAGCCAGCCCAGGTTCGGGTGCCTGCGGGCTTGTGGGCTGGAAGAGGGAAGCCAGCCTGGGTCCCAAGTGCCTGCCAGCAGCCAGAGGAGGGAAACCCAGGTCCCAGAGGAAACAGGTGCCGGCAGCTGGGACCTACTCTTGCAAGAATTTTCATGCATCGAGCCACTAGTTGATAACCAGTAATCTATAACCATAATCAGAAGTGAATAGCCTTTTATTTCATTGCTGGCTGGTGTGTCTCAACTGGTTGGAGCGACATCCCATATACCAAAAGGTTGTGGATTTGATTCCCAGTCAGGAGACATACCTAGGTTGCAGGTTCAATTCTCTAGTCAGGAGACAACCAACTGATATTTCTCTCTCACATAAATGTTTCTTTCTCTTTATCTCTTTCCCCAATTTCCTCTCTCTCTCTAAAAAAAAAAAAAAAAAAAGTGAGCCCTGGCTGGTGCGCTCAGTGGTTAGAGTGTTGGCCCGTGAACTAAAGTACCTAGGCTGCAGGTTTCCCATCCAGTTAGGGCACTAGCAGGAGGCAACCAATTGATGTGTCTCTCACATCAATGTTTCTCTCTCTCTCCTTTTCCCCCTCCCGGTCGGTCCTTTTCACACTCTCTAAAATCAATGGAAAAAATATCCTCCAGTAAGGATTAACACACACAAAAAGAAGTGAATATAATGGCTACTCCTACACACACACACACACACACACACACACACACAGTATCAAGAATAACAAGTTATGCACTAATGGCATAGGCCAGCTAGCAATCTAAGGTAGAGCTTGATACAATGTGCTGGCTGCCAGCCACAACCCAGCAGACCTGTTTTCCTTCGACTTCTTGTCCAATATGGAACAGTTTCAATAGTGGATGTAGCTTCAATGGGCCCACCATCACTGGGAACAGTCACTGTAGTTTTTGCAACAATGGATTCATTCCCCTGAAACAAAATTGTAATGAGGAGAGGACAAACATTTAAATCTAATTTCCCCTCCACTACAAGGTTTTGGAATGCTTGAGAAATTCCCGAGTCTTTGTCAGGACTTAAGCCCAATCACTATTAAGTTGAAATCTCATACTTTAGGATAGAAATATAGCCCACAGGGGTATACATACAAACAACTAAGAAACAAGCATAAAACTGACAGCTGTTTACTTAAAGTAATCAGACTGATTCCATTCATATGGATGATAAGGACCCTATTACATAAATCCCTTATCAACATCTCTCTCAAAATAACACTTTCAATATTGACTCAAAATTTTTAATGTTTTGGGCCACTAATCTTTGATGTGTTCAAGACCACAACTATCTTGGCCTGACTAGTCTTACCTGGTCTGCTGTAGAGTCAATAGAACGAATTTTCTTTACAGGTCCCGGGGGGCCATCAATGAACTGTCGGCTATTGGAGCGCTAGAGAAGGGGCAAACAGCATTACCTTTAGTGCCAAGCAGATCTGAAGCACAGAAGATAAACTTATTCCATTAGATAACTTGGACCCAAGTCCTAAGATCCAAGGCTATGGTAAATAACAAACAATGTGCTTTCTCTCACTGCCTATTTCCACATGAAGCTTAAGTTGTACCAACACAAAAATGTCTTCCCTTGAAGAAACAAGGAAGCTTTGGAAAAATTTAGATGACAGCACAGAGAAATTAAAGCTGTAATCCTACTTAAGGACGTGAAGTCTTTGGAAACATATTAAGCACCCTAAACAAGCACACACAGACAGATCTCTGCATATCCCATTATACACACATTTCATCTGAAGCTCTTATTAGAGCACAAAAGTCCTGTATAAAAAATCATGACAACTCAAAACAAACTTAAGCATATCCCTTTCCATATGATGAATGAAGTTAGAGCAGTCCAGAATAGTAAAATGGGGCAGGATTCTATCCTGAGTTACCACCCTCAGCAAGGATTAAAATGTGTTTAACAATGGCTAGAGCAACATATCAGAAATGCAGTATTGTGGTAGAATTTCCAAGGAAACTCTTTTATTGTTGTTTTTTTTAAGAAAAAAAGATATAAGGATCAAAAGAAAATGACAAACAAAACAGATTCAGTGACATGGAACCATGCCACAGACTGGGGACTCTCAGAGGGAAAGGGGTGGGAGAAAAAAAAAAATATATATATATATATACACACACACACACACACTAGAGGCCAGGTGCATAAAATTTGTGTGTGTGTGTCGGGGCGGGGGGGGGGGGGGTCCCTCAGCCCAGCCTGCACCCTCTCCAATCTGGGACCCCTCAAGAGATGTCCAACTGCCATCCAGTCAGACATCCCTCACAATTCAGGACTGCTGGCTTCTAACTGCTCACCTGCCTGTCTTCCTGATTGCCCCTAACCACTTCTGGGGCCAGTCTGATCACCCCCTAAACACTCCCCTGCCAGCCTAATTGCCCCTAACTGCTTTCCTCTGCAGGCCTGGTCCTCCCTACAACTGCCCTTCCTTGCAGGCTTGATTGCCCCCAACTGCCCTCCCTTGCAGGCCTGGTCCCTCCCAACTGCCCTCCCCTGCTAGCCATCTTCTGGTGGCCATCTTGTGTCCCCATGGGGACAGAATCTTTGACCACATGGGGGCAGCCATCTTATGTGTTGGAGTGATGGTCAATCTGCATATTACTTTTATTAGATAGGATAGAGCAGTGGTTGGCAAAAACTGTGGCTCGCGAGCCACAGTTTGCTGACGACTGGGATAGAGGCCTGATGCATGGGTGGGTGTTGGCTGGTTTTCCATGAAGGGTGTCCCAGATCAGGATGGGGGTTCCCTTGGGATGTGAAGTGGACTGGGTGAGGGGCTATGGTGGTTTTCAGGCTGGCCACACCCCCGGCAACCCAAGCAGAGGCCCTGGTATCTGGGATTTATTTATCTTCTACAATTGAAATTTTGTAGCCTGGAGTGAAGCCAAGCCTTCTGCTCGCTCCATGGCAGCAGCCATTTCTGTTGGGGTTTATTTATCTTCTATAATTCAAACTCTGTAGCCTTAAGCAGAGGCCAAGGCAGGCCAGGGCTGCAGAAGCTTGGCTTCCTCCATCGCCGGGGGCAACCCTAGCCTTCTGCTCTCTCCAGCTCTGTGGCTGCCGCCATTTTTGTTGGGATTTATTTATCTTCTATAATTGAAACTTTGTAGCCTGGACTGCAGACCTGCAGCTTGGCTTCCAACATCGCCGAGGAAACCCAAGCCTTCCTCCTGCTCTCTGTGGCCACAGCCATCTTTGTTGGGTTAATTTGCATATTTTCTCCTGATTGGCTGGTGGGCATGGCCGGTGGGCATGGCTTGTGGGTGTAGTGGAAGCACAGTTTGCATATTACTCTTTTATTAGATATGATGCATAACCCATGGACACAGACAATAGTGGGGTGAAGGACTGGGGAGGGGTCAATGGGGATAAAAGGGGGCATCTGTAATACTTTCAACAATAAAGATAAATTTTTTAAAAAAGAAATAACATACCCTCTTTTCTCTCTTCTTCAGTTTGAAAGTTTTTATTACAGAAGAATCCCAATCCTGTTGACAATTACACTGTGTTAATTTCTTTCTTTGGTTAGGCCTCCCCTAAACCCTGTGCAAATAAATTTACAGTGAACTTTAAAGGCTTCTTAAGTCAGACTCCCTTAACTTAAAATTTGAGAAAATTGGGGGGAGAACACAAGCATTATAGCTACAAAGCCCTAGTAAGTTAACATGTTTTCTTTCCAAAATTGAAGCTATTATAATAGAATCAGGAATCAATACCACAGAGGCAAGAAAAGGTTAAAGAATCAGCTTCTGTTGTGATTATCTCCAGTGCCTATTCCTTTGTTTCTGGTTATGTTTGTAATTGGTTTTAAAAGAACTTAGAGAATGTTAGGCACTATACTGGTCGTGTTAGATGTGATTCTTTCTCTTAATGGACTGCTATTGTCTAATCATATGCTCTGTACAATATAGCCACTTAAAAAGTTCTAGTTTAGGTTTTACTTCTCTCAATCACCTGGGCCCTAAAAGACATTTCCTTCTGAAAGTTTGTCTTTGACTGTGGTCTCTCTTTCCTTCACTTATTTTAACCATATGCATTTTTAGTAGCTACCTGTGATTTTCTTACTCCTGATAATCTCTGAAAACATAAAATGCACAAACAGTTGTATGAAGCAAATTGCAGCTTAGCTATAGAAATTTAATCTCTCCAATTCATGGTCAAATAATTTAGCTACTGCTTGTTTGATTTAGCTGCAGTTACAACAGATAACATAGCAGAGGTCTAGCTCAAAAGTCAGAAATAGTATGTTTTAGTTTTATTATATATCCCAGACCTATTCTATATCATCCCTTTATTCCAAAAAGGAGATACCAAATATTTATATCTATAAAATGGCAATTATTTACCTAGTCAAACACTGAATTTGGACAGAAAAATCATAGCCCATGTAACAAGTAGTTGTCACTTGTTTGGCTATCATCAGAAAATAAATCTCCAATAACCTCCTGATTTATTATTTGTTAGCTTTCAGTCAGTAAAACAGGTTCTGGTTTCCTGAACATCAAAGATTGAAATATGAGATGACCTTTCATGCAGTAACACCATCAGAAGTTAAGAGAAGGGTGCTGCCCTATAAAAGTAGGGTAATAAAAAGTTTAGACATGCTAACCATTGTTAATCAAAGCATTATATAGTACCTGGAAACTCACCAGTCCTCTGGCTGAAGCTCCAGAGCATTTGTTTTCCTTCTAATTGTGAAGTAAAACTAAGTTTCCCTCTAGAACCAAACTAATTCAGAAATAAGGGACAAATCTATTCTGCCTAAGAGCAACAAATAAGCTCTGACCAAGTAGAGCTTTGCTAAAAAAAATTTTATTGCTAGCTGGGGCTTTAATAAGTCAAGATATAATCAATTAATACATGCAGCTCACAAAACCATTAAACAAATTTAAATCTCATGCCAAATCCTGAATTCTATATCCCCATTTCCAGAAACTAAAAAAATATATAAGCATGTCTCTTATAGTCTGTGTGGATTTATATTTTTAATGCTACCTCAGTATCTATAACACATCAATTAATAACAGTAATAAAGGAATTCCAGAAGGACAGCAGAGATATTCCTGAGGGAGCAGAAATATAAATAATTCTCAGAGGTCAAATGTTCATTACCAGCGATTCATCAGTCTTGTCAAAGCTGATATCTGATAAAATGGAACCAGATTCATCAATGGTTGACAGTCTATTGAGTGAAACAATACAAAGTTAGACAAAGATTATGAAAAGTAAAATCCACCAATAACCAGAACAAGTTACCTAGCAGGTCAGATAATGTCAGCAATTTCACAGCAATCCCTTCCCTTTAAAGATAACTCTAAGCTTAGACCATAGCTGTGGTGGGGTGCTTTTTACGATTTCATGAGTGTGTGAATGCAATACAGTTGCTTTTTCAGCAAAAGCCTTAGAACTATAGCTGAAAATTACAGTTAGGGGTTCTATTCCCTACTGAGTCTGTACCACAGGCTACTAAAAATTTACAAGGCAGAGAGTGAAGTTTAATTTGATCCCAATTGTGGTTGTTTTCTACAACAGAGAGTATTACCCAGCATTAGCTTTTTAAGAAATTAAGCCCGTACATCTTCTTAGTTATCAAGATTCCCCATAAAACAATCAGGCAACAAAATAAATGCCTCTAAGAGTGCTGACCTCTCCCTACATACCGTACTGGGGGTGTTAAATTCAAAGCCTCGTTGAGACTTTTTTAAAGAGAGATGCAGTGGAACCAAAATTATTGTCTGGTCTTGGCTCACAGAAGACCTTTCTAAACCAGAGGAGCTACAAGAGCTCTCTGGAGAGTAAACACTAAAAGTATTGCTGAACTGCCACTTTCACCTTTAGGTTTCTTAGCAATCTGCAGGATTAGTTACTGGTGTGCAATTTAGCACCAACATCAAAATTTTACCCATGGTAAAACAACATCTTAAGGAAAGATTAAAAAAAAACACAAAAGAAACAGGGAGGCCCCTGTGCCTTTATTTTCACCCACTCTTCCTCCAAAGTCTTTTCTGCTTTATTCAGCACATATTCCAGAACCAGTTTATTTAAGAGTTCAGATAACAAGAACTTCTGACAGCTGTGTTGCTCATGATCAGATAACAACAGATGCAGTTCCCCCACCTTTTGTTCCCAGCATTGCCAATGGATGGTTGGCCTCTGTTGAGAAAAGCCAGAGCTGATTTTTGCTCCTCGCTTAGTTGAATGCTGCCAGATGTGTCACACATGAGCATCTCTCGGATCAGCTGAATCTGTCTTTCCTACAGACCAAAGCAGAATAAAACATCCTAACAAACCAGGGGAGAAAGCTTCACCTCAAATTTATGGGATGGGCAGACCAGAAGACATTAAAATACAGCATTATGCAAATGAGTCTTCAGGAAAGCTGTTACACCAATAGCATATTAATTCACATCAAGTCCAGATTGTGTCTCTGATTTCTGACTGGTAAAATAAACTCCATCTAGCAAATTGGGGTTTCTCTACAAGACTTTTGGATCAAACTGCTAATCCAAGAGGACAGAGGATTGCAAAATGAGAGTCCCAAAATAAATTTTGCATAGCACAAACACTTTATTGTCATTTTATCAGGACAATTATTGGCTTCTTCCACAGATGAAAACAGCCATCCACCTTTCCAAATAATGGAGCAAAATGTTATTAAATGGATACAAAGCTATGACACATCAATTAATAACAGTAATAACCAGATAATCTGAGCTCACTGAGGCATCTAACACTGTGCCAGGGTAGATTAGTCCCTTCTAGTAAAGGCTTTCCTTTGTACTATGACCCACCTTGGTACACCAAAATGAAAGTGTTCTATGTTAGCCACACTGCTCAACTTGTAGAATATATCTAGCCCTTTATCTTAAATCAGGAGCAGTGATGAAGGAAAGACTTAAGAGTTGTCTTACCTGTATCAAAGTACTCGCTATTGATACAAGGCTGAGGCTATTCTGGATGGCCAATTGTCTTGTGACAGACCAAGTATGCTAGGATTTCCCTGCCTTTCCCTCTAATTATAATTCTTTAAATTCTCATTTGAAATCTGTATATTAAGTAATAGTTTCAAGTCAAAAAATGAAAAAAAATTTAAATTTCAACCTATGGAGAACAGGATTCCTAAACTGCAGTTTCAGTTCCAATCGAGACAAATTGTCAATGGACAGGTTGCTTTTAGTTCTTTAATATGGAATAAAAAGCTGGGTATATCTGGCACGTGGAAGTATTATCAGGCCCTGGCTGATAGCTCAGTTGGTCAGAATATCATCCTGATATGCCAGTTATGCATTCAATCCCTGGTCAGGGCACATATAAGAATCAACCAATGAATGCATAAGTGGAACATCAAATCGATGCTTCTCCACCTCATCTCCACTTCTCTCTCTCTAAAATATCAATTTAAAAAATCACAACATTATCAGATGCTTCCCCTCCCCCAGTGTCACAGTACTAGCATAGAAAACAATACACACCAGCTTTTCACAGTCGGCCTCAGCTCGCTGTCTCCGTTTGATCTCTACATCCACCTGATTGCGTGCATGCTTCAGCTTAACATCCAGAGCACTTCGCTCAGTCTCTGCTTTCATCAAAAGATCCTTGTATTTCCCCAGCTCTTGGTCTGTTCTCTGCCACTTTTTACGGAAATCCTCGAAGTCCTTTGCCAACTGGATGAATTCTAAAGAAATGAGGGAAACTTTAATAATTCAAATACTAAATGTTTAAATTATAAATGCTCTCATAAATGAGTCCTCTGGTTAGTTTTACTCCAAATACATAATTAAGAGCCCAGCTAAACTATGAGCAGCTGAAACAACCAAGAGCAGATTCTGGATATATGTTCATCACTCTAGATGAGGGCTTTGTGGGGAGCAATTCCTGTTTCAGCAGGCCACTTCCTCTGGCTTAGCCAGTAGCATCTGCTATGGAATAAGTAACTCATTAGTCACCTGGCTCCAGATGTAACACCAACACTGAAAGCTCCTGAACAGAAGGTAATCAAAGGGGGATACCTTTGGGGCAGCTGTCACACACCAGGACAGTTACAGCTATAAAACAAAAGCAGCCTCCTTTAGAATAACTCATTGCTATGCCAGAGAGATGTTAAACAGCAAATTCAAATGTACCTGTTGTAGTATGCTCCAGTAGATGTAGATTAATATTACAGATGTCTAGGACTGCAATTCCATTCCGCTATATAATTATACAAATACTAGAGGCCCAGTGCATGAAATTTGTGCACTTGGGGGGAGGCCCTCAGCCCAGCCTGCACCCTCTTCAACCTGGGACCCCTCCATCCCTGCCAGCAGTCGAACATCCCTCTCACAATCCGGGACTGATGGCTCCTAACCACTCGCCTGCCTGGCTGCCCGATAGCCCCCTAACCATTCCCCTCCTGGCCTGATTGACACCTAACTGCTTCCTTGCTGGCCTGATTACCCCCAACAACTCTTCCCTGCAGACCTGGTCTCCCCCAACTGTCCTCCCTGCAAGTCTGATCCCCCCAACCAACTGCCCTCCCCTGCAGGCCTGGTTGCCTTCAACTGCCCTCCCCTGCTGGCCATCTTGTGACAATGTGGGGTGGCCATCTTATGATAACGTGGGGGCAACCATCTTGTGATGCGAGGGCATGAGGGTCAATTTGCATGTTACCTCTTTATTATAGAAGATTGATTTAAAAGTAAAGAGCCAATTTACTGTTTAACACTGCCCTGAAAGGTATATAAACATTCCAGTTAGAAAAATATGGGAAGAGAAGACCTACTAAGTGTGGGTGGGTCACTGATAGCAAAATGTGGATTCTTTTCAAATGTCTGCAAAGACAGCACCACTTCCAAGGCAGCACCTCAAAGCATGAAAACCCTAGTGTATTCATTCTTATCTGCTATCAGCAAAGACTTCTTTTCCATAATGCCTTACTATTTCCAGTTAACCTCAATCTATCTCTAAGCATCACTTTTCACCAGTATCAATGGAGGAAGTTTCAAAGGTGTACATCTGTTGGTCAAACTAACCCAGTTTACAGCTGAAACTAGGCCAAATTTACACAAGGAGAGCAGATTTTTTGGGTGCACTTTTCCTATTTGAATTTAACTTAAGAGCATAGAAACAATATAGTCTCCTTTTAAAATAATCTTAATAATTTGACTAAATTTCAAACTTAAAATGAGGCTACCAATTCATTCTATAGAAATCAAGTCTTACATATAAGGAAACTATAGTTTTTAGCCAAAAGATTTTAGCAAAACAAGGTATTATGACCTAGTTATCTTAGACAGTGCAAATAAAAATATATAATATGGTATAGCAGTTAATAGTGGGTTTGTAATAAAAAAAAACATGACAATTTCAAAAGAAACATCAAAAGTGCTTTATTCAAAGTAATGTCCATCATTAGCTACAGTTTCCCCATCTTTCAGGTAATTTGTAGATACCGTCCCAATAGAACTTTTCTTTTTTTTTTTTAATTAAATCTTTATTATTCAGATTACATTTGTTTCTCTTTTTTCCCCTCCACCTGGCTTCCATCCCTCCCTCTACCCTTACCTCCCTCCCATAGACCTCATCCATAGGTGTATGATTTTTGTCCAGTCTCTCCCTGTACACCCCTCACCCCTTTCCCCCTGAGAATTATCAGTCCACTCCCTTTCTGTGCTCCTGATTCTATTATATTCACCAGTTTATTCTGTTGATCAAATTTTTAATTCACTTAATTTTTAGATTCACTTGTTGATAGATATGTATTTGTTGTTCATAACTTTTTATCTTTTACCTTTTTCTTCTTCCTCTTCTAAAAGAGTACCTTTCAGCATTTCATATAATACTGGTTTAGAGTTGATGAACTCCTTTAGCTTTTTATCTGTGAAGCTCTTTATCTGCCCTTCAATTCTGAATGATAGCTTTGCTGGATAGATTATTCTTGGTTGTAGGTTCTTGCTATTCATCATGTTGAATATTTCTTGCCACTCCCGTCTGGCCTGCATCGTTTCTGTTGAGAAATCAGCTGACAGTTGTATGGGTGCTCCCTTGTAGGTAATGAACTATTTTTCTCTTGCTGCTTTTAATATTCTCTGTCTTTTGCTCTTGGTATTTTAATTATATTGTGTCTTGTTGTGGTCCTCTTTGGATTCCTTTTATATGGGGTTCTGTGTGCTTCCTGGACTTGTAAATCTATTTCTTTTACCAGATGTGGGAAGTTTTCAGTCATTATTTCTTTAAGTAGGTGTTCAGTATCTTGATCTCTTCTTCTGGCACCCCCACAATTCTGATGTTGGTACGCTTAAAGCTCTCCCAGAGGCTCCTTACATTATCTTCACATTTTTGGATTCTTTTCTCTTCTTGCTTTTCCAGTTGAATGTTTTCTGCTTCTTTATATTTCAAATTTTTGACTTGATTCTTGCCTTCCTCTAGTCTGCTGTTAGGTCTCTGTATAATATTTTTTATTTCAGTCAGTGCATGTTTAATTTCTAGTTGGTCCTTTTCCATCTCTAGTTGGTTCCTTTTCATCTCCAATTGGTTCTTTGTCATCTCCTCTTGGGACTCGCTAAATTTATCCAACTTTTCTAGGATATTCTTGAAAAACCTTATAAGCGTGGTTTTGAACTCTATATCCAGTCGTTTGTTTTCCTCCATTTCTTTTGTTTGTGATCTCTTCCCTTGTCTCGGCATTTTCACTATGCCAGGAGAATTTCTGTGTTGGATTCAGCCTTATGATACCAGACTTGCAAAACTGCAAAAGCCTCTCTGTTGAGTTTGCAAAACTGCAAAAGCCTTCTTCATATGTTTTGAAGTGCTGATCAGAAAGTGCATATGCCATCGATCAGAACAAGTGGTAATCTAAAGGAGCAAGGTCAGTGAATACAGCGGGTGGGTTAATACTTCCCAAGGTCTTTTAATGTGTCTTTAACTGGTTTTAAAGTGTGTGATGGTGCGTCATCATGACGCAAAACTACTTTGCCATGTCTTCTGGCACATTCTGGTTGTTTCATGATCAAAGGGCGATTCCGCCCTAACTGGTTTGGCTCAGTGGATATAGAGTGTCAGCCTGTGGACTCAAGGGTCCTGGGTTCGATTCTGGTCAAGGGCATGTACTTTGGTTGTGGGCACATCCCCAGTAGGAAGTATCCAGGATGCAGCTCTCATCAATGTTTCTAACTCTCTATTCCTCTCTCTTCCTCTCTGTAAAAAAATCAATAAAATGTATTTTTTTTTTAAAAAAAAGCATGTTTCAAATTGATGATTTGTAGTTGGTAGCGATCAGTATTAATAGTTTCACCTGGCTTTAGAAGCTTATGATACACCACACCTTCCTGATCCAAACACAAAGCATTGTCTTCTTTCAGAAGCAATTTGGCCTTGCAATTGATGCTGATGGTTGACCTGGATCAACCCATGATTTTGTGCATTTGGGATTCTCAAAATAAATCCATTTCTCATCATCAGTCACAATTTGATGCAAAAAAGACTTTCTTTTGTGCTGTTGAAGCAACATTTTACTGATGATTTTTTGGTTTTCTACTTGTCTTTTGTTCAGTTGATGTGGCACCCATTTTGTTTCCTTTAAAATCTTTCCCATTTCTTGTAAACGATCAGAAATTGCTGAGCAATGTTTAATCTCTCTACTAGTTGTTTTTGAGTTCGACATGCGTCTTCATCCAATAATGCTTGTAATTGTTGGTCTTCAAACTTTCAGTTGACCTGGATGTCCTTTATCTTTCATATCAATCACATCAACTTAAAGTGTTTAAACCAGTGTTCACAAGTATCTTGAGATGGAGCATGTTCATCATAAGCTTCCCAAAGTATACATTAACTTTTTCTTCAAAATAAAGTAATGAATTAAAACTTCTCACAAATGTTCTTTTTTTGGCATGAAATTTGACATTTTTAAGTGTAAAAATATCTATGATGTTAACACCTTTAGAAAATTTGACATATGAAGTTTTGAAGCTTGCTGTCAATACAACAAAATTGCATATGTCAACATATGTGTAACTCCATCTATTGAAAAAAATCTGCATTATTAACCAGTACACCTAGTATATGTGTGTGTATGTCTCTGTGTGTGTGTGTGTTACACACACACACACATACACACACATACATTATTACAATTCAAATAGTTTTAAAAGATATCCTGGTTTGGTTAATAGTTTGGAACATTACTAAGGGCTAATTTTCCTCCTTAATTTAAAAAACAACAACAATATAGCCTTTTGTAAATTTAACCATTTCAACATTATAGATTCACAAGGAAGAAAATTAAAACAAGCCCAGCCTGTATGCCTCAATGGTTGAGCATTGACCCAGCAGCCAAGAAATCACAGATTCCCATGCTTAGGGCACATGCTCGAGCTTTGGGATCCATCCCTAGAGAAGTGTGTGCAAGAGGCAGCTGATCGATGATGTTCCTCTCTCATCAATGTATCTATCTCTCTATCCCTCTTCCTTTCTCTCTCTAAAAAATCAATAAAAACAAATTTAAAAAACACACACACAAAAAAAAAAACCCTAAAGCTGGTTCTTAACATGTTCACTCCAGTAATCATAAGTAGTACACTTATGATTTGTGTATTTTCCTGATGTATGTAATTCTTCAATTTCAAAAAATAAAGAATAAGAAACATACTTTTCAACTACACAGTCTAAAAACTTTCTACCTCCACGCTGCAGTCAATTAAATGTTTCTAAATGTAGTTGTACATACACACACAAATATTTAAGTAATTGAAAAACAAATTGAGAACAAAGATTTCCATTTGACCTAATTTTGCTGGTTTGTTTATTCTTTGGATAGTCCCTTTTTTCTTTCTATAATTCTTTACTGTTGGACCTATTTACATATGTCCCCTTTTTGGGGATATTCCTTGATAAGTATTGTTAAATTTAGGTTTTTAGCCTGGCCAGTGTGGCTCTGTTGTTTGGATGCTGGTTCAATTCTGGTTAGTACACATGCCTGGATTGCAAGCTTGATCCCAGGTAGGAGGCATGCAGGAAGCAGCCATGTCAGTGTTTCACTCTCAACATAAATGTTTCTCTCCCCCTCTCCCTATCGCCCTCTCTAAAAATCAATTAAAATATTTTTTAAAATAAAAATATGAAGTGATCGCCCTAACTGGTGTTACTCAGTGGATAGAGCATCGGCCTGCAGACTCAGGAGTCCCAGGTTCGATTCTGGTTAAGGGCAAGGGCATGTACCTTGGTCAAGGGCATGTACCTTGGTTGCGGGCACATCCCCGGTGGGGGTTGTGCAGGAGGTGGCTGATGGATGTCTCTCTCTCATCGATGTTTCTACCTCTCTATCCCTCTCCCTTCCTCTCTGTAAAATATCAATAAAATATATTTTAAATAAATATTTTTTAAAAATGAAGTGATCAACCAAAGAACTTGTATGCATATATGCATAACCTATGGACACAGACAACAGGGTGGTAAAGGCCTGGGGTGGAGGGCGGAGCAGACTAGAAGGGGTCAATAGGGGAAAAACAAGGGACATATGTAATACAGTGGTACCTCAAGATACCTTGAGGCGTGGTAAACTGGTGGGTCGTGTGCAGCTGGCCAATCCGCGTGATTACTCGTATCTCAACTGTTGCTCGTATTTCAAAGCAAAAATCGCTCGCTTGACAGCTCGTATCTCAAAAATCTCGTATGTTAGGGCACTCGTATCTCAAGGTACCGCTGTACTAGAGGCCTGGTGCACAAAATTTGTGAGGAGGAGTGTCCCTCAACCTGTCCTGCACTCTCTCCAATCTGGGACCCCTCGGGGGATGCCTGGCAGTTGGACATCCCTCTCCCAATCCGGGACCACTGGCTCCTAACCGCTTGCCTGTATGCCTGCCTGATTGCCCCTAACCACTTCTGCCTGCTGGACTGATCACCCCCTAACCGCCCCCTAGTTGGCCTGATTAATACCTAACTGCTCCCCTGCTGGCCTGATCGCCCACAACTGCCCTCCCCTGCTGGCCTGATCGCCCATAACCTCCTGACTCTGCTGGCTTGATCGCCCACAACTGCCCTCCCCTGCTATGACCCACCTCCTCCATGCAAGGAGGCAGACACACCAGGACTGACCTCCTCTGCACTGCGCAGAGCCAAGGGATACCTGTACCTCACCATGTGGAGTGGTCACCAGGCCCCATTTCCACTGTGCACACAGCCATCTTGTGATGATGTCACACAAGGGCGTAGTGCAAGGGCATGACGCCTCCTAGGCTTTTATTATATAGGGTTTCCAACAATAAAGATTTAAAAAATAACTATTAATAAAAATAATAATAAATAAATAAAATTTAGGTCTTAATTCTTGTTGTTAATTGGTATACATTACAGGTCTCACTGCAATGGAACTCCAAATAAAATATCAATTAATTTCAAGGAAAAAGTTCCTATTATTAAATTACCAGTAGTTTAACTTAGTTAGTTAGACCCAAACCATAACATGTGCATACATGACTAAGTGATTACTTTTTTTTTTTAATCCTCACCTGAGGACATATTTAGAGAGAGAAAGAGAGGAAGAGGGGGGGGCATCGATGTAAGAGAAATATCAATCAGATGCCTTCCCTGTACACCCCAACTGGGGGATTGAACCCGAAACCAGGTATGTGCCTGACTAGGAATCGAACCAGCAACCTTTTGGTGCACAGAGTCACTCCAGCCAGGCCAAGTTATTACTGTTAAGTACAATTCTGTTATAAACTAAGTTTTTTATACAGGGTCAAAAAGGCCCTTTAGACCACAGACCAGGAAAAATTCTGATGGCCTTTCCCCCACTAGTTTGTGAATCACAATTCAACTTCATACCAGCCCGTCATGAAGTACACATTCAAATGCTTTATTAAATTCAAACTATCTCTTTAAAAAAAAAAAAAAGGACATATTCAATTCAATTAGCAAAAAGAAGAAAGGAAAAGAGAAATTTCCTTAAAACAAATTGAGGATAATCTTTGATTCATTTAAAAAAAATTAGGGTTTGGTTCATAATTCAGCAAACAGATTAAAGCAATTCAGAAATCTTTTCTCATTTCACCCCTCTTGGTACCTTGGTTATTATGCCCTTTATTTTATCTACTGTCCTCAAAACAACTTCTTTTTTAAAAAATATATTTTTATTGATTTCAGAGAGGAAGGGAGAGGGAAAAGGAGATGATGAGAAAGAATCACTGATTGGCTGCCTCTGGCACCCCCTCCCCTATTGGGGATCGAGCCCACAATCCGGGCATGTGCCCTTGACTGGAATTGAATCTGGGACCCTTCAGTCCACAGGCTAACGCTCTATCCACTGAGCCAAACTGGTGAGAGCCCTTGAAGTTTCTTAAGGGCAATGACCCAGTGACTCTTTTGCTCTTTAATCATGAGTGCCTAGAACTTGCCTAACACATAAAAGGCATTTAAATATTGATCGAATGAATGAAGAACTGCTGTTCAGATCAAATTTAAATTTCAGGGATCCAAGCCCACCTTACCAATCTAGTCAAATTTACCTCCCACCAACGCACAACACCCTCTTTCTAACTAACCTAGTTTGTCCTCTGTCCTCAGAACAGACCCATACTCGTTTCTGCCTTCCCACTTGTGATCAAGCTATGCACTCCAAATGAAATGCCCTACCTAGAGAAACCAAGATGGCAGAATAGGTAAATACCTAAACTGCTGCCTCTTACAACAATTTCAAAACTACAACTAAAAGACAAATGGACATCATCCAGAACCACAGGAAGGCTGGCTGAGTGGAAATTCTATAACTAGAAGGAAAGAAAAGCACACTGAAACTCAAGAGTAGCTGGAGAAGGCAGAGGTACAGAGACACTTGTGCAAATAAGTCTGGCAACGAAATATGTGGCTGGCCATGCCTTCCAGCAGAGACCCTCACCCGATAGTGGCGTGGCCAGCCTGGGTGAGGGGTTGAGGGCCATTTGCAGGCCTCTCCTTTAGCAGCTGGCCAGGGCAACCCAAGCCTCCCTCTCACTCTGGCCTACTGCGTGGCCACTGCCCACAGGCCCCTTCTTCAGCGGCTGGCCCAGGTGGGTGGGAAGCTTAGCTTCCTCCATTGCCAGGGGCGATCCAAGCCTCCCACCTGCTCCAGCTGGCTCTGTGACCACCACCATCTTTGTCCTGCTAATTTGCATATTCCCTCCTGTATGGCTGTGGGTGTCATGGAGTGATGGTCAATTACATTTCTCTCTTATTAGTATAGATTAACCCTCACTCTGATTTTTCAATAACCTTGGACTTAGCTTAAAAAAAAAAAGATTATACAAAAAGGAGGAAGAAGAATGAAGTTATGATGAAACTCAAAAATAAAGAGTCCTAGTGTCAAAGAAAAGGTCAGAGACTAGGTGGTTGCAGAAAAGAGATTCTAGAGTCCTGAAAACACTGATCCATTTTAGTTGCTCAAAAGCCAACATTCCAAATTAGGGATTTAAGGAGGAGACAAAACATATCTCTATTTTATAACAGAAATCAATGGGAAGGTATAAATTTGCTTATAAAATAAGGGTATCTGTAAAAATAAGGTTATCAAAATAAGAGTATTGTATATTTTTGGCATAACTACTTCCAAAGTATTTTCACAACTAGTATCTCATTTTATCCCAAATCTTCACATAACTCCCACAAAGAAGACAGACATTTAAGTTCATATTTTACAGATAGAGACACAGAAATAACCATTAAAAGTCAGCATAGTTATTGAGATTCCAAACCTCAGATTCCTCTCTCTGCCCCCACATCTACCAGCTGCCTCTTCCTAGAGATATTCATTCTCACAATCTCTTCTACCCATTTCCCTTTATTTCCATCCTTACACTATCCCAGTGTGGACTCCATTGCCTCTTTCCTGAACAATGGCAACCATGTCTTATTATCTTAGCCTCCCCCTCTAATGCAGCCTGACCTCTGCCGGGTAATCTTCCAAAAGTACAGGTTTGAGTATATCATTCCTCTTTACTCCTATTCCCCTCAACCCCCACACCCTCTTCCCCCCTTTCCAGCTATTCCCGACCCTAAATGCCCTATTTCATTTCTGTCTGTTGGGATCCTACCCTATATCTAAGGCTCAACTCAAACCCTACTTTTCTCCATTATGCCCTTTAATCACCCCTTTCCCTCAACTCAACAGGTGCTAGAGGTTGTGATAGGTTCTCACTAAATATTTGCTGAATTTTAAGATCTATTCAATACTCCTCTCCACTAGACTCCAAAGTTATCCATCTTCTGAAATTATGGGATCTCAAAAAGAAGCCTAATTAGTATGCCATCATGGTTACTGAGCTGGTACCAGATGATAGGGTCGTGTAACTGCTATTAGAGAGAGAAAATAGAATATTGTTTTGAAAGGCCTGTAAGTGGATAAGAGCTATTAAAAACATCAATCAAATTGAAGAAAATACTGATGGCATAAGCATATACCATTACTAAATACAGTAGGTTGTTGTTTTTTAAGTTTAAGACATAGTTCTTACACTAATTTTTAGCAATGAGGCTGACTTAAAAGCAACACTTACTAAGTTAAGTATTAATAAAAATTGAAACAGGAGAGGATGGCAACACAAAGAGAAGCGGGTATAGAATATTTCCAGATCACTTAAGTCTGTGCTACCAGCCCCACCTTCCTTTCTCACTAATCTACTTCACAGATAACTGTTTTATTACCACCTTCTTTTTCTCCCTAGCTTTCTACCCAATCTCAATCCTTTATTACTAAAGATCAAATACATGAAGTAGATAAAAGCAGATGAATAATTACTCCAAAAAAGATGTTATAACATTTTTCTCCTCTTCAACTGAATATGTTCTTTAGAACACAGGAAAAGCCCAGGATAAAAAATGTAGATAACTAGTCTTTAAAAAAAAAAGCAACATCTTTGAAAATTCAGATTTTGCCCAGTTCATGGTACAAAAATGAAATTGGCAACTACTTAGAAAAAAAATCTGAATAAACCCATTTATAACTCTTTTTTTAAAAATATATTTTATTGATTTTTTCACAGAGAGGAAGGGAGAGAGATAGAAAGTCAGAAACATTGATAAGAGAGAGACATCGATCAGCCGCCTCCTGCACACCCCACTGTGGAGATGTGCCCAAAAGCAAGGTAGATGCCCCCAACTGGAATCGAACCCGGGACCTTTCAGTCCGCAAGCCGACGCTCTTATCCACTGAGCCAAACCGGTGAATAAACCCATTTAATAACTACAGAAAAAGTGACCATCCTATCTAATAAAAGAGTAATATGCAAATTGACTGTCACTCCAACACACAAGATGGCCGCCCCCATGTGGTCAAATATGACTGCCCCATGTGGAAACAAGGTGGCCACCACAAGATGGCTGACAGGGAAGGGCAGTTGTGGGTGATCAGGCTTGCAAGGGAGGGACCAGGCCTACAGGGGAGGACAGTTGGGGGACGGGAGGAAACAGGCCTGCAGGGGAGGGAAATTGGGGGTGACCAGGTCTGCAAGGAAAGACAGTTGTGGGTGATCAGGCCTGTAAGGGAGGGCAGTTGTGGGGGACCAGGTCTGCAGGGGAGGACAGTTAGGGGTGACCAGGCCTGCAGGGGAGGGCAGTTGGGGGTGACCAGGCCAGCAGAGGAGGGCAGTTAGGGGCAACCAAGCTGGCAAGGGAGGGCAATTAGTGGTTACCAGGCTGGCATGGGAAGGTAGTTGGGGGCAACTGGGCCAGCAGGGGAGCAGTTAGGCAACCATCAGGCTAGTAGGCAGAAGCAGTTAGGGGCAATTAGGCAAGGGAGGGCAGTTGGCAGGGACTACGCCTGTAAGGGAGGACTGTTGGAGGGTCAGGAGGACCAGGCCTTCAGGGGAGGGCAGTAGGACAATCCTCAAGGAGTCCCAGATTGGAGAGGTGGATCCCCCCCACCATGCACAAGTTTAGAATAAGTGTTCATTAAGCTTTAACCATGGATAAGTGACCATCACTTTCTTTTAGGAAACCCAAATAAAAAATAAGTTTCAGATTGGAATGTACTTCAGCTTTGTAGAAAACCCAAATCCGAAATGTTTTCTCTCTTCACACAGGCCAGCTCAGAATGACTTACGGAGTTCATTTCCTTCACTGAGAATCTCCACCCGGCGTACAAGCTGCTCAAACAGATTCCGCAAATTCAGCATCGTAGTATCCATCTTTCTGCCAAGAAATCAAATATACATTAGGGGTCCTGCCTTCTCCCCCAGACAAAAGATTCTGTTGCAATCCAGTACAGTCATCAGTGACTAACATCTGCTCTCTTCCATTTGTAGCTACCATTATAAGAATCACAAGTCAACAATTTGTGTAATCCTTATTATAAAAACAAAGTTGGAATGTTTAATACTCATTTGAAAATTAGAAAAGCATTTCAGACCTCTGATTATAATACCCTCTTCCTACCTACTGCTTTTCCTCCACTCTGCAATCACTACAGAACTGAGAGGAAAGCAATTAGGGACAAGCATGACCGTTGATCACTAGGTGACCAAATACAAAATGTGGTTTTAGTCAAGCATACTGATTAGTAACACTTCTACCACTTGAATCCTTCTGGACACTTAAGACCTTCAAGATAACTTAAAGGTTTATTTTTAATTTCGTTTTTAGTTAGTAGCCCTGTTGCATCTGCCTTTTAAAATTCAGGACATGGTCAGCACATTTCCTACCAACAGTACAGATGACGTCACACAAGTGATTAAGTGGGGAAATCGCCAGCTCAGCAGCACAAGAATTATTTCTGTAATGCAGGGCTCTCTGCTAGACTGTGTGCAGGGACTATGTCTAATAAATTTATACTAAGTATAGGCAAAGGCTTATGTTATACCACATTTGGGCATCAAGGAGACAATACACCACCTTCACAGTTAGAAGGGCAATGGAAAAATCATTTGCTACTGTACTCTGTATAGTGAATTTCAGGCTTGGTATTTCCCCCAAAGACCTGCTGATATTACATTAAAAATGGTGTCCTTACTAGCAGTTTTGCTCCAGATTTTAACTGGGAACACTTTGAGAAATAAGCTCTTCATTTAACAGTCAAGAAAGACAACTAGATATTACATAAACTATCAAGAAAATTTAAAAAATTAAATTCATATAAAAGCTGAACGTCTTAAGAAATACCATTAAAGGATTATCCTTATGTTTCATCTAATTACCCCTTCAACATTCTAGTCCAGGTCCTTATTTCATACTCTAAATAAAATTTGAGGAACTCTTTTATGAAGGGATAATTTAGTGATTTTATAAGGTTTATAAAATTATGCCATATGCTATGAGGGGAAGAAAGAAAAAGAAAACCACAAAGAACAAAAGAATATATAAAGATATTTTTTATTAAATGCTACAGAGTTGTTCATTTGTACTTTGTATGCTGATTGCTCTAATAGCAAAACAAGCCTTCAATTCCAAGCTTGGATGCAATATATATCTGAACTAGGGCCGGAAACCAAGATTTTCAAATGCCAATGTATCTGTTCCAAGCTACGTGAACACAGCTAGCTGCTAAGCAACCAGACCAACAAATTTATTACAAAGATTTTTCTCTAAACCAGTGGTTGGCAAACTGCAGCTCACGAGCCGTGGTTTGCCGCTCTGTTGACTAGTGAGTTTGCCGACCACTGCTCTAAACTAAGAACAAAACTAAAATAATAACACTGAAACTAGCAGGAAGATATCTGGAAGTTATGGAGAAGCCCATGGATTTAACAATATGACAAAACAGGCAAATAACATTCAAATGCTATGGGAAAGAAGCAAGAATAGAGCATTTAGGACCCTACTCAAATGATTTCCTTTGGCTCTCTGTGAAAATGGAAGCTACTGATCACTTTTAATATGGGATATTGATTTCTATCATTTCAGCATTCATCTGTATATTCTGAGACTACAAGCTCAGCCCTAGGAAAACTGACCAAGAATGCAAAAAAGGAGTATTTCACAGTGCAACTAGGGTACTAAAAACTAGTTAACATTTTTTTTTCCAGGAAGTCTTTATGTCTTAAATAGCAATACAATAACCTGATCCTTTGCCCCTATATAAGAAATTCTCACATTTTCTCAAGTTCCTCTTGTTCATTAGTCTTCTTTCCTATGTTTTTTTTTTAATATATTTTATTGATTTTTCACAGAGAGAAAGGGAGAGAGATATAAAGTTAGAAACATCAATCAGCTGCCTCCTGCACGCCTCCCACTGGGGATATGCCCGAAACCAAGGTACATGCCCTTGACTGGAATCGAACCTGGGACCTTTCAGTCCGCAGGCTGACACTTTATCCACTGAGCTAAACCGGTTTTGGCTTTCCTATGTTTTTTGTGCATACTACTTCCTAGAGCAAGGGTTTAGGGGACGTACTCTCTTGAAATCACAACCTGATTCCTGAAAGGTCTAAGAACACAGAGAACCTACCTGGGGACATCTCCTCATCGTAGTAACTGTTATCTCATACTAGTAATTACCTCAATCTACATTGTTCTCCTAATATGATGCCTAGTGCCTAGAAAATAGTTGTGTAACTGGACTTCCAGTGCTGCATTGTAAAACAGCAGAGGTAACCCTAACTCTGTCAGACCATTAGTCTCCAGATTTAGAATTTTATAGTTTTACAAATAGTTTGATTATGGATTTTTCTCTATTCTCTCTCAATATCAGACATTCCTTTAGTTCAATCCTCCAACCTCTCAAAAAATGTGTCAAACTATTCCACTTTAATCATTACATCTCTACAGACTACTCATGCATTTATCTCACCAGCCCTATCCTCTCCTCCTAATGCCAACTCAGCAGCTCTCAATTTGCTTGGGATGCACCAGATGCTGGACTTGATTCTGAGATATTATCCAATCTTATCCCTTCATAAACATAAAGTAAAAAAAAACCCAACACATTACATTACAGTAGCCCAGTGTTTATAAAGTATATAGTAGTTTCTAGTAATGTCCTAGGCCAGTGGTTGGCAAACTGTGTGAGCCGCAGTTTGCCGCTCTGTTGACTAATGAGTTTGCCGACCACTAACCTAGACTCTCAATTCCAATAATTTCAGGCTGCTGTTGTTCCTTGTGATTAAGCCTCTATCAGTGGTCGGCAAACTCATTAGTCAACAGAGCAGCAAACTGTGGCTCGTGAGCCGCATATGGCTTGCGAGCTGCAGTTTGCCGACCACTGTCCTAAGTCCTCACATTCACTCACTCACTAACTCAACTCAGAGCAATTTCCAGGTCTGCAAGCTCCATTCATGGTAAGTGCCCTATATGGGTGTACCATTTTTATCTTTTATACCACATTTTTACTGTACCTTTTCTGTTTAGATATACAAATATTTACCATTATGTTACAAATATTTATCATTATGTTACAATTACCTATAGTATTCAGTACAGATTATGTGGTATAGGCTTGCCTTTATTATCAATTACCCTATCCACTGACCTACCCTACCCTACTACTCCCAATTTTGATTCCTTATTTTTGTCATTCTCCCAGTCACTCAGTTCCAAATCTCAGAATCACCTAAAAGTTAATCCCTTTCTTATAAGTCTAATCACCAAACCTGTGCATTCTTCTCTCATGTGTATTATACCCATCCCTCATCACATGCAGGTTATCATCACTCACTTTACATGATCTTTCCCCCACTGCTTTACTTAATTGGCACTCAGACACATATACCTTGCACTCTAGCATGTATGTACCATCCCAGGTAAACTGTAAATTCGAGAACAGAAACCTTACATTTGGCACTATTGTACGTACAAAAACAAAAAACAAAAAAATTCAGTATTTAAAAATATTTTACAAAAGTACACACACACACACACAGACACACACACATACATACATACCTAGTCATCACTCTGTTGTCAAAAGAATTTCCATTCTACGTGAACATCAATGTATAATCTAGATTTTTTTTTTCTTTATTTAATGTTAAAAGGGGGCAGGGCAGAGCCCTGAGATAAAGTCTTAGTTCTTCTATTTATCGGTATTATAACTTTAGGTGAAGTCACTTAATTTCTGAGACATATCTATAAATAGAAACAGTACATGTCCTTCCCCTTCTCGGTTTGGCTCAGTGAGTAGAGCATCGGCCTGTGGACTAAAGGGTCCCGGGTTCAATTATGGCCAAGGGCACATGCCTGGGTTGTGGGCTCAATCCTCAGTGTGGGGCGTGCAGGAGGCAACCAATCAATGATTCTCTCATCACTGACGTTTCTATCTCTCTATCCTTTCCCTTCCTCTCTGAAGTCAATAAAAATATATTAATAATAATGTCCTAGTTACCTCACAGAATATTATCAATTAATGTAGTTAAAAGTTTTCTAATTTATAGCCCAGGCAGTGTCACTCAGTGGTTGAACGTCAACCTATGAACCAGTAGGTCAGGGCACATACCCGGGTTAGGGACTGGATCCCCAGTGGGAGGTATGCAGGAGGCAGCTGATCAATGATTCTCTCTCATCACTGATGTTTCCATCTCCTCTCCCTCTCCCTTCCTCTCTGAAATTAATAAAAATAAATAAAAGTTGTATAATATATAAATTGAACCTTATCATAAAAATACATGATATTATTATAGATATGAAATTTTTGTTTTTGCTTTGGTCTGACAGTTGTTATTTACACTATAGAATAGTGATTATAAAATCATAGCTGGACCCCAGACCAAGAAGAATGGGGGATAGCAAAATCTGACCAGTTCTAGGCTTGTTTTTAAACAAGCTGTTCTAAATGAGGCTTATAGTGTCTAATAGTTTTTCCTCTAACATAGGTTTATTTAGGATAATAATTTAAAAAAAAAAAACAGCACTAGGAAAATATAATCCTCTTTTCTTTAGACAGTAGGGGACCAACATTCATTTTGACTAATGTTCTATAGAAGTGACTCTCAGGAATTAAAAACTTTTATAGAGGACTAAATATCTTTTTGCATCAGTTCTAACTGTGATATTGCAGGCAAATTGTAACTCGAAAAGTTAAAAATTACTCATCCTATTCAATGTCCATTGAAAATGGCTTTAATTTTCCTCCCGGATCACATTTTCACCCTCATGAGTATTTCTTTATTTCTCCCCCTTTATTATTTAGCTCCATAGCTAGGAGATACACTAATATGAAAGGAAACAAAAACAATGTCATATTGTAGTACATTGCTTTGCAGCTGTACAACAGCTGTCACTTTTCACTACAGAGGCGGCTGCCTTTTGGGAAAGCTGAATTGATCCCTGTGTGGAGCAAGAAAATCAGTTTGTAGAGCACTTTAAGCAAAAAGATGCTAGAAAATCTCAGCTGTTATTGATGAGAAGCCCCAGAGGTAGAGAAGTCATTGTTAAAGATTCCCAATCTGTGAGTATCCCTAAGGGAGCAATTTTGCATCACCGGGAAAGAGTCTCAGCTTGATGTGATTGCTTTGAGTCCCCAATTTAATTTCAATCACCCAGCCAAGAGACAGACATCATCTGTCCTTCAGAATAACAGACTACTATAGATCTTTACCGCAGAGTATCCTAGGGAAAGTCTCTATCCTCTTCTTCCTCCCCCTACAAATAACATTTTAAGAGACTTATACATCATGTGTTTTAGATGCATCAAGGGTGCCTCTAAGGGTGTTAAATATTGTAAGCCAAAGCAATGGAAGATTGCCTGAATTTTTCAGGAAGAGTTTTAATGAAAAACTTTCTCACAAACATTACTAAATCTGGTGATCCCCAAGAAATCAATAATATAGGTTCTCTGCTGCCAAGGAAAACCATTCCCCAAGACAGTCTCAATACTATAGAATTCTTTTATATGAAAGCATTTCTTTTCCCCCAAATGTCCAGTTTCGGCTTCACCATATCAAAAACCTCTATACAGCCCAGCCAGCATAGCTCAGTGGTTGAGCATCAACCTATGAACCAGGAGGTCATGGTTCGATTCCCAATCAGGGCGCATATGCCCAGGTAGCAAGCTCAATTCCCAGCAGGGGGCCTGCAGGGAGCAGCCCATCAATGATTCTCATCACTGGTATTTCTCTCTCTCTCTTTCCTTCTCCCTTCCTCTCTGAAATCAATAAAATATATATTTTTAAAGCCTCTATTCAACTGGCAGGCAGAAGGAATATCTTGAAAATAAATGTTTTTATGAGCAAATCAATTGTACAAAGAGTAAACAAACCATCTTCCGGCCAACATGAATGAAAACCAAAGAAAGGGACGAGTTGAATTATTTTTCAGAAAATTATTACCAGTACAATATATTAAGTTCTCCTTTTTTTCTTGTGAATTCCCTTTATGAAGTGCTCCATTCTTCAACATCTAGTATATAAGTCTTGTCAATTCACCAAAGCATTCCCTAACCATTTCAGTCCAAAATCTCTTCTTTATCTACATTTAGCAAATATAAAACATAACCTCATATTAATTTTCTATGTTCAAAAAACTTAATTTTTAATAGTGAAACTAAGGCCTTACCACCCTAAGTAACTATATGTACCTCCTTATCTAATCTTTGCCCATTATGCTCAAATTTATTTCATAAATACTACAATCACAGATTGTACATAATTTTGTTTTGTTTTTTTTTCTATCATGTTTCCATTAAGTTCCAAAAAGTTAAATGAACAATTATTTGTTTAGCCATTCTCTTCTTTGGACGTTTAGGTAATTTCCAGTTTTCAGTTACATCTGCCTGGAACTTCTTGCAATCACTCCCTTACCTCCTTCAAGTGTTTATTCAAACATCCTTTTCTCAATGAGGTCTTTCCTAGCCACCCTATTTTATTCCTCACCCAAAGATATGTTTTCTTAACTGATTTTTTAAATGTTTTTTTTTTTATTGATTTCAGAGGGAGGAGAGAAAGGAAGGGAGAGGGAGAGCTGGAAACATCAATGAGAGAGAATTATTGACCAGCTGCCTCCTGTATGCACCCCAACTAGGGATTGAACCCCAGGAATCAAACCCACAACCTTTCGGTGTTTGGGATGACACTCCAACAATTAAACCACATGGCCAGGGCTAGCCACCCTATTTTAAACTGCAGGCTTCCCCTCCAACACGTTTCTGCTTTATTTTGCTCCCAAAGCACTTATCCCCGTCTAACAACATACATATTAACTCCTCTATTTGGCTTATTGTCTGTCTCCCCAGTAGTTTTAAGTTCCAAGAAAGCAGAGATTTTGGTCTGTTTTGTTTATGGTGGAGACCCTGACACCTGGCAAGTGATTAACAGTCACTGAGGGAATGACTTGAACATCCCACGGGCAGTGTTTTTCTTCGGGTGGCCATACGTTACTAGCATTGGGCCAGTATGGGGCTTTCACATTTTTCTTTTCTTCCACGGATTTCCAAGGCTGGGATTACTATATAACAGAGTAAAAACCTCTTGTGGCTCTTGAGAAGTACGTATTGCCAAGACATTTCCTAAAAGGGCTGTACGAATTAATATACGTTGCTGTCACCGGTGTGCAAAGACCTCCTAGATTCACCCCAGTCATCTTTGTTAAGTTCTATCACCCCCAAATAAACCGCAAGCTCCTTTAAAACCAAGGAAGACTGTCCTTTACCTACACTTTGCACTTAATATTGTTGAATGAGTTAAGCTATAGGAAAGGCGCCTTTTCGGTAAAGAGAATGATGATGGCATTTCTTAGAAGAAAAAAAAAAGCTTATCTTCCCATCCACCCCACGTCCCGCCGACGAAGGAAATCGCCTGGAGAGACATGTACGTGGAAGCATAAACCGAAGGCCCCGCTGCTCCTGGGGCTAAGAACGCGGGTGGGACGGGCAGGAAGGCCCTGCCGAGGCCAGCTTACCCAGACAGCCCGCAGGGAGCGGCTCGCCCCTGTCAGCCGCCGCGGCCGCTCACACGCCAGGGTCTTTCCCTCGGGAAGGATGGGGGTGCTGTCCCCCAAACTCCGAAACTCTTATCTAGGTGGCAGCCACACCCTGGAGGTGGCGCTTGCCCGGTTCAAGCCACCCCCTGTACAAAAGGGCGCCTCGGCTTTCCACAGGACGCGGCGGCAGGAGCGAAGTCTCCCCCCGCCGCCCCAGCCGCCACCCAGTCAGGCCGGCCCGGCTCCCGGCCCGGCTCCCGGCCCGGCCGGAGCCCCCGTGGAGGGGCTGTGGATGCCGCCTTCTCGCCGGCCCCGGCGCGGGCCACGGCTCCCCACTCCCGACGCCGTCCCTCCTACCACAAACCCGGCGCCATACAGACCTCTCCTCGCAGACCCCGGAGCCCACTGAGCCGGGCCGCTGCACCCCACCTGGGTAGCCTTCCGCTTCCCTCGGCGCCTCACCCAACGGCAGAGCAGCGCCGTGCCGCCGGCTCTGGTTTGAAATCGCGCACCAACCAATCACAGAGGAACTTATTCCTCCCGCGCTGGCCGTCTACGCGGCGACGCATGCGCAGCAGGGCCGCGGAGGGGCGGGGACAGATTGAAGCATGCGCCTTCTCGTAGAGAGAAGCCAGCGACGGCCATTTTTACTGAGGTCAACAGCTTTAGTTTTCCCCCTTCTGCACCCCAAGCCCTCTCCTGAAGCCATTTAGGATACCATGGTGACTAAGGGCAAGTGATAGTTATTGAGTACAAAAAAATTTTTTTTAATATTTTTTTTATTGATTTCAGAGAGGAGAGAGCAATAGATCAATGATGAGAAAGAATCATTGATTGGCTGCCCCCCACACTGGGGGTTGAACCCGCAACCCTGGCATGTGCCCTGACTGGGAATCAAACCGTGACCTCCTGGTTCACAGGTCTCAACTACTTCTGCATGCTGGTGGAGCTACAAAAAATTTCTTTTTGTTAAATATTTATTGTTGAAAGTTTACTTATATCCCCCTCCCCCCTCATTGACCCCTTCTATCCCACCTCTGCCCTCCCCCTTCCCCCCTCGAGTGTAAATTCTTGGCCTCACTGTTCACTCCAGGCAGGGACAGGATTTTTAGAAACTATCAACTTAGTGTTGAGTCTGGCTGTTGAGGTAGAAATCTGGAAGGAGATAGACCAGTAGTCATTAGCAACCATATTTATTGATCTACATAATATCTTCATTTATTGATGTATTCATACAGGTTTTAATTTGACACCCATTTATTAAATATACCAAATTCATAACGAGCACTCTAGTAGCAAGGAATTGGGAAAATAAAGATGATATGATCTCTGCTTTCCAGTAACCACCCATGAAGGAGACAGCTCAGGTAAACAAAAAGATATACAAATTGATATATTTCCATTTAATAAACGTTCATTTTGAACTTGGCACTGGGCTAGTATGAGGCTTTCATACTTTCTTTTCTTCCATGACTCACGGTAAGAAATACATTTTACATTACCATCAAGTACCACAGAACTCTGCTTATCCTGCACTTTGAACTTTCTATTCTCTTTTTCTATCCCATTTTAGTTGTCCCTACTTCATTGAATTTATTAGTTAGTGTGATTGGCTACCCACAATTGGAGAAACTACTGGTTACAGCTTAGAAAGAGCAGTGTGGTTTAATGGAAAGATTACAGATTTTATAACCAGAAAGTTTGATTCCATTCAAACAAATACTGATGGAGCACTTTTGCGTGGCAAGCATGCCACTGAACCATCTACATTATCACTCTTTCCCCCTTCTGTACTTCACTTCCTACAACTATAAAACAGAAATAATAGTACCATCCCTATTGCCCAGGTATTTTCCCAGATAAAACAAGAGACTGTATAAAACACAATTAAAGCCTTATCCAATTTGGCTCAGTGTATAGAGCATCGGCCTGCAGATTGAAGGGTCCCAGGTTCAATTCCCATCAAGGGCACATGCCCGCGGTTGTGGGCTTGATCCCCAGTAGGGGCATGCAGAAGGCAGCCAATAAATGATTCCCTCTCATCATTGATGCTTCTATCTCTCTCTTCTTCTCCTTTCCTCTCTGAAATCAATAAAAATACATTTTAAAAAATATAATTAAAGTTTATACTTTGTAAATTGCAATACATATTGTTATTGCTATTATTAGGAAAGAGATGAAGAAAAGAAAATATTAATTGTGCACATATTATCCCATTTAAACTTCCCAACAACACTTTCAGGTCAGAGGGACTAAATTGCATTAGCCTGTGTCTCCTTAGGTACCTATAGTAATGCAATGAAATAAGCATTAGCACTAAATTGTGTAAAGTGCTTTAGAAGCACAGATGAGGAAGCATTTAATCCTATCTTGGAACTGGGAATGTTAGAAAAGCCTACAGAGACTTGATATCTGAGCTGGTCTTGATGTGTGAATAGGAATTTACCAGACAGAAAGAGGTGGCAAATTCCTAGCAACAGAGAAGATCGTGTGACCTCTCAGGAATAAGTCACGTGTATATTTGATAAATATACAAGCAGCCCTGGTCTGTTTTTCTCAATGGTTAGAGCATTGGCCAAAGGACCAAAAGGTCTCAGGTTCAATTCCCGGTTAAGGGCACATACCTGGGTTACTGATTTGATTCCCAGCCCCAGTCAGGGAAACCAATTGATGTGTGTGTCTCTCTCACACATCAATGTTTCTCTCCCCCTCACCTCCTTCCACTCTCTCTAAAAATCAATGGAGCCCTAGCTGGTTTGGCTCAGTGGATAGAGCATAGGCCTGCAGAGTGAAGGGTCCTGGGTTCGATTCTGGTCAAGGGCACATGCCTGGTAGGGGTTGTGCAGGAGACAGCCAACCAATGGTTCTCTCTCATCATTGATGTTTCTATCTCTCTCCCTCTCTCCCTTCCTCTCTGAAATCAGTAAAATATATATATATTTTTTAAATCAATGGAAAAAATATTCTTGGGTAAGAATTAACAAACAAATAAAACAAATATACAAGCAAACAATTTATGAAGATTTAGGGCTATGAAAGGACATTTACCTCAATATGCAGGTGACAAGCAAAATAAGCCAGTCAGAGAAAGCTAAGTATCACATGATCTCACTCATATATGGAATTTAATGAACAAAATAAACTGATGAACAAAATAGATCCAGAGACAAAAGCATGAAACAGAGGGAATTTCAGAATGAATTCAGAGGGAAGTTGTGTGTGGGGGTGTGTGAGAGGGAGTGATTAACTGGGGAACTTAAATGCATATATGCATAGCCCATGGATACAGACAATAGAGTGGTAAGGATTGGGAGGGGCAGATCCAGGGTGGAGGAGATCAATGGAAAAAATAACAACAACAAACAAACAGAGAGGACATCTGTAGTATTTTCAACAATAAAGAAATTAATAAGAAAAAAATATTCAGCTTTGCCCTGAGGAAAAGAAGGAGATAACAAAATATGTTGGGAACAGAGTAGGAAGGATTGAACTATATCCTGTAATAGGCACAATGACAAGACAATGAGGCTTGGACTGACTGTGATTAGGTCTGCATTTTACAGAGATCATATGCTCAGGTGGCATGGAGAATGGTCTAGAGTGAAAAACCTAAGGTTAGAAAGCCTCTTAGTATAGATATGGAATAAGCCCAAGTATTCATCAATAGATTAGTGGATAAAAAAATATTGTGGTACATGGTAGATCGAGGGGTAGTTGCATATGTTGAATGATGCAGCCTGCAGAATTCATGTGTTTTGCAAGATTGAAGTCATGACAAGTTTAGAAACTGTCACCCAATTCCATTTCACTGATATCAAAAAATATTTTAACTCATACACTCTCACAGGTAGAATAAATTGTATACTGTCCACACATGGAGGCATTGCTTTGCTGGTATTATTTTCAAGTTAAGGTCTAAATTAACTCCAGCTGTGAAAACAGCATAAACGAATTCTAAATTGTGCTTCATCTATTAATTTCCCATGCCTGGAGAAGCTAATGGAAACTCATGTGATATTCAATTTGTACAATAAATTATGAAGATGGTGAAAAAAAAGTTGTGGTACATATATACAATGGAATATTTCTTGAACATAAAAAAGGATGAAATCTTACCATTTTCAATAGCCTGGATGGACCCTCGAGGGTATTATGCTAATCGAATAGGTCAGTCAGAGAAAGACAAACACCATATGATTTCACTTATATGTATAATTTAAACAACAATATAAACTGACAAACAAAATAGAACCAGAGGCATGGGTACATGGTACAGACTGACAGTTGTCACAGGGGAGGGTGGAATGGGGGACTGGATGAAAGAAGATGAATAGCCAAAGGACATATATGCATAGTCCACGGACACAGACAACAGAGTGATGAATGCCAGAGGGAGGGGAGGGGTCTCAGTTGAGGTGGGCAAAGGGCAGAAAGTGGAGGACATCTGTAATAGTGTCAATAATTAAAATAAAAAGAGGAGAGCCCTGTCAGTATGGCTTGGTTGGTTTGGGCATACTCCAGTGTGCCAAAAGGCTACCAGTTCAATTCCCAGTCAGGCAGGGCACATGCCAGGTTGTGGGCTTGATTCCTGATAGGGAGTGTGCAGGAGGCAGCCTATCAATGTTTTGCTCTCACATCAATGTCTCTCTCCCTCTCTTTCTTTCTCTCTCTCTCCTCTCTCCCTCTCCCTCTTAAAAAAATATCAATAAAACAAAGGGTTTTGTTTTAATCAATTAAAAAAAAGAGGGAGAAATCTAAAGAACCAAAAAAAGCAAATGAGCAAACAAAATAGAAACAGACTCATAAAGAGAACAGACTGACACTTGCCAGAGGCGAGAGAAGTTGGAGGACTGGGTGAAGGATGTGAAAGGATTAAGAGTACAAATTGGTAGTTACAAAATGGTCATGGGGATGTAAAGTATAATATAAGGAATCTTATCTAATAAAAGAGTAATATGCAAATTGATCGAACCTCTGCTACACCCACAAGCCACACCCAACCATGCCCACCAGCCAATCAGAGCAAGTATGCAAGTCAACCCGACCAAGATGGCTACAGCCAAAGAGCAGGAGGGAGGCTTGGGTTGCCCCTGGCGATGGAGGAAGCCAAACTTTCCCTGCCAGTCCAGGCCTCCACTTAAGGCAACAAAGTTTCAATGGGTATGTGAGCAGAAGGCTTGGCTCCGCTCCAGGCTACAAAGTTTCAATTGTAGAAGATAAACAAATCCCAGATACCAGGGCCTCCAATTGGGTTACTGGGGGGCGTGGTCAGACTGTAAACCAACAGAGGCCCCTCCCCTAGGCCACCCCATGCCCCAAGGGAATAGCCATCCTGATCCAGGACACCTTCAGGAAAAACCAGCTGGCCCCACCTGTGCACCTGGCCTCTATCCTATCTAATAAAAGAGTAATATGCGGATTGACCATCATTCCAACACACAAGATGACTGCCTCCATGTGATCAAAGATCTTGCCCCCATGTGGACACAAGATGGCCACCACAAGATGGCCAGCAGGGGAGGGCAGTTGGCAGGGACCAGGCCTGCAACAGAGGGCAATTGGGGATTATCAAGCCTGCAGGAAAGGTCAGTTGGGGGGGACCCAGGCCTGAAGGGGAAGGCAGTTAGGGGTGACCAGGCCTGCAGGGGAGGGCAGTTGGGGGTGACTAGGCCCACAGGGGAAGGCAGTTAGGGGAGCAGTTAGGCATTAATCAGGCTGGCATGCAGAAGCTGTTAGAGGCAATCAGGAAGGCAGAGAGGTGAGCAGTTGGGAACCAGCAGTCCTGGATTGTGAGAGGGATGTCCGACTGCCCATTTAGGCCCAATCCAGACAGGATCGGGCAGTCGGACATCCCTCAAGGGGTCCCAGATTGGAGAGGGAGCAGGCTGGGTTGAAGGACACCTTCCCCTCCCCACCCCACCCCACCCCTGCATGAATTTCATGCACCGGGCCTCTCGTATAGTCAATAATATTGTATTAACTATGTACGGTGCCAGATGAGTACTGGAAATATCAGCAGGGGTCACTTTGTAAAGTACATGATTGTTTAACACTATACTGTACACCTGAAACTATGATAGGCAGTTAGACAGACATGAGCAGAACAAGGACAATAGGACAAGTACAGAGAGTCACCAGAACGGAAAGTCCTAGGTGCCTAGCAACAGGGGAAAAAAATGGGAAAACAAGGACCTCGATCCCAAGGTAACCTTTCCTCCGCTAGCATATGGTTGATCATGAGATTAGAAGCCCCTGACCTTTCATATTGCTGGTGTTGTCATTCGGATCCTCCCCTGACATTCCTCCTCTGGCATCTCGCTAGCCATGCAGTGGAACCCCTTGGAGGGTAAACAGGAGGCCAAAGAGCGTCCTCAAGGGACTCCCATGCTAGTCCTTGCACAGCTGCTCCCTGAAGCTCTTACCCCGAGGGATAATATCTGGGCCTCAGTTGTGTTTCAGCTCCAGGCCCAGAAAAGCAACAAAACCAGAAAAGCTGCATCAAAACTGATCTCAGGATCAGCTGCATTGACTAATGAACCCCCGGCGCCAACCAATCAGTGGAGACCACCATCCTGAGAGGTCACACCTGGAAAGCTGATTTTATTCTTTTGAGATCCTCCCCTGAAACTGACCCTAAAATTTCCACCCTATAAAGTCCTTAGGATAAAGACCCAGCAGGCTCTCCCTCTCCAGTGCCTTTTCTATCAACCACGTTCTTTCCCATCCCTCCACCCCGTGCATTACTTTTATCGTCCTCTCTTTCTCCTAAGCTCCAAGGGCCCTTCTATTACCTCTGTAACTTGTTTCCTGAGCCTATTTCTTTTACGGCTCACTTCTACCTCTGCGGCCTTCTAAATAAACTTTTGCTTGTATTTGAGTCTTGGCTCTAAAATCTTTCTTAGGGAGAACTCAAGTGTAGAGGTTGCTGAACTGAGGTCCCGTCTGATTCCACCTGTCTAACACCTGGTGCTATTTTTGCTGCCAACAAAACTAATACAAAAATAATATTGAATGTAAACTGCAATTGAAAATAAAATTAAAAATAAATATTCTTGCTTTATTAGGCAGAGAGGACACAAGCTGAATTAGGCCAGTGGCCGTACAGATGGAAAGGAGGAGATGGGTGGGAAAAATATTAATGAAATTAAATGGACTTATTAAATGTTGCACCTGGGGGTGAGGGAGAGAAGGAGGTATACAATGGCTCAGCTTTCTCCCTCTCCCTTTCACTCCTTATCCAATTACTGAGTGCAACTTCTCCGTGTTTCTTGGTTGTGCCCATTTTTCTCCTTCCTAGTGGCACCACCCTTGTCCAATTCAGTAGTCCAAACCACCAATGAAACTGTTTACCCCTCATTCGCATTTATACCTTGCATTTTTAAAAAATGCAATTTTAATCTCAAATCACTCTTGTTTAAACCCATTCCTCCACAGTAAAGACCAAAATCCGTAACAAGGCTCCCTAACCTGACCCTTGCTTACACCTGGAGTTGCACTTCCAGATCCTCTAGCATTTGCAGTTCTCAACCCCCACTGCCACTTCACCTGGCTAAATTCTACTCACCCTTCTGGGCAGCTTAACTATTTTCTGCCTTTTCTAGGGAGGTCTCTGAGGGCTAGAGCCGTGCCTTTGCTATTAGCTCCCCTAGCACAAGGTTCTATTCCTTGCATATATGTTGAAACAAAAGTATTTGCTTCATCTTCGTGGTTCTTCCAGTTACCAGTTATATGCCCTTTCACAAGTCATCTGTGCCTCTGCTCACTCACCTCTGCACGGAAATCATAATCACACCTATTTCACGGAGTTGATGAGAGGAAGAAATGAGAATCTATGCTCTAGCCGGTTTGACTTAGTGGATAGAGCCTCACCCAGCTTCGATTCCATGCCTGGGTCATGAGCTCCATCCCCAGTGGGGGGCATGCAGGAAGCAGCCAAGAGGTGATCTCTCTCATCACTGATATTTCTCTCTCTCTCTCTCCTTCTCTCTTCCTCTCTGATGTCAATAGAAATATTTTTTAAAAGAACTTAGCACAATTCCTGGCACACAGTAAGTGCTCAGTAAATATTCCTGATTTTTCTTACTGAACTATAAACTCCCAACGAACAAAAGTGGGTGCCCCTCTTAGTCACTGCTATATTCTCTTGCTTTTGCAGCTCCAATAAACAGCCATTAAAGCAGTGGTTCTCAAGTTTCCTAATGTCATGGCCCTTTAATACAGTTCCTCATGTTGTGGTGACCCCCAACCATAAAATAATTTTCGTTGCTACTTCACAGCTGTAATTTTGCTACTGTTATGAATCGTAATGTAAGGATCTGATATGCAGGGTGTTAGACGACCCCCGTGAAAGGGTCGCGACCCACAGCTTGAGAACTGCTGCATTAGAGTAAGCAGAGGAGAGTTCGGTGACATGGTGGTAGCATTCCACCCCACCACCCAATCCCCTGCGAACCCCACGATGAACAGGGGGTTGAGAACACTGTTCCCTTACACTTCTCTCCATCCGAAGCGCCACCACACCCCTCCCATTCCATTCGGCCCCCTTCCCTGCTGCACCAAGCCAGCGAGAAGTAAGTACAGAAAAGGGGAGGGGGGGCGGTTCCTAACACCCCTTCTTCCCAAACTATAGTCCTCTCGGAAAAAGGCATCCTGGTGCTGCACTTGAAATGGGAAAAGCATGAGTTCTGGCGCCAGAAAGCACGGGTTCGCTTCCCGGCCTGCTGCTTATTGGAGGCGCGCTCTTGGCCTGGTTATTTCATCTCCCGCGTCTGGAGAGGCCCCCTCTCTGGTGGTTCCGAGGCGCCAGCGAGGCAAGGGCTGTAAGAGGGCTTCTCTCTACTGGGACGCGCCGTCGGAGGGTGCGACAGTCACCTTCCCCACCGCCCTCCCAGCCGGCGCACGCAGGGAGGAGCGGCCGCCGACTCCGCGCGCCCCGGCCGCCGACTGGGCGCCAGGAGCCACTGTGGGTTTATGCTAATGGAGGGCGCGGGAGACCCAGCGCGCTGCGCCCCGCCCCGGCGCCCCACCTCTCCAGGGACCGCCGCCTGCGCAGAAGCCTGGACGGGCTGCTGGCTTCGTCGTTGGTCCGGGAGCAGAGGGGGCGTGGCAGACTCAGTCCCTGGCTGTGCTCCGTCTGGTCACCGCCTAGTGTTGACTTCATCCTCTCCACTCCCCCTGGGTTTCTGCGTCCCTCCGCAGAGATCTCCCTCGCTGCCTCGCTAGGAGAATTATTCTTTCCTCTATGGCAGCGGTTCTCAACCTGGGGGTCGCGACCCCTTTGTGGGTCGAACGACCCTTTCACAGGGGTCGCCTAAGACCATCGGAAAACACCTATTTCCCATGGTCTTAGGAACCAACACAGGGCTCCTCGGTGTAGCAAAGTGTAGCAATGTAGTTTACTGGTGTTATATGAAGACTGTTACCCATGCTATACCATGATTCAAGACAAAATTTCATTTATTTGTAATTAGAAATAAATATTGCACAATATATAATTGCATATTGTTTTTGTGATTAATCACTATGCTTTAATTATGTTCAATTTGTAACAATGAAAATACATCCTGCATATCAGATATTTACATTATAGCTCATAACAGTAGCAAAATTACAGTTATGAAGTAGCAACGGAAATAATTTTATGGTTGGGGGTCACCACCACATGAGGAGCTGTCTTAAAGGGTCGCGGCATTAGGAAGGTTGAGAACCACTGCTCTATGGAGTAAACCGAGGTGTTTGGAGCACTGCTGCATTCCAGGCAGGGCGCTGAGCACGAAGGGTGTGGGGTGCGGACAAACAGCAGGGTGTGGAGGAGGGGATTGTGTTCTGGGGCTTCAGGGAGAGCGAGCCTATTTCTGCCTGGGAATCTGGGGCGTCTGCCTGGAAGAAGAGGCATTTGAGCTAAGCTTTGACAGATGGATAGGGTCCCAGTGGGGAGGGGAGTGGGAAGTGAAGTGGTCTGGAAGTAAAATGGAGAAAATCCAGTGTGGCTGCAGTGCTAAATCCTGCCTATTTTGGGGTGGGAGGGGGAGGGGAAAAAGGGTATAAGACTGTAAAGAATTTTGAGACCACAATGTGAGAAATCTTGAATACCATATAATTCTGGAGACACTCGTGAGCCATTGAAGGTTTCTGAGCAAATGACAGCCCTGTACTTCCCATGTTCCTAAGAGAAGCAGCAATGCATAGTGGTTAAGTGCATGGGCTCTGGAGTTACATGGCCTTGGTTCAAGATCTACTTCCATCTCGTATGACCCTCGTGATGGAACCCTGAATTCTTTGTGTCTGTATTTCCTTACCTATTAAGTGAGTGTGGTCATTATAGTGCACAGGGCTGTTGGGAAGATTAAATGAGGCAATGCCTGGCACATAGTAAGTACTCCATAATAGCAGTTCTTATTATTTTGTGTCTCTCTCTGCCTTCCTCTCTATTCTTTTCCTTTCTTCTTTAAAATTGATTAGAGAGAGTCGGGACCAGTTTGGCTCAGTGGATAGAGCGTCGGCCTGTGGACTGGAGGGTCCCGGGTTTGATTCCGGTTGGGAGCATGTGCCTTGCTTGCAGGCACATTTCCAGTGTGGGGTGTGCAGGAGGCGGCTGATCGATGTCTCTCTCTCATCGATGTTTCTGACTTTCTATCCCTCTCCCTTCCTCTCTGTGAAAAATCAATAAAAATATATTTTAAAATTGATTAGAGAGAGAAAGAAAGAGAGAAATACTGCTCTGTTGTTTCACTTATTTATTCATTCACTGGTTGGTTCTTATATGTGCCCTGACCGGAAATCGAATCCCCAAACTTGTCATCTCTGGATGATACTCTAACCAACTGAGCTACTGACTAGGGCCATCTCTTTCTTCTGATGATGATCCTTTTCTCTCTCTCTCTAAAAAAAAAAAAAAAGCCACAAAAACAAACTTTCCAAATCCATGATTCCGCTGCTTCATGCCTAGAAATCACCCTGTTACAATGAATAAAGTATTGAAATAAATCAGACTCTAACAGAACCAAGTCCCTTCAGAAACACACATGTGCCTCTCCCAAGTGCCCACACTCCGAGGAGCCTTTCTTGAAGGAGAGGGTAGAGTTACTGAGTTACTGAGCTCATCTTCCCCAGATTCTAGTCTCTTTCAAAACAGGCCACAGCTCATTCACCGCACCTCAAACCATCTCTACCAACATGCCTGGCCTTCAGGAGGTCCCTGCTCTGTACCAGAGGTTCTCAAATGTTAGTGTGCACTAGAATCCAAGGGCTCTTGCCAAAACACAGGTTGGTGGGCCCCAATTTTAGAGTTTCTAATTCAGTAGGTCTTTGGTGTGGCCTGAGAAATTGCATTTCTAACACATTTCTAGGTGATGCTGATGCTACTATATGGACCACTGCTCCATACTAACTATTGAAAAGCTATAACCAAGAAGGTATTCTCACCATCCCCTGCCCAGGCCCTGCTGGTCAGGTGCATCCAACATCCAAAATATGGATCCAAGGTTTAGACTCATAAAGAGTGAGACTCGGGGACATTCTAAAAACTTCCCAGGTGATTCTGAGGTGCAAATGGGTTTAGGATCCACTCGCCTTCTGTTGACCCCCGCCCTCCCCTACCCACTCCTGTATCCCCTCCCCATTGTGTCCACCTCGGCTAACCCTGTGCCTAGCAAAGGCCACTGCCTGCCTGCATGCATTTTACTCAGAGGACTCTGGGTTCCAGGTGGCTGGAACTGAGAGGAGGGCGAGGAAAGTAGCTGGTTCTTTAAAAAGACTGGAGATTTGTGTAATTTGTAACAAGTAACACTTCTCCTGATTGTTAATCCTAAAAGTCAAGTCAAGAGCCAGTTCTCAGAGGAGTCAGACCTGGAGTCAAATCTGGGCTCTCCCCCTCTCTGATCAACTTCTGTAACCTCCAGTGTTAAATGAGAATAATAGAATCTACTTCACAGGGCTGATTTGAGGATGAATAAGGAGATTATGGGTATAAAATCCCCTTCCTCAATCACTTCACAATTTACCCACACATTTTATTAGATTCTCCTAATAGTCTTCTGGGCACATGTAACTCCAGAGCCCATGCATTTATTCCCACAGGGAGTGGAATATTCAACTGCTAATTTCCTCCCATTTTACAGAGGAGAAAGCTGCATCCCAAAGAGTCTGTGCAGTCTGGATATAGGTGGGGAAGGGCAGGAAGCAGAGATGGCTGTCCTCCTCTATTCTTCTGCCATTTCCTCCTCTTAGCTCCCCTTTTACAGCTCCTCTCAACATGTTTTACCTGAATCTGAATGATAAGAAGACAGAATGGGGGCTCCCTGTACCTTTCACAGATGGTCCTGTTCTCCTGCCCCTCCAGCCAACACTGCCTACCACTTCTTCCCGACATAGGACTGATGGCAGGCCTGGGGCAAATATCCATCCAGAATTCAAATTCTGGTCCTGGTGGTATGGCTCCGTTGGTTGTGAGTTGCCCGGAGGTTGGATTTGAGGTCGGAGGGCCCAATCCCTGATCCCCAGAAGGGTGCAGGAGGCTGCCAATCTAGGACTGTCTCATCATCTGTGATATGAGTTGTTTAAATCTATAGTTCCCAAATTGTAGCATCCTGGGAGTGATCACAGGAGATTCAGCCCCTGGCTCCATAAAGACTATGTGTAACTGGGATTGCCGGGACGGGGTGTGTGTGAATAAAATACAAAGTAATGTTAATGATATTATCCAGCTCAGTTATTATGCATCTTTTAATCAACAGCTATCAATGTTTTTTTAAATATATATTTTATTGATTTTTTACAGAGAGGAAGGGAGAGGGACAGAGAGCTAGAAACATCGATGAGAGAGACATCGACCAGCTGCCTCCCACACGCCCCACACTGGAGACGTGTCCGCAACCAAGGTACATGCCCTTGACCGGAATCGAACCTGGGACCCTTCAGTCCACTGAGCCAAACCGGTCTCGGCTGTTTGTTTTTTTTCTTTTTTTAATTGAAAAGGTTAGAAATCTGTGGTCTAAATGTCTTCTGAAGCCTCTTATCATTGCCATCCTACATAGCTACACCAGAGAAAGGGTGTTAGGCCACCAGGGGGCGCTGCAGCTCTGTGCATTGTAGAAACAGCCCCCCTGGTCAGAAGGCTGTTTCTCACAGGGAGAGGGGTGGGGCCAAGGTTCCAGTCCAGAGTCTGTTGAGCACAACTGAGACCTGTGATGCATAAGGCTCTGTAAGGGAGATGTACTAGTATCTCCAGAGCTGGGACGGTGAGGGACCTAGAGGGACAGGGACCTGTACCAGGTCACTCCGCACTGTGTATACACCTGTGTGTGTGTGATAGTGAGTGGTAATTCCTGCTGGTTGGGATTGAGCTCTATTCCTGGCCTGCCATGCAGAAAGTTTCTCACACCTCCCCTCTGCTGTCCTCTGGCAAGGCTTGATGGCCACCCCAAGTGAGTGTCTTTGGCACGGACCTCGGGAGCTCAGAGAATGAATGGAGACCTGTGGAAGAGGGGAAGGCTTTCTGAGGATGGAGTTGGTGACAATCAGAAAGGAGCAGGAAGGTCAGTCCAGGCGAGGGGTTCTGTCTAGAAAGGGAATAGTTGTGAGAAGATCCATGCTAAGATGTGGGCCCGCCTTGCCTGGCAGTAGGAGGCAGCAACTGATGGCCAGAGGGGAGGCAGGAGCAGGCACACCCTCTCCATACTCTTCCCTCCTCACACGCCCACTGAATCCTGGGCCCAGCTCAGCCTCTTCAGTCCTGAGTTTTTCCCTGGCAAGAGCCAGAGGACCTCAAGGAGAGAGAAGGGGGCTCCCACACACATACTCCAGAGGCTGAGGTCCTATCACATTCCCTTTCACAAACTGTCAGGATCCCCAAAACTTTCCAGCCCAACCTGAAGGTGCATACACACAGGCAGGTGCTCACTTCAATGGGACACAGGGATCCTATGACAGTCAGACAAACCGCGCGCGCACACACACACATACCCCCCTGGACCCCCCACACACACCTTTGCAGCCCTCTTGTCAGAGCACTGGACACCCCGCTCCGCCGCCTGTCTCACTGTTGCTCTAGATGTGCCACGCCCTTCTCCTCCCTGGCCAAGATCCACTCATCTGCTATGTCCTCCTCCTGGACCGCCCCCCCCCCCACACCTCCTGCTGTCCCTGAGCATTGCATTCCTCCCCACAGTCACCCTCTGCCTGGGGTTCTGGGCACCAGCCCTGACTCCCAAAAAGAGTGCCTCCCAAACCCTGCTCCTCCCACTCCCACACACCTCTCTGGCCCTCCCATGATGCCGTTCGGAGGTTTGCCAAGCCTGAGGGCTCATCTAATCAGGGGAGACCAGAAGGAGAGGCAGCCAGAGCAGCAGGGGCATCATATCAGTGAGGCTTCTCTAGGCAGCAGAGTGGACAGCAGGGCAGGGGGGCCAGGCCAGTCACTCTGGAGAGAGTGGGAACACCCCACCTTCCCCCATCTCAACAGGACCATCTCCCAAACTTAAAACATTGGCTCTAACACACACACACACACACACACACACACACACACACACCAGGTCTGTCTGCTCTGCAGAAGTCTGTCTCCCTGGGGCCCTGGGCCAGCTTCTTTATTGCCCACCAAGCCTTTTCCACCTGCCTTGTCAGTCAGGGGTTCGCCCAGAGATCACCAAATGCTCCAGTCTCTGTTAGCCTTCTAGAGACCAGGCCATATCAAATCCGGGATCACTGGAGCTGCCCCAGTTACAGCCCAACCCCTGCACTTCCCTCCCACCTTGGTGCATCCCTCCCACCTCTGTGAAGCCTTCAAGGGAGGTCAGAATGGAGCCCATTTTGGCAAAATGAGAAAAGATTAGAGCAATACATTTGCTGTCAGAGGCAATAAGGCTGCCTGAACAGGGGAGGAGGAATATTTGATTTCAGGCTCTTGGGGGTCTTGATGGAGGAGCACTAGCAGCCTGCAGCCCCAGGCCTTACAGAGTGGGGAGGGCTGTTTCCAGCCCCAGCCAACCAGGGACCCTGGCATCCCAGCCCTCCCATCTCCTTATCGACCCCATCCTCCACAGCCACTGCAGGGTTCCAGCTCCCTCCTCCCTCCCCTGCCATCATTTCATTTCTCCCTTTCCACTGCCAAACTTGTTTCCCAGAAGCAGTTTTTCTCCCAGTGCCGGGTGATGGAGCAGAAAGAACACTGCTCCAGGGGCTGGAGATGAGGCTGGGGTTGTAACCCCCCTACTGCGTCCAAGCCTCCAAGCCCAGGGACTTCATGCAAGCCACTGAGCCGCTCAGCCTCAGGGCAGTGTGGGCTGGGGAGAAACACAGCATTTAGCATCCTGAGACCGGGGTCAGCTCAGCCACTCACCACTTCAGTGGTCTTGGGCAACATCACTTAACCTCTCTGCGTTCCCATTTATTTATCTATAAAGTGGGGTGAGGCAATATCGAGACCTGTGTCCTAGGGTATTGGTGACCATCACAGAGCTATGGACATGAACGCTGTAAACAATTGTCAGGATGGCATTGTCTTGTTGTCATGTGGGATTCATGGCAGGTTCCCTGGCTGGAGTATGAGTCTAAGATTCATCGAGAAGCTTCAGAGGGTCCTTCCTGGCCCTGGGATCCTGGTGCTGGGCTCTGCCCTCCTCGATGGTGGGGGATTCTGGGAAAGGCAGATGAGGTGATTTCTTGGTCACACGGGCCTGAACTGAGGAGTCAGCTCTTCTGGCCCAATCCTGATTAACAAGGTCTCCTTCCTAATTCCTCCAATCTCATCTCCATATGTGAATGGGGCCCCAGGAGTCGGGCAGTGTGGCTGGTCTGTCTGCCTGGATGAACTTCTGCCCAGCCTCCAGGTGAATGACAGGTGCTGGGTGGGAGAAGGTGCAGGGCGGGGCTAGAAGACAGAATTAACATTTGTTTCCAAGCTGCCGTTTGCCTGGAAACACATGCATTGTTTCTCATATGATATCTGGTCTGTACAACAGTCTGAGAGGGAGGTATGATAGACAGGGAAGTTGAATCATTTATCTGTTGTTAGCAGTTGGAAAGAATTGTGACTCAGGTTGGCTGGATCCCAACACTCCACACTGCCTCCCACTGGAGCAGACGGTAAAGCCTACAGTCCTAGATCTGGCTTCCTTCAGCTGAGCTGGAAAACTGGGCAGGTCTTCAGGAGGATGGTGCTACTTAACCAACTCAGCACAGAGAATGCTTGGAAAGTGGAGAGCCCTGAGCAAAAGCATTAACCCTCTATGTGTTTTTTTTTCTGGTTCCAACCTAATTTCCCACCACTCCCCTGGATGCTCCTTCCCTCGGGCCAGACCTCCTCACTTCAGTGTTTACCTGGCACATCAAGCTGTTTCATACCTTCCCCTCCCGCTCTGCCCATCCAGATCTCACGATCCTTTGAGGCCCAGATTGGGGCGCCTCTCTTATGAAGTCTTCCCAAGTGGCACTAGCATAGACTTCCTGGACTGCCTTTGGCTTTTATGAACCTGTCCTGATTCCCCAAGAGGGTTGCCAATTGATTCTCTGAGGGCACAGCTGTGTTTCTTACCTGTTTGTAATCTTGCACGGAGCCTGGTACAGATTGGGTATTAGAAAGACTTTTGCAGCTGGGGGTGATGATTGTGGTGCTGGTGCTCATGAGAGCGTTTCTATTTGAGTTTAAAGTAGCAGTGGGGATGGTGGTGACCGCAATGTCGGTGACAGCAGTTTCGGTGGGAGTTTGAGAGCTTGGTGGTGTTGGTTGTGATGGTGGCTGTAGTAATTACCTATTGCTGCATAACAAATTGCCCCCAAAATGTAATGGCTTAAAACAACACGCATTTATTATCTCATGTTTCTGTGGGCCAGGGATCTAGGCACAGCTTAGTTGGCTGCCTCTGGCTCAATGTCTCTTACATGGTTGCAACCCAGGTGTCAGCTGGGGATGCAAACTCATCTGTAATCTCCACAGGAGGAGTATCTGCTTTCAAGCTCACCTACACAGTTGTTAGTAGGATTCAGTCCTTCCTTGCCATGTGGGCCTCTCCATGGGGTGGCTGATGGCGTGGCAGCTGGCTTTCCTCAGTGCAGCTGACAGACTGTCCAAGATGGAAGCCACAGACTTTTTGTAGCTTCATCCTGGATAACATCCCATAATCTCCACTGAACTATATTCACTAGAGCCATTAAGTACAGCCCATACTTGAAGGGATAGGATTTCACTAGGGCATGAATATTAGGAGTCAGGGGTCACTGAGAGTCACCTTAAAGGCTACCTACCCCAAGGGTGATGGTGGTGGTGATGACAGAGGTGGAAAGTTGGAGAGTGCAATTGGATCTGATGTGGTAGGGTATCTGAGAATGAAAAGATTGGTGTTCATATTAGATTTGAAAAGTGATTCTTCCAAACTAGGTCTGAGCAGAGCAACCCAGTTGACTAGTCTCAGATATATACAAGACCACCCTCCAGCCCCCAGCCCCCAATTCAGGTCCAGGCCCATATCCATTCCCCTGGAGTCCTCCCTCCCCCTCCCTCCCCATTACTTTTTTTACCAATCACCCCCACCCTAGGCTGATACTCTCCTTTAGGCAATCAATGAGCTAAGTAATCGCCAAATGGAGAGCAATTACCACCAGCAATCAAAGGGAGGAGGGAGAAGCGAGTGGTCAGAGGCCCAGGGGAGTTAGAGAGGTGCTGCCAGTTTGGAGGCTGGGCTCTGCTTCTTTCAAGTTGGATAAAGACACTCAGCCTGCTGAGACCGGTTTGGCTCAATGGATAGAGCATCGACTTGCAGACTGAAAGGTCCCAGGTTCGATTCCGGTCCGGGGCATGTACATTGCTTGCGGGCACATCTCCACTGTGGGGCGTGCAGGAGGCGGCTGATCGATGTCTTTCTCTCATCATCGATGTTTCTGACTTTCTATCTCTCTCCCTTCCTCTCTGTAAAAAAATCAATAAAAAATATATTTAAAAAAAAGACACTCACCCTATCCTATGATGAGTCCCCATGTCTTTGGTCTCCAGCTACCCGACCCCAGAGGACACCCCCACTTTATGTTCCCTCAGGCAATTATTCAGTTCACATGGGCTTTAGGCCAGAGCTTCCTTGAGCTCAAGGGATCCCATTCTCTAGTGTCCCCCTATCTCCATCTCCTGCCCCTAATCTCTTCCCTTTTTAAAAATAAATTTTTTAATGAATCCTCCCCAAGGTTATTTTTCCATTGATTTTTAGAAAAAGTAGAAGAGGATGGGGAGAGACAGAGAGAGAAAAACATAGTTGTGAGAGAAAGATATCCATTGGTTGCCTCCCACACATGATCCAACCAGGCTGATTTGCAACTGAGGTATGTGCCCCTGACTGGAATCAAACCCGGTCAATAATCTATCCACCGAGCCACACTGGCTAGGGCTCTTCCCACTTCTGATGACCTGTTCTTTCTTCAAATCTCCCAACTCACATCCCTGTCCTTTTAAACACAGATAAGATTCATCTTTTCTGATGTCTCATTCTTTCAATGACCATCACCAAGCTCCCCAACCCTACCCCAATGCCAGGGCTTTTAGGTCTGGCAAGCCAAAATACAGCCCATTTATCTGGAAAAGACTCTTTAGGCAGCTAGGTGAGATTGGATGTCATGGTCCAAATCCTCTGGCAGTAAGATCACCCAGTTGAGTGACAGGGGAAAAATATATTAGATTGGGTATCAGGACACCAGGATTCTAATCCCAGCTTTGTCACTCACTCGTCATGCCACTTCTGCTCTCTAGCCTCATCTGTTCGGTGGTGGTAGGTGAAGGTGAAGGATGGATTAGAGGACCTGAAGAGACCCTGCCAGTTCTAAACTTCTCTGATTCCATTTCCATGAGAAGAGTGGAGCTGAGTGGAAGGTGATAGCTATGCTAGAAGGCTGAGGGCTGCATAGCTAGTGAATAGTTTCTCTTTGCAAAGGGTCGCCAGACCCAGTCACAGTGGGAATCCTTTATTCTGTCACTTGTAGGAATCTAGAACTACCTAAGCTTCCTTACCTGCACCTGCCCAGGCCCTCCACCCACAGGTACATGGCCTTAGGATCACCAGTGTCCCCTGTGGCCTTCATCAGCCACCAGGCAATTATCACCTGCCACTTCTATCTAAGATATTGCATACCTCCTTTATTTCCTGTCTTCCTTGTAACACACCCATAGTGTCCATACCCTAATTTGGGTCTTTACCTCCTCTCTCTTGGACCTCCGTAAAACTCACCTAAATGTCCTCATGCCTCCCACCTCCTTGGTCTACATGGCACCTCTCTCCTGGTTCTTATTGTCAACCAATCTTTCTCAGTTTCCTTAGTCTTTCAGCCTCCGTTTCTGCCTCCTCTCTTTTGGGTGCACTCCCTGGATTTTGTCCTTGGCCGACTCATAATCATAACATAACAACAAAAGCAAAACAATCAGGGAGAACCAAGATGGCGGCATAGGTGGGTAAACACCTATACTTTCTGCCTCTCACAACCACATCAAAATTACAATCAAAAGGCAGAAAAACTACCACCCAGAACCGCGGGAAAGCGGGCTGAGTGGAAGTTCCACAACTAGAGAGATGAAGAAAGCACACTGAGACTGGTAAGAGGTGTGGAGGTGCAGAAAGTGCTGGCACCTGGATGTGCTGCTCTTTAAACCAGGAGGGAGATACAAGCTCCCACTTGCTCTAAATTCCAGTTTCTGGTAAGACTCTGGGGGACTGAGACACATACAGGGAGAAACTGGGCTGTCTGGCATCAGGACAAGAACATGAGGCGGCTTTCTCTCAGAGGTGCTCACAGCAATCATTGTTCCTAAACAGAGGGCACTGGATGCAGAGATCCGGGACCTCTCTGGTGCAGGGCTGACTGGCAGCCATTGCTGTTTATCCTCCCTGGTGATTCCCAGAGACCCCGCCCCACCCAATTTACAACCCCACTAAAGCTGTACCCATTGGTTTTTGCATATGAATGGCCTGTCCTTTCTCTGCCTAAAGCCTCTCAAACTGCAGCTAGGTCAGAGAGCCCCAGAGTTTCCAAAAGAAGGCTCAGGGCCCAGCAGCAGCAGCCTGCCTTGCTTCACAGCTGGGACTCATCAAGGCACTTCTAAAACTCATACAAAGAGGAGGAATCTGTCTCTGTACCTCCTGCTGGGTGGCCCCAGACAGTGGCTGACCTTGCACCTTCTTGGAGATCCAAGAGCCAGTGTACCCAGTGGATTATAACTCTTCACATCCATAAGAGACACACTCAAAGGGCAGACTCAGTGAGCACCAAAGCCCCACTGAAGCAAGTCCTGCCCCATAAGAGTGTCTCCTGCACAATAGATCTTCCAGTGTAGACACAGCTGGTCATCACAGCCAATCGGCGTGGAGACCAACAGAAATCAAGGGTTAATGACAACAAGACTGTGCAAACAGCCCATAAAGGGGTGCACCAAGAGCATCCACCTCAGGTGACTGAGGAGGCTGAGCTACTGGGCCCTATAGGACACCTATCACACAAGGCCACTCTATCAACTCAAGGAGACTTAGCAGCTACCCAGTACATAGAAACAAACACAGGGAAGCAGCCAAAATGCGGAGACTAAGAAACAAGTCACAAATGACAGAAATGGATGAAAGCAAAATACTGAATATAGAATTCAAAACCACGGTTAAAAGGTTACTCAAGAATCTTTTAGAAACCTCTGAGAGATTTAGTGAGACCCTCAAGGATATGAAAAAGAACCAATCAGAAATTAAGCATATACTGACTGAAATAAAGAATAATACACAGAGATTCAACAGCAGACTAGAGGATCCCAAGTCAAATATTTGAAATACAAAGAAGTGAAAAACACCCAACTGGAAAAGAAAAAAGAAAAAAGAATCCAAAAATATGAAGATAATGCAAGGAACCTCTGGGACAACTTCAAGCATACAGAATTATGGGGGTGGCAGAAGAAGAGAGAGAGCAAGATATTGAAAACCTATTGGAAGAAATAATGACTAAAAACTTCCCCTACCTGATAAAAGAAATAGACTTACAAGTCCATGAAGTGCATAGAACCCCAAACAAGAGGAATCCAAAGAGGACCACACCAAGACACATCATAATTAAAATGCCAAGGGCAAAAGATGAAGAGAGAATCTTAAAAGCAGCAACAGAAAAACAGTTAGTTACCTACAAGGGAGTACCCATATGATTGTCAGCTGATTTCCCAATAGAAACTATGCAGGCCAGAAGGGAGTGGCAAGAAATATTCAATGTGCCAAGACTGGGTTGGCTCAGTGGATAGAGCGTCGGCTTGTGGACTGAAAGGTCCCGGGTTCGATTCCGGTTGGGGGCATGTACCTTGCTTGCGGGCACATCTCCACAGTGGGGCGTGCAGGAGGCGGCTGATCGGTGTCTCTCTCTCATGGATGTTTCTGGCTTTGTATCTCTCTCCCTTCCTCTCTGTAAAAAATCAATAAAATATATTTTTTTTTAAAAAGAAATATTCAACGTGATGAATAACAAGAACCTACAACCAAGATTACTCTACACAGCAAAGCTATCATTCAGCATTGAAGGGCAGATAAAGAGTTTCACAGACAAGAAAAAGCTAAAGGAGTTCATCACCACCAAACCAGTATTATATGAAATGCTGAAGGGTATTCTCTAAGAAGAGGAAGAAGAAGAAAAAGGTAAAGATAAAAAAAGTATGAACAACAAAGTGACAACAAATACATATCTATCAACAAGTGAACCTAAAAATCAAATGAATAAAAAACCTGATGAACAGAATTGACTGCTGAATGTAATAGAATCAGGGGAATGGTAAGGGAGCAGACTGACAATTCTTGGAGGGGAAGGGGTTGTGGGGGGTTCAGGAAGAGATTGGACAAAGAGCTTACACCTATGGACGAGGTCAGTGGGTGGGGGTTTGGGGGAAAGCCTGGAGTTGGGTGGAAACCGGGTAGAGGGGAGTTATGGAGCGGGGGCGGGGGGGGGAGAGGAACATCTGTAATAATCTGAACAATAAAGATTTCTTTAAAAAAGAAAGCAAAACAACCAGGATTTAATGGTACTTATATAATATAAAGGACCTTCACATGTGTTTTCATTTGATTCTATAAGGTAAACTATTTTCTCCCATTTAATAGAAGTCAATTTTGCCTTCATGGAGTCTCAGAAAACTGTCCTTTCCTTTTTTATTTCCATTGCCACTGCCCTAATTCAGCTCTTAATGCCTCATCTTAGACACGTGCTTCAGCGCCTCAGCTGACAATAGTGTAGGTCTTAGCGGCCGATGAGAAGGAAGGGATGGATGTAGTTCCAGTTAACCAATTGACCAAGGGCTTTAGATTTAACTGAACCAGACCAGGCCCCACTCAGAACACAGGGAGCTGCACTGTAAAGATAAGGTACTCAGAACTAGAATCATTTGGGGGAAAAGATTAGGGTCACACACAAAAATTCAGAATCTATGATTGGTCCGAGTGTAAAGAGGAGAGCTCCTGATGAGTAGGTGAAGGGCTGCAAAATGAAGTCAGGAGACTCTCCCTGGAAGCCCCACCCTGCCAGGACCTTTGCGCCCTGTCCCCCCAGCCTGCAGCCTCCATCTGCTGGGGCAGGTACACTCAACTCTTGAGTTTAAGACAGAAAAAATACTACCCCAGGAAGAAGAGAGTAAGAATAAAAATAACAGTACTGGAAACATGGATCAAAGACATTTAAATTCATGATGCTGCTTTATTTATAATGGGCACCTTTTGGGCAGTCATTGTAATATTGTTTGTTTTGTCTGCTTTTTAGCATGTTTAAAGCTCGTAAGAAAATCTGATTTCTGAGGTTTAATTGATTCCATTTGAAATCAATGTTTAAATATTTGGGAAAATATAATTTGCTAAATTCGTAAGTTTTTGATTTACTAGCTGTATAAGTAGTATGAGAATCTTTGGGGAAATGTTAATAATTAAATAAAGATTGATAAATTGGCCATCAAAGTAGGAATAAAAAAGAGTATTTCTTTCTCTCCATGCCCCAAAGTACATGAGACATTAAAGAATTTATTATCCTAAACTTCCCCTCTGTGATTTCTGCTGTCTTTAATGAATCCCCCTTCTATTTCCAACACCTCTGTGACCCCATTTCCCCATCTGTAAAATGGGATGATAGTATCACCTTCTGGAAGTGTGGTTGTGAGGATTTAATGAGAGAATTCCTTCCATAGCACTTACAGCCATACCCAGTACCCAAATGCTTGATAATACCAGCTACTGTTACCTTCCCCCAATATTTTGATCATGCCACCTCTCGCACAAGGTGCTCCCCAAGAATCCAAGACAAATGCACGCTCAACCACACAACGCCAGGCACCTTTATGTCCTCACCTCTGCCTGCCGCCCAGCCCTGACCCTCACTATTTCCCCTACACCCACCAGACAGACAGTCACTATCTCCTTGTGTCACACTGCTCCCCTACCATCATTTCTTCTGTCCTCCTCCTCCTCCTGCAATGCCTTGTCTCTCTCCCAAGCCATTACAAGCCAATTCAAACTCCTACCTATCCTTCAAAACCCTCCTCCAATGCTCCGTCCTTCAAGATACTTTCCTGGTCATCCCCAGCTCTCTCCTTCCGGGGAGAACTTAATTAGTAGCTCCTGCCGGGCAAGCGTGAAGCTCTGTCAGGCATCAGTCAATGACCTAACTGTCTGGTTACCCTAGTTGGCCCACAAGCTCCTCGAAGGCAGGACTCACTTCTAATGGATCCCGAGGAACGCCCGCCCGGCGGCTGCCCTGCCCTGGCCCTGCTGCCTAGCAGGTCTCCGCTTACAGGCGGAGGTTCCTCCGGCTCTAGGTGGTTGTGCCATCGAAGCAGAAGCATCAGGGACCTGCAGGCTCCCCAGGCCAGGGTCCCCACCCTCGCTGGCCCAGGAAACCAAGGGAGCCACAGTGTGCGTGTGCCAGGTGGACGTGTGCTGGTCCCCGGATAGGAAGAGATGGGAAGAGGGCAGCGCCAGATTCCGGGAGCAGGTGCAGCTGTCTGCTCAGCTCCTCTGCACGCCCCTCCCCCCGCCCCCCCTTGCCCCTCCATCCAGCCCACAGTCAGGCCACACTTTTTTAGACTCTCCTGTGCCCGGCCCCGGGAGAGGAGGGCAGACACCAAGGCTGGTGCCACTCCCCACGAGGCGAGCCCCTGCGCGCGGAGCTCCCGTGCTCACCCCACGCGGCCCCAGCTGCTCACAGGCCGAGCAGGCGACGGTGCGCCGGGCTGAGCGGGCCGCCCGCCCGCTCCCCTGTTTCCAAACAACTCCCGGTGCTGCGCCAGCGCCGCCGCTGCTCCCGTCTGTTTGCCCCCGGCCGCCCCCGCCCTCGGTGGAGGCTGCCGCAACGCTGAAATGTGGCTGGCAGCACCCCCTCCTCGCCTTTCCGCGGGGCCCGGGGAGGATTAAGCCGCTGGAGTCTGAAATCGGAAAGATCCCAGCTTCTGCTCCCCGGCACCTCCTCGCGCCCCCTCCCCTCCCGCCCATGCAAAAACCAGAAAATTAATCTCCCCTTCTGCCTGTGATATGGCGGGCTGCATTACAAGCTGGGCGCCGAGATAAAGCGGGCAGCCGCGGGACAGCAGCCCAGCGCCAGGGCCCCGGGTGGGGCCGGCCTGGGAGATAAGGGCCTCCCAGCCCCATGAATTATTCACCGGCCCGGCCTCCTCCCGCTCAGAGGCCGCTGAGATTGCGCCTTCCAGAGGGAGGAGGGTCCAGAGGGGAAGGCTGTAGAGGGGCGCGTGGAGGGAGAGATGGGAGAGGGGAGGGCTGTGCGGAGCTAGGGGGACGGCTCAGAGGCACGAGCGCCCTGCAGGACCGACTGATAGAGGGGAAGGACAGTGTCTCCGAGCCTAGGGGACTCCCGGCCCAACCAGGCCCGCAGGGGTGCTTCTGGGTTAGGAAACTCACTCAGCACTGTGGAGCAGCTGTCCCTGCCCTCACCATCCCCAGGACCCAACGCACTGAGTGTGGGAGGGGCACAGGCGGGCGGGGGGTGGGGGGGGAGGAAGACGGGTGTCCTTGCCCTCCCCCTCGCCTCTCCTCCAGAGGTCAAGACCGCCGCTGCCCACTCTGTGGGAGCACCCCGCCTGGGGAGGGTGGGCAAGGGGAGGGCAGAGGACAGACCTACCCCCAGGGCAGCTAGAGCCCACAGAACAGAGAGACCAGGCGGCTGGTCCAGGAGGGACAGGAGGCCCGTGCTCCTCGGTAAGGGATTCACCAGGGAAGTTCCTGGGAAAGGAGAGGCCGCAGGCACTCGGTGGGCCTTTAGTTTCTCCTTCCTTCACTCTTCTCAAAGACGCAGGATTTTAAAGCCGGAGGGAGGGGGACCTAAGTCTCTGCCCTATCTCTATTTCTACATCTTCCTATACCCTCTTATACCCTCTCTCCCCGTCCTCTCCCCCGCCCCCCCGCTCCCCCCCTCCCCCCCGCCTCCATTTCTTCCTCCCTCCCAGACATCTGCCCTTTTAATCTCTGCCTTGGCCCCGGGTTCTCCACCTGGCTCTTGCTCTGTGCCTTCCTGTCTCCCGGTCTCCTTGTGTTTTTCTCTGTAAGCATGGGACATGATGACACAAATCGGGGTGTGTGATGGGAGGAAGGTGGACCTGTGCTGGTCCCCGGCTAGGAGGAGAGGAAAAAGAAGGCCCCAGCATCTGTTGGATGTGCGGATGAACCGCCAGACCCCGAGAGAGGTGCGGGGTGGGACCCCTGAGATGCACTGGCAGAGGAGACCCCAGAGCGCCAGGAGTGGGAGGTGCCGGGAGAGGATGAGCAAAGGTGGGGACCCAGTCTGGCAGGCAACGTGGATCCTACGGCCTCCTGTAGCAAATAGGGAACCCCATATTCATGAGCCAGCAAACAAGGCACATTTTCTGAGACCTCAATTCAAGTTGGAGAAGGATGGGTGATTGGGAGGGGAAGGGAAAAAGAGTGAGGAGTGAAGAGGGGCCAGAATGAGAAGAGAACATGGGAAGGAGGAATGGGTTGGTCCCTGAAGGATGGAGAAGGCAGTGTGACTTGGGTGGAAAGAGGGAGAGAGCGGTAAGCTAAATGAGGAAGGAGAGAGATTAGAGAGAGAAATGGGGAAGAAGAGGCGGCCAGCACAAGGTTGAGAGAAAGGACACGTGTAGCAAAGAAATTAGGAAAGAGTGTAAGAGGACCATTTGGACCAGAGAAGAAACAGGGAGGGAAGATGAGGGTCACAGTTTCAACACCAAGGAAGCCTGGAGGGATGGGAAGGGGGAGTGGATGGGTCCCATCAGCCTCAGGTCCGCAGCCCTTCCCACCCTCCTGCTAATTAACTCCTTAATTGTCTCTGCATTTGCTGAGCTAGCAGACGAAGTGGATGCAGACAGATGGGGGCGCCTGTGATTTCACGCATGGGGGAACAGAGAAGAGCTGCCTGGGAGTCCCAGGGGGCCTCGCCCCCCTCTTTGCCCTCCTCCCTCCTCCCTGTCTCTGGGAGGCTGCAGGGTGCTTCTGAACCTAGAGCAGATGGGACCATCTGCAAGGGAAGTGTCCATGGGGAATTTGCCCCCATCAGCCTTTCTGAGTTAAAAACAATACTTGCCACTATTGATGGAACACCTACTGTTTATTAGGCATATATGCCAGTTTTATGGTTTGTGGAGAAAGTGAGGCTCAGACAGGTTAAGAAACTTGCCCAGGATCACACAGCGATGATGTGACAGAGATGGAATTTGAATCCAGGTCAGCAGGATGCCAAAGCCCTGAGTGGGCTTCATGCCAGTGGAGGAATAGCTCCTGTTTCTCTCTCTCTCAGCCCCAGGAGAGAAAGGGTACTGAGGTGTAGGAACTGCAGGGGCCAGAGAGGAAGGACGTGTGGACAAGAGACTGAGGGGAGGCTGAAGGAGCTGGAATCTGTCAGTCCTGAACAGGTGAGTAAGTGACCCAGAGAAGCAGAAAGGAGCAGTGGGACACTAATCACAGTCCTTGGGTCTCTCAAGTGTTGTCTTTCTGAAGCAAATTTCCCCTTTCTTCATCTCTGCTCCACCGACCCCCGTCAGGCTGGCTTGCTCCACTGCCACTCTGCACTAGCAGCCCTCTCCCATTCCTCATTTTTTTACTCTTGGCCTTTGCACTAGAGTCAGTTGTCAACATGTTCATCTCTCCTTTGACACTAGGAAAATTTTAAGGCAGGGACGATGACACTCCTTACCATGATGTCCCCAGGGCCAATCCTGGGGCTTGACACAGGAAATGCCTTAGTGGAGGATTGCTGAAATGTATAGGGCAGAGATAGGGAATGTGTTCAGGGATTCGCCGCACCTCAAATGAAGAGGAAACAACAGCATGAGGGACTTAGTTTTTCCATAAGAAAGAACTTTGAGCCCTACCCAGGTAGCTCAGTTGGTTAGACAGTCATCCCAATATACCAAGGCTCCAGGTTTGATCTGATCAGGGTACATACCAAATCAACCAATGAATACATAAACAAATTTCTCTCTCTCAAATTAAAAGGAAGAAAGAACTTTGAAGGCTGGAGAATTATGCTGAAGCCTTGATTCAGACCCATATATTCTGAAGATCAAGGTTTCTCCAGACTGGCTGCTGTATATTAAAGGTCTTGAACTGTTGAGAAATCTGGGCCCCACCCCCAGATTCTGATTTAATTGGTCTCCAATGGGGCCACAACGTCAGCATTTTAAAAAGCTCCCAATTGATTTAAATGTGCAGCCTGGGTTGAACCATTGTCAGATTCTGCCCTGATTTAGCTGCACTGGTGGTTTACTGCTGGACCCAAACATCAAGGCTAATATTACTTTTTGAGGATTGACTAAGTACAAGCTAATGTGCCAAGCACTTTCTATGCATGATCTCATGTAATCCTCAGTAACTCCTGTGAAATAAATATTATTCCCATCTTACAGATGAGGAAACTGAGTCAGAGAGGTCCTGTCCGGGAGAATGAATGGCAGGACCAGGTCTAGAAACTGAAATTCCCTGAGTCACATCTTTTGTCTTCTCCCAGACTCCTCCTGAGGCTGCTCATTGGCCTCAATCAGTCCTTGCCTGCCTCCACCTCACCTCATCACCTTCCTTCCACGCCCGCTGCTCCCTCAGTAACACCCCAGGTGACTGAAGCAATCTGCAGCCATTTCAAGAAGCTCTGTATGTCAGTCACTCAAGCCTGCGAGGGTGGGGAACTAAGGGAATTGCAGATGTTTCAAGATGGTCCTCTCATCCCCCTGAGGACACTAAGAATTCAGGAATCGGACTGTCCAATTCTTCCTTGGCTCCCTGTTTGGGGCACTCCCAAGCGGAATTCCCACTCCCAGAAGCCTCACTAGGTTGATTCTAAGTATCTGCGAGAGTGCTGCCACCCAGTGGTTGCCCAGGGGCATGGCAGCCCTCTGAGGCCTCCTGGTGCTGCTGGACAGCTCCCCAACTTAAGACCAGAACCCAAAACCCTCTCTTCCTTTTGGCAGCGCCAAATGCAGGCCCCTAGTAAAGGAATCCCATTCTTCCTCCTCCACAGTCCTAAGCCCACAGTTCCTCTAGAGTTCTCCAACTCTCCCCCTGGCTTCCCATGTGTCCCTTGCCCCCACTCCCTCACAACTTCTCATCCACTGTGCCAGCCCTTTCTCCATCCTTAAAGCCTGAGAACACACCTCTCACCTCCTTTCTCCCAGAGCTGTGCCAGCCTACAAGTGGAGTGAAGGAGCTGCTAGAGATAGAATTCTGGTCCCCCACACCCCTCCCCTCATCATCTGACACCATCCAAACTCAACAGTCTCGGTGCTAAGAGCCCCTAATGAGCATCAGCAAATTAACAACTTCCCTTTGATTGCTCCTTCTCGGTTAATTGGATAGGAGCCCCCTCCCCCCCACCTCCCACCCCCACCCGGAGACCTCTCAGTGAAGAAGAGGGAGGGAGAGAAGGAAAGATGTGAGAGCTACAGGAGCAGCCTGAGGCCTGGGCTCAGTGCCCCAGAATTCTGCTCTGTCCCCTGAGTACAGCTCCCCCTTCCATCCCTTCTTTGCCCTGTCCACCCCCACCCACCTAACCCTCCACCCTCCCCAAACCCCCTCTATTCTGTTTCCTTGTTTCTTGACTTCTGTCCAAATTCCCTGGCTATGTCTCCTTCCTTCTCTCTGCTCCTTCTTTAGAGGCGGCATTGAGGGGTTGCAAACATGCTCCCCAAAGCTATAAGGATGGGGCTTGGGTGGCCAAATCTGTGTGTTTGTTTATATATGTGTATGTTGTGTACATGTCACATGTACATGGGGAGCAGGGATAGGCACAGATGAATATGTGTAAGCTCCTGAGTGCCTGCCCTGTGGGTCAGGCCTGGGATGTGTGGGTGTGAGTGGCGTGGTGTGACTCTGGTCTGTATGTGTGCCTGTGTCTCCAAACCGGCAAGTGCTTGAATCAGTCAAGTGTGACTCGGTGTGTGTGTGTGTGTGTGTGTGCACGCGCTTGTGTGCCACCAGAGGAGGCAGCAGCAAGAGGCAGGAGCATCGATCCGAAGGAGACGGAGCAGGGAGGGGGACGCTGGGGGCAGACACCCTCCCTCCCGCGCCCGCGCGCGCGCGCACCCGCGCGAACACACACACACACACACACACACACACACACACACACACTACACACAGTCACACACAAACCGTAGGGCCTCGCAGGAAGGGACCCGGCTCCGGCCCGGGAGCCGCCGAGAGTGGGAAGAGGGGGCGAGGCAGCCGGGAGCCCTGGGTCTCGGTCCCAGGTCCGGGGGCCTGGCGTGCACACCAGCCCGGAGACACCCTCGCAGACACTCGTAGGCGCGCACGCGCACCCTCTCCCCTCCCCCTCGCCTCTCCTCCCGCCGCCTCCCGGCCGGACGATGGATCCCTGCAGATCCCGGGGCTGAGAGCACCGCGCACCGCGCACCGCGCACCGCGCCGAGCCCGGGCGGACAGAGCCAAGGCGAGCGAGCGAGCGAGCGGGTGCGCGCGGGCGGGCGGACCGAGCCGAGCCGGGCCGGGCCGAGCGGGCCGCTCCCTGCAGGGCTCTGCGCGGCGTGCCGCGGCGGCCGCCGGCTCCCGCTCCGGGCCATGCGCCCCTCCGCGGCTCGGCGCTGAGCCCGCGTCCGGCCCCGTACCCCAGGATTGCCGGGTTCCCGGAGCCCCTCAAGGTGGGTCTCTGATCCCTCTGCCTTTGGCTGACGAAGCTAGGACTTTGCTCCCTTCTCGCTTTCCCCAGCTCCTGGGGCGGCTTGGTGGATGGGGAGGGGGGCGGGGGCCGAATAGGGGATCTGGCTGCATGGAGAAGCTGGGCTGGAGGAGTGGGGGTGTTGCGTCCGGGGCGGGGACGGCTCGCTGTCTTAGGGAACCCCCCATGTATCCACCGCGGGTGGCCCTCTCCCCGCTTCCCAAACACACATATACAGCCTGCGGGCTATGAGAACTAGAGGCGTCTGCAGGTGAGCACTCAGCCTGGGCCCCTACCCACCTCGCTGGGGGGTTTCTGGCCCAGGGTTAGCTCAGAAAGGAGGGGGGAACCCAGCCCTGGGGACACCCTTGACCAGGAGCCTCTGACCCCGGGTTCAGCCCATCTGAGGGAGTCTTCATCTCCAGGATGGGGCGGACATTCCTGTCCCAGAGTGACCCCACATCTGGAGGGAACTCCTGTGTCTGCCTGTGGGAACATTGGGACTTCCCTCTCGCCCTCGGATGACTATGCCTGCTGTCTCCCCTGCCTGGGAAGCTTCTCTGGGAGAACGTGCTCCTGGCCTGAGCTGACCCCCAGCCCCTGCTTTTGGAGCAACCCTCTGCTGGGAGTATGTCCCTGGGCCAGCCACCTCTTAGCCCACCCGAGAGTCTACTGCCCCAGAGGCAGTGACCTCTGGAGATGGGAACTTCCGATGCACACATTTGGTACTTTCACCCTCGGATAATGCCAGACTCTCTCCCTCTCTCCCACCCCTTCCCTCAGGATCCCCTGGGCCAGGATGGAACTGAAGGCTGAGGAGGAAGAGGTGGGTGGAGTCCAGCCGGTGAGCATCCAGGCCTTCGCCAGCAGCTCCACACTGCACGGCCTGGCCCACATCTTCTCCTACGAGCGGCTGTCCCTAAAGCGGGCGCTCTGGGCCCTGTGCTTCCTGGGCTCCCTGGCTGTGCTGCTGTGTGTGTGCACGGAGCGTGTGCAGTACTATTTCAACTACCACCACGTCACCAAGCTTGACGAGGTGGCTGCCTCCCAGCTCACCTTTCCTGCCATCACGCTGTGCAACCTCAATGAGTTCCGTTTTAGCCAAGTCTCCAAGAATGACCTGTACCATGCTGGGGAGCTGCTGGCCCTGCTCAACAACAGGTGGGTTCTCTCACCCAGGCCCCAGCCGGGCTCCTAGAGTTGCATGCATCCCAGCCCCCAGGCACCCATTCCCTAACTCCATAAAACCCAGACAACCTGCCCCTCCAAACCCCGTCAAACCTGCCACTCACTGCAAAGGAATTGGGGTTCCTGCTGAGCACTCAATTAAGGGCGTCCAATCTTTGGTCCCAGAGTCTTCCGGACCAGCCCTGCCCCTACCCAGCCTGAGCTGTAAGACAGCCCCACCCTCTTTGGAGTGACCTTTCTCCGCCTTCCTGCCACTAGGTCTTCACCTTCTCCGTTAGGGGATGGGGACAGATCATCTTTAGCAGGTAGAGACTATAAAAGCCACAGCTCCAGCTTTGATCTCTCTGTCACCCCACCCCTACCGCTGTGCTGAGATGCCCAGCCCCCAGGCTGCCTCTACAGAGCCTTCTGCCTTCTCAGATCCTATGGGGAGGTCCTCCGGACACGCCCTGCTCTATTCTCTGCCTGTGCCCAGACCTACCCACAGGGCTGGATGCTGCCCTCTCCCCATTCCCTGGAGGTTGGGTTGACACTGGAGGCCCAACAGAGGCCGGAACCGAAAATCATGCTGACCCATGCGCGGATCACCCCCCGGGCTCCAGGTATGAGATACCGGACACACAGATGGCAGATGAAAAGCAGCTGGAGATACTGCAGGACAAGGCCAACTTCCGAAGCTTCAAGCCCAAGCCCTTCAACATGCGCGAGTTCTACGACCGTGCGGGGCACGACATTAGAGACATGCTGCTCTCCTGCCAGTTCCGGGGGGAGGCGTGCAGCGCCGCAGACTTCAAGGTGGTGAGTGAGTCCCCCGGGGCGGAGTGCGCGGGGCGTGAGTCAGCCGGGCCCCAGGAGGAGGAGACCAGGAGCAGGCAGTCCTCTCGTCCTGCTGGCTCCGCTGGGAGAGGAAGCCATGTGTCCCTGGGGCTCGCAGGGATTTTGTTCAGTATGGGGGTGCGTTTGTTCTGGGTGAGCGCTGGAGCCTCAGCCTTGTGTCCATGCTATGGCAACAAAGAGAACCCACACTCACAGGCACACACACACACACACACACACACACACACACACACACACCAGCCTGGCATGGCCTTGACCCCGTCCAGTTTACCTTCTGCGCCACAGGTGTCAGAGCTGGGGTGGGGGAGGGGCCAAGGACCATCCCCTGGGAGCTGGCTTTACCACCCCCACCTCCTGATTCAGAATCTGCATTTTAACAAGATCCCTAGGTGACTTGAATTCAAGTTTGAGAAACACCGTGAAAACATGAAAAGGAAGGGAAGCTTTCTGTTAGCCAGATAGGTCATTCTCTCCATGCCACTCCACACACACACACACACACACACACACACACACACAACACATACACGTGCACCGTCCAATTGGGTTACCCCCTTGCCAACAAGAGCCATACGGTCTGAGGAAGGAGAGATGATTTGGGCTACACAGTCACGGCTGAACAGCAAGCTCCCTTTGCTTCTTAAAATGGAGATGCCCCATCGGTGGGCTGCCTTAAAGCCAGCACCCCAGAGAGGGTTAGGGGCACTCTCTGTCCCGGGTGATCCCAAGCAAGTCATTCAGGTTCCGGAGGGCACAGAATCAGAAAGAGGCTGGAAAGGGACCAGAGGACCTGGAGCCGTGTATGAAAAATAACACTGAATGAGAGGACGATGCTGGTAATTCTTCAGAGTGCTTTCTAGACTCCTGCAGTCCTCCAGATAAATAGCCATATCATCTCTGTTTTATGAATGCACAAACTGAGAGGGAGCATGAGCTGCCCTATGCTCACACAGCTGGTTGGTTACAGATTCAGGATGAGAACGTGTCTCCTTAAGTCCCAATGCAGTGTGCTCTTTTTGTTAACACTGCTGACCCCAGAGTCAGCATATCTACTTCCAATTCTGGCCACTGCCCTTTGAAAACCCAACCTCCCCTAGGAGCCCCTTGCTCTCCATACCTGCCCCCAATTCTCCACTCTCAGAATCGCCCCTTTCTCCCTGCCCATTTTCTTCCCTACTTGCGTGCTTCCTCCTAGCATTGTGGGAGCATGAACAGCATTTGTTCATGCAGAAAGGTTGAGCCTGTAGAAAGGTCATGCTTGTTTTTTCTTGCTGAGGTTACACGAGACTTCCCAATTTTTTAAAAATCAAATTAAGTTTTTTAAAAAATATATGTTTTTATTTATTTGAGAGAGAGAGAGAGATTGAACATTGGTGGATCGATAGGCTGCCTCCTGCACACCCCCTTCCAGGGATAGGGCAATTGGCCCCGCAACTCAGGCATGTGTCCTAACCCGGCATCCAATCAGAGTCCTCTTGGTGCATGGGTGTCCTAACCCGGCATCCAATCAGAGTCCTCTTGGTGCATGGGTCAGTGCTCAACTACTGAGCCACAACCACCAAGCAGACTTCCCAATTGTTTAAAGCCCTGCTCTACAGACTGGTTTTATGAGCCTTTGTCAATCCTACCAGACAAAAGTTACATGATCATACTACTTACTGAGCCAAGCTCTTGGGGAGCTTAATATGCGGCAAGAACCACTTTCTTCCCTCCTTTCCTTCCTCAAAACAGGAGAGTCCTGGATTCCCCAGAGCCCTTGGCCTAAGGGTTCCCAGGCTCACCAACTGTGTTCCCTAGAGAATAGAACTGTTGGTGACAGTGAATGGGAAAGCCACGGCCTTCCTCCTAACACACAAGCAGAAGGGACCACCACGAAGGAGGGGTGGTCTGCCCCTCTGTGGATGGTGGTAGTGTTGGAGGGGGGAGGGAATTGCTTGGCTCCACCTGGGAAGGTGCTAAGGTATAAAATGAGGGTACAGTTAGTCCAGAGAGAGTGTTCCATTGCTCCACTCGCCTCTCATGTCCAGAGAGTTTCCACGTGGTGATGCTAAGACATGTTTGGTTTATGGAAATGAAATAACTGGAATGTGATCATTCTGTTTTGTCCGAGGGGGACAATTCTGCCTTGTCAGATGGAGATAGGATTGGTTCAGAAAATCCTGGAGTCATCTGAGTTCTTCCTTTTGCTGGGAAGAGAGACACAGGCCAGGAGCTTGCAGGCACTTCTTGGTCTGGGTTGTCAGGCAAGACCAGGTGTTTGTTGTTTCTCAGCCCTTATCAAAGAGGACCTGGCCCTTAATCTGGCTGAACCCAAACCTCTCAGCCCTTTCTTCTACCCTCTCTGGTTGACCCCACTGCCAGTCCTTTCCATGTCAGGAGCTCTATCACTTCTGCCCATTGGGAGGCTCCTAATGGATGGGACCCATGTTGTGAGTCCATGTCTGACATATCGCTGGTTGAGAAGGTCTGGCACTCCTCCAGCTCCCTGGTTCTAAGGGATGCAGACACTCCTTGCCCGATGTTCTACTCTCTCACTCTATTTGTTTCTCTCTCTTTCTCTTTGTTAATCTTCATTAGAGAAAGTGGAAAGGAGGGGAAGAAAGAGAAAATGCGAGAGAGACACATAGATGGGTTGCCTCCCACACATGCTCCTGCTGGTGCCAGGGATCAAACCTGCAACCCAGGCATGTTCCTTTGACAGGAAATCGAGCCCTTGACTCCTCTGTGGGTGTGCAGGCTGGAGTTCTAACCACTGAACAACACCAGCCAGGACTCTACCTTCTCTCTTCTCACCTGGTCTCATAGTGACCAGCTGCCTTTTCATCCTTGCCAGTCCCTGCTAGACCAAAAAGGGTTTATCTGTCCACTAGGCAGATGTGACACTGACAGAAAACATCTCCTGGGGTTAGGAGAGACATCTTGGCACCTCTACCACCTCAAGAGCAGAGGTTCTTAACGGGGGAGGGGGAGGGAGGGTCCAAGCCCTGACTCACAGTGTCAGCAAAATATAGTGTGCAAAGGTGAACGCCTTTGCAGATTTCAAAGGGCAACCCTCATCCAACCTATAAGAGGTTGCATGTAAGGGTGTGTGTGTGAGACTCTGTGAGACTCTGTGAGTCTGTGTGAGACTGGGTGGGGGTCTGTGTGACTGTGTATTAGTGTGTGTGAGGGTCTGGGAGGGTGTGTGTGTGTGTGAGACTATGTGAGGGTGTGTGAGGATGTGTGAGGGTCTCTGAGTGTGTGTGTGAGTATGTGTGTGAGTGTGTGTGAGGGTCTCTGAGTGTGTGTGAGGGTCTGTGAAGATGTGTGTGTGAGAGTGTATTAGGTCTGTGAGTGTGTGTGTGAGTGTGTGTAAAGGTCTAGGAGGGTGTGTGTGAGGGTCTGTGGGGGTCTGTCTGTGAGGGTGTGTGTGAGTGTGTGTGAGGTCTGTGAGGGTGTGTGTGAGGGTCTGGGAGGGTAGGCATGTGTGTGAAACTGTGTGAGGGTCTGTGAGGATGTGTGTGTGAGAGTGTGTGAGGTCTGTGAATATGTGTGAGGTCTGTGAGTGCGTGTGTGAGGGTCTGTGGGGGTCTGTG
>JAAGEH010000311.1:4927729-4944521 GCA_011751065.1 Lasiurus cinereus | reverse complement strand
TGTGAGGTCTGTGAGTGCGTGTGTGAGGGTCTGTGGGGGTCTGTGAGGGTGTGTGTGAAGGTCTGTGGGTGTCTGTGAGTGTCTGTGTGGGTCTGTGAGGGTGTGTGTGAGTGTGAGGGTCTGTGAGCATCTGTAAGGGTATGTCTGCTCTGGAGGATGGTTCAGAGGCCATGGGAATGGCATACTAACCCCTCAAACATCTTAGCTCCACCTTAAGGGACAGACTGGTGGTCACAGAGTGTCTGACAGGTCCATCCTCCAGCTGGGCTGAGTCTGTTTGGGAGAGCAGGGTGATAGGGAAACCTGGGCTAACAGGGGGGAACAGGTTGGAAACGCTTTGAGACTGAAGAGGCAGAGGGCAGGGCGGGAGGTATCCCCACAGCAGCTGGGTTGGGTAGGCCTCAGGAGCTCTCTTTCCTGAGCTACCAAAAGAGCAACCAGAGGCCCACCCACAAGACTCTCTCTGCCCTGGCCACCTCCTCCCTTCATGGTGGGGTGCTTGGTTGCCAGGGCAACAAGAGCTCCACTCTCTCACCCCACCTTGATGCCACCCAGGCCAAGGCAGGGCAGGGGTTCCATGGAGGGGATCTGGGGGTGCAGCTGTCTGGCAGTGTCTGGGTTGGGATGGGGGAGTGAGCACAGTCGCAGCTGGTGCCAGCCTCCAGCTGCACCTTATCTGTCCCTGGCATTGGGAGCGGCAATGTGGCTGGAATGCTGAAGAGCACCAAGGGGAGGGGGCTGGCAGATGGTTGCCCAGTCTGCCCTATGCCACCCCCTCCGCCAGCTGAGACCCAGAGCCTCTGCCTGGGGGGGAGAGAAACGGAATTCATTTCTGAACCCTGGAATAGATGGAAAGGGAGGGCAGAGACTGGAAATCCTAGGGGTGTGTGTGTAGTGGGGATAGTATGCTCCCTCAGGAGGGAATGGAATGAAGGCACAAAAGATTGGGGGACAGGAATCCATGAGGGGCTCTGGAGCAGGCAGGAATCCCCCAGAGGAGAGGTGGAGAGAAGAGGATGCACACAGAAATCCCCCTGGGGTTCTGGAGGAGGAGAGGAATCTCCTGGAGCACCCAGGGGGGTGAGATGCTGGTAGAAGGGGTGGGTGGAGGTGGGTGATTTGGGGACCCAGAGGGGAGGGAGAGCCAGGACTAGCAGGGAGCTACCTTATCCCCAGGGTTGGCTCTGCCCCTTCACTGACACCCCTCACTCACACACCCCAGCCCTTAGCAGCTCAGACCAGAAGTCCCTGAGAGGGCCCACCCTTACTACCTGGGTCTGCTCCCTCCAGCTAGGTAGGGAGTGGAGGGGCTGCTGAGGGGGAAGGCTGCCCAGACTGCCACACACAGAGAAAAAGAAGGGTCATGGGCAACTCCACCTAGAGGCTTGGTGGTCTTTATGGGCGAAAGGGGCTCTGACAGGGGAGCAGAGGGATAGGAGAGCCTGGAATGGAGAGGTTAACTTCAGAGGAGAGGCACTCCGGACCCAGGGGTTCTTGGAACTTCCTCCAGCCTTATCCTTCCCTTCTCCCCTTCTCTCCTTCCCTCCCTGAGTTGAGAAGAGACAAGTACAGCCAGTTGCAAGAATCCAGGGGTCTCTCTCTCTCTTTCTCTCTCCCTACACTTACACATCCCCTTGGCTAACATATGTTCCTCTCTCAACTCTACCCTCCCCTAGCATTTCTGACTCCACCCCTCTCCCAGATTATTGTCAGCTAAGAGGCTGCTCTAAGTTAATTGATCTCCTGGCTGTTGGCTAAAGTAATAGGGAATTGATGTGAGTTACTGAGTGCCTCTGGGGGCAGAGCAGGAAGGGGGCGGGAAGCAGCACCTCCAAGTGCCTTTCTCCTGCCCAGCCTTTGGGCAACTGCAAGGTATGGCCCTGCTACCACTGGTGCGTGTCCGGGAAGCAGAGGGGAAGCCCACCGCGAGGGCGATGGCTCTGTTGTGGGTGGGAGTTGCTTCTGAGCATGATTCAACTTTATGGAAGACAGTTCTAATTCTGGGGGATGGTGAGGGAGGCTGAATATTAGGCAGGAGGTGTGTCCGTCTCCACTTGATTTATTCTTGTGACAGAGCCCCCTCTGAGTGCCGGGCTCAAGCTGGGCGGTGAACAGGCAGGGCCGGTCCCTGCCCTCAGGGAGCTTAGAGTGAAGGGCAGTGCCAGGCAGGCTCAGAGCTGAGAGGGTGGGCAGCACGACAGAAGCCTTGGGGGCAAGGAGTAACGCGCCAGGGATGAAAGGCTCCTCAACATCGAGATGGAGTCCTTCCAGTCTTCCCAGCCCAGCTCAGCTACTCAGTAGAATGTGTGGCTTCTCCCCACGCCAACCCAGCTGATGGCCAGCCCAGGCCTCCCCAGCAAGGGTCATTGCCCTCCTTTGCCGGGCCCCTTAGGCACAGCCTTCCCTCGCTGTGTGTCTGTGTGGCCGCTCCAGGAGCTTCTGCCCTCTGACTGAGAGCCTTCCAGTCAGGACCTTTGCATGGGAATCGTGGGAGGCAAACGGGGAAGCAGACTGCGAGAATGAGAAGTGGTACCTAGTTTGGGGGAGGAAGAGGCTGGGTATTGGCATTCCTGGGTTATGCTTTGGGAATAGTTTCATATGCTCCATTTCGGAGTTTCTAGGGCCAGTTTCCTGTAGATTGTTAAATTATTCTTTGCCGAGGGGCAGCGCCTCCTTCAGCCTCTGGGACTCTGGCTAAGCCCAGGCCGGCCCATGTGTAGAATGGATGTACAGTACCGACTGTCTTGAACACCTGGAATAGACATCTTCCTCATGGACAATTTTTAAATGAGTGTGAAACCACTGTGTATTCACCTTGAGGGCAAGTTCTCTTAACAAACTATAAGACAGAGATTCTGCTACCCCAGGCAGTCCCAAGGCAGAGGGAGGGCAACTTGTGATTTTTCTGAACTCCCGAGTTCTTGGAAAGAAAATCTTTTCTCGCCCCTCTCATCTGCATCCTCTCAATGCCTTTGACAGTCATGGGGGCCTGGGAAGTGTGTGTGTGTGTGTGTGTGTGTGTGTGTGTGTGTGTGTGTGTGTGACATCATCTTGCCAGCCTGGTTACGTCCCAGGGGAGAGACTGCTGCAGTGGCTTTGACCATGGACAGCAGGCAACTCAGGCTCCCTGCATGTGTGCCTCAAGTGTCATGTGCATATATGAGTGGGAGACTGTGGATGTAGATTAGGGTGTGAAGTGGATGTGTGTGGATGTGCATGGAGGCATGCAGCTCACTGTGTGTGGCTGTGGGAGAGAGCTTGTGTGTGGAAAACCTCTGGTTGCATGCAGAGCACATACTAGCAAAATTACTCATCTCTTTCCGTCTCACTTTGCAATTAACAGATTCCCTTTACTTTAGCTCATGTGACCCCCAAATGTTCCTGGGAGGCAGGGATATTTGAAACCTTCCTTTGAAAGATGAGGAAACTGAGGCTCCGAGGTATTCGGTGCTTGCTCCGGGTCATGCGGCCAGGAGATGACAGAGTAGGACTTGACTTCAGATCTTCTAAGTCCAGGTTCTTTGTGTGTGGTGTATGGTGAAGAGTGCTCTAGACACCCCTGCTGTGCACCCTCTGGGAAGAAGCTGTGCGGTGCAGCAGGAAGGGAAGGAATCCTGGCCTCACGTTGAGCACACCAAGTCTTTTGATTCCTCTGCCTTTTCCCTCCTCTCTTTGATGAGCCCACCGCTGCTCTCCTCGGGGCAGCTCCAGGACAGTCGGGCTCTACCAGAGGAAGTCACAGGACAAACCAGCTTGGAGGCCATTGTGTTCATGACCAACATCCTTAAATGAGCTGCAGTGCTGCCTGGCAACCCACTGTGTTTTCCTGTCCACTTGCTCTCCCCAATGATTACTGCAAACTTCCAGACTCTTCTCAAATAGCCACCTTCCTGCCCCCTCTCACCTTCAGCAGATGACCTTGGCTCCCGCTTCACGGAGATGATAGAAGCCTCTGACAAGGTCTCCTGCTTTCTCTGGGAACCAACCCCCCGAGGGGAGCATCCATCTTATCTAGGCTGAAATCTGCACCAATTCCTTCCCTCTGCTCTCCTTCTCCCTGAAGATGCTGCCTCTCCTCCTCTCCAGTCAGGCTCTCCCTCTCCAGTGGAACCTTCCCATTGATACTAAAACATGCTTACAGTTCTCCCATCTTGAATTATATCACTCCGACACTAACATTTACTGAGCACTTACTGTGCACAAGGCTGTAAGGTTAAGATAAAAACCAAAATACAGATGTCTGCACTCCACAGCCCCTTCTAACTCCCACATACACTATGTCTCTGCTTCCTTCCACAGGCGAAATTCTTAAAAGTGATGTATGTATTCCGCTGTCTTCATTTTTTCATCTCCAATCTACTCCAGGCTGCATCTCTCCTGCCCCAGCACTTCACCAAAATGGTTCTCACCACGTTGCCAAATTCCACAAACATTTCTTTTATCCTGATCTCTCAATAACATTCAAAAAGGTTGACTATCACCTCTTTCCCTCCCCCCCCCCCCAAATATTCTCTTCCCTGCAGCCATACTCTCTCAGGCTTCCTTCTTTGTCTAGCCACTCCTTCTGTCTCCCTGCCAGTTCATTCTTCTGTTTGACCATTAAATGTTGGCACTACTCAAATCTCAGTCCCAAGCCTTCCTCTTCTTTCAAATCATAAGGTGGTGTGATTTAATGGTAGAATGATGAATTTTTCATTAGTATTTTTTATGTTGCTGTATCTTACAATGTAATATTTTATACATTTCATTGGTGTGTATTTACATTGGTTTAAAGGTGTAAGACATTTCCAGCACTCCAGGAACTTACTCCAGACCCTTCGTTAGTCAATGCTGCTACATAAAAATTAACCTTTATTCTGACTGCTGTCAGTATAGAGACATGTCATCTGGTCTTGAACTTATACAGTGTATTTCTTCTTATGTCTGTTTCCCCCCCCCCCCGCCCTTATAATTGTGTTTGTGGCATTCAGTATCATTGTTATGTGTTGCAGTAGTTCTTTTTTTTAAAATTTAATAAATCTCTATTGTTCAGATTATTACATTTGTTCCTCTTTTTTCTCCCCTTAGCTCCCCTCCACCTGCTCCCACCCCTCCCTCTGCCCTTACCTTCCCCTCATTATCCTCATTCATAGGTGTACGATTTTTGTCCAGTCTCTTCCTGCATCTCCCTTATTTCTTTCCCCCTGAGAATTAGCAGTCCACTCCTTTTCTATGCCCCTGATTCTATTATATTCACCAGTTTATTCTGTTCATCAGATTTTCAATTCACTTGATTTTTAGATTCACTTGTTGATAGATATGTATTTGTTATTCATAATTTTTATCTTTACCTTTTTCTTTTTCTTCCTCTTCTTAAAGAGTACCTTTCAGCATTTCATAGAATACTGGTTTGGTGCTGATAAACTCCTTTAGCTTTTTCTTATCTGTGAAGCTCTTTATCTGATCTTCATTTCTGAATGATAGCTTTGCTGGGTAGAGTAATCTTGGTTATAGGTTCTTGCTATTCATCATATTGAATATTTCCTGCCACTCCCATCTGGCCTGCATAGTTTTTGTTGAAAAATCAGCTAACAATCGTATGGGTGCTCTCTTATAGCTAATTAATTTTTTCTCTTGTTGCTTTTAATATTCTCTCTTTGTCTTTTGCTCTTGGCATTTTAATTATGATGTGTCTTGGTGTGGTCCTCTTTGGATTCCTTTTATTGGGGTTCTGTGTGCTTCCTAGACTTGTAAGTCTATTTCTTTCACCAGGTGGGGGAAGTTTTCTGTCATTATTTCTTCAAATAGGTTTTCAGTATTTTGCTCTCTCTCTTCTTCTGACACCCCCATAATTCTGATGTTGGTATGCTTGAAGCTGTCCCAGAGGTTCCTTACACTATCTTCACATTTTTGGATTCTTTTTTCTTTTTGATTTTCCAGTGGAGTGTTTTCTGCTTCTTTGTATTTCAAATCTTTGACTTGACCTTGCATTCTTCTAGTCTGCTGTTAGGTCTCTGTATAATATTTTTTATTTCAGTCAGTGTATCTTTAATTTCTAGTTTGGTCCTTTTTCATCTCTAGTTGGTTCTTTTTTATCTCCTCTTGGGTCTCGCTAAATTTATCCATCTTTTCTAGGAAATTTTTGAAAAACCTTATAATCATGGTTTTGAACTCTATATCCAATTGTTTGTTGTCCTCCATTTCTTTTGTTTGTGATCTGTTCTTTTGTCTCCGAATTTTAGCTGCTTCCCTGAGTTGGTAAAGTAGCTTTGTGTGCTAGGTATCCTATATGGCCCAGTAGCTCTGCCTCCCCAGTTACCTGAGATGGACTTTCTTAGTGTACCCCTTTGTGGACTGTGTGTACAGCCTTGTTGTAGTTAAGTCTTGATTGTTGTTAGTATCACTGGGGGAAAATGACCTCCAAGCCAATTGGTTGTGAGGATCAGCTGTGTCTATGCCGGGAGAACTTCTGTACTAGAGTCAGCCTTATGATAAAAGACTTACAAAATTGCAAAAGCCTCTCTGTTCAGTTTGGATGGGGCGGAGTTTCAGGGCTGAGCAGAGACAGCCTTGACTTCCCATCAGCCCTACCCTATGTGACCCCTAGGTCTCAGTGTCTCTTGGTAATTGTTGAAGCTCTCTCTGTGTGCATGTACCCCCAGACCTCTACCTTTCTGGCTCCCCTGAGATTCCGTGCACTCTGGGGACCCATATGAGTCTGGGTCCCCAGGGCCTTGCCCAAAACTGGGGTTCAGTGCAGTCAGATTTGGGGTTCAGTGCAGTCAGGAATTTTGGTCTCCCTCCCACTAGAGGAAACCAGCCAGGCACTCTGCCGCCTGACCTCTCCATGCACGCGTCTCTGTACCTCAGCTTTTTGCAGCTCCTCTGAGTCTTCGTGAGCCCCTCTCTTTACTTCTAGTTGTAGAATTTCCACTCAGCCAGCTTTGCTGTGGTTCTGGATGATGCCCGTTATGTCTTTTAGCTGTAGTTTTGAAATTGTTGTGCAAGGCAGTAGTTTAGGTGTTCACCTATGCCACCATCTTAGTTTCTCCTGTAGTAGTTCTTTTTCAGTGCTGTGTAGTATCTCATTATACAAATATACCACATTTCACTTTTTAAAATAAGATTTTTAAAATTGATTTCAGACACAAAAAGTGAGAGGGAGAGAGAGAGAGAGAGAAACATCAGTGATGAAAGAAAGTCATTGACCGGCTGCCTCCTGGACACCTCTACTGGGGCTTGAGCTTGCAACCTGGGCATGTGCCCTGACCTGGAATCAAACCCATGACCTCCTGGTTCGTAGGTTGATGCTCAACCACTGAGGAGCAACACCAGCCAGACATTCCTTCTTATTCTTTAGCTTGCAATTCAAATGTCACTTCCTCAGAGAGACCTTTCTTGATTACCTATTTGGGTTAGATTCCTTATCCTGCAGCCTCATAAAATCAGTTTTTCATAACTTATTATAGTTTTTAATTCATATTCATTTTTATGATTAAAAAAAAAACTGATGTAGATCTCCCACACTAGACAGTAAGCTCATTGACGGCAATTTCCCGGTCCTTTATCTGTTCTCCCTGTGTCCTCAGCACACAGACCCTCAGGAAATATATTTTTTAAATATATTTTATTGATTTTTTAAAAAATATATTTTACTAATTTTTTACAGAGAGGAAGGGAGAGAAAGGAACAGAGAGTTAGAAACATCAATGAGAGAGACATTGATCAGCCGCCTCCCGCACGCCCCCCACTGGGGATGTGCCCACAACCAGGATACATGCCCTTGGTGGGAATCGAACCTGGGATCCTTCAGTCCGCAGGCCGACGCTCTATCCACTGAGCCAAACCGGTTTCGGCACTCAGGAAATATTTGATAGGTAAATGAAAGGACAGAGAAGAAAAGGATTTGGAGAAGAAGAACTTAAATCTAGTCTCAAGCCTTGTACTTGCTCTCCATGAGTCTTGAAGAAGTCACTATGCCTCAGTTTCCTCATTTGTCAAATGGGGGTGAAGTTACTCAACCTGCTTATTTCATTGGGTTGTGTAAGGATCCCGTGAGCTATTCTTTGAAAAGCATGAAACATTCCATAGATGTAAGGGGTGGTTGGCATTCAGAGAGAAATATAGAGAAAGGCAGAACCCACTGAGGGCGCACTCACAGCTTATGAGAGACTGGCATGGGAGTGGCGTGAAGAAGGGCCACTTCTGTGAACAGAGCATTCGAAAGTGAGTGCTGTTCTGCATGTATGTCTGCTTGGCCACCTCTCTGGGGCCCTCTGTGTGTGCTCAGGGGTCTGTGAGTGCTGCCTGCCTCTCCTCCCGCTATTATGAGATACTTGGATTTGTCTACTGGAATGTGCTGAGATCGGAGAGGATGAGGAAGAGCAGTTAGGGTGTGTGTTAACGTTTGTTGTCCGCAAGAGGGCTGTGTGTCTATATGTAGAAGTGTATAGGTGTGCGCAGTGGGTCTTTGTAGTGGTGTGGCGAAGCAGTGTCCCGCCATGCCAGATTGGCAGTCCTCTGAAGTTGCTCTGTGTGCACGCCCTTCTTCCTGATGAGGCCCCTACACTGGAAGCTTCCCCTGCCTTAGTGTCCTCCTTTTGGAAGTCCAATCCACTTCCCCTGCCAGGACATCTGAAGGCACGAGCACTGCCCTCTAGTGGGTGTGAAACATATGGCCAGCCAAGCCTCACCCTAGGCTGCCCCACCTCTAGCCCAAGGCTGGAACCCACCTCTCAAACACAGCCTGAGGACATGCAAAGTCCAACAGCTGAGGTCTGGTGGGCAGGATGAAAATGTGCACAGAGAAGGAGCCCGTGGCTGCACACAGAAGCGTGAGGACAACAGCTGGAGGTGAGGGTCCTCTTCATCTATCTCCGGTTGCCCACTGTGTTTCTGGTCTTTCTTGGTTCCTGTTTCTCCACTTGGTCCTTGGGTCCTGCTCGTTCATCCTCATAGCCGCTGTGAACATGCTGTTCACGATCATTTGCTCAAGGCTGAAGGGCCTTGAGCAAAATGGACCTTCTAGTCTGTCCCTTGGGAGGGCACAGACTATGCCCTGTGGAGTCAGGGAAGGCTTCTTGGAGGAGGTAATGTATGAGTAGTCTGGAAATATGAGGAGTTCTTCAGATAGAGTCCAGAGAATGCATGGAACTATGGATAAGCCAGGTGTGCTTGGGAGAAGGGCATGGTGGCTGGACAATAACTGGTGAAGGGGAGGTGAGGATGGAAGGTAAATTGCAAAGGCCTATGGGGTTGGGTTGACATTTACCAAGAGGCCCTAAGGAATGAGAGAAGGTCTTTAAGCAGGAGAATGGTCACAATTAAATAGCATGGACTGAAAATGGGAAAATACTGCAGGGATGGAGGAGGGGTGAAGACCCATTGAAAGACTGTTGTTTGGGCAAAAGAGAAGGAGGCCAGTCTGAGGGCAATGGCGTAAGGATGGAGAGGGGCCAGATCTCAAAGGCTGCTCTTCTCTGGGGCCTCTGTGTCCCTGGCAGCAAAGCTGAGGCTAAAGGTCCCACATCAGTCAGTTCTGCTAGAACTTGGCACTCTGCCTTCCATACCCAACACACTCCAGGGTCTCTGCATGCAAATAGAGAAGGGAAGATGTGTGGGAGCAGGGAGGGAGGGGGGAGGAGGGGGAAGGGAACGAGGCCTGGGGCCGTGGGTGGGTTAGGAAGTGGTAAGGCCCAAGTAGGCTTGTCCGACCCCACTGCTCCTCCTCTGGCCCTGCAGAGGAAGGGTTAATATGTGTCACCTCCCTCCCTCCCCTCCTCAGGTCACCTTCTAGGCCCTGGAGACTTGGCTGGTGGCTCAAGTTCCTCAACCAGTGGCCATGAGTAATCAGAGCCCACAGAGGGGCCGGGGGGCCTGGGGGAAGGGAATGAGCAATTGGGGACAACAGGAGGGTGCGGGGGCCTCAGAGACTGAGGGGCTGGGGGCATCGGTGAGGCTGAGGGTTTTGGGGGTTACCCAGGTCGGTTCCCAACACTCCCCACCTGATCCAGGACCCAGTCTGGGCTCTGACCTCAGTTTCTTCCAGTTACCAGAAGAGAATTCCTAGAACTCCTATCCTGGACTGTTGGTCGGTGGGCAAGCTGGGAGGGGGAGGGGTGATCTATTAGAAAGCTTTTCCGCTGCAAGAGATGGGGTCCCTCCCCCTAGTGCTGGGAACTGGCCACAAATGAGTCTGTGGTCAGTGAGAGACCTGTGCTAATGGAACCTGGGCTGCCCCCCAAGCCACAGAGGGAATGGAAGAGGGGAAAGTGACCTAAGTACAGCTCAGCATCGGGGAGGGGAGGGTGCTGGCCTGAAGCAGAGATGGGTGAGGGGGCTGAGCGAAGGAGAAATGGGGTCAGGGACTGGCTGGAGGGAAATTGGAAGTCAAGAGAGTGTGATTGCAGGAGAACTGGGGGTTCGGGAAATAGCTGAAAGTAAATTGGGGTCAGGACAGTGATTGAAAGGAAACGGAGAATCCAAAGGAATAAGTAGAAGAGAACTGGGGTAGAATGGTGTATTGGGAGAATTGGGGAGTCAATGAAATAATTAGGGGATTGTGAGTCAGGGGGGATCAGAGGTCTGAGAGACTGCCAAGAGTGTGTGGGGGCTCAGATATGCCAGAGGCCTGGCTGGACGGGGGTTAGGGGGTCAGAGGGGCAGGGGTGAGGGAGAGGACCCTGAATAGGGATGGAAGGCTGAGGGGATGCTGAGGAACAGACTGGAGGATGAGAGGGAGCTTGAAAGTATGTGTGTGTGTGTATGTGTGTGTGTGAGACAAGGAGGAGCAGGGACTTTTGCTGGCTTGGCAGAGAGAGCAAGGGACTATCTAGGTCCCATCTCACTTGGAGAGGTGGATACCAGGAGCCCCTATGATTTTTCAGATTTCCATTCTATCTTCGGCCCACTCCTTCCTGCTGGAGCCGGTGATAAAAAAGGGGCTCCAGGCCCCCTCCTCTCCATCAGCCTCCCTTTCACTCTGCCTTCAATTATTCATCAGCCCAGACACCCGCCCTCCCTGGCAGGGCAGGCCGATCCTCTCTCCATGCCCCGCCCCAGCTCAGCCACACTGCCACACAGGCCCTGATGAGGAAGGACACGGCTGGGGCCAGCCTTGGCGGAGACCTGGCAGGAGGGCTGGCGGCTGGCCCTGCCAGACCCTGCCCGGGATCACATCTCCTTCACCTTTCTCCTGCCAACCCCCTGGTGCCAGGAAGCCCCTGGTGAAGATGCCAATCCAGATCTTCTGCTCTGTGTCATTCTCCTCTGGAAAGGAGGCTCCTGGACCCTTGGGAGATGTTCAGGGTCCCCAGCAGCAGCAGCAGCAGCAGCAGCAGCAGCAGCAGCAGCGAGACTGCTCAGAATCAGAAGAAGAGGAGGAAGAGAAGGAAAAGGAGGCGCCCAGGAAGGAGGCCAGGGAGGGGGATTTGTCCGAGGACTTGGTGGCCTTCGCCAGCAGCTGCACCCTCCATGGTGCCAACCACATATTTGTGGAAGGGGGTCCAGGGCCGAAGCAGGCCCTGTGGGCAGTGGCCTTTGTGCTGGCACTGGGGGCCTTCCTCTGCCAGGTAGGAGACCGAGTTGCCTATTACCTCAGCTACCCTCACGTGACTCTGCTGAACGAGGTGGCCACCTCGGAGCTGGCCTTCCCGGCGGTCACCCTCTGCAACACCAACGCCGTGCGGCTGTCCCAGCTCAGCTACCCTGACTTGCTCTACCTGGCCCCCATGCTGGGGATGGACGAAAGTGACGACCCTGGGGTGCCCCTTGCCCCCCCAGGGCCCGAGGCCTTCTCTGGGGAGCCTTTTAACCTGCACCGCTTCTACAATCGCTCCTGCCACCGGCTGGAGGACATGCTGCTCTATTGTTCCTACTGTGGGGGGCCCTGCGGCCCTCACAACTTCTCAGTGGTGAGTGGGGACCCATGCCTGGCGTGGCACCCCGAGGGTGTCTGCCTTGGCTCACCCTAACCCTCTGGGGCTGGGGCTGGCGGGTCCTGCTCCTCCCCCACCTCACCTGGACCACCCACCTTCTGTGACGTGTCTCAGAGAGGCCTGGCCAGGGCTCACCCAGGAGCCCTGGGTCTGGAGCTGGGTTTTTAAGCTCTTCCTGTTAAAATATGAAAGTATATCGTGCTAATTGGTAGTTAGTTGCTACCCAGCAGGTGGGTGCCTGGGCAGGCAGTAACAATTTTGAGTATCGTCCCTGGACTGGAGCGGGGGCCGGTGCCACTGATTTTTGGGGGTGGAAGAGTATGGAGGAGAGGCGGGAGTGTGGGAACAGCCCTCACCGCCACCCCACCACACCCTCACCTGCAGCTCCCCTGGCGGGGACTTCACTGCATCCTCCCATGGTCTTCCTGTGTTCCTCCTACAGTGTGTGTGTGTGTGTGTGTGTGTGTGTGTGTGTGTGTGTGTGTGTGCGCGCACGCGCGCCCGCACATGTTTTTCTGAAAGAGGATAACAGGCCTCTTTTAAATCCCCCGCCGCTCACCCCCAGCTTCAAGTGGCCAGGGACCCAGCCCTCATTAGGAGAATCAACCTCTTTTCCATTCTGGAGTGAGTCTAAGGCCTTTCCTGTGGAGGAAACCCATCTTTTCCCTAGTTCAGCTTCCAGTTCTGTCTGACCAGGTGCCAGATGCCACGCCCTCCTTCCCCCCACCCCTCCCGCTTGGTCCCCAACCTCCTTCCTCGTGCAGGAGCAGGTGGGAGGCACCATATGGGTGCATCGCAGAGTGACTGCAGACAGATTGGTCCCCGGGGCCTCCGACAGGCCAGGACATCTAGCAGCACGGGACGAGGAAGGGATCCGCTTAGCTTCCTTCCTCTGAACTGAAGGGTAGAACAAGACACGTCTCACCCAGAACCACAAGATGGCAGCAGCAGCCCACCAGCCAGCCGCACAGCTCTGAGAGCCAGGGCCCGGCTGGACCAGCGTGCCAAGCAAGCCCCTGGCAGCTCCTCACAGCCCCAGGTGGAGGGCAGGCGTGGTGTGTGTCCAGCCTGGGACCTGAGTGCCGCGGCCCCAGCAGTGGGCTGGGGGGTGGTTAGGAGCGGTCGGAGTTACCTTTCCACCTCATCTTGGGACCTCGCTTCCCAAACGGGGGACAGCATGTTTCCTTTTCTGGAGGGGGACAAGGAGGCTGTTCTAGGAAGGCGGGAGGGGGCAAGGACTCTACTCTGAGTAGCCCTGCTCCCCCTGCCGCTCCCGTCGGGCCAGACACTCTGTCTCTCTCGTTCTCGGGGCTGTGCCTAGACTCACCTCTGACACGTGCCAGCAGTCGTCAAACACACTCGCTCCGTTTGTGGGAACCTGGGGGCATGCGGGGAAGCTGGGAGACAGGGCCATCGAGAACTGACTCACTCCTCTCTGGGCCGGAGGATACGGGCTGCTCTTGCGGGTGGAGTGGAGAGGCTGTCCCCGGGCGGAGATCTGTCCCTGACAATCCTTTGTGAGCATTGCCAGGCATGCCATGCCCTGGCTGCTCAGCGCCCGGTGCAGAGAGAAGAGCTGCTGGTGTTGGGTGAGCCTGGTCCTCGGCATGGCAACTGGGTTTACTTTCAGGTTCTGGTGATAATGGGACAATGATGAGCACGAGGGGCTAGTGGCCCGAGGACAATGAAAAGCTTCACTTGGTTTGGAGGAGGGTTGTGGGGAGAGGGACCCTCAGATGGTGGGATAAAATCCACAGGGAAGGCAGTGGTGGGATCCCGATGCTGGAGGTGTCTGTGTCTGGGTTCCCGTAGGAGTAAGATGGCCCCTCAGACAGTCCAACTGAGAAGAATCTAATGAGGCCTGTTCACCGAGCGCCGGGCAGAGTTAAGGAAACCAACCAGGGGCCCTGGGGCGCCCGGCCGTAGTGGGCCCTTGTCCCCCGCAGGCTGAAGGAGCACAGGCGGCCACGGGCTGGGCAGGACGTCCTCTGGGCAGGATTGTCACTGAGGACCGGCCACTGCCAAACTCTCAGCCACAGGAGGGGTGGGGAAGGAGAGATGCCCCATCTCTCCCTCCTTCTGCCCCCTGACCCTTTACCGATGCCACCCATTGGCCACACCCAACGGGAATCCTATCCTGGTATCAAAGGAGCCCTCACAAGGCTCAGCCTTCCGGTGCACACAGCAGGGCAAAGGTGGGCAGACAATGGGTGGGAACAAAGGCAAACGAACGGCCAGCAGGCTGTACAGGAGGAGCCAGTCCTGAAGGGCACTGCGATTCCAGCGGCTGGGGCAGCCCTGGGGGGCAGAGGGAGTGCAGGCAGGGCTCTCAGGCTCTTCACTCGCCCCTGCCAGGTTTTCACACGGTACGGAAAGTGCTACACGTTCAACTCTGGCCGAGACGGGCGTCCGCCGCTGAAGACCATGAAGGGTGGGACGGGCAATGGACTGGAGATCATGCTAGACATCCAGCAGGACGAGTACCTGCCTGTATGGGGGGAGACTGGTATGTCACCCTCCGGGGCCCCTCCCCACGGTTCCAGGCCTCGGCCTCTGCCAGGGGGCTCCCGGGCTCTCCTCCCTTCCTCCCAGCATCTCCCCATCTCCTTCTCCCATGCCACCTGACTGACTGCCACACTCACATTTCTCCAGCTCCCCCTTCCTGGCTCAGTTGCTCTCCAAGGTAACCAGCCAACCCTCTCCATCAGTGGCTGCCACTCGCTCTATAAATAACTCCCTCTCTTGGGCTGCCTCTTGTCTGTCTGGTCTCAGGGGCCTTGGGGCAGAGAGAGGTGGGGGAGGAGGGGGGGAAGGAGGGGGAGAAATGGAGAGCATCTGAGAAAGCATTGGAAACACCACTGTGCACAGCCAAAGCCAGGTAAGAAAAAAGTGTGCAGGATGCAGGAGTCATCAGGGACGCCTGGGGCTGTGGACCAGGAGGAAGCTAGGGCTGGGCTGGGGTCCCGCAAACGATCCCTTCACTCCCAGTGTGTGTGTGTGTGTGTGTGTGTGTGTGTGTGTGTGCACGCTTATTCCCGGAGAGGCAGGATGTCCCAAGGCGGAGGTTAGGGAATCAGAAGCCTTCTCAACACCCTCCCCCCTCGTTCCCTTAGATGAGACGTCCTTTGAAGCTGGCATCAAAGTGCAGATCCACAGTCAGGATGAACCTCCCTTCATCGACCAGCTGGGCTTTGGTGTGGCCCCAGGGTTCCAGACCTTTGTGGCCTGCCAGGAGCAGAGGGTGAGAGGCCACAGGAGGATGGGCCTGGGGCGGGGTGTTCAGGATGGAGCGGGGCCGGGGGTGGGGGTGGGGGGCCGCGTCACTAACAGGAGGGGCAGATGAGCAAGAGCCTGGGTAGCGATCTGACTGGGGAGGAACACGAGTGAGCTAATGACCTGGGACGTTCTCTAAACTCTAAGCCGCTCAGAGGCTGTGGAGGGAGAGGGGCAGGATGCCTGAGCTCTGCATCCCGTCAGGGAATCCATCAAGGTGACTGGGGGAGAAGTCTCCACACCCCCCAGCTCCCCGGCTCTCCCAGCAGCTCATCTACCTGCCCCCGCCCTGGGGCACCTGCAAAGCTGTTACCATGGACTCGGATTTCTTCGACTCCTACAGCATTACCGCCTGCCGCATCGACTGTGAGACCCGCTACCTGGTGGAGAACTGTAACTGCCGCATGGTGCACATGCCAGGTCAGGCCCCAAAGCTTCAAGCACAGTCCTGGGGCCCTCAGCCTGCCCTGCCCCTCACCAGTTCCCCATGCATATCAACCTCCTACCACCATGGAAGGAAGACCCGCTGGCTTCTCCCTCCCCCCAGTTCCAGCCCTCATTCTCATAGATGAGACATCCATCCCATATCCATATATCTCGGTACCGTATTTCCTGCCTGTTCCCATAGAGATGGGTGAGAAGGGTCCAGGAGGAGTGAACTGTGGGGAGAGTCACCTCCGGGACAGACAGGGGGTTAGCTAGTCCCACCCTCTCCTCTTCCAGCTTCTAGACCTTTGTTACGACCACTGCCATGGAGCCCTTTAATATCCATCCTACATCACTGTCTTTTCTCTGCTGCAGGGGACGCCCCTTACTGCACTCCAGAGCAGTACAAGGAGTGTGCGGATCCTGCTCTGGGTGAGCGACCCTGCCCTGGGGCAGTCTGGGGGAGGAAGGGAGGGGCTGCCAGCCATATGCACAGGGGTTTCAGACCAAGCTCCCAGAAACTTCAAATTGACTCCTGGATCAAGCTTCACCGGAAAGCTCCTGTGTCTGACTTTAGCAAGGCTGGGCATTGCATCTCTAAAGGCCCCGGAAGAAAATGGACCAGGGTCACCTGGGAGGGGCCCTCACGCTCTCTCCTCAGCAGCTCAGCTGGTTGACTCCCAAGGTCTCTAAGGGAATGAGACATAGGACTAGGAAATACCCCAGGGAGGCTGGTGAGGGAGGGCACAGGGCCGAGGTGAAGAAAGAGAAGGGGGCTCAGGGTTCCTTTGGGCAAGGCCAGGATGTGCATGTGGGAAGGTGCTGGCAGAAAGGCACCACTCAACTGGTGCCTCTCACCTGGCTGGGCACAGACTTCCTGGTGGAGAAGGACCAGGAGTACTGTGTGTGTGAAATGCCCTGCAATCTGACCCGCTATGCCAAGGAGCTGTCCATGGTCAAGATCCCCAGCAAAGCGTCCGCCAAATACCTGGCCAAGAAGTTCAACAAGTCTGAGCAGTACATAGGGTAAGGGCTATGGCTCTGCAGGGTGGGGGCTCTTGGGCTAGGACTGTGAGGGGTGTCAGCAGGCTCTGGTGGGGGCCCGCAGACAGGAGGAAGTTGAATCTGGGCTGAGGAAAGATCAAGTCAGAACAAGCAGGGAAAGTGCCTCTTTCTCC
>JAAGEH010000311.1:4723250-4927719 GCA_011751065.1 Lasiurus cinereus | reverse complement strand
TGAGGAAAGATCAAGTCAGAACAAGCAGGGAAAGTGCCTCTTTCTCCTTCCTCCTCACTTCACCCTCTGTTTTCATTCTCCTTGCTGTATCTGAGATCACCTCGCGCTTGCTCGTGTATGGAGCATCTTCTTGTATATGCCATCACACTTAATCCTCACAACCACCCTAAAAGGCAGGTATCCCCATCAGCATCTCATTTGATGGATATGGAGACTAAGACTCGGAGGATAACTTACGAAAGTTACCTAGCTAGTAAGGACAGAGATGTGACTTGAACCTAGGTCTCCTCCCCCAACCCCTTTGCAGGGAGAACATCCTGGTGCTGGACATTTTCTTTGAAGTTCTCAACTATGAGACCATTGAACAGAAGAAGGCCTATGAGATTGCAGGGCTCCTGGGTGAGCTGCTGATGGCACCTGTCCCCTTCCCATGTCATGGGCATGGTGTGACACCCTCCCACCCAAAGCAGGCTGCTCACCTTTGTCCCATGAGCTCTTCCTCCTCAACCATCCCCGGAGCCTTTCCCCAAACGTTGTTGTCTTGGGATGTGGTGGAGGGAGGGGGCTGAGCCTTCTCTTAGGGCAAATAGGAAGAGATAGGCCTGGTCATGAATAGGAAACTATTTCATACACCCTTGAACATTTGCCTAGAGAATAAGAGCGTTGGGGTATATTATAAACCATTTTCTTTCCTGAATAACACCTATTCATTTTAAGAAAAGTAGAGAAAAAAAAACCACAACAACACAGAAAGGCATGGAGGAGAAAATAAACCCCCCATCAGAATCACTCTGTGCTCCTTCTGTGCCAAGGTTATCTATCCTTCTGCAATTTTGACTTGCCTGCCCCTCCCTGTTCCAGTGGGTTCTGCCGCTCCCATGGTGTCTTGACCCTACTAAGCTCCCTGTGCCCCCCTGCAGGTGACATTGGGGGCCAGATGGGGCTGTTCATTGGCGCCAGCATCCTCACGGTGCTGGAGCTCTTTGACTACGCCTATGAGGTAAGCGAGTGGGGGAGGGGGAGCGTGCCAGGCAAGGGCCATGAAAGGAGCGGGGTTCCAGGCCACCCACACACCCACTCACCACCCTCCACATGTCCCAGGTCATTAAGCACAAGTTGTGCAGACGAGGGAAGTGCCAGAAGGAGGCCAAAAGGAGCAGCGCAGACAAGGGTGTGGCCCTCAGCCTGGATGACGTCAAAAGACACGTGAGGGAGCCAGAGATGGGTGCCCCCCCCCCCGCCCTACCCCTTCCCCATCACCCCCGGACCACCCCTTGCTACCTTTTTTCCCTTGCCCGAGCGCCATTAGTCAATAACCAGTCCCTGTCGTGTGCCATTCCTCCAGAACCCATGTGAGAGCCTGCGGGGCCATCCGGCTGGGATGACGTATGCTGCCAACATCCTACCTCACCATCCGGCCCGAGGCACTTTTGAGGACTTTACCTGCTGAGCCCTGCAGGCCACTGTACCAAAGGCCTAGATGAGGAGGGCTAGAAGAGCAAGGGGGCCCTCAAGTGCCCCTCCCCCACACCTGCCCTGGGGAAACCCTCCCCCTCCCAAGGCAGCCCCCCCCCCCACTCCTGGGGAGTCCTTTCCTCTTGTCTGTGGTGAGGAAGGAGTCTTGACCCTAGAGTACACTCCCAGTCTCTACCCTATTCTTTTTAATTTTTAACAAAACTAATCTAAAAAAGAAACTAAAAAGAGAGAAGTGGGCAGGTGACCTCAGGCTGCCCCTCTCTGCTCCATGCTGCCTCCCCCAGCTCCCAGCCTGAATTCTGTCTGTCTGGCTATCTGTCATCTGAGTGTTCACTTACATTCTGCTGCCACCAGTCACCAAAGCCCCTCCTAGTGGGGGAGGAGGGAGTGGAGGGGATCATTCGGATCTGGAATTTGGCCCTAAACCAGAGAATGTACCTTGAAGGGGAGGGATAGTGGTGGGGGGGGGGCTTCCCCAGCCTTAAGAGACCCTCTCAGCCCAGTGACCACCTCCCAACCCCAAGTCTCCAGGCAGGAACTAGGTCCCGCCCCCCACCCCCACACATACACCATGTGAAGTCACTAGGGAGATGGGGGTAGGGATCTTCTGAAGAAGTGGAGATGGGGACAAGATGTGGCCCTGGTGCTGTAGGCCACATCCTGATACCTGCAAATTCACCCCCCAGAGCTGCTAGACAGAAATCCCAAGAGGCAGCCTCCTCTACTATCCCATAAAAGATCCCGCTGGTTGGCTTCCAGCTCAGGGAGAGGGGCATTGGCCCCGCTCCCAGGGGCCCCTGCAGAGGGCCACATCCATAAATTTTCTTATGGAATTCTCCCAAGTCTTCTTTCCCAACTTCATTTGCTTCTCTCAACAACCTCATCCGCATTTTCTATTTCTATATGATACAGACTCTATATTGCTATATCTCTGTATATACTTTCCCCAAACTCTGTCTGTCTCTGCCCCATCCCCTCTTGTCTCTAAGAACCATCCTCCCACCCCAAGCACCCCTTCCCATGTTTCTGCTCCCTCCCTGGTCTCTGAATGCCTTCATCTGTATAAAGAGTTGGATTCTCTCCCCTGGTGTCTGTACTGTGTACACACATCCCTCTGAGAAGCACAAGGAGACGACACGCGCATTGTAACCTTCGCACTGTCTCGGTGACGACATAAAGGAAGCTGTGAATCACAAGCTCTGCCTCTTTCTGGCCTCACCCTCTCCCCCTAACCCGGGCATTCTCTGTCCTCCCTGTAGCCTTAACGTTCCCTTCCCTGCTCCTCCCACCCCAGCGTCCTCTGTAAGGCTGCCTGTGGCCTCCCTCGGGAAGGAACTGATACAGAGACAGCCCCCACCCAAGAGAGGGAGATCTGCTCTGCACACCAAGCCAAGGGATTCAAAGGGAGAGCGAGCTATGGATCAGTGACTCCTCTGATGGAGCAGTGGAGTGCTGGCGGGCAGAGCTGAGGTCTTCCCTCAGTGGCCTTTCCCTCCTTCTAAGGCCCAGTCCCCTTTCCTCATCTGATACCCAAACCCATCACTTATATTTTCTGGTGAGGTATGGTTTGGTAGTGGGAAGAAAGAGAGGGGAAGCTGAGTGCTATTCCTACCTTAAAGAGAAATTGAGTTAGATAAAGGGCCTGCTGTGCCCCTTCCACTAGGCAGTCCTCCCAGGCCAGGGCCCTGCCCCTTCCCAGGCCTTCTCTGCCCAGCTATCTCTTGGGCTCCAACCCCAGAACAGGACCTGTGGCAGGTCACCAGTGCATTGACCTGGAGCTGGAGGGTGAGGCTATAGGATCTTTGGGAACTTTTGTTCCTAGTAATTCCTTAGAGAGCAGATCTCTCCAGAAGGAAGTAGGAGCAAGGCCTGGGGGTGTGCAGGAGATGGAGAACAGCAGGCAGGGCTATATGGGTGACGCATGCCTCTGGTCTAATAAACTGGGTTTCAACCACTTCTCTTCAGTGTCTTCTTCTCTTATCTGAATAGCATTTAAGCCTTCCCATTAAGTGCCGAGAGCTAAGCTTGGTTTAGGGCCAATCAGGGGAGGAATAAGGAAGTTTGAGCAGGGAGACCCTGATTCTCCTGGGATGAGACTGGCTGGCCATCACACCAGGAATGGTTTGAATCGCTGGACAGGGAAAGAGGGCGGGGTCTAAAGCAACAGAAACCCCAAAGAGAAGTCCTTGCACAAAGGATGCTTTGGAGAGGAGGCAGGGTCAAATTTTAAAATAAACTTAAAATTTGGGAGCAGGTTAGGTAAACAGTCAGGGAATTAGTTGGGTTGAAGTTCTAACGAGGTTGTTACTGAGGCACTTTTTTCTGTGGAATGAGCCGCAGGTAATGTACAAGCCAGAAGATGTGGATTCTGGGCTTTGGCTTTGCTAACCTAATGGCCTTTGCCAAGTCAATGACTCTGAGTTCAGCTTTCCCGTCTGTGAGATAGAATAAACAGTGCGTTCTCCTCTTCAGTCCCTCGCACTTCTACAGCAGTAAGAGAAGGGAACGAACAACCCAAGCCCTTGGGAAAGTTGAACACACTGCGCCAAGAAGAAGCCCTTCCACCACCACCGTCCTCTTCAGCGCTGGGCTGGGGCCGGGGTCCTCCTTCCCAGGGCCTGCCTTCCTCCCGTCGCTTGGGGGCGCCCGCTCCCAGGGCCTCTCTGTCCCAGAGCCCTTCTCTATGGTTTCCCCCTCCCGGACCGCGAAGGCGGGAGGGCGTGGCCAACACCTTTTCCGCTAGTTGCCCCCTCTAGCCCACAGTCTCGCTGCCCTGAGCCTCCCGTGCCGGCCGGCCGGCCGGGCGGACAGGCGAGCGCGCGGGGGGCGCGCGGGGGGCGGGGGGAGTTCCGGTTCCGGTTCTTTGTGCAGCTGCAGCAGCGGCTCCGGGGAAGATGGCGGCCCGGGCGGGTTTCCAGTCTGTGGCTCCGAGCGGCGGTGCCGGAGCCTCAGGAGGGGCGGGCGCGGCGGCTGCCCTGGGCCCGGGCGGGACTCCGGGGCCTCCCGTGCGGATGGGCCCGGCGCCGGGTCAGGGGCTGTACCGCTCGCCGATGCCCGGGGCGGCCTATCCGGTGAGTGGGGCTGGAGGAGGGGCGCGCGGGCCGGGGCGGAGCCGAGCCGGGGCCTGGGAGTGACAGCGGTGGGGCGAGGAGGAGGAGGGGCTCCCTGGGAGGACTGGGCCCTGAGTGAGGCTGGGGAGGCAGTGGGCATCTCTGCCAGCTCCCGCGGGCATGGCCTCCGTGGGGTGGACGGTCAGGATGTGGATCCAGAGTGGGTGAAGTGGGCCGGTGTGGGCAGCTGAGGCCTGGAGGGCATGAGGGCGTGGGCAGCCCCGTGCCGGAGGGACCGGCCTCCAAGGAGGGAGTTTCTGACAGCACTGTCTGAACTAGAGAGGTGCGGTGTGACGGGTACAAAGTAGACTAGGGGGGATGTGAGTATAATCTGACTCTTACTTTGGAGCGATGTTTTCTTACGAACCACGACTGGAGCCCGAGGACGCTCCAGTGATTTGCATTTCAAAGAGGCAGAGGGCTCTCCGGTACTCCACGCCTCGCCCCCCCCCCCCCGGGCCGGGGGGGGGGCAAAGAGCTCCAGAATCCCCCCTTTCTCCGTGGACTCTATACCGGGGAAGCTATGACATCTCTGGGTCCTCTCCCCCCTATAGAGACCAGGTATGCTGCCAGGCAGCCGAATGACACCTCAGGGACCTTCCATGGGACCCCCTGGCTACGGGGGGAACCCTTCAGTCCGACCTGGCCTGGCTCAGTCAGGGATGGACCAGTCCCGCAAGAGACCTGCTCCTCAGCAGATCCAGCAGGTCCAGCAGCAGGCGGTCCAAAATCGAAACCACAAGTAAGATGACCATGGCGGGCAGGGAGGGAGGGAGGGAGGGAACCTATGAGAACTCTGGTGGTGGGAGTCTCCGAAGCCAGAAATGGTGGTGCTGTGTCAGCAGATGGTGCTTATTCTTGAGAATGCCTTATGTTGGGTGGGGGGATGAGGGAACGTCTTTGATTTGAGAAAGTCTTTGCAGTCCCTTCACTTTACTATAAATGGGGGTGCTGACACCCTGCCTCCATGTTCTGGTTCGTTCCATCCCAACCTGATAACAGTATTTCTTTTGAACAGTGCAAAGAAAAAGAAGATGGCTGACAAAATTCTACCTCAAAGGGTGAGTCCAGGCTGTAGGTTTTCTTGAGGGTGTGGTGAGTCTGAGAGATGGTCAGCTCTGTATCCACATGATCTTTTTCTGTTTCGAAGATTCGTGAACTGGTACCAGAATCCCAGGCCTATATGGATCTCTTGGCTTTTGAAAGGAAACTGGATCAGACTATCATGAGGAAGCGGCTAGATATACAGGAGGCCTTGAAACGTCCCATCAAGGTAACACAGGAGTGCATTAGGAGAGACCCAAAGGAGAGGATTCGGGAACCTGCAACAGGCCTAGAATGAGACATCAAAGGCACAGCACAGCTCTCCTTGGCATTTAAGTTACATCTTTCCCATCTACCTATGAACTAGACTTACACTAGGAACATAAAAACAAAACAGCAAAAGGGGAGGGATTTTTGATATTTCTTGCATCAGAAATATACTATCCCTTGTCCATGTTTTTGCTACAACTACTCTGCCACCTTAGGAACTGGCACCTTGCATCTCAGTATTTACTAGCATCTTAGTATGTACATTTGCACTCAGATCAATGGCCTGTACTCCTAGATGGAATCTCTGTCCATCCACCCTAGTGACTGGATAGACACTAAGCCGTCTGTTAGGAATAATGGGGTTTGGGGAGACCCTGTCTTCAACATCAAACCACTGAAGCCCCACCATCAATCCTGTTTCTACCTCCCTCAGCAAAAACGGAAGCTGCGAATTTTCATTTCTAACACTTTCAATCCGGCTAAGTCAGATGCCGAGGATGGGGAAGGGACGGTGGCTTCCTGGGAGCTTCGGGTAGAAGGACGGCTCCTGGAGGATGTGAGTTCAAGGTCCACCACGGGTCTGCATCTAGGGTGGGAGCTGCTGGGAACAAGCAGTGTTGTCTGGTTGGCAGGAAGCCTGACTGGTGCTCACAGCTCCTGTTGGGAACAGCGGGGGATGGGTCACTGTGTTCCCTGTGCTAAAGACAATGGTTCTTTGTGTTGGCTCCCACAGCTTGGCCCTCACTGTGGTGTCATATCGAGAACCTTATTGTCCTGGGATTAGATTTGTTATTAACCTTCCGCCTGACTCTGCTGGCTATTCTATTGAATTTAGCAGTATGTGCAGAGTATTCTGGTGTGTGTGTGTGTGTGTATTCAAGTGAGCTTGCATTTAGAATTTGAGGCCATATTTTTCTCTGAGTTCTTGAGGTCCTTGATTCCCATTGTGGCATCTCTATCTTCCCAATGTTCATTGGAGACATCTCAGTTTAAGTGGATTGCTTCATGGGGAGCATCAGCTGACAGGTGATAGCCCCCAAACTTCCTACCCCAGAAGCTCCTTGGGGAAGCTCACGTTTCCCTTATACTCTCTGGCTCTCTATTTTTAGCTCTTTATAGGCAAGCTAATGTGAATGCATTTTTGCAGGAGAACCAGGGTTCAGTGTCAGAGCCTCCTTCTCTTTATAGATCCAGCCCATGTGCTGGTGCTGTCATTCTATCCAAATAAAGCTGTTTTTGTTCTGGCTGCTCATTGCCTGTGATTCATTTCCCCTCTATAGTCAGACTTTTCTCTGTTTAGACTCGCTTTATGTGTAATGGTTTGGCTTAACTTGACAAAGTTAAGTCAGTGACTCTGTACATAATATAGACTGCTTCTTCAGGGTTTTGTTGCTACTGTAACTTGTTTAATACTCACAGACACCTACCTTTCTATTTCCTAAGATATTCAAAAGGCATTTTTTTAAAATACATTTTTATTGATTTCAGAGAGGGAGGGAGATGGAGAGACCGAAACATCAATGTTGAGAAAGAATTGTTGATCAGCTGCCTCCCACACACCCCAGACTAGGGACTAAGCCCACAACCCAGGCATGTGCCTTGACCTGGAATTGAACCGTGACCTCCTGGTTCATAGTGACACTCAACCACTGAGCCATGCCAGCCAGGCTCAAAAGACATTTTTGAGTTTTCCCATTGCTGTTTGGGTCCCTTTTTTTATGGGACTTTGTCTCACGGAATTTTTTCTGGGCTTTTCTAACATGACCTTTTGTTTCTCTCCTCTAGTCAGCCTTGTCCAAATATGATGCCACCAAACAAAAGAGGAAGTTCTCTTCCTTTTTTAAATCCTTGGTGATCGAACTGGACAAAGACCTGTATGGGCCAGACAACCATCTGGTAGAAGTGAGTAGTTCTGCTCTCTAGACTTTGATTCTATGACTGAAGGATGATGGACTTGGGAGTCAAATTTTAATGTCTAGGGAGAAGGGGAGGTATAAATAAAAAAAAAAGATTTACCCCAGGTGTACAGTACCACCATTGTAGTTTTCACATTGACCTCCAGGTGGCACCAGCTGTTTGGACCCAATAGTTCTTGCAGTCTGACTTGTCTCACCTTTTTAATGTTACTACAGTATCTTGGTTGCTCCCTCCACTTTTAAGGGAAATTCTAATGGAAGCCTCTTTTGCATGCCAGGCTTTTACATGCCACATGTATCTTGCTTATTAATAAGGTTGAGACATAGTTAACCATACACCATTCATACTTTTTCATGGTAGCAGATTCTATAAGTAGGGGGGTTAACTGTTAGGCCAAGGTTGCTGTTATAGATGTGGGACTTCTTTTTGATCCCTGCTCTGTTTAGATTTGCTTTCCAAAATTAAGAATTTGTTTTAATGCCTGATTATGCAATGTTCTGAAAGATATGTTAGCAACAGTGTTCTTTGGGATACAGTCAAAACCAGAATGAAGCATTCCAAGTGAACTTAACCTGCTCCTTTTCTTGCCAGTGTAGTTGCAGCCCCTTAACCTTAACCATTGAGAGACATGGGAAAGTCTTTAGCATCTAATAAGGAAAGTAAGTCATAGGATCTATAGGAATTTTGTAAATATGCTTAACTAAAGCATGGTGGTGACTAGGAATGTAGACTCTGTAGAGTTAGACACACCAAAGCTCAAATTGCAGCTCCACTCCTTACTGGCTGTTTGACAATATATAGACAAACTTCATTCTTATAAGCAGTAGTTTTCTCTTCTGCAAAATAGGCTGAACTGTGCCTATCTGGTATGGGTGTTGTGGGAATTAATGATATAATCCAAGTAAATGTTTTAGAATACTCTCACACATAGTACGTATTCAGTAAATGATAGTTGTGTTACTTTACTATGCACATGAGTACTACCCATTGTGTAGATAAAATCATCACTGGAAATTTAGGCTAATTTAAACGTGACCATGAGCAGTAAGAATTAAAAGGTTAATCTACTTAAACAGACAATAATTCCAAAGTCATAAGCAATTAAAAAAACAAATAAACTCTCATACTATTGCTCTTTTCCAGTAGCCTCAGTAATCAAAGTTGAATTCAGTCGTTACAGAAGCTCTTCCCTCCCACCCCAGCTCTTCCTCTGGGAGAGCACCCCCTGACATCTTCCTCTCTGTAGTGGCACAGGACCGCCACTACCCAGGAGACGGATGGCTTCCAGGTGAAGCGGCCAGGAGATGTGAATGTCCGGTGTACTGTCCTACTGATGCTGGATTACCAGGTATGCTGTGGTTACGTGAGGGGGTCTGGCTTTCACAGCCACATCCCGTTAGCAGTCTGACATTTTTGTTTGTTTTTATTTGGTTGGTTGGTTGGTTAATCCTCACTTGAGAATATTTTCCAATTGATTTTTAGAGAGAGTGGGAGGGATAGAGAGAAACATCTATCGATTGGTTGCCTCCTACATGAGCCCCAAACAGGGCCAGGGATCGAGCCTGCAACCAAGGTACGTGCCCTTGACCGGAATCGAACCCAGGACCCTCAGTCTGCTGCTGGCTGATGCTCTGTCCACTGAGCCAAACCAAGTAGGACAGCAGTCTGACATTTTCAAGTTTTAGTTGTGGATAATTACACCAGACTTTAAGTTCCCTAAATATAGGAATAGGGTCTTAGTCATTTCTGAATTTCTCCTAGTGTATGTCCCAGAGAAAACACTAGTATACTACTTATTGAATGGCTCGAATGTATGGTCATGCTAAGCACCTCAAAATGCATATAGACCCAGCTCACTTATTTCTTCTCTATATTCTTTGGTGTTCTGCAGCCTCCCCAGTTTAAATTAGACCCTCGCCTGGCTAGGCTCCTGGGCATCCATACTCAGACCCGTCCAGTGATCATTCAAGCACTGTGGCAATATATAAAGACACATAAGCTCCAGGACCCTCATGAGCGGGAGTTTGTCATCTGTGACAAGTACCTCCAGCAGGTAAGAAAAGGACCCATTCTTTTGCTAGAGTCCTTTGAAGCCCTAGTTGTACTCAAAATTCCAACTTCTTGCCCCTTCCCCTTTTCCACAGATCTTTGAGTCTCAACGTATGAAATTTTCAGAGATCCCCCAAAGGCTCCATGCCTTGCTTATGCCACCAGAACCCATCATCATTAATCATGTCATCAGGTAAGCATGTGTATGGGAGGTAGTGGTGTACTGGTGCTGGCTTGTATAACCTTGCACAAGCCAACTGTCAAATTTTCAGGAATTTTGCAAGCAGGTTGTTAAACATAGCTGTTATTTAAAATTAAATTATGTAAACTTAGAATTAAATGTATTATGTTAAAATGAGGGTAATATTACTCAAAAATTCATCATTTCCTAATTTATTAGTATCTGCTTTCAAGGTTACTTATGTCTGTTGTGTCTGTATGGTGGAAGTACTATATAATGCTGTGTAACTGCAAAGCTCTTCTCAACTCCTTGATCAGTGATGTAATATTGGTAGCTTGAAACCATGTTGGGAATATTTAAACCACAGAAATTGGCAAATGCTATAAATCAGGGCTTTCCCCTCTCCTTTGGAGAATAAGTTTTTACACATTTACCAGTTCGTTGCTGATAGGCTACCATCTTTTCTCTGGATGGTAGGACATTCCAGTCTGACACTCTACCTCATTAACTCCATCTACTTTTTTGTTCAGAAGATGGATGAGCAAGGATTTAGGCACATATAACATGATGGAAGGTACTTCCTCCTCAAAGCAGCATGTCTCTGTGGTTGGATATAGTTTGCCTTCTTAGCCTTACTCTGTATTAATTCCAGTAAAGGCCTTCCTTTCTTTAGACTGTGAACCATCACTCAGCCAGTAGTAGTTCCTGTTACTATTGTACTTTGGGTTAGAAGTTAATCTGTTCTATATTCCTGTAATTAAAGTTAGAGCAATTATTTTATGTGGTGTGTGTCTTTGAATTTATTTTCAGGGTCAATTTTAGTTTAACAGGCGGAAAGGTAATATAAGATATAGATAGTAATGGTTTTCTTTGGGGAGGGAGAAACTTATTTTCACTGGATATCTTTTGTTCCACTTAAATTTTTACCATTGACTTTTTAAACAAATTTATTGAGATTTATATGTATACAATAAATTGTACCTGTTAAAAGTATAGTTTGATAACTTTGGGGAAATGTGTTATACCTGTAGCTACTACCACAAGATACAGAACATTTCTGTCACACCCAAAAGGAATTTTGCAATCAACTTCTTTCCCTTCCTTCTTGAGCCATCTTTTTGGCCCTGTGTAATTAGGTTTTAGGGGACAGCCCTTTACCAGGCCCTTTGATTTCATCCGCAGTGTTGACCCAAATGATCAGAAAAAGACGGCTTGTTATGACATTGATGTGGAAGTGGATGATACCTTGAAGACCCAGATGAATTCTTTTCTACTGTCTACTGCCAGCCAGCAGGAGATTGCTACTCTAGACAACAAGGTACGTGCTTCTACCTGGGTAGTTTGGGTGCTGCCAGCTCTCCATCACAGTTTCTAGGCTGCCTTTGATTCTTGGTATTCAAAAGTGTATTGACACCCAGTATGTCTTAGGCACTGGTTGGTGCTGGTTAGAGCCAGACATACATGAGTTTTGATTTTGGCTAACCCTTTTACTAGCTTTGAGCCTCAGTTTCTGATATGTGAAATAAAGCCTTATTTATAAGCTTGCAGTAAGGATTAAATGAGACAGCTCATGTAGAGGCATGACACTGTGCCTGGCACATAAAAATAATTGATAATTGCTGCTAATGTTGTTGTTATCTTATTATTATCTTTAACCTTATTAGACATAGTTCCTACAAGTAAAGCCAAAAAGAGGAGAACAGGGAGGCTTTCCCGGAAGAACTGATGCCCCAACAAAATCTTGAACGACAGAGTGGAAATTAACAGTGCGCGAGAAAAGAGAGTGGTGCTTAGGGTGTAGGAGATAGAGGACATTCCAGAAAGGGAGCAGGATGTGTACAGGTCCAAAGATGAGCTTAGCATTTTCAAACAGTGTGTCATTTGTGTGCCAGATACAGCTCCAGGTGCCTGTGATGGGACGTTTGGGAAAGGAAACTGGGTAGGAAAGTAGACCATAATCACGAATAAGCTTTGATGCAGGAAACACCTGTTAATACTGAAGATTGGAGGGGCTGATGCTGTTTGCATTTCAAGGGATCACCATCAGGAAGGGGAGAGCAGATTTTAAGAGGCAGATTTGGAGGCAGGAAGCCTGGTTAGGAGGCCGGTGCGGTAATTCATGTGAGATATATGGAGGGTCTAAACTTAGGGTAGACAGTGAGGATGGAAATAAGTAGACAGACTTGAGATGTGTCAAAGTGGAGTTGAAGGGATTTAGATTCTTTAGATGGGGATGGTGGGTGAGATGTGAGGGAGGAGGAGGCATTAAGATGACTCCCAGGGTTCTAGTTTGGGTGGGTAGTAATATTCACTCAGACTGGCAACAGGAAGAGAAGCAAGTGTTGGAGGAAAGGTAGTGAATTTTGTTTTATAGAGTTTAAGGTGCAATCCAGGTCACTGAATTGGCTGGACTATAGTTTGCAGACTGGGACTCATTACCCTGTCAGTGGTAATGAAGGACATGCGAGTAGATGAAATTGCCAGGAAGAGTATGGAGAATGAGAAGAAAAGGCAGAGAAAAAAATCCATGGACCCTAACTTTTGAGATAGCCCTCTGTACTATTTCTGCACAAGAGTGTTTTTAGACCTATCTGTGCTGTGGGTTAAATATTCACCATGTAGCTTCCCCCGGAGTGGGCAGTGGAGACTAAAAGGAAACGTCTCTCCCGTCAGGTAAATAGAGCCACAGAGCAAGTTATCTCCTGAGAGAGGTGAGGGCCAGAGAGCAGTGGGAGCTTGGGCAATGGTGTCATTTCCAGGTTGGGGTGGCACAAGGAGATGTCCACACTGTCTTCCATTTAACTTTGCATTTCCCCATTTTGAAAATGTTATGAGCTTCCTTCTTCCTTTCAGATCCATGAGACAATAGAAACTATCAATCAGCTGAAGACTCAGCGGGAGTTCATGCTGAGCTTTGCCAGAGACCCTCAGGGTTTCATTAATGATTGGCTTCAGTCCCAGTGCCGGGACCTCAAGGTAAAAATACCTAGGAAAGTCCTCTGAGGGACTTAGTTCAGTGAGGCACATGTTTGCATGATTTTTGTGGTATCTGGTAGAAGAGCCAGAAGGGTTAGTGAGAGACCAGATTATCTTCAGTACATTCTATGGTCTGTCTTACAATTAAGTAGGGAAATGGAAATAGAATCATCAAGTGTTTATCTGGCATGTATTTGTTGTCACTGTGCACCATATCATAGGGGATACAGGTGGGAAAAGATCTCTGCTTCAAAGCAGCCTGCATTCGGTTTGGGGAAATTAGGCTGTGATTTGAAAAGTAATAAGCTGTATCAGACATTATTGGATCTCACCAATGTCAATAAGATAATCAAAAGGAGAAGGGAGATTGATAAGACTCAAATAGCTGCTCCAGGCTTCATGAAGAATTTGTTATTTCCCAGTGAGGGGGGCACCAGAGGCTGAGGCAAGAAGGTAGGAATAAGCACAGAATGTGTGAAATGTTCCCTTAGTCCTTGCCATCCTGTGGTGACTATGACTATTCTTTTAGAGGCTGAGCAAGGGACCAAGAGTTCCAGAAGGGATCCCTGAACCAGGCAGTGACTTGATGATTGCAGGGGTGACTGTGGGCATTACATTAATAGTTTGCTAGGACTGCTGTAGTAAACTGCTACAAATTGGGTATAAACAATATAAATTTATTGTTTCACAGTTCTGAAATCAAAATGGTGTCCGCAGGGGTTGGTTCCTTCGAGAGCTGTGCAAGAGGGTCTGTCCCAGTTCCCTGTCCTAACTGTGGTAGCTTTAGGCATTTAGTGTGCAGATGGTATTCTCCAATTTCTTCCTTCTGTGCATCTCTGTCTCTGTGTCCAAATTTCTCCTTCTTATAAGGATACCAGTTATACTGGGTTAGGCCTACCCTATGATCTCACCTTAACTTGATACCTGCAGAGACCCTATTTCTAAATAAAGCCAGATTCACAGGTACTGGTGGGTTAGGATTTTGACATCTTTTAGAGAAATACAACTCAATCTGTACAGGCATAAAGAAAGGAAGCAAACCTATTCTCTCTACTCCCTACCTTCTCCCTCAGACCATGACCGATGTGGTGGGCAACCCAGAGGAAGAGCGCCGAGCTGAGTTCTACTTCCAGCCTTGGGCTCAGGAGGCCGTGTGCCGATACTTCTACTCCAAGGTGGGTGCCTGGGCTGCACAGGGGAAAGTGACAGAAGGCAAGGGGTCTCTTCCCCGGCGGGGTCAGTGGTGTTAGTTGCCTGCTCCTGGTTTGTCTCATCTTCCACTCCTTCCGCTGTTTTCTCTTTAGGTGCAGCAGAGACGGCAAGAATTAGAGCAAGCTCTGGGAATCCGAAATACATAGGGCCTCTCCCACAGCCCTGATTTGGCTGCGCCGATTCTTTATTTGGGCCCCGTTCTGCCTGCCTCATAGCACCTGCCTTGGTCTTGCTTGGGACCTGCCAGGGGATGCTGTTGGTTGAAGGACAACACCAGAATGAAGAGGGTCTCACATTTCTGTCTTACAAGATACCTGTGACCCTCTTCTCCCACCCCACCTCTCCCTACCCCCAGCTTCCCTTTGCCTCACAAAGTTCCCGGGTGCCTCTACCCTCCCCTGGTCTACATAGGACCTCTAGATAGTATTAGAGAGAGAACATGTAGTGGTAATCAGTGCATTGAATGGATTAGGCCCAAGGCCAGGTGGTCTTCAAGGGGACCAGCTACACTGATTCTGCCCTTCAGAGACTGAGGAGTTGGGAGCTTCATTCCCATCTCCAAGACTCAGGCCTGGGGGCACTCTATAAGCTAGTTTTTCTTGGCTCTCCTGATAACAGAATCCAATGTCCTTCCTTCCCTCCACAGGTTTGGAGCAAACTCTCCCTTCACTTGTTGCCCTCTAGTACTAAAGGAACCCTGGTTCTCAAGCTCCACTGAGGCCCAGGTCAGTCTGCAGTCTCTGGATTGGCCTGCTGTCTCAGTGCTTCTCTTACTCCCTCGTAGGGGGTTCACATCAGTATTGGAGTTTGTTCTTTGACGATTGCTCCCTCCCAGCATACTCCTTGTAGCTGCTCTTTTTTAGGACTCCCTCCTATGTGTCCTAACCCAGGGTATTTGGGTGGGGGAATCTTGCCTTTCCCTGTCAGAACCCCAGGAATCTAACCTGGGCACTGTCATTACTAGTGGAGGCTGTCCCTTCCTGCTGTTGCTTGGAGGTGTGCTTTCATGTACTCCATTCTGCCTCCCCCATCCCTTCATGGAGAAACAGGCCTAAAGTCAAACGGGTAAAAGCCCTGGGCCACCCCTGTCTTCCTGCCCCTTGTCTGCCCAGTTGATGCCTGCTGGTGACTTCTGGGACACTGAGGAGTGAAAGCGCCTAGGGCTGCAGAAGAGCTCTGAGTTGGGTTTGTGACTCCTTCCTCCCTGCCTCACAGGATGGTGACTCCCCAGCCCCTGCCCTCAAAGCTTCAGGCCCCTCAGGTAGCGGCAGGACCTTGTCATCTTGGCCCCTTGGGACTGAGATGGTTTTGCATCTTTCCATGAGAGCCTCAGATTCTTCTTCCAGGTGTATTACCCCAAGTTAGTATATCCCAGGCTCGCAGACTCAACACAGCAGGGTGGGAGACAGCTGGGCACGGGGGAATTCCGTTCGCATGGGCTCAACCCACAGAACTGACAAAGCCCCTGCTTCCCACCTCTCCTCAGGCTCCTGCGAGCACCTCCCCCAGCCCGGTGTCCCTGCCTGTTTCACATTGGGGACAGAATTTTCTTCCTGTCTCCTTCCTGCTATTATCCCACCCTGCCCTTGAAAGCTCCCCAGTGACACTGGACAACCTCTGTTCTTGGGGCTGGAACCATGAGAAGGAAGCTCAGCACTCCTACACAGTGTCCCTGTAAAAGATAACTTTTTATTAACTGAATTATGTTTTTTTTCATGGACCAAAATTTTTTTTGTACTGTCCTCTTATCGATGTCACCCAGTTTTAATAAAAGAATCTTCTGAAGGATGGGTCCCCTTACCTCCTGAGGGAGAGCTCTTCCCTGAGCTTTTCTCTCCAGTGCTTTTAGCCATGTTTATGGTGTTTGTGCATTTTATTTGACAGCTACTTATGGAGCATCTGCCAGGTGCCGGGGATATGGTAGAAAAAAAGGTTTCTACCTGTGGACCTCAGGTCCTCACCTGAGAACTCACTCTGTCAGCCCCCAGGATCCAAGCAGGCCAGAGGCTGTGGGATCACTGGGTTTCAGCACTGTCTCCAGCTCTGGTTGGGGAAGTACTAACAAGGCAGTACGGACATCTCCCTTGTCCTTTTGAGTTACCAGTGCTTAAGTGTGTTCATTCATGCGCATTGTCTTTGGGTGCCTGTGATCCCTTAGGCTTAATGAATCTGAACGTCCTCCAAGGGAGCTCCACTTCTCAGGGCTTCTGTCTAGATTGGGGCCAGGGCCTGCACAGCTAAAACCCTTTTATTCTCTGTGCCTACCATTCTTTACGGTCCCACTATCACAGCCCTGAATAAGATTTCAGTCCCTAAGACCAGCATGGAAAGGTTTGCTGTGTTGTCATCCTCACACTAGAGACAACCAGCCCCTCACTGGCAGAACTTGGAAGATTTTGCTCATCCCATTAGCAGTTTCTAGCATAATGTACCTGCTTCCCAGCTGGTGGCTCATTACTTTCCTCCTTTGTGCCATTGTCTTGCTTGGTTCTACCCAAGAAGGGGGTTTAGAATATAGAATGCGTGCAAGCACATTCCAAAGTTGGATGGGAACACTCGAGTATTCCCTGTCTTCAGTCAAACACACCAAGGAGAACAACTCCTAATCTGGAATTTGGGGGATTATCAGACCAATAGGGAAAGCAGAAAGGAGTGTGGGTGATAACTTGGAGTGGAAGAAATTTATGTCAAGGACATTGAAATAGCATCTGTTTTTACTAGGCTAATTACATGTGTAATGAATAACTGATGAACCTTTACTAATTTCAAGCAAATCTACAGTTTGCTCTTGGGAAGAGCCTAGTGATACAGATAACTTCCTATGACAAGCCGTTCTGGATCTCTGCACACTCTTTATTCCTATATAAATGAACAAATTCTTTGTCTCCACACTAAAAATTACTACAGGAGCATAATGAGATGGAAGAATTTAGGGAAAAACAATGGGGTTATTTTATGCATAAGTACCCATTCTTTGGCTTACCCATCATGTGTTAAGGACAGAAGCATTCTTTCTCTTCCATCACCCATAATCGGTTCTCCCAGCTGGCAGCCTGGCACTGGTGCCTTGTCTCAGAGCCAATGCGTATCGGAGTGATTTGTGTGAGACTGGCTCTGTAGAGGTACAACTTTGTTCCTAAGGGAATTAACTACTGATTTGTGTATGTTCTCTCCTATGGGAACTCAGGCCATGGAAGGAGAATATTGGTGGGGGGTGGGGGGAGAGCTTTTTTCTGGGCCACCCATAGAACATTGCCTTTTTTTTTTTAATGTTTTTATTGATTTTTGGAGAAGAGTGGGTAAGGAGATAGAAAATGGAATGAGAGAGCCAAAACCAGTATGGCTCAGTGGATAGAGCGTCGGCCTGTGGACTGAAGGGTCCCAGGTTCGATTCTGGTCAAGGGCATGTACCTTGGTTGTGGGCACATCCCCAGAAGGAGGTGTGCAGGAGGCAGCTGATCGATGTTTCTAGCTCTCGATCTCTCTCCCTTCTTCTCTGTAAAAAATCAATAAAATATATTAAAGAAAATGGATGAGAGAGAAAAATTGATCTGTGCCCTGACCGGGAATTGAACCGTGACCTGGTGCATGTGTTGATGCTCAGTTGAGACACAGTGGCCGGGCTGGAAACCATTGCTTTTGACCTCGTGCTTGCTTACCCTTACCCAGTGGTTGCACAGATTCCCCTCTAGCCCAGTGTTTATCACTGTTGCCGGCCAACAGTGGCCCTGGGGATTGGAAACACCCACTTAGGAGTCTGCCAGCCCAGGAGGTCAGCACGTGAGCACACAATGGGTCTCTGCCCTCTAGGTCAAGGTGCACAGGCAGCTGGAGTGTTAGGGCCTTTTACCTCACTCTTCAGATCAGCCTAGAAACCAGAGCTCCCCTTCTTAGTCAAACAGATGGTTGTGGGCAATACAGAGCCCTGAACTGCTGAAAGAGCTGCTTCCATTCTCCCCCACCCCCAAATCACACCCCACTTAATCACAGCATCTGAGACCAACAAGCTCTCACAAAGTTCACAGCTACTGATCCGGCCTCCTTTCCCCTTTTCTAGCTTCTGCAAATTAGCCACTAACCTGAGGTAGCCCGAGTATGGTAGTTTAAACCCCAAGAAAGAACTGAAGAGTGCTAAAAGCCTCTCAAGGAGAGAGCACGCTGGCACCTTTTCTCTCCTGTCTTCTTCAAGCCCAGTCGCAAAAGGAAACTTGTGGGCACCAGAGCCTCTCACTTTGACCTTCCCCATCTTCCCTTCCTGGAAGACATTCAGGTGGGGAGACTTTGAGGTGAGGAGGCCCACTGGTGAGTGCCTGAGATGACTACTGTGGGTAACCAAGATGACCTTGTCTGTCAGGTCTCCTGAGGTCTCTCATTCTTGGGCTGTCCCCAAAGCACGCCTTTACCTTTTTTGTGGTCTTGGCTTTAAAAGTGGGCCCATGTCCACTCACAGCCCTGCAGCCAGTGTGGGGTCAATGACATGTGGTCCCTGTCACTGCTAGAGGACAAAACTGTAGAGCACATTTTGGAGTCCTGGCAGGAGGATATACTGGGTATATACCCTGAAAAAGAAAACATTCCTGTACCTGCTACTAGGGCTGTATATAATACTTCCTAGTGCTGCAAGACAGGAGGGAGTGATGGGGGCCAGTCACTTGCTCCTTATCTGGGCTATTTCTTGGCAGACTTCAAAATGAGACCATTGCAGGGGGGTACGGGGGATTGAGCTGGGGCCAAAGGAAGACTGCCAACACCATCAGCTGGCAAACCTGAGGAAAAGTGGAGCTTAGTTTGTGCCCCATTCCAGTTCCCCACCTGTCTCTACTCCTTTCTCCCATTTCCCTGGCTTGGCCAGACTGTCTCCCTAGGCGCCTGCCTCCCCTGGAGGGCGGGGCTTGGCTGCACCCACGTGTGGCAGAGTTATATGCTCATAGCGGAGAGAAGAGCTGGGAGTGTGGAACCAGCTGGCTCAGACAGAAAAGCGGCACCATGGCTGGCAAGAAAGTCTGCATTTTAGGCTCCGGCAACTGGTAAGTGGCTCTGTCAAGAGGTATGGGGAGGAAGGGGGGTCTCTCAAGTACACAGAGGCCTAAATGGGCAGGTGGCAGACTGTGGGTAGAAAATACCCTCTGATTCCTTTTCCACCCCTGCCGTTATCCTCTGTGCCTTCCCTTCCTCCCCCTAAGGACAGATGGTGTCCAAACCTCTCCTGGCCCGTCTGGCCCTGGCCCTGCACCTGTTCGTCACAGGAAGGGAGCCTCCAGTGCTCTCTGCTTGAAAGCTACTTGGGTTTGGGGGTGAGGGTGACAAGAAAGGTAAATAATCTGGTGGGCTGCTGTGATATACTGAGGTGGAACACTGCCCCTCCCCTGCCACGACTCCTCCATCACACCCCCACTTTCTGTGCTCCCTCTCCTACCAGGGGTTCAGCCATCGCCAAGATTGTGGGTGGCAATGCAGCCAAGCTGGCAAATTTTGACTCACGGGTGACCATGTGGGTGTTTGAGGAAGACATCGGGGGCAGAAAGCTGACAGAGATCATCAACACACAGCATGAAAATGTCAAGTACCTGCCAGGGCACAAGCTTCCCTCCAACGTGGTGAGCCCCAACACCCTATAAGGAAGGGAGAGGGGAGGTTTGCTTGCCTCCTGCTGAAGGGGACATTTCTGGTACTCCCTGGACTTGGGAAGTGTCTGTTCCAGGCACCGGGCACTCCTATGCACAGCCCCAAAATGCTTTCCTGGGCACTGTCTGGAACAGGAGAACCTGAATGTCCCTGGCCCCCATTTTTAGACTCCCAGGCCTTTAAGAGAAGACCAGGAAGTTGGTTTCTGTGGCAACCAAAGACAGGATCTCTGGCTCCCAGTCCTAGGGTTCAGGTAGTGCCTGCCTCAGGCTCTAATCCAGTTACTTATTCACTGGGTTATTAGCAGACTTGGACAATGCTCACTGGACTTAAGGTCTTTGGTCAAATCCACGTGGCTCACTCCCCAGAGAAGACAGAAGAATTGGCACTTTCCCTTCCCTGTTAGGGACTCTAAGGAGCAGGGTGATGAAATTAGTTGGCCTCTTCCTCCTGCCAAGCTCAGGCCTCCTTTTGGCCTCTAACTGTCCCACAGTGAAAGGCTAGGAGGTTGCTGGGAGGAGGTTTCCAAGAGTCAAGAGCCCAGGAAAACTCGAGCAGAGAGGGGATGGTGGCTATGGGAGAAGGAATAGAGTGTTGTATTCCTCCAAGTTTAGCCCTTCCAGATTCAATCCCCAAATTGGTCTTTTCCTCCCACAAGCTTCACTCTTTGGCTTTTAGATCTTCTGAATGAATGGGGTTTCATAGGGGCTAGGAGAAGTCTATCAGGCCCATGAACACTGGTCACCCCACAGGTGGCTGTCCCAGATGTGGTCCAGGCTGCAGTGGATGCTGACATCCTGATCTTTGTGGTGCCCCATCAATTCATCAGCAAGATCTGTGATCAGCTCAAGGGCCACCTGAAGGCAAACGCCATTGGGATATCTCTTATTAAGGTGCCAGGGACACCATGTGAATGGGGGTGCAGCTAACTTGTGGGGCTTGGGATTGGTAAAGTGGGGAGAAGAGAATATGGCAAAAGTAGGCTAAGAGTTTTCTGGAAAGAGGAGAGGAGTGGCTTTGGGGGGCTTGAGAAACAGTGAGATGCTGGGGGCCACTGGGAAGGGGAGGTTGGTTGAAGAGTAGACAAGAGATCGGTTTGGAGGCAGATGACCTGGGAGTTTAGGAGGTGTCCAAAGGGTACCTGGGGGTATGAGAAGCAAGCTGGTTTGAGGAATGTGAAACAGAAGTTGGTTTGGAGCAGTGACTGAGATCGAAGTTGGTTTGGGGAACTTAGAAGTGAGTTATATAGGAATGTGGAGGAGATGCATTGCCTTGGTGAGGTAGGCTGATTTGAGGGTATGTGGAGGAGAGTTTTCAGATGGATTTTCATATGCCATCCACCCTCCTTACAGCAAGCTTTGGCTGGGTTGGGATGGCAGCAGGACATTTAGGGGTAGGGGGACACTGATGAACAGCAGATTTGGAAAGGGTAGGATTTCTAGGTGGGAAGCCCTCTCAGTGGGCATTAAGAGCGCCTAGCCTGAGCTCCATCCTGTGCCCAGGGTATAGACGAGGGCCCCAACGGGCTGAAGCTGATCTCTGAAGTAATTGGGGAGCGACTTGGCATTCCTGTGAATGTGTTGATGGGAGCCAACATTGCCAACGAGGTGGCTGATGAGAAGTTTTGTGAGACAACCATTGGTGAGCGCCCCACCACAACCCACATACATAAAGCAGCTCCACACTCTCCCTCTCCCAAACCCACTTAGCCATCTTCTCCCCATAAGGCAGACAAAGGAAGAAGACCCAAGCATCAGAGGTGAGGGAAGGTTGGGGCATTCCCAGGAAAAGGGTTTCGGGTCCTGCTTAGGGCAAGTGTGCAAAGAAGAGTCAAGAATCCACTGTTAAAGCCTTGCCCCTCTCCATTTTAGGCTGCAAGGACCAGGCCCAGGGACTGCTTCTGAAAGAGCTAATGCAGACACCCAATTTCCGCATCACGGTGGTGCAGGAGGTGGACACAGTAGAGATATGTGGGGCCTTAAAGGTGAGAGGGATGTAGATGCAGCTAGGGGGTGGGGAGAAGATCCTGAAAGAGGGCCTAGCTTAGCTCTGCCTGGTTAGTGGTACTCCAGGCTCTCACTCATGGGCAGTTGCTCCCATTCCCCACCAAATCCTATAAACATAGGAAGAACTGCAGAAGCAAAGCCAAAATCATTTAGGCCTGCTGATTAGTCATCATTGGACACTGGGCCCCCTTCCTCCTTTCTCCCTATAGCCTCTTGTGGGACATCCCTATCACTGGCTCCAGGGGGTGGTCCAAAGAGAAGAGGAGATGCTGTGGATATAAGGGATAGTCATGGATGGGGGAGCCAGCCAGATGGAAGATTGATTTTCAGTAAATTCCTCAAGGATGGAGTATGGAGCAGAGTTGGGGAGCCAGGAAACACATGCCCAGGCTAGAAAAGAGTACAGCAAGTGGGAAAACCATGAGGTTGAAATAGTCATGGAGCCACCCACTAGACTTCACTGATTCAGTGGGCATATCATGGCTGATGGAAGCAGTATGAGGCAGGTGGTGAGGGCTCCAAGAGGGGCCTGAGGGAGGGGATCCTTTCTCATCTGTGACTTCCATTTTCCAAAGAATGTAGTGGCCGTGGGGGCTGGCTTCTGCGATGGGCTGGGCTTTGGCGACAACACCAAGGCAGCGGTGATCCGACTGGGCCTCATGGAGATGATCGCCTTCTCCAAGCTCTTCTGCAAGGGCCCTGTGTCCTCTGCCACCTTCTTGGAGAGCTGTGGTGTCGCTGACCTCATCACTACCTGCTATGGAGGGCGGAACCGCAAGGTGGCAGAGGCCTTTGCCCGCACAGGAAAGGTGGGCACGGGGGAGAATGGAGAACAGAGGGTGGGCCTTAGAGGTGTCCAGGTAGAGGTGTTTCTTGAGCACAAACATTAAGCTTGTTGTAAACACTGCTAGCGTTTCTTTCCTCTATGACCTTCCACCTCTCATCAGAGCCCCCGACTTTCAACCTCACACTAATCCTCCTCTCTCATTTCCATCCACCTGTCTTGTTTCTTCACAGTCCATTGAGCAGCTGGAGAAAGAGATGCTGAATGGGCAGAAGCTACAGGGGCCCCAGACAGCCCGGGAGCTACACAGCATCCTCCGACAAAAGGGCATGGTAGATAAGTAAGTGTCTGCCACAGCCCCACTGGGAACCACAACCCCACTGGTGGAGGGAACCACAGCCAGAAGTGCTCTCCCCATTCTTCATCTTCTTGAACCCTCCTCAATCTGTAGTAAAGTGGGCAGAGAGGGAAATGTTAACAGATACAGAGACAAGAGCTTGGAAAGAGTCTGGATGCCCACTGTCCCCCAACTAGGAGTTCATGGTCTTTGAACCCCTTCCAGTCTAGTGATCTTTATAACACATTGCTTCAACCCCTCTGCATAGCCTCCCTCTATTCTTTCCTCATTCTCTGCTATGGGGGTTGGAACTCTGGGGCAGCAGGAATACGTTCACCTGATTGTCCTGTTTTTCTGTCTATCATCCTGAGTCTAAGCTGCTCACCTAAAGCCAATCTTCTGTCCCTGACCTCTGTCCTGGGTGCTGAGGTGTGAGGACAGTCTCTACATCAAGGTGTTGCTGTATGTAAAGCACAAAGACAAGAGGGGGTGATGGGCTGATCAGAGCAGAGCTCTGTTGGCTGGGAAAGAATCCTGGAATAAGGGGATGAAACAGGCTCAAAAGATCAGCTCATGGCTGGTCAGAGTAAAGCCTCCTGGTAAAGCAAACAGCCTGGGCAAGAGGATGAAAAGAAGGAAATTGGCATTTATGAAGCACTTTATAGACAGAGAATCCCTTCAGCACTGTCACATTGGCCCCATTTTACAGTTGATGATACCGAGGCTCACAGAGGTTAAGTGGTTTGTCCACTTGGATCAAAACAATTTCAGGGAATCATGTTGGCCAGTTCAATATGATAGGGAGCAAGGCAATTAATAACCTGCCCCTAAAACCCAGAGCTAGGAAGTTGAAATTCTCAGCAACCGGAAACGGAGAACCAGAGACTACCTGAACTCAAAGGTGGGAGAGTAGGAGAGTAGAGGGTTAGAAGGGGATGTGGAGTGAGGGTTAGAGGATGTACAAGGAGGCTAAGCTGGCTCTCTCCCTTCCCATTCCAGGTTCCCTCTGTTCATGGCTGTGTACAGAATATGCTACGAGAGCCAGCCAGTGGGTGAATTCATCCGCTGCCTGCAGAATCATCCAGAACATCTGTGAGCAGGGCTGTGGCCCAGGCCAGGCAGTTTCTTTACCCCAGTGGAGACAGGCAGAAGTTTGTGTACCTGGCCACCAAGATATCTGGGATTCCCCCACAGAGCAGCCTCTTCTCAGCTTTTCACCCGACAGGAAGTTGTAGGGCCCAGCGACCTGTCTGGACACCCTGAACCACCAAGCAGCCTGCAGCCTCTTGCCATATCTCAGCAGAAACGGAGAGGCCTTGATACTTCTCCAGATGCGGCTCTCGCTTTCTATCTGTCCTCTGGGAAGGCCCAGTGCTGCCTACTTTGGGTGTGTATGGTGGAGGGAGAAGGAAGTAAGGCAATAGGCGCGCACTGCTGCTTCACACAGAACAGGAATCCTGTCCCCAAGCCCAGTTAAGTAGCTAAAGAACTATCTCAGCCACAAGAGGGATGAGGCAAGGGCTGTCAGGGAGGGATCTGGGCTTTTGAACTGCCATAAGGACTCCTTTGCTCTGACTGACCTCTGCCAGGCCCTGCACAGCATCAATGGATCTCAGTGTTTGTTAACAAAATATAAAGATCTCAACCCCCTTCTAGCTTCTCCTAGCAACATCTGCGTCCTCAGAAACCTCTAGTCATTCCCTTTCCCCTCCCCCATGCTGCCCTGGCACCAGAGTTGCTACCATGCTGGCATCTCGGGCCATGGACTTCTTGGTTCCTGTTTTTTTTTTGCCAGCTCCTCCCCACAGTGCGTGACCTTTCCAAGTCTTCCCTCCTCCTCCCCACCAGCACCCTCTTTGAGTAGCAAGAACTTAATCTGTTGACATAGCTACACCTTTTCATAGCAGGCTCAGATCACTCTGCTCCCTGTGACCTTTGTATTTGCCCCGCCTCCCTTCTCAGGAGCTCTAGTGACAGGAGGTTTCAGTTGGGATCCTCCTGCTACCTCCACAGGACATCCTTGGCTCCACCCCTTTCCTTCTCCCAAAACCTGAACACTATGTCTTAGATGCCTCCAGGGCAGGGGGCCAGAGTGTGGCCCAAAAGCTGATGGGGTAGGGAAGAGTGACCCTGTCCCATGTCGGTGGATCCTGACATTCCAAGGCCAGCCCTCTGTCATCTGATATATATGCCTTCTCACAAGAGCTAGGAAACTGGAGGAGGAAAAGAGTGAAGAACAACAACAAAAAAAAAAAAAAAAAAGAATGAAGAACACCCTACCCCTAAAGCAGCAATTTTCAACCTTTTTCATCTCATGGCACACATAGACTGACTAAAATTCTGTGGCACATGAAAAAATATATTTTTTGCCAATCTGAACAACAACAACAAAAAAAGGAATAGTTTTGAATCATTCACACTGGACGGCTATTGTTGTGTTGGCTGTTGTCATTTTTTTATTTGACAACTTAAAGGAATGGTCCACTAAATAGTCAGCTATTGCATGTTTTAAAAAATCCTTGCAACTCACAGTGTGTCTGCAGTGGCACACCGGCTGTCCTAGGGTAAGGAAAGAACAGGAAGGAGAGGAGGGAGAGGAGTGTGCTTTGCACTGGCCTTGCTCCAGGAAGGGGAGGGGAGGGAATGTCCCAGGTCAGCAGCCTAGGCTCCTGGGCTATAAATAGCCCCTGAGGGCCTAAGCTGCTCCTAGAATCCAGCAAAGGGTCTCAACTTCCGTTGTGGCAGCATCTGGCATATAACTCGCTCTTATTCCCGGTCTAACCGGGGAGGCAGGCTCCTCTCAGTACCTAGCTGCTGAGAATTCTTTTTCTTTCCAGTGAAAAAAAAGTCACCCCAGATCTGGCTGGCCCAGTTAGGGGCACTGGCTGAAAACAGAGGTCAAAGTGAGGGCAGGAAGGCAGTTCCCTTTCCTCAGCAGCAGCTGTGACCTTGTTTAGCCAGTCAAACACTTTTGCCTACCCTTTGTTCCCTCCACAGTTAACTGAATCTAAGGCCTTAGAATCAGGCTATTTGTCTACCCAATAAAGTGTGGTTTTTCCAGAAACGAGTTGGGGACGGGTGCTTCAGCGCATTGTGGCAGTTTGTATGTTGTGGTGTGTTTTCATTTATACTGAAAGGAAAAGGGGAAGAAAAGAAAGCCCTCCTTGCCCAGCTGGCTGGCTCAGAGGTCAAGCATCCACCTATGAACCAGGAGGTCCCAGGTCGATTCCTGTAAGGGCACACGTCCAGGCTGTGGGCTCGGGGAGGGGGGAGGGGAGTGCAGGAGGTGACCAATAATGATGATTCTCGCCCATTATTGTTGTTGCTATCTCTTTCTTCCTCACCTTTCCTCTCTGAAGTCAATAAAAATATATTTTAAAAAAAGGAAGCCCTCCTCGATAATCCCAACTACTCCTTGCCGCTAGCAGTGCCCACGCAGTTTCCCTCCCCGAGGGGCACGCCCCTCTCATCCCTTTCCCAGAGCTGCTTTGGGACTTTACCACGTCGCCCGCGAGCAGAGAGGTCACAAGCGGAGAGGCCACACACAGGACAGAAACAGTCCTCGTGCCCGCGCCGTGGCCCTGGCCAGACTGGCGGCCTCCAGGGTGCGGGTCGTTTCCTACCTGAGCTTGGCCACCGGGTAGAGCAGCTCCAGGCTCGAGGGGGTGCGCGGTTCAACTCCAGAGGCCTGACCCGGGGGAACCTACCTCGCTACTGGAGACTTCACTGCGCCGTCGGCTGGGGCTTGGCTGACTGAGTCCGCGAGAAAAACTGTCTTTTCTTTCGTGACTGGGTACTTAAAAGTTCCAGTTCTAGAGTTTTGAGTCACCGAAGACACTCTCTCAATGGGGAATGACTACAACCCCCAGAATCCAACGGGCCTCCTGGAAAGGGAGGATCGTCTGAGGATGCGTAGTAAGGGTGGCTGGGCCGGAAACCGGAAGTTCAAGGACGGCAACCAGGCGGGGCTGTGGGCGGCGTGCGCTCCCTCTTCAGTGTCCGGCGTGCGGTGCACTCTCTGAGTTGGGAGTCGTATCCTAGAGGGTAATCGGGGTTGATGGGCGCGGGGGAAGAAAAGGTGGCTTCCCTGACCAATAGCACCTCAGTGTCTAGGGCTGTTCCTGGACCGCTACCCTTGTGTTAGGTGCTGTGTCAGGCTGCGCGCACTGTGGTGGCGAGACCCTGCCAGTGGAGGCCTCGGTTGGAGGGGAGCCAGCTGCAACATCCAGGTACGCCGCCTGCTGCGGCGAGCTGAGGTGCGCGCCAGTTTGGGCCGTAGCCTCCCGTGCCCTTGAAGTCACCGGTGTATCCTGCACCGCGGAGTAGGCCGCGATTTGCACTGCGTCCAGCTCAACAAGCTCCTTGCAGCTGTAGGTTCCTGTCAAACGTTGACTCCAGCGGGGCGTCTCGGCCCTACCGCGTTCTGACTCTAGTAGGTCTGACCTTGGGGGGGTGGGGGAAAGGTCAGGGTTCGTAGGCCTGCTGGGGCCCTGGCTAAGAATTTGCTTTTTACTTAGTGACTTACAGTTTAGTGCACTAAATTTTTACCCTAGGTTTACCTATGACCTAGTCAATTATTCCCATATGACCAGCCTTCAAGGCACATAACTTTGCAGTAGTGGTTCCCAATTCTCATTCTGGCCCAGTACACCTGAAAAATGCAGCACACTTTCGCCAGTGGCAGTGACTTGGTACAACAGAGATTTTCAACCAGGAAGAGGGATATACTGTAGTTAAATGAAAAAGGCACTCTCCTCCTCCCCCCCCTCCCCCCACATTTTTTTAATGTTCTCCCTGCTTTCTTTCTGCTTCTTCATACTTGTGTTGCCCTGGCTTCTCTCTCTGGTCTTATCCTCTGCTTTGGTGTCACTCGTTACCTCCCAAGAGCTGTCCAGATTTGCATATCCATCTGCCTGATAGACATCATCACCTGAATAGTGTTGAGCATCTTAATTTTAAGATGTCCAAAACCAGCTCAAGACCACCACCTTGGTGCACACATCTGTTTCTTCTTGTTTCTTATTTCTATTAAGTGTCCCAATGGACAAAGTTTCCTAACTTGGAGATATTTTCAGCCTTGCCTTAATCCATTCAGTAATAAATTTCTTTGAACTTCTGCATCTGTCTTCTTTTCTACACCCCCCAGGGTATGTGAAGAGTTTTTTAAAATTTGAAAATAGAATCTTAGGTTGGATTAGACAAGTGAGATTCTAGATACCAAAATCAAAACTATTAAGTCTTCTGTCACTCTTTTAGCCAAGTTGTACCATTTTGTTTCTTGGCTAGTGAATGCTTCTAGACTTCTTCCTTCAGCTCCTGGCCAGGGTTATGGGGAATATGAGGGGAAAGAAGTAAGGGGGAGGTTGAAGGTCTGCAAGTCTCTTAATATTCTGCTGTGTGTGTTTTCTTCAGTCTCACAGCTTGGGGTCCTTTCGAAGCTCAGATAATCTCATTTTGAGATTGTGCCATTTGGTTTTCTTCCTCTGACCTTATTTAAAAGTCACTTGGAATTATAATTCAAGGAAGCTATGCCTCAGCTCAACTTGGAGTCCCCCTTCAGGGACTGGCTCTAAGGAAATGTTCAGCCCATAGAACTCACTCGGAGAAGCACTTATCTCACCCTACTCCTGACTCCCTAAGCTAGCTAATACTGAGTTTTTCTTCCACAGTCTTAACTTTTAAGAAACATATCTCACTCATCTGTTAGTCTTTTAATTTCAGTTGCCTCAACAAAGAAGAGTCTAAGAACACATTCATAGTCCCAAACTGAGGAATGTTTTATTCAGGATGAGATTGCCATGCTAGATTTTCTCTTGTTCTCTAGCTCAGAATATCCAGGGAATAGTTAAATTAGAAGTAATTTATCTCATGCAAATGTGAGTTAACAATTTGCTGGGGACTTCGTTCCTTTTTAGCTATTGGGATAGGTACTTTGTGTTGTGTTTGGAACTTAGAATTAATGCCGTGGAAGGTTGGTACTATTTCAGGAATATTATGGCTTAAACAGATGCTTGAGAGCTAACCTGGGAACCTAACCACCATGAATAAGATTGTTTTTATGGGAAAATAAATTGGATATTGCCTAGAAGGTTCCCATTTGATCTAAGAGAATAATTTACTGCGAATGTTTAATCCCTGGCTACCTCCATTAATTGCCTGTTAGCCAAAAAAACTGATGCATGCTTAATGTACCAGTTAACATTTCTGGGTGGTTTGTACCAGTCACTTCTTTCCAAAAACATGGAGTGTGAGGTGTTAGCTGTGATGTCATCCGGATTCCCCTGGTTCCAGCTGTGTCTGTGTCTTGTGTAGATTTTGAATACTTAGAATTCCCAAACTTTGTCTTCCACTACAGGGACCATTCAATAGAGTAGACAGACTAAGAAGGATGGATAAGTTATGGAATGGCTTTAAACAGGGAAGTGGGCTGGGCACATGAGACCTATCTTGGTGTCAAAATTCAGTCTTTCTTTGTAGGGGACAACATGCCAACTGCCAAGCAACTAGCTGACATTGGCTACAAGACTTTCTCCACCTCCATGATGGTCCTTACTGTGTATGGGGGCTACCTCTGCAGTGTTCGAGCCTACCACTTTTTCCAGCGGCGCATTTCCCGGCGCCAGGCTGCAGAAGAACAGAAGACCTCAGGAGACGTGTAGAACTGAGGGCTCTTCTCCTTGACCAGAGAGGCCTGAGGCATGCTGTGGGAAAAGCTCACCTACAATCATCCAAATCAAGAGAACCAGGGCCCTTAAAGTCCTGCTGGGGATAAGTGACCATGTGTTCTCTGGAACTGCCAGTAGAAGGACTATCAAATCGTAACAGAAATTGGGGCGAGGGAGGCACATGCACAGACATTAAATATTTTGTCATGTCTGTCTTTGTCTTGGTGTTTTTATTTAAATAGGCTACAACCACAGAGGTGGGCCCTTAACTACCTGTTTCCAGCCATAGACTGGATTTCCATTATCTCGAGCTCTTAATACCCATGACGTGGGTATTGTACAGTTTTAGGAGTAGTAATATCAACTTTCATGACCTCATAGAAATGACTGTCCTAGCAGCTCTGGAAATGCGACCAAAGACCAGAGCTCTTTGGTCAATGACACAACCAATTATTGTGTCCAGGTAATGGGATACTCTGGTCAGCATTTAAGGAAGGCAGAGGCCCTTGTTTAACATCCTCTCAAAATTGTACCAAGTGGGGGAGGCTCAATTCCCAAAAGGAAGGGTTGCTGGGCAGTCTATAGTAATACAGTTTACCATTTTAAGCTCATTGGGTGTAATGTTAGCATAAGGGCCGATTACGTACTGTTCCACTGTACAGGAAATCAAACCTGCAGGTTTTATTACAGAGCTGTGAAGAGGATTTGAAAGAAAACTGTATTCAAGGTAAAACCCAACTATGAAGAGGTATTGTTATCTCTGCTCCATTTTGAGATTTACTAGTTCATGTCCTTGGTGATCACCCCAAATATCAACCTCCTTCCTTTTTCTTACTCTTTGTGCATACTGCTCTGACCTTTGTCCCTCTACTCCTAAACCTTTCACCTGAAAGCCCTCTCCCATGATTAAAAAAACAGCTTTAGTCCTGGCCAGTGTTCTCAGTGATTAGAGCATCAGCCTGTGCATTGAAGGGTCTTGGGTTTGATTCCCAGTTAAGGTCATATATTTGGATTGCAAGCCCTAACCCAGTTGGGGCCCATGCAGGAGGCAACCAGTTGATGTCTCTCTCACATCTCTCTTTCTAAAAATCAATGGAAAAAATCCTTGGGTCAGCATTAACAACAAAAACCCAGCGTTAGCCCTGACCAGGTAACTCGGTTGGTTAGAGTGTTGTCCCATACTTCCTGGTTGTGGGTTTGATCTCTGATCAGGGCACATACACAAATTAACCAATGAATGCAATGCATAAATATGTGGAACAACAAATCAATGCTGCTCTCTCCCTTCCTCTCTAAAATCAACCAATAAAAAAACACAACTCACCATTCCTCCATTTTCATCCCTTTTGCTCCCATTCTCTCTTGGTGTATTAACCAAGGACTCTACTGCTTCTTCTCCTTTCTCACCTGTACAGTAAGGGTCACCATTCTCTCAGCTGTCCCCTATGCCACTTTGAAAATAGTACAAAATCAGTCCTTTTGAGGCGATTTCTTACAGTCTCATTTCCATTATATTCTAGATCTTGGAGACTTCAAATGGTTTGATTCTTTTAATTTTATTCCAATCTGTCAGTCCCTTATTGGTCTAAACTTCTTTCCTGTCCAGCCTATGCCCATAGCTGGTCCCCTAAACAACTTCCTTGCAGTCTCTGCCTCCATCCTTAGCTTTCTTAACTCTACTTCTTGCTCCTTTATTTATCTCTTCTCAGTATATAAACTTGCTTAAGGCCCTCCACCTCCTCCCAAAACAAACTGTGAAGATTACTTCAAGAAAAGTTAATGGTAGCACTTCTGAGACTTGAAGTTCCTTACACCTCCACCACTTCATTGAAATTCCATCAACATCCCCTCCGTTGTGCCACATCCATTGATGATTTCAGTCCTCTCCCCTTGCTGTTTCCTGAGGCACTGAAGCTCTACTTTGGCTGCACGTAGGGACCACTATCTTATTCCCTTCTACCACTTTGATTTTTTCCTTTTGACTTCCTCTGCCCACTTTAAACACTAATGTGTTACAAAATTTTGTTCTTGGCCTATTGCTCTTAATCTAGATAATTAATGGTTCTAACATTAAGGAATATAGTTAAGTGCTCAGTGCTGATATCTTGGCTCCTGCATTATAGCTATATTGTAATAGGCCAGTTATTAACTCTTAACTTCCCAGTTTACCTTTGTCAAATGGGGATAAAAAAATAATTCCTAATTTAAAAGATTAGTTTGAATATTAAATAATTCATATTAAGTATTTAACATTCTTTCTGGCATATGATAAGTACACAGTATCAGCCATTAATGCCTGCTGCTGGACTCCAAGTCTGTATCTTACAGGTTGACTTGAGTTTCAGGTATATTCAATTGCTTGATGTATCCACTTGGATTTCTTATAGTTCTAACTTGACAGGCCCACAGCTAACAGCATTCTGTCTCATCTCCAGGACCTACTTGTGGTTTCTTCCTATTTTAGTTAATTACACTATCATCCAAGTCAGAAATAAGGGAGATTAGACTATTCCCTGCACTCTAATCCAAACCAGGCGCTGTCTTATTAATTTTTACCATTTAGATATTCATTTAATCAATTCTACTCTTACAATTTCTTGCTTATCTCTTTTTTTCTTTTTTAGGAGAGGAAAGGAGAAACATCAATTTGTTTTTCCACTTATGCATTCCTTGGTTGCTTTTTTTTTTTTTTTACAGAGAGGAAGAGAGAGGGATAGTTAGAAACATCGATGAGAGGCATCGATCAGCCACCTCCTGCACGTCCCCTACTGGGGATGTACCCGCAACCAGATACATGCCCTTGACCGGAATCGAACCCGGGACCTTTCGGTCCACAGGCCGACACTCTATCCACTGAGCCAAACCAGTTTCGGCGCTTGGTTGATTCTTATATGTACCCTGACTGGGGATTGAACCCACAACCTTGGCGTATTGGGATGATGCCTATACTTTTCCAGAAGGTTTTTAGTGGTCTTGGTTCCAGTCTTGACCTCATCAGATTTATTTGCCACATTTCCATCAGAGACATATGTTTGGAACAAATTTAATTATGGCATACCCCTGCTTTAGATCGCTTATGAAGCTCAACCAGAAACAATAGGTTAAAGAATCCCTGACCTATAGAGTCAAGTCCAGACTCCTTAATATGGCTTATGAGATCATAAAGAGCTCACCCACCTCATGTTCCCACCTCATCCTTTGTTCTAGTAATATTAAACTGCCTGACTGGTTGCATAGTTTCTTGTTTTCATGCCTGTTCATGCTTTCTTTCTGAATAGAACATTATCTCTACCCAACTCTCTATCATTTCTTTTTCCAAAAAGGTTTATGTGACCCTTTCTCTTCCCATGTTGGGCCTATTATCTATAAAAGATAATACTTTTCATATAAAAATTACCTTCTTAAAATTGATTTGAGAAAAAAATCCACACTGATTTGTTGTTCCACTTATTTATGCATTCAGTTGATTCTTAGATATGTCTTGCCTGGGGATCAAACCCACAACCTTGGCGTATTAGAATGATGCTCTAACTGAGTTACTTGACCAGGGCTAAAAAAATAAAAAATTTAAAAGAACAAGTAGCTAAGATAGTTTTGAAAAAGAAAAAAGAAGATGGATTGGGCCTACCCGATAAGAAGACACAGTAGAAAACTAATAATCTAAATGTTGGGGTATTAGTGCAGTAGTAGACAGAGACCAGTGGCATAGAATAATAAACAGATCAATGTATATATTAGAAATGGCATATGATAGAGGATACATAACAAATCCATGGTGAAAACTATTACAGAATATAGTTATTCATAGTCTATGTTATGGATGCATATGTGTTGGTGAAAATATAAAAAACATGTATAAAAAATGGATTCAAAGGACACACCAAACTTACAATAGTTATAGTCGGGGTAAGGTGAGGTAGAGTATAGGTTAGAGGTTAAAGGGGTCTGAAATGAAAACTGTTTCCTCTACTCACAACACTTCTGATCCTAATTGTGTGAGTTTTCCCCACACCAAACAATTCTCCACCTCTGGATGCCAAATGAGTATCCTATAACTCAATTCTGCCACTAACTACCCCGGGTTAGTGCAGACCCCACAAGTTTAAGGGCTCAGTCCCACTAGACTGTCCTCCTCTTCAGATGCCTCTCACCAATGAGTCCCCAGGTTACCCACACTTCTACCTGACATGGCTACAAATTGGTGCCTATGACCACCTCCTTAAGTTTTATAATTTGCAATAATCTCACAGAACTGAACTCAGGGAAACACTTCATTCACTATTACTGGTTTATTAGAAAAGATACCACTCAGGAACAGTCAAGTGGAAGAGAGAGATGCATAGGGTAAAGTATAGGGCACATCACCTTATCAGCACTTAACAATATTCAATCCAGAAGCTCTCTGAACCCTGTTTGTTTAGTGTTTTTATGGAGATTCCATCACATAAGCATGGTCATTGGCAATTAATTCAACCCCTATCCTTTCCCCTCCCTGGAAGTCAGGTGGGAATGAAAATCCCAGCCCTCAAATCCTGCTTTGTTCTGGTCCCTCTGGCAACCATCCCCAATTCTGAAATTATCTAGAGGCCCATCAAGAGTCATCTCATTAGCATACAAAAAACAAAACAAAAAAAAAACACAATCATCACTAAGGAGATTTCAAGGTCTCATAAGTTCTTTGCCAAAAACTTAGGATGAAGACCAAATACATACCTGCAAACTTAGAGTAAAGCAAGTTATTTTCTGTAATGTGAATGGGCATCACCAAGTTAGTTGAAGGCCTTGAGAGCAAAGACAAGGTTCCCAAGAAAGGAATTATGCATCAAAACTGTAACACAGAAACCCTGCCTGCAGTTCCAATCTGTAGATCTTGGATGCAATACAACTCTTCCCTGAATTTCCAGCCTGCCACTTGCTTTTCAAATTTCAGACTTGCTAGTCCCCTACAAATGCATGAGGTAAGCCTTTAAAATAAATCAGTCTCATTCTTTTTTTTTAAGAAAATGTTTTTTATTGGTTTTTAGGGAGAAAGGGAGAGGGAGAGAGAGAAATATCAATGCTGAGAGAAAATCATCAATTGGTTGCTTCCCACATGCTCTCCAATGGAGATTGAGCCCGCAACCCTGGCATGTACCCTAACTGGGAATTGAATTGCCTAACCACTGAGTCACACCAGCTGGGTGAAATCAGTCATTCTTGCTCTCTCCAGGGGTAGGGAATGTCCAGCCCAAGGGATGTATAAGGAAGGCCCTCCAAATCATTTGGTCTGGTCCTGCCAAGGCATTAGGAGTGAGTTAATTAAATGACTGACCAAATATATCAGGCTAATTTTTAAAAAATATATTTTATTGATTTTTTTAGAGAGGACGGGAGATAGTTAGAAACATCTATGAGAGAGAAACAGCAATCAGCTGCCTCCTGCACCCGCCCACCCCCTCCACTGGGGATGTGCTCGCAACCTGCTCTTGACCGAAATCAAACCTAGGACCTTTCAGTCCGCAGGCCGAGACACTATCCACTGAGCCAAACTGGTTTCGGCAAGGCTAATTTTTAAGTTGATAATTTTGTATGGCCTGCAAATGATGTTATAAATATCCAAATGGCCTTTGGCAGAAAAATGGTTCCCTGCACCTGCATAAGTCTAATCTATTGGCTCTGTTTTTCTGGAGAAATCTAATATAGCAGATAATGCCATTGTGTATCTGTCATTTTGTTTCCTGGCCTAGGTTCCAGTCCACCCCTACCTCCAATTGTCTAATACTCATTTTCACTTAGAGCACCTACAGTCATTTCAAATATATTTTTATTTATCTTTTTTAAAAATTAAATCTTTATTATTCAGATTATTACATTTGTTTCTCTTTTTTCCCCTCCATAGCTCCCCTCGACCCGGCTCCCACCCTTCCCTCTACCCTTACCTCCCCTCCGTTGACCTCATCCATAGGTGTATGATTTTTGTCCTGTCTCTCCCTGTACACCCTCACCCCTTTCCCCCTGAGAATTATCAGTCCACTCCCTTTCTGTGCTCCTGATTCTATTATATTCACCAGTTTATTCTGTTGATCAAATTTTTAATTCACTTAATTTTTAGATTCACTTGATAGATATGTATTTGTTGTTCATAATTTTTTGTCTTTTACCTTTTTCTTCTTCCTCCTCTAAAAGAGTACCTTTCAGCATTTCATATAATACTGATTTGGTGTTGATGAACTCCTTTAGCTTTTTCTTCTCTGTGAAGCTCTTTATCTGCCCTTCAATTCTGAATGATAGCTTTGCTGGATAGAGTATTCTTGGTTGTAGGTTCTTGTTATTCATCACGTTGAATATTTCTTGCCACTCCCGTCTGGCCTGCATTGTTTCTGTTGAGAAATCAGCTGACAGTTGTATGGGTGCTCCCTTGTAGGTAATGAACTGTTTTTCTCTTGCTGCTTTAAATATTCTCTCTTTGTTTTTTGCTCTTTACATTTTAATTATGATGTGTCTTGGTGTAGTCATCTTTGGGTTCCTTTTATATGGGGTTCTGTGTGCCACCTGGACTTGTAAATCTATTTCTTTTACCAGATGTGGAAAGTTTTCAGTCATTATTTCTTTAAATAGGTTTTCAGTATCTTGCTCTCTCTCTCTTCTTCTGGCACCCCCACAATTCTGATGTTGGTACGCTTAAAGCTGTCCCAGAGGCTCCTTACATTATCTTCACATTTTTGGATTCTTTTCTCTTCTTGCTTTTCCAGTTGAGTGTTTTCTGATTCTTTATATTTCAAATTTTTGACCTGATTCTTGCCTTCCTCTAGTCTGCTGTTAGGTCTCTGTATAATATTTTTTATTTCAGTCAGTGTATGTTTAATTTCTAGTTGGTCCTTTTCCATCTCTAGTTGGATCCTTTCCATCTGCAGTTGGTTCTTTTTCATCTCCTCTTGGGTCTCGTTAACTTTATCCAACTTTATTAGGATATTCTTGGAAAACCTTATAAGTGTGGTTTTGAACTCTATATCCAGTTGTTTGTTTTCCTCCATTTCTTTTGTTTGTGATCTCTTCCTTTGTCTAGACATTTTCACTATGCCAGGAGAACTTCTGTGTTGAATTCAGCCTTATGATACAAGAGTTGCAAAACTGCAAAAGCCTCTCTGTTGAGCTTGGGATGGGTGGAATCTCAGGGCTTAACGGACCGCCTTGCCTTCCAGTGGGCCCCGCCCTCCACGGCCCCCCGAGTCTCACGTGACAGGGTAATCGCTGGAGTGGTCCCTGTGCGTGCCGCAGTGCCTCTAGACTGCTACCCCTCCGGCTCCCCTGCGCTCCGGGACCATATGAGTCTGGGTCCCCAGGGTTTCACCCAAAACTGGGGTTTAGTGGAGTTAGAAGTGGCACAGTTGGGAGGGTCTGTCTCGCGCCCACTCGTGAAAGCCAGCGGCACAATCAGCAGTTGGTCCTCTGCGCGCAGTGCCGTGTGCGCCACCAGCCTTCTGATCTTTTGCGACTCCCCTAAATTTCCGGGCACTTCTCCCTTTTCACAGTCCAAACTCCCCCCGTATGAGTTTCGGCTGGATCTGGGGTTTAGTGTCGTAGGATAAGGGGTTCAATGCCGTTGAGAGTCTCCGTCTCCCTCTCACCAGAGAAAGCCAGACAGTTTCTCTGGCATCCGCTCTCTCCACGTGCGCATTTCCATACCTCAGCTTTTTGCAGCTCCTCTGGGTCTCTGTGAGCCCCTCTCTTTCCCTCTAGTTATAGAACTTCCACTCAGCCAGCTTTCCTGTGGTTCTGGATGATGTTGGTTCTGTCTTTTAGTTGTAGTTTTGAAACTGTTGTGTGAGGCAGCAGTGTAGGTGTTTACCTATGCCGCCATCTTGGATTCTGCAGTCATTTCAAATATAGCTTGTGAAAACCTAAACTCAAGCAGTTGTGTAGTATTTACTGAGCATGAACTAGTTGTATTTAGTAAGAAAGAACAGACATATTTGCTGTCAAATTAAATAAATATAATTAAGTTCTTCAGTTATTACAGTAAATACCAATGAACTAAATTCTCCCATTAAAAGACAAAGACTACTAACAGAATGGCTAAAAAATAAAAATCATGTAGTTTCTAATAAACAGCAAACAAATCACCCCCAGACAGCAAGCGATGATGCTGCCAAAAAGTTTAGTATTGTTCCCTAGAAGGCTTTCACAGAGCACACATTTGAGTGAAAGCAGATTCCAAATTTGCTTTTTTGGTAGGTCTGTGGCTGTGGTTGAAATCTTGGAAGCCTGCCCTAACAGAGACTTTACTGAAGTAGAAGGAAAATAAATGTATGCAAATGACTGAGGTGAAGGTAGTACAGATAACCTTAATTTGTATCCTTACTATATATTGGCCTATTTCAACTCATAACCCCCCCTTTCTTAAAAAAATATTATTTATTGTTTTTCAGAGAGGAAGGGAGATCGAGAGATAGAAACATCAATGAGGAGAATCATCGATTGGCTGCCTACTGCACACCCATTAGGCTCAGGTCTGCAACCCAGGCATGTGCCCTCACAGGGAGTTGAATTGTGATCTCCTGCTTCATAGGTCAATGCTCAACCATTGAGCCACATCAGCCAGGCTAACACAGTCACCTCCCTACCCCCTTTTATAAAGCCATTTCTTATACCTCTATAAGATCAAGTCCCAAGTTCTATTTTAGCCTTCTCTATGACTGCTTTTACAGGACTAATTTTACTGCTTTAAAGTCTTTAGAGGCCACCATGACCTATCATCTAAAATTTAATCTTCAGCTCTAGCCAGTTTGGCTCAGTGGATAGAGAATCAGCTTGTGGACTGAAGGGTCCCGGGTTTGATTCCGGTCATGGGCACATGCCTGGGTTGCGGGCTCGATCCCCAATGGGTGGCGTGCAGGAGGCAGCCGATGGATGATTCTCATCACTAATGTTTCTTTCCCTCTCCTGTTCTTTCAGAAATCAATAAATATATGTTAAAAAATAGTAAGAAAAATCAGTAAAATTTAATCTTCAGCATGCTAGTCAAGGTTCACAATCTGCTCCAAACCACCTTCTTACTGTCATCTTCTGTCACTTTGATACAACTCCAACAGATTACAGTTCCCTGAAATTGCCATGTATGTTTTTACATTAAAAAAATAAACCCATCTTATATCCTCCCTCCATAAAGATAAACACTATCCACCTTTCAGTAGCAGTACATTTCTGTAATATTGCTATGGAAATACTCTTATTATTTAGGGGATAAAAAGATATTAATTTCATCAACTGAGACATATTCTTTTGCAACTTGACTTTTTTCACTCAACACTGTTTTTTTATATTTATCCATTGTACTGGTTAATTTTGTCTTCACTGGGCCACTGACTGCCCAGATAATGGTTAAACAGTATTCCTGGTGCATGTTTGTCGTGTTTTTGGTTGAGAATAACATTTGTATCTATAGATTGAATAAAGCAGATTGCCTTCCCCAATGTGGCTGGGCCTCATTCAATCTATTGAAAACCTGAATAAGACAAAAATTGGAGAGAGAATTCTTTCTCTTCACTTGACTATCTTCAAGCTAGGACACTGGTCTTCCCCTGCCTTCAAACTTTGGAACTATACAGTATGCCCAGCCTTCCTGAGTCTCCAAATCCTGGGGTTTTGCAGCCTTCATATCCATGTGAACCAGTTCTTATACTAAATCTTTAAAAATATGTATTTTTAAAAGTTTTTTTTGATTGCCGAAACTGGTTTGGCTCAGTGGATAAAGCGTCGGCTTGCGAACTAAAGGGTCTCAGGTTCGATTCTGGTCAAGGGTACATACCTTGGTTGCGGGCACATCCCCAGTAGGGGGTGTGCAGGAGGCAGTTGGTTGATGTTTCTCTCTCATCAATGTTTCTGACTCTCTCCCTTCCTCTCTGTAAAAAAATCAATAAAATATATTAAAAATTTTTTTTTACTGATACATATAAGAACATATTTTATTTTTAAAAAAATATTTTTATTTTAGAGAAGTAGGGAGAGGGAGAGAAACATAGATGAGAGAATCACCAATCGGCTGTCTCCTGCACATCCCCCACTGGGGATCTAGCTTGCAACCCAGGAATGTGTCCCTGACTGGAATTGAACTTGGGACCCTTCAGTCCACAGGTCAATCAATATTCTATCCACAGAATCAAACCAGCTAGGGCTATACGTATTTTAAATATATTTGTATGTACATATATATTCTATTGGTTCAGACCAATACATCTATATTGACAGGAAAACTTAGTTCATTTTAATTGCTCTATAGTTGGTTCCTCAATGTGAAGATTAGGGGTACCAATGCCCCCACTTGAAAATCCATGTATAACTTTTGACTCCTCCAAAACTTAACTACAGTCGTCCACGGGGTACTGGTTCTGGGACACCCCACCTCCAGATACTAAAATCTGTGAATGCTCAAGTCTCATGTAAAATGATGTGGAACAGTGCATGCAGTCAGTCTTCTGCATCTGAGGACTGAAAATAGTTTTGACCTGTGGTTGGTTGAATCCATGGATGCGAAGCCTAGAGATATGAAGGGTCAATTAAATATTTATTCAAAAAATATGCATAAGTGGGCCCACACAGTTCAAACCTGTGTTATTCAAGTCAATTGTAATTTCAACTGTATGAATAAATCAATTTATTCTGTTCATCTAGTGAAAAATCAATGGGCCATTTCCACTTTCCCCTGCTTATAAACAGTAATGCAATGTGCATCCTTTTATGTTTTCTTGGGCCCATGTGCTAGTTTCTCCAAAAGAATTATTATTTAGCTTTAGTAGTTATTGTTGTTTTTCCAAAGTGGCTATGTCAATTTCACTCTCACCAGCAATACTTCCACACACTGTTGGTGTGAAGTGGTTTCTATTCATTTTAATTTACATCACTGATTTCCAGTAGGTTGAGCACCTTTTTATTGATTTATGATCCATTAGTATATTCATCCTATAGGAACTGCCTATTCATATTCTGTGCTTCCTGCACCAACAGCCCCTCCTCTTTTCTTGTTATTGGGTTGTCTTTGTTTAAATATGTTCTAGATATTAGTATTTAGTTAATTATGTGTTGCAAGTTTGACTGAGATAATCTTTTATTTATTTTTTAAAAATATATATTTTATTGTCCTAACTGGTTTGGCTCAGGGACTCAAGGGTCCCAAGTTCGATTCCAATGAAGGGAATGTACCTTGCTGTGGGCACATACCCAGTAGGGAGTGTGCAGGAGGCAGCTGATCGATGTCTCTCTCATCGATGTTTCTAACTCTCTATCCCTCTCCCTTGCTCTGTAAAAAATCAATAAAATATATTTAAAAATATATATATATTTTATTGATTTTTTTTTTTGTTTTTACAGAGAGGAAGGGAGAGGGATAAGAACTAGAAACATTGAAGAGAAAGAAAGATCGATCAGCTCCTCCTGCATACCCCCCACTGAGGATGTGCTGGCAGCCAAGGTATATATCCTTGACCAGAATCGAACCTGGGACCCTTCAGTCCGCAGGCCGATGCTCTATCCACTGAGCCAAACCAGTTAGGGCTGAGATAATAATCTTTTTAAAAAAATTTTAAAATTAATTATAGAGAGGAGAGAAGAGAAACATCAATCTGTTGTCTCCCACACATGTGCCCACTGGAATTGAACCTGAAACCTGGGTACATGCCCTGACCGGGAACTGAACTCACCACCTTCTGGTGTATGGGATGATGCCCTAATCAAACCACACCAGCCAGGGCTGAGATAATCTTTCTCATTTGGGGGTGGTGGTGATGGTATAAGAACTCCATGTTGTCTGCACCATCATGTACATGTCTCTCCAGAGAGCAGCCCTCTAGATAACTGATCTGAGACCAATTTTCATGCAAGTTCTTACCTGGGACTGGGTGTAGGTTGAGATGTTTCCCAGACCACATAGGAAATGTATCTTTAGATTCTCAAATTCACATGAAATGTGGGCCCAGAATTTCAGAAAATTCTTTCATCTCCTGAACCACAAGCCCAAGTATTTGAACTTCTTTGCTTCCTCCTTTTGCCAACTGGGTGAATTTTTTTAGTTTTCTCCCTTTCGCTAAGTCTGTTGCTTTTTCAGGGTCCTAGCCTCAACTGGAGGTCTCAGTTCCAGCTTTATGCATGGGGCCAGACTCTTCTTTTGTGGTCAATATTAAAATGCAAGTCCTTAAGTTATATGCCCATTACCCCTCCAATAATTGCAGCTGTTTGCCTTTTGCCCTAGTTTTCAATTCCTCTCTTTGTGGCTTTTGTGACCCTTTCTTGTAACCTCAGCTATGCATTAAAAAATCAATGTTTCTCTTTCTCTGAAAATAAAAATGTATATATATAAAAAAACCTTATCCACCACTCAGCCTATTTTAGTATGCATTAAGCCAGAACTATCTGTCATTTACTCTCACATCTTTTCTAAACATAATACCTTTCCATTCCTGTTTTCTAAGCAAAACTCTACTCATTTTCAATGGCCCAGTGCCACTTTCAAGTTTTCTCCCACCTTGCCAAGAATAATTTTGGCCATAGTGCCTATTATAAAGTAGGCCCTTAATAAATGTTTTATTGAACTGAAAATATCCCCCTGCATAGATAATGAACTTAAAGTCTGAAGAACTTAAGAAAAATTAAGTATGAATAAATTGGTTTAAAACCAGCATACTATCATCCACTAAACTCATATAATTATTTTTAGGATAGTGATAATGTGAGAATTCATAAGACATGATGAGCAATCTAAGTTTTTAAAAAAATTAAATTTGTGGAGAAACCAAGATGGTGGCATAGGTGAACACTTAAACTTCCTCCTGGTACAACAATTTCAAAACTACAACTAAAACACAGAACGGACATTATCCAGAACCACAGGAAAACTGGCTGAGTGCAAATTCTACAACTAGAAGGAAAAGAGAGGGGCTCACGGAGACACAGAGGAACGGCAAAAAGCTGAGGAATGGAGACATGTGTGAGGAGAGGACGGGCAGCAAAGTGCTTGACTGGCTTCCTCTAGTGGGAGTTGGAAATTCCAAACTGCACTGAACCCCAGTTCCAGGCGAGACTCATATGGGAGGAGTCTAGACTATCATGAAAAGGGAGGAGTGCACTGAAACTTAGGGGAGCCATGAAAGGCAGAGGTCTGGAGGCGTGTGAGCGTGAGTGCGTACAAAGAGGGCTGCAGTGATTACCAAGGGACACTGAGACCCAGGAGCCATGTAGTGCGGGGCTGATGGGAAGCCAAGGCTGTCTGCTCAGCTCTGACACTCCAGCCCATTGAAACTGAACACAGAGGCTTTTGCAATTTTGCAAGTCTTCTATCATAAGGCTCACTCCAGTACAGAAGTTCTCCTGGCATAGACGCAGTTGATCCTCACAACCAACTAGCTTGGAGTTCAATTCTCCCCAGTGATGCTAAGAACAATCAAGACTTAACTACAAACTACAACAAGGCTGTACACACAGTCCACAAAGGGGGGCACCAAGAGAGTCCACCTAAGGTAACTGGGGAGGCGGAGCTACTGGGCCATATAGGACACCTAGCACACAAAGCTACTCTACCAACTCAGCGAAGCAGCAAAAATGTGGAGAAAAAGAAACAGATCACAAACGAAAGAAATGGAGGAAAAAAAATCACTGGATATAAAGTTTAAAACCACGGTTATAAGCTTTTTCAAGAATTTCCTAGAAAAGATGGATAAATTTAGTGAGATCTAAGAGGAAATGAAAAAGGACCAACTAGAAATTAAACATACACTGACTGAAATAAAAAATATTATACAGAGACCTAACAGCAGACTAGAGGAATGCAAGAATCAAGTCAAAGATTTGAAATACAAAGAAGCAGAAAACACTCAAATGGAAAAGCAAAAAGCATAAAGAATCCAAAAAAATTGGAAGACAGTGTAAGGAGCCTCTGGGACAACTTCAAGCATAACAACATCAGAATTATTTGGGTGCCAGAAGGAGAGAGCAAGGTACTGAAAAACTATTTGAAGAAATAATGACTGAAAACTTCCCCCACCTAGTGAAAGAAATGGACTTACAAGTCCAGGAAGCACACAGAACCCCAAACAAAAGGAATTCAAAGAGGACCATACCAAGACACATCATAATTAAAATGCCAAGAGCAAAAGAGAATCTTAAAAGCAGCAAGAGAAAAACTGTTATCTACAAGGGAGTACCCATATGACTGTCTGCTGATTTCTCAACAGAAACTATGCAGGCCAGAAGGGAGTGGCAGGAAATATTCAAAATGATGAATAGCAAGAATCTATTCATCATCAAAAGTGCTCTACCCAGCAAAACTATCATTCAGAATTGAAGGTGAGATAAAGAGCTTCACAGACAAGAAAAAGCTAAAGGAGTTCATCACCACTAAACCAGGATTATATGAAATGCTGAGGGGTGTTCTTTAAGAAGAGGAAGAAGAAGAAAAAGATAAAGATAAAAATTATGAACAACAAAGTGATAACAAATATATACCTATCAACAAGTGAATCTAAAAATCAAGTGAATAAAAAATCCAATGAACAGAATAAATTGGTGACTAGAACAGAATTAGGAGAATAGAAAGGGAATGAACTGGCAATTCTTGGGGGGGAGGGGGTGTGAGGAGTGCAGGAAGAGATTGGACAAAAATCTTACACCTATGGATGAGGACAGTGGCGGGGGTAAGGGCATGGGGTGGAGGGTGGGGAATCAGGTAGAGGGGAGCTATGAGGCAGGAGGGGGGAGGAACATCTGTAATAAACTGAACAATAAAGATTAAAAAAAAAAGAAAAAAAATTAAATTTGTGCCTGGCCAGGTCACTTATTTAGGTGAGTATAGTCCTATACACCAAAAAGGTTGCAGGTTTGATTCCTGGTCAGGGCACAAGCCTGTATCATGGACTGGATCCCCAGTTGGTGCATAGGGAAGAAGTGGTGGATCGATGTTTCTTTTGCACATTGATGCTTCTCTCTCTCTAAAATTAAAAAAATTATTGGGTGAAGATTTAAAAAAAATTAAGTTTGTCAGAGTAACATTGGTTAATACCATTTTGTTCAAGTACATAATTCTATAATATATCATTTGTACATTGTACTGTGTGCTCACTACCCTGTTTTATTTAATTTTTATTTTTAAAAAATAATGTATTTTAATTGATTTCAGAGAGGAAGGGAGGAGAGAGATATCAATGATGAGAGTCATGGATCAGCTGCCTCCTGCACACCCCACACTAGAATCGAACCCACAACCTGGGCATGTGCCTTTGACTGGAACTGAACCTGGAACCCTTCAGTCCACAAGCCAATGCTCTATCCACTGAACTAAACTGGCCAGGCCTGTTTGTATTTTTTTAAGTAACTCCTGATAATCAGTTTCCTCATTGGGGCAGATTCAATTTTTCAAAGATGAATCCAACTGTCTCTCCCATTCTATACACTCTTCTGCAATGACCATGCCACTCCATCAAGAGATAGAGTCTATCTCACTATCCCTTGAACCTAGGTAGTCCCTGTGACTACTTTAATATAATACAGTGGAAGTGATGCATGCCAGTTCTGGATGACGCTCTTAAATGGCTTAGCAACTTCTGCTTCCTGCCTCTTGGAACACAATCACTTGTGCAAAGCCCAACACATGGATGGGTTATGTGCAGGTACCTTAGTTGACAGCCCTGACTGAATTCCTAGGGATCGGCCAACACTAACTTCTAGCCAGGTTAGTAAATCATCTTAAACATCCAGCTCCAGTTGTCTTCAAATGACTATTCCCAGCTGCCATCAGACTGGGGTCACATGAGATATCACCAGCTGAGCTCAGTCACCCAACCAAACCATGAGAAATAATAAACTGTTCTTTTAAGCCACTGTATTTTAGGGTGGTTAGTTACATAGTAATAAACAACCATACTATTCACTTGTGGAATGAGATAATCCTACCTTTCAGAAGTGTTCTTAAGTTCACTTTTTGATGTATGTAAAATCATTTTCTAAGTAGTAAAACTACACAGACATGTTAATTTTTTCAATAATGAAGTTAAAAATCTATTATATTAAAAAGAGGAGAGGCAATACCTTGCTTCTCTCACCAGTATTCCTAGTTCTCTGATAGGGATGATGTGAATCTGCATCTAACCAGCTCTTCACCAATTTGTGTCCTTCCTCTCAGGCATGAAAACTTCCCAGTCCATCTATAAAACTAGCCTCATGACTGACTTGCTGCCCAATAACACTATTATCATCTAGTATTCACATCCACTAACACCCTTTCTCTCACTTACTTATGCATAGTGCCTTCTCAGAACAAGACCCTGTTCTTATAATTGACCCTAATCTCCATTTACTTATCCAAGACAAACTCTAACCAGTCTATGCCTCTGGCTAAATGTTTCTTCAATATCTATTTCTTCCTCATTATGAAGTTTTGGGAAGTGGTCAAGTATAGTGGTTAAGAATAGAGAAATGGTGACCCTACTTGGTTTGGCTCCGTGGATAGAGCATTGGCTTGCAGACTAAAGGGTCCCAGGTTTGATTCCGGTCAAGTGCACATGCCCAGGTTGTGGGCTCATCCCCAGTGTGGGGCGTGTAGAAGACAGCCAATCAATGATTCTCTCTCATCATAGATGTTTCTATCTCTCTCTCCTCTTTGATATCAATAAAAATGTATTTAAAAAAGAAAAGAATGGAGACATAGTGTTTGACTTTTTTTGCTTCATTTTTATCACAAGTAAAGTGCCATATATAGTACTTGGCATATAATAAAAAGCTGTGTCTTAGCTATGTACTTGGTTGCATCTTTACAAAACAATTGTTTAAATTTCAGAAGGTCATATGCAGGTACCTTAATTGACAGCCCTGACTGAATTCCTAGAGATTGGCAACACTAACTTCTAGCCAGGCTAGTAAATAATTTTCTTTTTTCTCCCCTGGGAAAGAAAATACATATCTTCTTTGACTTTCAAAAGCATTTCATTCATATTTTACACTTACTAGTTTATTTAACAATATAGTAAGTTAAGGAACTAGGTGTAAGACCCGAGTGTTTTAGTCTTTTTAAAATATATATAATTGATTTCAGAGAGAAAGGGAGACGGAGATATAGAAACATCCACGATGAGAATCATTGACAGCTGCCTTCAGCATGCCCCACACTAGGGAATCGAACTATGACCTCCTGGTTCATGGGTTGATGTTCAATCACTGAGCCAAGCTGGCTAGGCTAATCTTTTACTAACTAGATATGACTAAATTTGTAATATTTTTTTTAGGATTTAATTTTCCCCTACCCCATAGTAAGTCTTTTTAAAATCCAGCCACTCAGTAAGGTAAGTTTAGTAGGATCAATATCCCTAATATTGTCAGTGAACATCAAGTAAAGATCTGATTCTTAGAACAATAACCTATTTCATTCAATTTGCATCCAAATTCCCTGATAATGAAATACTCCATATGTCTTAATGTACACAGAACACCTGGAAATATATACACTGAATGGCCAGATTATGATGATCTCTGAATGCATAATAATCTGGCCACTCAGTGTATATCCTATATAATAAAGGGCTAATATGCAAATTGTCCCCTCGATCAGTTCGACCAGCAGGCAGGCCGGCCAACTGCCCATGTCTCCTCCCCCTGCTCAGGCTGGCTGGACCCCATCCATGCACCATGCACACATGCACACACACACACACACACACACACACACACACACACTACACACACTAGAGGCCTGGTGCACAAAATTCAGGGGAGGGGTGTCCTTCAGCCCCGCCTGGTCCCTTTCCAATCTGGGAAGCCGCGAGAGATGTCCAACTACCGTTAATTCACAATCCCGGACTGCTGGCTCCCAACTGCTCCCCTGCCTACCTTCCTGATTGCCCCTAACCGCTTCTGCCTGACAGCCTGGTCACCCCTAACTGCCCTCCCCCTGCAGGCCTGGTAACCTCTAACTACCTCCCCTGCAGACCTGGTCACCCCTAACTTCCCTCCCCTGCAGGCCTGGTCACCCCTAACTGCCCTTCCCTGAAAGCCCAGTCACCCCCAACTTCTCTCCTCTGCCAGCCAGGTCACCCCTAACCCCTGCAGACTCGATCATCCCCAACTGCCCTCCCGTGTAGTCCTGGTCCCTCCCAACTGCCCTCACCTGCTGGCCATCTTGTGTCCACTTGGAGGCAGGATCTTTTGACCATATGGGGACAGTCATCATGTGTGTTGGAATGATGGTCAAACTGCATATTACTCTTTTATTAGATAGGATAGAGATTTGGTGCATGTGTGGGGCCAGCTGGTTTGCCCTGAAGGGTGTCTTGGATCAGGGTGGGTGTTCCCTTGGGACATGGGATGGCCTGGGTAAGGGGCCTGTGATGGTTTGCAGGCTGGCCACACCCCCAGGCAACCTAAGTGGAGGCCCTGGTATCTGGGATTTATTTATTTTCTATAACTGAAACTGTGTAGCCTGGATCGGAGCCAAGTCTTCTGTTCCCACAGCCATTGAAACTTTGTTGCCTTAAGCGGAGGCCTATGCCGGCCAGGGTTTGTGGAAGGCTTGGCTTCCTCCACTGCCAAGCTTCCCTCCTGTTCTCTCTGTGGCTGTAGCCATCTTGGGTGGGTTAATGTGCATATTCGCTGATTGGCTGGTGGGCATGGCTGGCGGGTGTGGCTGAGGCACAGTCAATTTGCATATCACCCTTTAATTAGATAGGGGACACACACACACACACACACACACACACACACGGCCAGATTATTATGTGTTCAGAGATCATAATAATCTGGCCACTCAGTGTATATACATATATTTAAAATATTTTTATTGATTTCAGAGAGGAAGTGAGAGAGAAGAGTTAAAAACATTAACGATGAGCCCTGGGTAGTTTTGCTCAGTGGATAGAGTGTTGGCTTGTGGACTGAAGGGTCCTGGGTTCGATTTCAATCAAGGGCACATGCCAGGGTTGTGGGCTCAATCCCCAGTGTGAAGTGTGCAGAAGGCAGCTGATGAATGATTCTCTCTTATCACTGATGTTTCTATCTCTCTCTCCCTCTCCTTTTCTCTCTGAAATCAATAAAAATATATTTAAAAAAACAAAACAGCCGAGACCGGTTTGGCTCAGTGGATAGAGCGTCGGCTTGCAGACTGAAAGGTCCCAGGTTCAATTCCGGTCGGAGGCATGTACCTTGGTTTCGGACACATCTCCAGTGTGGGACATGCAGGAGGCGGCTGATTGATGTCTCTCTCTCATCGATGTTTCTGACTTTCTATCCCTCTCCCTTCCTCTGTAAAAAATCAATAAAATATATTAAAAAACAAAAACAAAAATAAAACACACAAGATAAATGATGAGAATCATCGATCAACTACCTCCTGCATGTCCCCTACTGGGGATTGAACCCATAACCGGAATCAAACCTGGGACCCTTCAGTCCTCAGGCTGAACGCTCTACCTACTGAGCCAAACAGCTAGGGCTGGAAATATTTTGATATGAATATTCACTAAGCAGAAAACTATTCTAAGACATTGATACTACTATTTAAAAAAAAAATGTATTTTATTGATTTTTTACAGAGAGGAAGGGAGAGGGATAGAAAGTCAGAAACATCGATGAGACATCTATCAGCCACCTCCTGCACACCCCCTACTGGAGATGTGTCCGCAAGCAAGGTACATGCCCCTGACTGGAATCGAACCTGGGACCTTTCAGTCCGCAGGCCGACGCTCTATCCATTGAGCCAAACCGGTCTCGGCAATACTACTATTCTTAAAAAAAAATTTTTTTTATTGATTTTTAGAGAAAGAGAGAAAAACATCAATGTGAGAGGGAAACATCAATCAGCTGCCTACTGGGGATTGAGACCACAATGTGGGCAAGTGCCCTGACCAGGAATCGAACCAGCAACCTTTTTGGTGCATGGGATGACACCCACCTGAGTCATACCAGCAAGTGAATAAATACTACTATTGGTAATTTTGCCAAGACATCAACTAGATAAAAACCTGGATTAGGAAGACTGTTTTTCCATGGGCTAAAAGAGAAAACATCTGCTTAGGTTCACTTATCATAATCTTAAAATGTTAACTGGCAGTATCTGTATTTTTAAATAAAAATCTTAGCTCTTCAAAGTCTTTGTTGGTTTGGTGATATACATGCTTTAATCTGAGCATGTATATCATCTTTATGTTATCTTTTCTTAAAACATAAAGTCCTAAAACGTAGAGACACTCTCTTCCCAGCATGCATAGAAAAGAAAATTTTGGTATCCAATGGCTTCAGAATCAGACCTGAAAAAAAAATCCTTAATTGGTTTATGGATTCAGGGAATTGGGGATAGAGTCACTAAAGAGTTTGAGATAGCAGAAGAGGGTTGAAGCACTTTTAATCACAGAAGAGTAAACAATAGTATAAACTGTTAACAGCTCACCCAGTGGCTGTTGTCCTCCTCTAGCCCTCTGCTCACCCTCTCCCACCCCCATTTCCTGCGTACCATTGAGTAAAGAGCAGGGTTATCAGCAGCTGTCCCTGTCACTACCAGGTGGTAGGAAGGAGATGTAGCTAGGGGTCACAGCAATCCTGGCCATTCATCATGGTTATATGTCTGCACAACTTCATGTGAAATATTCCAGCTCTGAAGGAAGAACAGTGCAGAAACTTCAACTTGGCTGCTCCATTCAGATGGCCAGAACCTCAAGAGTCATGAACAAGAAGGGAGAGGATAGTCCAGAACCAGTATAATTCAAGATGCAGCCAAATCTGGGATTGAGGTGGACCAGGTAAGGCCTAGAGGCCCCAGTTCAGAATTGTGCCTCAACCCAGGCAATGAAACTCATGCACATCACACACACACAAACACACACACACACACACACAGAGCAAATATTATGGAAAGAACCTGGAGGCTATTACATACAAAATGGCAGAATTTTTAAAAAAGTGAAAATATTTGCTTCTTTGATTCTCCTCAGTGCCTGCAGACCCTAGTCACAGAAGTGCAGGTTTGGGGAGGCCCAAGAAGAGTAGGTTGCCAGTGGCCCTACAAGTCCATGTGTGCTTAAGTCCCCTTACCAACCATTTACTCTTCAGCCCAGTAGCTGCCTCCCATGTGACCATTCACCCAACTGGCACCATTGCTGGAGCTGCTGCCACAGAAGCTTTTTTTGTTGGTAGTCACATCTTCTTCCTCTGAGCTGCTCTCCACATCACTGCGATCATCCTTAGATACCTAGGTGGGATGGGGCCAAAGGTAGGAAAGGTAAGAACAGAACTTTTCTGGAAACTTAAGAGAAAGCCCACAGAGCCCATGTTTGGGCACTGTTCCCAATTTGGCCTGCTTTCTGGTGGCACCTGATTCAAAATATTATCTTGGCCATGGCTACTGTTGTGAATATCCTTTGCGTGCTTCCTGGGTTTCTTTCTCATCATTTCTGTTTTTATTCTCTACGGAATAAGTAGCTAGTTTGATTGAGGGGTGTATCTTTCAGGACCAGCCTAAGAAAGCTGAAATCATTCCCTGAGTTCTGATTTAGGTTTGAGGAACACTCCAGACACCCTTTTTCTCCTTTCATATCAAAAAGTAGACAAAGGCCAACATAAATAATGCACATGACTGTCATCATTGTGTCTTCTGGTGGTAATGGTGATTGCAGTTATTCATATTGGTTATCCTGAGTTTTGTTCTGTTTCCAAAACTGATCCATACTGGGCCTTTTTCAGCAGTTCTATTCATTCTGGGAGCAATTAGCAATATCCTTTGACACCATTTCTCCAATCTCCTCCCTTTTCCTGAAGCAAGATCACTTCTCTTGTACAACTTTGGCATTCCCAAGATTCACATGGTGAAAAGTGGATTGGCAGTCAAGAGAGAAAGAATCCCAATCCCAATCATGCTACTACTTGTGAATCTTGACTGCTTAACCTCAGCTTTTTTGTTGTATATTTTCAAATGAAGAGTTTGGATTAGAGCAGTGTTTTCAAATTTAAATTATCCTGCATATCAAATAAAATATTTCAAATTCTCTAAAATGGACCATAAAAGTAAAAGAGAGAAACCCAATGAAACCTATGACAGACTTCTGACCTCCAGAACTAAAGGATAATAAATATGTGCTGTTTTTTAAATAAGTAAATAAAGGTGAAAAGTAAATAAAAGTACAATTGTTGTTTCCAAGAAGTGGGGCACTTGCTTTGGTTAGCTTTAAGATTCTATTGTTTATAATAGCTGTTGACTTCTGAGCCCAGATAACTAATTGATTCCTGATCTTTAGAAAATTTCTACCAGAGAGCACAGTGTGTCTAGATCTGAGGTAAAGGGAGGCTCAAAAAAGGAGAGGGGAAGGAAAGAAAAACAGAAAGGAAAAAAAAAAAGAGTAGACTCCATTCTTGCCTCCATTTAGGAAAATCTGGCAGCAGCTTGAACTTCAGTCAACAATGGCCCCATCAAGGCCAGGAGAGGGGGCATGCTTTCAGACAACATGGGAACAGGAAGGAAAGCAGGAAGGAAGAGAAACATATTCAGAAAGACATGCTTCACTAAATACTGGAAGCACAGATACACTTACATGCAAGAGACGAAATTGTCCAGCTCCCGCCAGGCATAGAAAAAAGGAAGGAGATGAGAAAAGAGTTGAGAATATAGAATCTGGGTGTAATTCTTCCTGGATAAGTCACCTGGTCAGGAAAGAAAAGCAAGGGAGAAAAGAGATGTCTAGTAGCCATAGCAAGATGCATAGACACACTGAGCAAGTTCTGCAACCAACTGCAGCCATAAGGAACAGACATAAGAGGTCCTATATGCCCAGGTAATATTCCATTCCTTTGTCCTAGAGTCACTTGTGTCCTCTAGCAGAACCTGCCCCCCACTGCCTCCCCCCCACCACACCTTGGGATTCTGTATTACTGAAGGTTGAATCCACAGCCCTTAGACTGATTAAAGCCTGACTGCTTTAGAACTTGGATTCATTTATGAACTTTATCATTAAATGACACTTCTCTCTGTGCTTGTGGGCTCTGGGCATAAGATGGGTATTTGAAACCCTAAATAGCCTTCTCACTTAAGATCCTTGCCTCATACAACAGTAGGGTAAGGCCAGTACTTGATCTCTTACATAAACCATATCTTGAACATCACAGTGTGATCATCTTGAGGTAGCTTGTGAACCAACACCACTCACTAGGCAATCTCTGCTTTTATAGTTTTTATCTTGGAGCTCTGCATATGATTTCCTTGAAAAAAAGACTCCCCAGCTAAAAATAAAAAATATGAAATCTACTGAAGTACGTAGGTAAGAGGTAGGAAATGGTTGAGGTTTTCTCTAAAACTTAATCCTGTTCATTATTTAACAACAGTCATTTCTAAAGGATAGGAAGAAGATCCTTCCTCTTACATCTAAGTCATGTCCTAAAAGGCTAAACTCTCATAGAAAAGGGTAACTATGGACCCTAGGCTTTTTGATGGGTCTTTTTGTGTAGATGGGGTTCACTAGGTTAGATCGGAAGAGAAGGTCTATTGAATAATATCCATCTTTCTACTCAGCCCCAAAGAAAGAAGCCATCTTTCATCCTCACCTTTCCTCGGATCAAGGCTTTGAAAGCAATTCGCGCAATTAGGTAGGACCAGATGACATGTAGAACCTGTAGGATCAGGAGAAGGCCATTGAAGAGCCACCAGGAGGGATAGGGCCCAATCATCTCCCAACTTTCAAAGAGGGTTGTGTTCAGAATCCTAGAAGAAGGAGACCAGTCATCAGATTATAGAGTTTAAGCCAGTTAGATAGGGATGAAGCTGAGTTCTCTGAGAAGCAGAACCTGTGTTTTCTCCCTGTACCTTCTCTCAGTTGAAGTTCCATGGATATTCATCCATAATGAGAAAATAAAGGAAGGCAGCCTATGAAATTTTCTATCTTTAGGGGTAAGAGAAGACATACATTCAAACCTCGGTTCTCAAATGTCTCCCATGTCGAACAATTTGGTTCATGGAAAAAATGTTTTGGTTGTCAAACAAAACCTCAGTTCTCGACCCAACAATCCTTTCATGCTGATACCTGTATGTATGTATGTAAACACATGTCTCTCAGGTGACAAACAGGAGAGAATGCAGGAGTATGAGTTAGTTTACCACTAAACCACACATTGTTAACATTTCAGGAAATTGTGCTATATTTTCATGGTTTGTTTTTTTTGGCTTTTGTTGCTGATTATTATTAAATATTACATAAGTTACATGGGTCCTAAGAAGGTTAGTGACAGTAGCAAAGTGAAAAGGAAAGTTGTGAGAACAACAATAGAGCTTAAAAAAGAAATAATCGCCAAGTATGAGAGGTGTTTGCATGTCTAATTTGGCTACCGAGTATGGCATGGAGAAATCAATAACTAGTACAATTTTAAAACATAAAGAGGCCATTAAGAGAGCTGATGTTGCTAAAGATGTGACAGTGCTCATGAAACAAAGATCACAGGCAAATGAAGAAGTAGAAAAATTGTTGTTGATTTTGATAAATGAAAAGCAATTAGCCAGCGATGTAGCATTATGGAGATAATGATATGTGAAAACGCAAAGATGCTGCATACTTGCATACTGACCTAAAAGATACCCCTGGAATGAGTGTTGAAAGTGATTTAAGGCTAGTAGGGGGTAGTTAGATACATTTAAGAAAATAAGTGACATTCATAGTGTTGTCAGGCATAGATAGACTGCTAGCTCTAACAAAGTAGATGCTGATAATTTCATGACAGAGTTTCAAGAATATGTAGAGGCCAAGGGATTTGTTCCCCATTAAGTGTTCAATTGTGATGAGACAAGCCTCTTCTGGAAGAAAATGCCAAAGAAGACTTACATCACACAGGAGAAGTCATTGCCAGGACACAAGCCAATGAAGGACAGGATGACTTTTTTGTTGTGTGGGAATGCAAGTAGAGACTTTAAATTGAAACTTCTACCTGTCTATCATTCTGAAAACTGTGAGTTTTCAAGAAAAATAATGTCATGAAAAATAAGTTGAATGTGATGTGTAGGGCTAAGAGCAAAGCTTGAGTAACCAGGCAATTTTTTTACTGAGTGGATTCATAAAATGTTTGTCCCAAGTGTGAAGAAATACTTCTGGGAAAAACAATTGCCACTGAGGGCACTTTTTATAATGGACAATGTTCCCTCCCTCCCTCCAGGCTTGGAGGCCGAGTTGGTAGGGGAGAACAACTGTTAGGTTTTTTCCACCTTACACAACTCCTCTTATCCAGCCCATGGACCAGTAGATCATTTCTAATTTTTAAGAACTACACAAAGGCACAGTTTCAGAGATGTTTTGAGGTGATGTCTAAAACTAATTTAACTCTTGGGGAGTTCTGGAAGGAACATTTTAACATTCTTACTTGCTTGAAGCTCACAGAAAAAGCATAGGGGGAAGTGTCTTCCAGGATCATGCAATTGGCCTGAAATTGTGGCCTGAGTCTGTTGCTGAAAGAGACTTTGAGGGCTTTGAGGATAAGCCTATGTCGATTGTGGAGGATAATGTGTCTCTGAGCAAGTCCATGGCTTGGAAGTGGATAGTGATGATGTGGAGGACCACAACACTGAGCTGACCTTCGTAGGAGACAGCAACATACAGCAGCTAATGAGCTCTCTTCAGAGAAGAAGGGAAGGGATATTCTTACTTCACTAATCAAGAAAATGCTTGGGAAATGAGAAAAAATGCAAAATTTTATTGAGAAATATCATCTTGACAAAGAAGCAGCAAATCAACAAACTTGTTCAATGACAATGCAGTGTTTCACTTCAGACAAGTGTTAAAATGCAGATAAAAACTAACATCATTGAATAGGTTTTTAGTAAGACAGAGGCCCAGGGAGCCTGAAACAAATTCTAGTGGAGCAAAGAGACAAAAGAGATAAGTTTTTTATGGAAGGGGGCTCCCCTTCCCAAAAATAACATCCCTCCATCCCTCCTCTCCATATTCAGTCATTAATAGCTCTCAACATTAAAGGTAAGTTCTAGTATGTATGCAAATTTTTATTTTTTACTGTACATTTCATTTCCTTTTTGTTAAGTTTTCATTTACATTTCATGTCCTTTTTGTTTGTAAAGTGTTTATAGATTAAACAGTATATTAGACATGCACTACATATAAGAAAGGTTAAAAGAGGGAATCATTTGGGGGTCTGGAACAAATTCATTCAATTTACTAATTAAAAAATGGGAAAAAAATGATTTGGTTTTTTAATAAAGCACTTCTCAAACAGCCTTTCAGAAGAATTAAGTTCAAGAACCAAGGTTCCACTGTATAAAACATAGGAATTAATGGAATAAGTTTTATTATCAATCACTTCAAATATGCAATTTGGGAGAGTAATCTTAATTATAATCCTAGGACTCAGATCCTCAGGCACATATAGAATAGTTGGTAGCTGATTCCCTCAGACTAAACGAGATCTCCAATCCACAAAGTCAATGACTTTGTACCATAAAGTAGTGAGTGTAGAAGTGAGAGGCATGTGTGTGTGTGTGTATGTGTTGTCAGGGTGGGAGGGAGGGTGTGAGTAGGAAAATAAGCAAGAAGAGCCTGAGAATTTTGTAATCAGCACAAAAGAAAGCAAATGAATTACTTAGGCATAAAATGAGGACTCGCCCAAGTCGTGGTATTTTGTGAATTGCCACAGTCAAGGGGCCAAAGAGCCACATGTGGTTCTCAAGCTGCAGTTTGCCGACCACTGGGTTAGAAAAAGCAGGGTCAAGGAAAAAGCAGGACATCGGGTTCCTGGTGGTTTACTCCCTAAACTGACAAAAGGTATCATTAGCTACATTCCTATGACAGCTCCACAGCTCTAACACTTACCAGAATGGATAGATTCCTAGACGAGTAACCATAAAAACAGCACTGAAGATCACAAAAAGGGTGTCACAGAGACGCTGATATTTGGCATAATTGGCCAGCTTGGCTGCCTGAAGAAAGGAAGAGTTAAATTGAGGAGAAAGCCCGTTCTCAGGAAGCAAAGGAGAGAAATAGAGGAATAACGAGGGAAAAGGAATTGGGGTCTTACCTCCAGCAAGAAGTCTGAGGCATCATGTAGACACATGACCAGAGTTCCTACCCGAACCATGTTGTTGATATATGAGAAGGTGATGAGCCCAATGGTGGCCAAGTGATGCACAAACATGATCAGAAAGTCCTAGGAGGGAATGGAAATAGAAGCAGCAGGTTATAGGCAAGGCCAAAGAGATGCTAGCCAACTTAATGCCCTGCATTGTTCTCTGAAGATCTTATCCCAGCCTTAAAAATTCCATTCTGTTTAAACTCTCCATAAAGAAGCTGCCTAGGCCCTAACCAGTTTGGCTCAGTGGATAGAGCATCAGCCTGCGGACTGAAGGGTCCCAGGTTTGATTCTGGCCAAGGGCATGTACCTTGGTTGCAGGCATATCCCCAGTAGGGTGTGTACAAGAGGTAGCTGATCAATGTTTCTCTCTCATTGATGTTTCTAAGTCTCTATCCCTCTCCCTTCCTCTTTGTAAAAACTCAATAAAATATATTGAAGAAAAATAAGCTGCCTAGTATTTGACCCACTCTCTACATCAGTGACCCATAATCTATGTTAATATAGCTTAAAGCAGGTTAAAAAGCTCTAATTTAGTCCTGGTAGGTATGGCCCAACAGTTGGAGTGCCGGCCTGCACATCAAAGAGTGTCAGCTCAATTCCTGGTCATGGGCACATATCTAGGTTGCAGGTTTAGGTTTCAGCCCCTGTCGGGGCATGTGTGGGAGGCAACCGGTTGGTTGATGTGTCTCTATCACATTGATGTCTCTAACTCTCTCCCTCTCTTTGTCCCCCCCCTTCCTCGGGTCTTTCGCCCCCTCACTCCCTCTCTTCCACTCTCTCTAAAAAAAAAAAAGAAAAAATATCTCTGGTGAGAATTAACAAAAACAATAACAAAAAGCTCTAATTTCTTCTTAGATTCCAATGCCAAGGATTGACCTGAAGAAATCTCTAAATACCTGAGTTATCAGACATAGCTAATAAATACTTCTTAGCCCAGTGAGGGATAGAAGGTGGGAGAAGGCAGGAGAAACAAGGCTAAAATGTTATGTTTTCCACATAGACAGATACAGTGATATATTCTAGTTCTTGAGTTGGGGATGAGTTCAAAAGTATACATTCTAGTACGTTTTTAAACTTTTATATTTGTGGGGATCTGTGTCTCCTGACCATAGAGGAGTGAAAGTCACCTGGAGTATCAAGATTGTAGATTATGTAGCAATTAACAACCCAGATTAGTTTCAGTCCATTCCCACAAATGCTAACTTTGGTTTTCTCATCAAAAATAACAATAACAGATTAGGGCTAGAGCTACAGGAACTACATTATGTCAGGTGGACAACAATAAGAGGTGAAGATTGTCTACTTATAAAAAACTTAAGTCAATTCCAAATTTGTCACCATGTGGACAAGTCAACTTACTTTTCTAATCTTTGTTTCCTAAATATTAGCAAAAAAATGATAAACAAAATAATCTAGAACCCCTTCCAGTTGAAATTCTTTAAGTGGGGTCACAAAGAAGGAAAAGCAGAAAGAGAACAAGGGTCCCTAATGCCAAGCAAAAGCCAAATTTAGCCTTTATGGATTCAGGCTAGTCCTGGATCATGCCTTGCTATCCCTAAGGTCTGACTAGTTTCCTGAGCTTACAAGAGCCTTGGAGGAAAATAATTTAAAAAAAAAAGGTTATGCTTAGCTGGTTAACTGTTCTCATCTTGGCTACCTTGAAGACCTCAAATATACTTCTTCATTAGTCAAGTCTCATTTCTGAGAACAAAGAGCTAATAGTCCCATCAAGCCTACTTTCTTTTTTTATTTTTCTTTCAATATATTTTATTAATTTTTTAAGAGAGGAAAGGAGAGGAATAGAGAGCTAGAAACAACGATGAGAGACAATGGTCAGCCGCCTCATGCATGCCCCCTACTAGGGATGTGCCCGCAACCAAGATACATGTCCTTGACCGGAATTGAACCTGGAACCTTTCAGCCTGCAGGTCAACGCTCTATCCACTGAGCCAAACCGGTTTCAGTCAAACCTACTTTCTCCCTCTTTTGTGGTCCCAGTCAGGACAGAGAATCCATCACAATGGCAATAATGGTAGCTGCTAGGAAGGAGGATGCAATAAGTTACTGGGAATCGAGAGAACCAGTGTCCTTACCTTTCTTTTAATGTCTGTAAACTGAGAAAACATTAGAGACCAATAAAAGGCCAATTCCATGATATAATAGTAATAAAGCCCACTTGTGAGAGGCTGAAAGAGAGAAAAGAAGTAGTTAGAATACCAGCTATTCAAAGATTCATTCTATGTCTACAACTATTTCTGCCTTGGAGGGCCAATAGCCATAAAAAACTTAAGAAATGACTAAAGTCTTTCCTCCCCATCATCTTCCAAGATCTTCAATAGCTAACAACAGGCTTTGGGTTGGTATCGAGACTTAAACCTGGTGCATGGACTGGTACACCAGTGGGGTCCCTCAGCCTGGCCTGAGGGGATTGGGTTGAAATCAACTCTCTGACATTCCCTGAAGAGTCCTGAATTGGGAGAGGGTGCAAGCCAGGCCAAGGGACCCCATCGGTGCATGATCGGATTGGGGAGGGATTTGAGGGAGGGCTCCATGGTGTGTCCAGCCTGATCGGCTGGACCTCAGCAGCAAGCTAACCTACCAGTTGGCGCGTCTGCCCCCTGGTGGTCAGTGCACGTCATAACAACTGATCAACAAGTCGGATACTTCACATATTAGGCTTTTATTATATAGGATATATATATGTTCAGCTCTCATCTTTTAGAGATCAGATAAAGTTAATACATACTACAGTGCAATCAAATTAGTGTATCTAAAATTCTGGACAATTAATGCTTTTTAAGGGATTAAATGCATGTAGGCCTTTCCTTCTTCCACTCCTGACCTTTTTATAGTATAGATTAAGGGGATTCCAAGTTACCCTTGATTCAAAAATGACACCTGAACCAGAAAGCACTTCATTAAGTGCCAGAGAGCTGCTTTTGTTTCCAGCCCTATTAGGGACATATACTGAATATAATGGGAAACTGGAACAAAAAGATCACTGGATTTCACAGCATTGAGGACCCCAGAAATAGATACCCTGTATATATGACTCAAAGAGACTCAGCCCCTAATCCCTTAAGAATATCAAGGAAATGTGCTATCTGTCCTGTGATTGCACTGTCCCCCACTCTATTTTATACACATACATAAGTGCTCAGATCCTACCTGATATGGATAGCTATGCCAGCACTGTCGGGTGTCCCAAAACCAAGGTGACTAAGAAAAAACAGATAATTCAGGTCAGACTTTAGAATTTTCCCATGGCTCACCTATATAAACCTGTTCTCTCTATGCTATAGGGCAAAAAGTAATGCTCTTGACAGAATTTAGAAATCCTTAAAGGGTAAATAAATATCTAGATTTCTCTTCTAGGACTTAAAAGTGTTATTACAAATAGAAAAATCATGCTTTGAGTTAAATAAGGGCAGGGAGAGCTCTAGGATAGTTTTTGAAAGCATCATCATCTGGGATAAAGGAGATAAGAAGACAGGAAGATAATAATTCCATTTGTTAGCCAAGAGAAAGATCTCCATGTCAAAGATTAAAAAGTCAAAAGTAGTAACTTCTAATGGAGTTTTAATTATGTCCTGTAAGGAATTTGCCCATTTCATCTAAGTTGTTGAATTTATTACTATTAAATCATTCATAATGTTGTCTTATTATCCTTTCAGTATCTAAAGCGATAATCCCCTTTTCTCCTTGATATTGATTTTATTTTTTCGAGGGGTTTACCAAATTCAATTAAATGTTTCAAAGAACCAACTTCCAGCTTTATTAGTTTTCTCCATTGTTTGTCTAATGCCTATTTCATTAATTTTTACTTATTTTTTTTTATTACTTATTTCCTTTAACTTTGGATTTAACTTTGTTCTTTTTCCAGGTCTTATTTATTAGATCACTGATTTTAAAGCTTTCTCTTTTTCTAATATAAACATTTAAAGTTGTAAATTTCTAAGCATACTTTAGCTGCATCACATAAATTTTGGCATGTTGTAATTTCAGCATCATTCAATTAAAAACATTTAAAAATTTCCCTTCTGATTTCTTGTTTGATCCATGGATTATGTAGCAGAATTAACTCCCAAACATTTTATGGATATTATTATTATTGATTTCTAATTTAATTTTATGATCAGAGAACATATTTTGTAAGAATTCAGTATTTTAAAATTTACTGAGATTCATTCATTCATTCTCCATGCCCCCCTTCCAGTCACAATACAGACCAGACAAAGGGCCCAGGCTGAGATATATAAGGGTGGGTTTAATCTGCCTCCTCTTTTTGTACAGTCAGTGTAAGAACACAGCCTATGGTAAGCACCAGGAGGCAGAGATTTATTATCTGGCCTATCACATGGTCTATATTAGTTGACGTCCCATGTATACTTAAAAATTATATATGTTCTTCAGCTGTTGGTGTAGTGTTTTTAAGTGTCAATTAGGTCAAATTGTTTAACTATGTTGTACAAAACTATATCCTTAGTGATACTTTTTGTCTAGTGATTTAGTCAACTACTGATAATTATTAAAATCTTTAATTATACACAATCTGATTGTGTATTTGTCTATCCCCATCCTTTAATTCTGCCTCTTTTTGCTTCATATATTTTGAAACTTAATTATATCATTTAGAAAAATAGGGCAGTACTGTGAAATAAAAAACATGTAATCAGAAATCAAAACATCTGAAATTCTTTGACTCTGGCAACTAACTGAAAAGCAGGAATTATACCTATTTTACCCACTTTAAAGAGTTACTGACTCCATTTCTGTAACCGTCTCCTCCTTGGAAGAATAAGGTTTTTTGTCAAGTGCTTTGTAAATCACTGTGCTTATGCTGATTTAATCAATACCAATTATTCTCTAGAGATGTGGGCATGATTAGAACTCAAAAGAAGATCAGAGAAAGTTCACACTCACCGACCAAAGAAATCTAATTCCGTAGCAGAATATACATAAATAAAAAGTGAATCTCCACCTGGGTGGGCAAAGAGTAGAGGTTAGATGAATATTCACTCAAAAGAAAGTCTTTGGGGCTAAAGAAGTCAAGATAACAGATTTGGAGATAAGTTACTGATGAAAAAGAAGATAAGTCCCCAGAATAAGGACAAATACTATTACCTCAAAAGTCAAGAGAGACATCTTTTGGCTGTTTAAAATAGATTTCCACAAGTGTATACAGACTTTAATCAACTTTACTTCCATATCATAGTCCTTGATAATAATGCCTAATTTTTCTTTGCACAACAATAAATACAGTGGTCTGTGTCCAGAGGGGAATTATAAAACCCCAGTGAAATAAGTATGGTATGCCCAGAGAAGGGATGCTGCCCATCAAAAAGTCCATTTAGAGCAAGCTGGTACTATTGCTATCAAGGTGTACAAGGGTGTGCATGTCTACCGACATAAGTACAGTTACAAGAATTCACTTCCAATATATGTATTTGGGGAAGGGAACTACATTTAGTTTAGTAGCAAGCACATCCAAGAAAGGGTGACTGGTCTCCCTGTGCTTTTCTTTCCTGCCTATAATAAATATAGTTAGCCCTGCACATTCATCGACTGTTGTCCTAATAACAGAAGTAATTTCCCAAAAGAAAACCTCAGTCCACTTACTCTTCCCTTCTCCTCATTCCCCACCTCCCTCTGCACACCTACATGCTTTCACAGAATTTAGTGAGCGTTGGGGGCTTGTCCTGATTCCTCCGATGGCGAAACCAGCATTGGATTTTTCGGACATCCCAGTCCAGTTGCTTTGACAGGCCCTCCAGCCTTTTCTCATCAGGATACTGTAGATATATGACCAGAGTCAGAACATCCCTTTTTGTTTAAACATCTCATTAAACCCCTTGACTACCAGTTCAGTGACAAAGAGGGTGATAACTATAGTGGCTCAAGTGATGTTATCTATCCAGGTTTCATCTCAAAAGTAATTTTCAGCCCAGCTGACGTAGGTCCATAGTTGAGCTTTGACCTATGAACTAGAAGATCATGGTTAGATTCCCAATTAGGGCACATGCCTGGTTTGCAGGCTTGATCCCCAGTGTGGGTTGTCCAGCCAATTAGTGATTCTCATTACTGATGTTTCTCTCTCTTTCTCTCTCCTTCTTCCTTCCTCTCTGAAAACAATTAAAAAAAAAATCATTTTCACCCATCCCAAAAGTACTATTTCACACATCAAGGACCTTTATCACTCACCTATACAAGTCCTTGTTTGGTCTTCTCCCTCCAGCCCAAGCTGAGTAAAAAAATGTTAAAAATCCAAATTGCAAAGGCTATTGGTCCCCATCTTAATTATGTAACTAGACACTGACAAAAGCTGGAGCAGGGAAAAACAAAATTAAAATATGATTTGTCTGGAAGCAAGAGGTAGTGGTGGCTGCTAGGCCTAAATCTCAAATTATGTAAACTTGACTTAGATCCTGGCCCAAAGGTATTTCTCTGAGGAGATAAAGTTCTTTTCATAGCTACTAGGTGTACAGGTTAATAATGGCAGATTTTGTAATCAAAGAAAAAACGATAATTTCAAGAGAAACATCAAAAGTGCTTTATTCAAAGTATGGTCCATCGTTAGCTACACATTTCCCCATACTTCAGGTAATTTGTGGATACCATCCGAATAGAATTTTTCTTGTTTATTTTTTTAATTAAATCTTTATTGTTCAAATTATTACAGTTGTTCTTCTTTCTTCCCCCGCATAGCTCCCCTCCACCTGGTTCCTACCCCACCCCATGCCTTCCCACCCTCCCCCACTGTCCTCATCCATAGGTGTATTTTTGTCCAGTCTCTTCCCGCACGCCCCACACCCCTTTCCCCTCAAGGATTGTCACTCCACTCCCTTTCTATGCCCCTGATTCTATTATATTCACCAGATTATTCTGTTCATTAGATTTTTTATTCAACTGATTTTTAGATTCACTTGTTCATAGGTATGTATTTGTTGTTCATAATTTTTATCTTTACCTTTTTCTTCTTCCTCTTCTGAGAGTACCTTTCAGCATTTCATATAATACTGGTTTGGTGTTGATGAAATTCTTTAGCTTTTTCTTATCTGTGAAGCTCTTTATCTGACCTTTAATTCTAAATGAGAGCTTCGCTGGGTCGAGTAATCTTGGTTGTAGGTTCTTGCTATTCATCACTTGAATATTTCTTGCCACTCCCATCTGGCTTGCATAGTTTCTGTTGAGAAATCAGCCAACATTCGTATGGGTGCTCCCTTGTAAGTAACTAACTGTTTTTCTCTTGCTGCTTTTAATATTCTCTCTTTGTCTTTTGCTCTTGGCATTTTAATTATGATGTGTCTTGGTGAGGTCCTCCTTGGATTCCTTTTGTTTGGGGTTCTGTGTGCTTCCTGGACTTGTAAGTCTATTTCTTTCACCAGGTGGGGGAAGTTTTCTGTCATTATTTCTTCAAATAGGTTTTCAGTATTTTGCTCTCTCTCTTCTTCTGGCACCCCCATAATTCGATGTTGGTATGCTTGAAGTTGTCCCAGAGGCTCCTTACACTATCTTCACATTTTTGGATTATTTTTTCTTTTTGCTTTTCTGTTTGGGTGTTTTTTGCTTCTTTGTATTTCAAATCTTTGACTTGATTCTTGCGATCCTCTAGTCTGCTGTTGGATCTCTGTATATTATTCTTTATTTCAGTCAGTGTATGCTTAATTTCTAGTTGGTCCTTTTTCATATCCTTGAGGGTCTCACTAAATTCATCAGCCTTATCCAGAAAATTCTTGAAAAACCTTATAACCATGGTATTGAACTCTATATCCAGTCATTTGCTTCCCTCCATTTCTTTCATGGTGACCTGTTTCTTTGTCTCTGCATTTTGGCTGCTTCCCTGAGTTGATAGAGTGGCTTTGTGTGCTATGTGTTTTATAGGGTCCAGTGGTTCAGCCTCCCCAGTTACCTGAGGTGGACACTCTTGGTGCACCCCTTTGTGGGCTGTGTGCACAGTCATGTTGTAGTTAAGCCTTGATTGTTGTTAGTATCACTGGGAGGAATTGACCTCCAGGCCATTTGGCTGTGAGGACCAGCTGTGTCTATGATGGAAGAACTTCTGTGCTGGAGACACCCTTATGAAGTAAGACTTGCTTCATTGGGGCTTTGGTGCTCACTGAGTCTGCCCCGTGTGTATGTCCCTTATGGATCCGAGGAGTTGTAATCTGGGTGGTCCTACTATGACCCCTGGATACACTGGCTCTTGGATCTTCAAGGAGGTGCTAATTTAGCCTCTGATCGAGGCCACTCAGCAGGGGCTATTGAGAGATCTGCAGATTCCTCTTCTTTGTTTGGGTTTTGGAGGTGCCCAGATGAGGCCCAGCTGTGAAGCAATGCAAGGTGCTGTGGGCCTTCTTTTGGATGTTCTGGGGTTCTCTGCCTCAACTGCAGTTTGTTAGGTAAGTTTAGATTTCAAAGGTACAGGCCATTCATATGCAAAAGCCTCTGTGCACAGCTTTAGTGGGGTGGAGTCTCAGGGCAAAGCAAACAGCAATGGCTTTCTGTCAGCCCTGTCCTAAGAGGCTCTCGGGTCTCAGAGTTCCTTGGTAATCATTGCAAGCACCTCTGAGAGAAAGCTGCCCTCAAGTTCCGCCTGATGCCTGATAGTCCCTTATGAGTCTGAGTCGCCAGAGTCTCGCCTAGAACTGGAGGTCAGAACAGTCAGGAGCTTGTATCTCCCTGCAGATTGAAAAAGCCAGCTGCATACTCAGTTGCTAGGCGTTTCTGCTTACCGCATATTCCATACCTCTGCACTTTACTTCCGCAGCTCCTTTGAGTCTCAGTGTGTTTTCTCTTCCCTTCTAGATGTAGAATTTCCACTTAGCCAACCTTCCTGTGGTTCTGGATGATGTCCATTTTGTCTTTTAGTTGTAGTTTTGAAGTGGTTGTGCGAGGCAGCAATTTCAGGTGTTTACCTATGCCGCCATCTTGGTTTCTCCCTTTTCTTGTTTTGAGGCAAATCATTCTGAGACCAAAATTTCCACTTCTTCATACGTTTTCAAGTGCCACTCAGAAAGTGCATGTGCCAGTGATTGGAACGAGTGGTAATCTGAAGGAGCAAGGTATGGTGAAGATCATACCCAGGCAAGATCTTTTAACATGTCTTTAACTGGTTTTATTTATTTATTTATTTTTTATTAATTTTTTTATACATATCTCCCCATTGCCCCCCCTCCCTCCCAGGCATACCCCAACCCCCCAGTGTCTATGATCATTGGTTATGCTTATATGCATGCATACAAGTCCTTTGATTGATCACTTATCTACCTCACCTAACTTTAATCTTTCTGCTGTAATTTCACAGTCTGTTTGATGCTTTATGATTTTTGTCCTCCTGAGAATTATCAGTCTACTCCCTTTCGTGCTCCTGATTCTATTATATTCACCAGTTTATTCTGTTGATCAAATTTTTAGTTCACTTAATTTTTAGATTCACTTGTTGATAGATATGTATTTGTTGTTCATAATTTTTTGTCTTTTACCTTTTTCTTCTTCCTCTTCTAAAAGAGTACCTTTCAGCATTTCATATAATACTGGTTTGGAGTTGATGAACTCCTTTAGCTTTTTCTATCTGTGAAGCTCTTTATCTGCCCTTCAGTTCTGAATGATAGCTTTGCTGGATAGATTATTCTTGGTTGAAGGTTCTTGCTATTCATCACGTTGAATATTTCTTGCTACTCCCATCTGGCCTGCATCGTTTCTGTTGAGAAATCAGCTGACAGTCGTATGGGTGCTCCCTTGTAGGTAATTAACTGTTTTTCTCTTGCTGCTTTTAATATTCTCTCTTTGTCTTTTGCTCTTGGCATTTTAATTATGATGTGTCTTGGTGTGGTCCTCTTTGGATTCCTTTTATTTGGGGTTCTGTGTGCTTCCTCGACTTGTAAGTCTATTTCTTTTACCAGATGTGGGAAGTTTTCAGTCATTATTTCTTTAAATAGGTTTTCAGTATCTTGCTCTCTCTCTTCTTCTGGTACCCCCACAATTCTGATGTTGGTACGCTTGAAGCTGTCCCAGAGACTCCTTACATTATCTTCACATTTTTGGATTCTTTTCTCTTCTTGCTTTTCCAGTTGAATGTTTTCTGCTTTATATTTCAAATTTTTGACTTGATTCTTGCCATCCTCTAGTCTGCTGTTAGGATTCTGTATAACATTTTTTATTTCAGTCAGTGTCTCTAGTTGGTCCTTTTTCATCTTCTCTTGGGTCTCACTAAACTTATCCAACTTTTCTAGCATATTCTTGAAAAACCTTATAAGCGTGGTTTTGAACTCTATATCCAGTCGTTTTTTTTCCTCCATTTCTTTTGTTTGTAATCCCTTCCCTTGTCTTGGCATTTTCACTATGCCGGGGAAACTTCTGTGTTGAATTCAGCCTTATGATACCAGACGTGCAAAGCCGCAGAAGCCTCTGTTGAGCTTGGGATGGGTGGAGTCTCAGGGCTTAAGGGACCACATCGCCATCCAGTCGGCCCCGTCCTCCACGGCCCCTGAGTCTCACATGACTGGGTAATAGCTGGAGCAGTCCTTGTGCACGAGCCCGCAGTGCCTCTAACCGCTGCCCCTCCGGCTCCCCTGCGCACCAGGACCACACGAGTCTAGGTCCCCAGGGTTTTGCCCGAAACTGGGGTTTAGTGGAGTCAGAAGTGGTGCAGTTGGGAGGGTCTGCCTCCCGCCCACTCACGAAAGCCAGCGGCACAATCAGCAGTCTGTCCTGGGCGGAGTGCTATGCGCGCCACCAGGCCTTTGATCTTTTGTGACTCTCCTAAATTTCTGTGCACTTCTCCCTTTTCACAGTCCAAACTCCCCCCTATGAGTTTCACCTGGATCTGGGGTTTAGTGTCGTAGGATAAGGGGTTCAATGCCGTTGAGAGTCTCCGTTTCCCTCCCGCCAGAGAAAGCCAGCCAGGTACTCCGGCACCCGCTCCTCCGTACCTCAGCTTTTTGCAGCTCCTCTGGGTCTCTGTGAGCCCCTCTCTTTTCCTCTAGTTGTAGAACTTCCACTCAGCCAGCTTTCCTGTGGTTCTGGGTGATGTTGGTTCTGTCTTTTAGTTGTAGTTTTGAAATTGTTGTGCGAGGCGGCAGTGTAGGTGTTTACCTATGCCGCCATCTTGGATTCCTCTCCCTTTAACTGGTTTTAAAGTGTGTAATGGTGCGTCATCATGGAGCAAAATTACTTTGCTGTGTCTTCTGGCACATTCTGGCCATTTCATGATTAAAGCATGGTTCAAATTGATTATTTGTAGTCGGTAGCGATCAGTATTAATGGTTTCACTTGGTTTTAGAAGCTCATAATACAACACACCTTCCTGATCCTACCAAACACAGAGCATTGTCTTCTTTCCAAAGCGATTTGGCCTTGCAGTCAACGTTGATGGTTGACTTGCATCAACCCATGATTTTGTGCATTTGGGATTCTCAAAATAAATCCACTTTTAGAGGAGAAACCAAGATGGTGGCATAGGTGAACACCTAAGCTTCTGCTTCGCACGACAATTTTAAAATTACAACTAAAAGATAGAACGGACACCATCTAGAGCCACAGGAAAGCTGGCTGAGTGAAAATTCTACAAGTAAAGAGAGGGACTCACGAAGACTCAGAGGAGCTATAAAAAGCTGAGATACTAAGACACGCTTGTGGAGAGGACGAGTAGAGGAGGGTCTGGCTGGCTTCCTTTAGTGGGAGAGAGATGGAAAATCCCGACTGCACTGAACCCCAGCTCCAGGTGAGATTCATACAGTGGAATCTGGACTGTTGTGAAAAGGAGTGCATGGAAACTTAGGGGAACTGCAAAAAATGGAGGTCTGGGGGCACGCTAAAGTGTGCACACAGAGTGCTGACTGCTGATTGTGCTACTGGCTTTCTTTAGCAGGAGGAAAACAGAACCTCACAACAGCACTGAAATCCAGGTCCAACTGCACTGAACCCCAGTTTTGGGTGAGATCCTGGGAATCCAGACTCATATGGGTCCCTAGAGTGCACGGAAACTCAGGGGAACCAAAGGCAGAGGTTTTGGAGCTCACATGTGCTCGTGTAGGTCTGGAGGCAAATGTGCATACACAGCTGATCCTCACAACCAATTGGCTTGGAGGTCAATTCTCGCCAGTGATTCCAACAACAATCAAGAATTAACTACAACAAGACTGTACACACAGTTCACAAAGGGGTGCATCAAGAGTGTCCACCTCAGGTAACTGGGGAGGGAAAAGAAAACGGTAAAGGTAAAAATTATGAACAACAAATACATATCTATCAAGTGAATCTAAAAATCAAAGTGAATTGAAAATCTGATGAACAGAATAGATTGGTGAATATAATAGAATTAGGGGCATAAAAAGGGTGTGGACTGATAATTCTCAGGGGGAAAGAGGTGAGGGGGTGCTGGGAGAGACTAGACAAAAATCATACACTTATGGATGAGGACAATGGATGGGGGCGGTAAGGGCAGAGTGTGGGGTGGGAACCAGATGGAGGGGAAATTTGCGGTGGGGGGAAAGATGAACAATTGTAATAATCTGAACAATAAAGATTTATTAAAATAAAAAAAATTAGAATACTATACACATGAAACATATAATAAAATAATTTTTAAATTATATTAAAAAAATAAATCCACTTTTTATCACCAGTCACAATTCGATGCAAAAAATACTTTCTTTTGTGCCATAGAAGAAACATTTTACTGATGACTTTTCAGTTTTCCATTTGTTGTTTGTTCAGTTGATGTGGTACCCAATTTCCTTCCTTTAAAAATCTTTCTCATTGCTTGTAAACAATTAGAAATTGTTTGCTGAGCAATGTTTAATCTTTTTGCAAGTTGTTTTTGAGTTTGACATGCATCTTCATCCAATAATGCTTGTAATTGTTGGTCTTCAAACTTTTTCGGTTGACCTGGACGTTCTTGTCTTTCATATAGAAATCATCATTTTTAAAGCATTTAAATAAGTATTCATGTTCACCATAAGCTTCCCGAAGTATACGATAACTTTTTCTTCAAAATAATGAATTGAAACTTCCCACAAATGCTCTTTTTTTGGCATGAAATTTGGTATTTTTAAATGTAAAAATATCTATGATGTTAACACCTTCAGCAAATTTGACATATAAAGTTTTGAAGCTTGCTGTCAATACAACAAAATAGCATACATATCAAATCGCATATATATCAACATATGTGTAACTCCATCTATTGAAAAAAAATCCACATTATAAACTCGTACACCTAGTATGTGGACTACCCAAATGAGAAAGATCATCCCATCCTATCCTTACACTTGGGAGATACTTGTTCTCTATCTTGCCCTGCCCTATGGGACAATCCCTCATAGGAATCTTCTCTGTTTCTTTGTCTACTTACCTTAGTAATAGATATGAACACCTTTTCAAGGATGGCATTGGGTTGGGGCTGATAAGGACCACTGTCCTGGATGCCAACATGGAGTGCACAGGGTTTGGCAATAAACCTGTAATGGAGAAAGCCCAAAAGCCAAATCTAAATATGGTTTGCTAATCAGTAGTAAAGATCCTGATTAGGGGACTGATGGAGAGGAAAAAGGACAATCAGTTGGCTGGGAGCCAGAACTTTCCTATTTTATCCTGGATTTTGCCACTGGCCTACTTGAGAAATGACCTGTTTAAGAAATATTGGGTCATAAGCTCTCTTTCCATTTTTTCCCTGGCTTCCCTTACCACATCTAGAGCTTTAAATCCAGAAAGACCTAGGTCAAATCACTAGTCTACCACTTACTGTCTGTATGAACTTGGACAGTTTATTAAATCTCTGTAAGGCTCAGTTTTTCATCTATAAGATGAAAATAATATCAACCAACATCTTTGCTACTCAATATAAAATCAACAGACAAACAGCATTAATGGCTTTTCCTGGAAGCTTTTTAGAACTGCAGAATCTTGAACCCCATCCCAGAATCTGCATAATCAGAATCTCCATTAACAAGTTTCCCAAATGAGTCATATGGCCATTAAAATGTTAGAAGAATCTTGTAAGTATCCAATGAGATAATATATGTGAAGACCCTGGAACCAGGGAGGTGCTTAATAAATGGTAATTTTTTTATATCAAGAAGATCTTAATTGGAGGGAAAAATAAAACTGAGGCTGAGCTCTTCCTAACTACAAATATCCTGGGTCATGGTCACCTTCCTGCCTAATAAAAAGACTATGGAAATACTTGGTAGAAAGAAATATGGAAACTAGGGTAAGAAAGAAATTACCTATTAGTATTCAATCCCTGGCCTAAATTATACCACTAATAAGTCATATAAATTTTGCCAAGTCACTTGAATCTTGAGTCTTGGTTTTATCACCTAGAAGGTGTTATATAATGTGGTTTCTAAGATTTTTGTTCTATATCTAAGATTACATAGTGTTAGCATTAATTGTACTAATTTATTCCTAATTTTTAGATCTTTGAGAAACTAGTCCTTGTTTCTTCAAGAAAGATCTCCTGCTTCTCCACAACCTTAGATTTTTGTATTAATCAGTTCTAGAAAAAGCTCCATGTAGTCATTTTGAGAATAAATCAAAACCAGTTTTAGCTCTCTTAGCATTTTAGGGAATCCGATAAAAATATGATTGGGAGGCCTACGATGGAGTGTTCTTGACCTATTTTCTTGGTCTGCATTTTAATCCAGAATTTATCTCTAAAGGAAGGACTGAGAATAAGAAACTTTGTTTATCTTCTATAAAATTTTTTACCCTTATCACCAAAGTTCCTGAGCCATGGGGAAACATTTCTTCAGAGCACAAAGTTAGCCACATCTGTAACCCATTCTCTCCTCTATTTTACACAGGTGATACAAAAGTTTCATTCAAAAGTCAATGCTAGTAGATACTTTAACTTATATTTCCTGGTATATTATTCTGTGTACAAATATTTAAAAACCCCACTCCTGTTTAAACTCATCGTGAGCAAAGAATACACAGCAAATACCGTTTGTTTTTTATTTATTAAGATTTTGTGCTCAATAGTTTATGTGAGAGGTTCAGTGAATCCCACCCTTGCCCTATGAGCTCAGTTTGGACCCAGCATTGATCAGCATCCAGAAAAGTAACTAAGGCAGTCACTCCTTGCTTTTGAGTTGGTGCCATATCTGCAATAAAAGCACTGAATTATCTCTGACTCCTCCATTTCTTCTCATCTACATTAATATATGAATAGGTAGATGCAAAAACAAAAAATAGTCTTTACAATTCCTATTCTTACCCCTTGATGTAGGTCTCTTCTTCAATCCAGAAGCAGTCAGGTATTTAAAGGCTCTGGAGTTAGGCAGATTTTAACAGGTAAGAGACTTTGTGAAAATTCATTTTAAAGATGAAATGACATGATGCAGGCATAGCACAGTACCTGACACTTAGTAAACATTCAATAAAAGGAGGCTATTATTATTTTACTAGAAACTAATAGTTCAATCTGGGTACCCTAATGGTACCTGCAGCCGAAGACAAGAGCAAAAAACCTTCTTTCATACAACAGGGATAGGCTTGTAACCCTGCTCACCTGAGGGAAATCAAGATAATTTTTATTATTATCTGGACATTGGAGAGGACTTGATATCCTACAGTTGTCATTAGCTCACATCCTGCCCTCAATAATTCACAGAGTTCAATGAGAAACACAGAGTTACTGGCATCCAGTTAGATACAGCTGTACAGACTCTAAGAAAATTTATTTGACAAATATTTATTGGGCATCTATTTTGTGCTATAGCATGAAGCCCAAAACCAAAGATAAGGACTTATGATTGGAAAAGAATTTTTCTGATTAAAAAAATTAAATAAATAGATTTATGCATTTAATGAATAATCTTAATGAAGTGAAATTATTTTAAAGTAGAACTTTAAAGAAATTTGGACTCAATCATGTATTCATTCTATATCATCTACCTGGTATTTAATATATAATTTATAAAATGGACATATAGGTTAGTCAAACTTCAGACAGAGTCTGGTATTCATCCTTTCTTCTAGATTGGCACCTCTCTAAGTGTGCTCTGGGACTTTCAGAGACCCTTTTAGGAGGTCTGAAAGATTAAAATTATTCCCATAGTAATTCTGTAATTTCATAATACTTTCTCTCATGAGTATACAGTGGAATCTTCCACAGGTTATAAGACACAGACTGCATGCGAAAGCTGATATGAGAATACAGCTGCCAGATATACTTACAAAAATGTAAAATAATGCTATTCTTCTCACAGTTTTTTTATTTTGGAATTTTTTTCCATAAAGTGTTAGTTATATTATCAATATAACCAAGGTATTGTTATCTGTAAATGAATGAATAATATACTAACTTATTTCCCATTTTACTTTTTAAAACAGTACATGTTAATAGATATTATTCACATAAAAAAAAACGCTCTGGGGTCCTTGATAATTTTTAGAAGTATAAAGGATTACTGACAACATAGTTTGCAAGCAAACTGCTGTGCTGGATAACACTGAGAAATCAAACTTCTCATTATTTTCTTTCTTTCTATTTATTTATTGATTTTGGAGAGAGAGAGGAAGAGGGAGGAAGGGAGGAACAGAGAGAGAGAAACACTGATTTGTTGTTCCACTTATTTATGCATTCATTGGAGCCAGCCAGGGCCTCTTGTGATTGTCCTCTCCAGGATCAATTTGTTGTCCAAGTTGTAAAATAAGCTGTAAGACTAGATTTCCTTTTGCCTTCAAGTCTGAATAAGTGAGCATTTAGTTGTCTATAATGTGAAGATACTCCTTTCCACCTGCCATTCCAGGAATATGAGTCTAATGATCCAACCTGATTGTATTATATCTGTCTTGCTTTACAGAGATCATTTCAATTTGCCCTTTCCCTGCCCTCCAGATATATGGTAGCAGCTGACCTAAGCCTGGGTTAATTAAGATGAAATTACTACTTTGCTTGTTCATATCAAAGACAGGAGCTATACTTAACACTGCTGTCTTTGTGATTCATTGCAACATCATTGATGGATATGAACTTTACACAAATATATTAGAAAGTCTATATCAAGTTTCTCAACTGGTGTATCATGGCAAATAATATAGATTGGCTAAACTTATGCTGAGATGTTGCTCAGTTCTCAGGGTAGTCCATGGGGCCTGTAGTAGCCATAAACACTTAGCCTGTAGCCTTGGCCTCATATAACCCACTGTGCAACACACATTTTATTTTCTACACTAAAGGCCCGGTGCATGAAATTTGTGGTTGGGGAGGTCTCTCAGCCTGGCCTGCACCCTCTTGCAGTCTGGGACCCTTTGGGGGATGTCCGCCTGCTTGCCTGCTGGCTTAGGCCTGCTCCCCATGGACATCCCTCTTGCAGTTGGGACCCTTAGCTCCTTACCACCATCCTGCTCTGGCTGAGTGGCGCTCCCCCTGTGGGAGTGCACTGACCACCAGAGGAAAGCTCTTGTGTTGAGCATCAGCCCACTGGTGGTCAGTGCATATCATAGTAATTGGTCGATCTGGTCTTTCCACCATAATGGTCGCTTAGGATTTTATTATATAGATGTGTAGCAACATGGTTGAGTTGGGAAGCATTGTGACTTGTCAAAATTAATATATAAAAAGAAAATAACCATAAAAGAAATGGAAATAAGGAATGGGATGAAGGGGAAAATACAATAAAAAGAAAAAGGTCTTATATAGACTGAGGATGGTGTATTAGGTGTAAATACTGAGTAACTAAATTACCTGAATCTGATCTGAATACTCCCCACTACACACACACACACACACACACAGACACACACACACACACACACACACACACGAGAAAGAGAAAGAGAGAGAGAGGGCGGGGGGGAGGGAGGAGGACACAAAGATAGCTGAGGTGATGATTAAATAAAGGTTTTTAGGGCCAAATGAAGTCAGTTTAGAATTTAATCCTTAAATATAAAAACAGCATTTGAAAATCACCCCTCAAAACATATGTACTCCTTAAGAGGCAAAGGCAGAGTACCAGAGAAAACAGATTCAGAAAGTCCTTTCCCTTTACAACTGAAATATTAATAAATCAACCACATAAAAAATTAGAGGAGCTTCTGCAGAGTAGAAAGAGAAGGAGAGTGTAGAAAGGACATTCAAGCAGAGGGAACAGCGTGTACTAAAACAGAGATATAAGAAACAAAGTCTACTTAGAGAATTATGGAATGCATTAGAGGTAGGGGTGGCAGTGGCAACAGTGATAGGAGAAAAAAACTATACAGGTAATTAGGGGCCAGAGCACAGGTGCCTTGTATGTTATGTTAAGCTTGAAACTTATCCTACTAGTATGGTTTGATCGTCACTGAAAGGGGGGTGAGGGGTTAGAGATGAATGGATCTATATATTAATAGGGAACTGTCATCATCTAAAAGCTATTGTAAAAAATCCATTCTATAAATCATAAAATATTGAACTAAGATTATAGAAATAGAAAGGATGGATTCAAAATATACCAAGGAGGTAAAACTGATAGAACTTGGTGACTGAATAGATATAAGAGGTGAAAGAAAAGGAAGAGTCAAGCATGCCTTTCATGTTTCTGGCTTGGGAAACTTAAGTTGATTACAATGTCTCAACCAAGTAAATCAGGAAACGTCAAATTTGGGAGTGACAAATGATCTGTATGTGCTGAAATGGGACACTGAAATGGAACTGTCTAGTAGGCAAATAAACTTGGGAAAAGGACTTCAGATACACACACATCTAAGAAAGAAAAAGAGAGTAAGAAAATAAGAATATAGATGGTAGCTAAAATTGTGGGGGGGGGTGCTTTTATAAGAAAGCAATACAAATTGAAAAGAGAAACAAGGTCAGAACCCTGGTTGACAACCAGCATAAAAGATGAACCAAGGGGACAGAAGTCCTATCAAATAAGGTAGAAATCCAGTATCCACTGGCTTTGGTAATTTGGGTAATCTTTACTAAAGAAATTCCTGTAAGTAAAATGGAGGCTCTAAAAGATATTTATAAATTATAGCAGTGAAAGATATGAGGAGGAGCATGAAAGAAGTGAAAATAGCCAAAACTTTCAAGAATCTGGGCTAAGAAGAGAAGGAAATGCCTGCAGCAGAACCACTCTATCTAAAATTAATATTCTTGTGCTTTAAATGCATTCTCTTTATTGATCAGAAAGTTCATTCTATTTATTCCTCTTTTCCCCCTATTCATTTCAGCATCATTTCTTCTTCTTAGGCCTTAAATATGCTAAAGTCTTTCCCATCTTTAAAAGGCTCTCCCTGTTCCTCACACCCTCTTGTTCTTTCCTATCTCACAACTGAAGTTCTCTCCTCCTGACTTATCTTCTCCCACTCTTCCTCAATCCTCCTCCCACTCTCATCTGGCCTCTGTCCCTACACTCCATTGAAACTGCTCTTGCCAAAGTTGTCAATGATCTTATTGTGAAATCAAATAGGTGTTTTTCAGTCCTATATCTTACCTAATATACAGCACCATTTTATATTATTGGCCATGCCCTCCCTCTTGAAATGTTACTTTCTTAGTTTCTTCATTGCTATACTCTTGCCAGTTTTCTCTCTCTATCTCTGGCAGTAGAACTAGACAGCTTGGTATGCACTACTAGTTGAGTCACCCTGGACAAGATACTTAACTTTCTCTGTGCTTCAGGTTTTTCCTTTTTCTGTAAAATGAAGATAACAACAGTATCTATCTATCTCATAAAGTTACTATGTTTAGCACTTAGAACAGTGCCTGGGACAAAGTTAAATACTTATTAAATGCTAACTAAGCTAAAATACTGCATGGCTATCATACCTCTTATCTCCTTTTGGGTTTCGTTTTTCTTTTCCTTTTTCTAAAATAAAGTGTTTCCTCAGGGTTCTATGCAGGTTCTTTCCTTACTCTACATACTAACCCTAGGTGATTTCATTCAATTACAGCAGACGATGGTCCACAGACCCCTGAGAGTCCCTGAGATACTCTCTGGGGGCCCATAAAGTCAAAATTATTTTCATAATAATATTATATATTATGTCTTGATATTTGCAGTGATGGCACAAAGAGATGGTGGGTAAAACTAATGGCACCTGAGCACAAATCTAAGCAGTGACACCAAACTGAAGTAGTAGTTATATTATTTCTTGCTGTGTCCTCTTAGCTAAAAAAGAAACAAAACTAGTTTCACTTAAGATTGTCCTTGATGAAATACTACAAATGATTAATTTTATTAATCTTAACCAATGACTAAACTGCTAAAAAGTGTTCTGTGATAAACTGGGAAGTACACAGAAAGCACTTTTGCTGCACACTAAAGTACATATATGGCTGTCTCAAAAAAATGCACCTGGTTGACTGAGTTATGTGCTAAACCAAGTCACTTTTTCATTGAACAGCAATTTTACCTGACAGAATGGCCAACTTATAAACTAAGGTCATTCAGATCTAGGTATTTAGAAAACATTTTCTTGAAAATGGAGGAAATAAGCCTGTCACTTAAAAGAAACAAATATTGTTGCCAATGATAAAACTCAAACTTTCAAGTAAAAATTAGAATTTTAGAGAACTTATATCCACCTTTGGACTTGATGATAAACTTTGAGTTTTCTGATGATACTGGTTATGAGATTAACTAATATGATTTTCAAATATTGTATAATGAATAACATTTGCCAAAGCTATATAACTCAGTGAATCAGTATTTTTCAAATGAGCAATACATGATATTAACTCAAAGTATGGCAGACTAATACATTTTTAACATGAATAAAATGCGCATTTGATATGGTATCAGATTCTCTAACACAACCAACCTTTAAGAAACCACTACTTGTTGTATGAAAGAAAAAAATACTTCCTTTTACCAATGACATATCTATGTGAAGCTTAAGAGAATGTATTTATGTACTTCAACCAAAACAATATCATAAGAGAGTGAATGCAGAAGCCACTGAAGAGAATCCAATTATCTTTTTTTAAGCCAGACATTAAAGATTTGTGAAATGTAAAATCAATGCTGTTCTTCTCACTAAATATTTTTTATTTTGAAAAATTATCTTTTCAAAAATGTTATTTATGTTAACATGTAATAGGTTGGTTATTATTTTTAATGAAATGATGCATTTCTTAAATTTCTCAATTGATAGGTATACATAAACAAACGCTTCTCTGGAATCCTCAATAATTTATAAGAATGAAAAGGAATGCTGAGGACAAAAAGTATTTAAGAATTTCTAAACTATACTAACACTATTCATAAATGTGTGAGTGACTCCTAGCCATTTATTATCTTGTATATTCCATACACACATGCATCCATGTTAACATATTTTTTTTAGTAAATACTTAAGAGGATATGATTTTTCTATAAATAAGCAAATGTGTTGTACACATTGCTGTACACATTATGTGCTTGCTATTACAAGTTGCTGCACTTGTCAGACACGTATACCACCAAATCCAGTACTTCTTGCATTGTCTGTGTGTAATTATTTTCATTTTATTTTGAGAAGTATTTTTTTTTAATTTTGAAAATATTTTTTATTGATATCAGAGAGGGAGAGAGAGAAACTTTGATGAAAGAGAATCACTGATCAGCCGTCTCCTGCACACGCATCAATGGGGATTGGTCTCACAACCTGGGTATGTGCCCTGACTGGGAATTGAAGTGCAACTTCCTGGTTCACACACAGATGCTCAACCACTGAGCTACAGCTGGGCTAGAGGACTATTTTTTTTTTTTTAATTGGCAAATGTGTTCTTAAAGCAGAAACATTTGGGTCGTGGGCATATGATGCAGTATCTTGTAATACTGAAACCCACACCTGAAATTTATATGATCATGTAAACCAATGTCACCCCAACAAATTTAATAAATGCAAACAAAAAAGCACAAAGAGACTAAAAGGAAAAGAACCTCTATGATATACTATTCTAAACCATGATAAGGCACACGTTGTGGATTTATACCAGAGTATCCTTCATTCCTCATCCACTTGTAGCACAGTTATCTTCACTTAGACCTATAACAGGGCCTTACAGAATTATGACTAATACTTGTGTCACTTAATGTACCTACTGGTACTATGAGGAGAAAAAAAGGATCAGCATCTTGCTTATACCTTATCTTATTATAAGGGAACTAAGTCTTGAGATAAGAATTATTTAAGAGTATGTAAGTTTGTTCAAATGCTTCAGATACAAACTAATTTAGGACTAAGTTGTAGTTTTATTGTACAGGGAGAGGATGAGAGGGGGGGAAGAAGAGAAGGGGAGAGAGAGGAAACATCAAATGTGAGAAACATATTGATTGGTTGCTTCCCACACATGCCTGACCAAAGCCAGGGATCGTGGTTCTTGTCTTTGACCAGGAATCGACCCTGCAATCCTTCAGTGCATGGCCAATGCTACAACCATTGAACCTCACTGGCCAGGGCCAAACATATTTATCATTTTTAAATGGCTAAATGATTATACAACTTAATGTATTTGCTTAAAGTAGAAACACACAAACCTGGATGTCAAATAAGAGGTGAATTAGAGAAAAAGGTTAACAAAAAACTCTTTCTCAAAAAGTTCTTACCATTCTTCAAAATCCAACAAACAGGGGAGGGGGCATTGTTAGCAAGACATTAGGACTATATTTTAGTTAATAGCTGTTAAAAGGAACTGAATCCACCTCCTCCAAACCCCAATAACTTACCCTTGTGCATACATTTATTACACTGCCTTCTAACCACTGATTTTCTTATTCTCTTTCTGAGGGTAGACATCATGATTTATTCACCTTTTTATCCTTGGCACATAGTTTGATATCTAGCAATCTGATTTAGTTTGAGACCCTCTGTGTCTATAATAGAGACTTCCTAGAAATGCTGACCGTAAAAGTTAAAGACTGCAAGAAAAACCCTTTTTCAGAAACTCCATAATTTTGAGAAGATATATAATAGTGTGATTATTCTCTGCCTTACCAAGGCTGTGCAAAGCCCATGTTTACTTAACTACTTGACAAACTTGTTTGTTTACAGCTCATTATCAAGTCAACTGAGAAGATATATGCAGAAAAGCAAACCTGCAGACTAATGTTTGGCTAAAGGCACTGTCAATCAAAGATATCTCAAAATAAGACTATTAACTTTTTAGAAATCCCATTTTTACTATAATTTTTTTAGAAAGACTCAGTGTTTTTAAAGCATAGTCTGATAGATGTAGGACTAATTACCTTCTGGTCCTAAAAAACTGAATCAAATGTGAATTTATATAATTTTCTTCTTGATTATTAACATTTGTTTGAGTCACTATCAGCAGCACTGCCCAACAGAAATATGTGAGCCACATAGCTAATTTTAAATTTTCTAATAGCCACATTTTAAAAAGTTAAAAAGAAAAATGAAATTAATTTAGATAATTACTTGTTTAACTTGATATATACAAAATACTAGCATGTCAATATGTAATCAATGTTAAAAATTAAGATATTTTACTATTTTTTGGTATCAAGTCTCCAAAATCCAGTATTTTATTTTACACTTAGAACACATCTCAGTTCTATCTAGTCACATGTGAAATGCCAAAAAGCTAGCAGCTATTGTATTAACTATTGTACCACACAGCATAGTCCTAGATGATTCAGAGAGAATTCTCCTTAATAGCTAGAAAAACTTCCTTCATATCTAAGGAAACTAGTTTTAGATTTTTTCTAAAACTGTAAGTGATTATGGTTAACTCCTTTTGCAGTAATACCTCAATTAAATAGAAGTGGATTCAGTATAAAAAGCTCAAAACTTAGTAAATTCTTTAGAAGGCAGCATTTATTTGCCTAAAAATAACCGAGAAGAAGCCAAAATAGGTTATTATTTCTCCGTTCCCACTCTCTGAGGGAGGGGTGTGTGTACAGGTTTCATTTGCTGTCTCTTCTTTCATGAATTTCTTCTTTACTCATGTAGGAAACCCTAGTTTTCTGACTCAGGAAGTGGCTAAAGCAAAAATATCTAGCACGTTTCTTTTCAGTGGCGAATATATTGTCTCTAGGGATAAGCCAGGAACCTGACCTCATGTATGACAGTATTCAGGGTTATCTGCAGAGCATCAATACCCACTACCCAGAAAGGGCTTGGGAAAGAAGTTTTCCCATAGAGAGAGGAAGAACACATTAGGCTTTTGACCATCTGGAGCTTATTAAGAGGTGGATACTTAGATAAGAGCAGGATCATGTGACCATCTTTTTCAATCTCGCTCTGCTGGATCTGCAAACCTGATTTAATTCTGTGATTTACAATTCAATAACACCCAACAGAACACCTTTAGGGATGCAGTGGAATTTTGGCAGTCTCCCTTACAGCCTAGTCAGCAGCTAAGTCCAAAGCCTCTCTTCCCTATCTGGAGGCTCTAAACACTGGGTCACAATGCTGTGACATGCTATGGTTCTAGGAGGGGTACAGCAGGTCTGTCGGGAAGAGGAAAAAAAGTTAATCCTTTTCTTAGGGGAAGTGGGGGAGAACAGGAAAACAAAGGCAGTATATAGCAGAGGTAGCAAGGTTTACAAGAGGAAGATGAAATGAGTGGTTAAGAAACGTACACAAACACACGAAGTCACTACTCTTTGTTGCCGGTTACATGATGGCCAGCAAATGAGTATGTTCAGTCCTCAGTGAGAATGATATTGAGAAGGCTCTTTAGACAGCCTAGTGAGGTTGCCTAGGAAGTAACAGGAGAGAAGAGGGGATTGGAATAATGAATGAGCAGCAAGGAGAGTTTTAATCTACCTCCTGTATAATTCATAAAATTTTCTTCTGGTAACATAAAGCTCCTATGCAGTATCATATTCAAAATAATGAGCCTATATATCTCTGATGATGTCAATATTAAGATTCAAGCTCCTACTTAATCCCAAGGAACAAAATATTATATCTAGTGCTCAAGAGACTAGATATTAAATTTCAAACAATTTATCTTTAAGATCTATTTAAGTAAGACATAGCAGACCTATGTCTTTCAGATCTCAACCATCAACATAATATTAAAATAAGTTTAAAAATACAGATGGAAAAGTTTCTCTCTCTGAATTTGTGTATGGAGGGAAAGGAGAAAAAAGCTGTAGGAAAGTACACAACATGCAAATATAGTATGGTGAAATTTAACAATAGAAACAAAGAAATTAATAGTTTTGCCTCTTTTTAAAAAAATATATTTTATTGATTTTTCACAGAGAGGAAGGGAAGGTGGATAGAGAGTCAGAAACATCGATGAGAGAGAGACATCGATCAGCTGCCTCCTGCACACTTCCAACTGGAGATGTGCCCGCAACCAAGGTACATGCCCCCAACCAGAATCGAACCCGGGACCCTTCAGTCCACAGACCGACGCTCTATCCACTGAGCCAAACTGGTTTTGGCAGTTTTGCCTCTCTTAATGAAGCCAAACATTTATTTCAGATTGAAGATTTAGATCCCAGTTACTCCTCTGGGCAAATGAGTAGATGAGGGTGGACCCTTCTCAAACTATCAAAAAGTATTTACTGACCACATGCTACACCCAAGGCATTTTTGCATGGTACTGAGCCATAACAACATAGGCCCACAACAGAGGCCCACAAAGGAAAGCCTCTTGTTCTCTCCTACCTGTAGTTCTTCAGCAAAATAGTTAGCTAGATATAAACACTTTACATAAATGGTCAAGTAGCTTTTCAAGTCATCCTTACCAGATGGGCTGCAGTTCACCAGGGAATGGGTGAACTTAAAAAAAAATAAAATACTCACTGTGGTTGATGACAAGGAAGAGAAAGTGAGAACAGATTGTAAACTCTGTATTTATTCTTTGGGAGATTCTTAAAACAACACAAATAGAGATAACTTATCAGGGGTTATAGTGTAAGGTTCATTAAAATATGCAGAACAATTAAAAATTGCAAAATTCGCCCTAACCAGTTTGGCTCAGTGGATAGAGCGTCAGCCTGCAGACTGAAGGGTCCCAGGTTCGATTCTGGTCAAGGGCATGTACCTTGGTTGCGGGCACATCCCCAGTGGGGAGTGTGCAGGAGGCAAATGATCAATGTCTCTCTCTCATCGATGTTTCTAACTCTCTGTCCCTCTCCTTTCCTCTCTGTAAAAAGTCAATAAAATATATTAAAAAAATAATAATAAAAAATAAAAATTGCAAAATTCAAGTCAAACACATTATATTAAATAATGAAGAATAAGATGAGCATGAATGAATTTGTTCTCCAAATCTTAGAATACTAGAAACCAGGATTTTAAATCTTAACCCTTGAAAGGAGGTTAAGGAACAGGAAAAGATGGCCACATTATACACACACAGTGGCAAGAGCCCTGGGCTGGGGGAAATGATCTGCATCTTGATTCTAACTTTTCCCCCAGGAGAGTATGCAACCTCTGAAAAGTGGCCTTAGTTTACCTGTAAAAGGTGGTTGGAATTCTAGCTTTTATAGTCTATGGTAACTACAGAACTGCTTCTAGAAACTAAGTAGGTAGGATTTGAGAAATGAGAAAAATGTAGGAAAACGACACCACCAATATTTCTGATGTATCTTTTTTCTATACTCCATAAGAATGGCTTCTAATTATTACCTTTATGAAAGACCAGAGCAATTAGAGGAACTGGTAATCTAGCAGTTTTATTGCTAAAGTATTAGGTCTTAAAAGAGAAACAAAATAGCAAGACTGCTTCTAGGGTTAAACTTTCCTAAGATCAAACATGAGATGAACAAAGTACTGATCTTTACTAGCCAAGAAATATCATACTAGAATGCTTTCAGCTCAGTATTCCCATCCACCCCTACTCTCCTGACACTGGAGCACCATAGAAACATTGAGATAGAATTCCCACAGGTAAAGGATCTTTTCCAGTGCCTCTGCCAGGAGATAGTCTTCAGCCACTTGGGGGAACTTTTTGGAAATCTGAAGATAATGTAAGTTTATATAAAATGGATGTTTAGAAGCAACAAGCTATTTCCTCTTGCCATTAAATGTGGAGATATTTCCAAATTGGTATATATTTATGTAAGAAGCACAGAATCTTTTCTTAGAACAATGAATTTTTTTTGGCAGGTTTTGAATTACGTATTTTCCTTTTTAGCCATTACATTGTTTTCCTCTTTTTTCAGCCTTCATATACATACTAACCTGATCTGGGTTACTCCTAAGAGAGATAAGTGGTTTGTATCCCCATCCCAATAACATTTATAAAATGATATTCTTTAAAAACTGCACCACTAAGTTCCTGAGGGCCCATAAGAGGCAACTGGGTTTCATTTGCTACAATTAAACGCATCAGCCTGTAACTCAATGGTTGAACGATGACCCACCAACCAGAAGATCATGGCGAACCATGGTCAGGGTACAGGCCAGGTTTTCCGGCTCAGTCCCCGGTGGTGGGCATGCAGGAGGCAGCTGATAGATGATTCTCTCTCATCATTGATGTTTCTATCCCTTTTTCTCTCCCTTCCTCTCTCTCTCTGAAATCAATAAAAACATTTTTAAAAGTGTCATATTTTGCACTTGAAATCTAGCAGAACATTTTGATGATAATATACAAACACCATGAATAAATGGATTAATGACTAGCTAGCTACATAGCAAATACTTTTGAACGATTCTGTGTCATTAGTAAGGCAAATCAAACAGATAACACTAATTTTTTCAGAGAGTAACAGATTATTTGATCTACAGCACCCCAGAGAGGGCATTCATGTTCTATATAAAGCCCAAGTGAACAAAAGATGTCAAAGTGCCACCACCTTCATGACCAGAGACCTAGTGGAAAGAAGTCTCCTTTCCAGAGTCTGAGTAGACTTGGTCAAAATCACCCACAGCTGTAAGTCCACCTTATCAAAACACCACATCAAGTTCTCACTGCCTATCTTTATCTCAGACCGTTAGAGACAATCCGGTCACTCGAAGAAAGGTGAAATCACTTTTCCAAAAACATGGCCTTAACAAAGATGTGGCGATTCCGCTAAACTCAGAAGTCTGACTCCATACAGCAGTTTCCTCGCATAAGCCCTAGGGCTCTCCATCCTTTCAAGATGACCACTCCCCCTTCCATCACCGGCCTCCAAGGCCCCATCGGCCACTTGCTGACAACTTTTCATACTTTGGAAACCTCAGGCTCCACCACACCCTATTCTCTTACGGGCCCTGGAGGAATTTTATTGAAACACAAGCACATGTCCAAAGAGCTGACAAACCAACATGTAGGGCCTAAATAATCCAGCTCCCCTCAACTCTCAGAAACTAAAGTGTCCTCACAAATCCTAAGAGTCCCATGAATCCGCCCCTTCTGCCAGAACGTCTGGCCCTTGCGCTGACCCCAACTAGCTCGCTCGGGTTCCCGTGGCCCTTTTCCTGTCCTTCGCTTGGGGTTCACGCAGCTCCCACTCCCCCCGCTTCCCCGCCTGGTGGATCATTGCTTGGGGGGCGGGCAACCATCCCCCCCCCCCCCAGGGGCCTCTGGAACCAGAAATTGAATGGGCCCAGCATCCTCCTCGCTTTCACTCTCGCCTGGTCCACGCCCCAAGCTGCCTGCCTTTGCCAAGGCTCCCTGGCCACCTCGCCACCCTCCGCGCATCCCGCGCGGCGCCCAGGCTCCCCCTGCAGCACCCCTGCCCCCCAGCCCCGGCTTCCGGGCTCTCCCGGCAGTTCTGCTTCCGGCGCTCGGCGTCCCCCGGCCCGCGCCCCCGGCGCCCGTGCCGCCCGCTCGCCGGCTCTCACCGCTCGAAGAGCAACCTCACGGAGAAGACGCCCGCCGCCAACGGGAACACCGAGAGGATGTGCCGGGCCTGGGGGTAGCCGTAGCCGTCGCCCGGCCCCTCGAGGTCGGCCCAGCTCACGTTCTGGGGCATCCAGAAGCGCTCGCTCCACAGCCAGCCCCACAGCAGGCCCAGGGCGCCCGCCGCCGCTGTCGCCATCTTACGCCCGCCCCGCGGCCGCCACAGCCTCAGCCGCCGCCACAGCCAACGGAACCCGCGGGGAGGCGGCCCCGGGGCGGGGCTCGGCCGGTGGCCGCCCCCTTCCGGCCCCTTCTGGTTCCCTGCACGTCTCCGAGCTGGTCACACCCCTTCCCGAGCCTCCTCTGCGGAGCCGGGCCTCTCCAACGCCCCTCTTGCCTCCCCGCCCAGCTCGCTCACCGCGGATTCCTCCGACTTCGTGGTGGACCCCGCCCTCCAGCCTGGCCACACCCCTTCCCGAGCCTCCCCAGCCCCGCCCCCGCCCTAGCCCCGCCCCCGCCCGAGCCCCGCCCCCTCCAGCCCCGCCTCCTCCAGCCCTGACCCCACCCCCACTGGCCTCGGAACGCTGATCCCGCCCTTTTCTGCCGTCAGTTTCGGCCACGCTTCTTTTGCCTGTCCACCTACTGATACACCCCTTATTTCGGTGCTAGCTCCCTAATAGGGACATTCCTTTTTCTCAGCCCAGGCAACTCAGAGCTGGTCCCGTTCCCAGGCAGGCTGTACTCATCTCTCTACTCCCCGCTCTCATCGGAGCTGGACCCGCCTACTCTTCTCCACCAACTAGAATGGTTTTAAAATAAGTTAAGAATCTAAATCTCTACCTCTTCTCTAAGGACAGATACAGTAACTATAACTAGTATGGCGGCAGTTAAAGGGTTTCAAAGAGAGAAAAGGAAAAATAACGAAACAAAACTCCAGCCATTCTCAGGAGTACACTAGGTTTACTCAGTGGTTCTCAAACTTTAGTGCACCCCAGCTCAGCCATTGGCTTGTTCCATCTCCTACATGGAGAGTTCATTAGAAGTTCCCTGAGCCCCATCCAAAGAGATTAATTAAGGAGGTTCAGGGTAGGCCCATGAATTTGCATTTCTAATTTCTAAAAAACTCATAGGTGATGATGCCTTTGCTGCTGGTCTGAGAACCACTGCCTGAAACCACTCTTCTCCAAACTCAACAATAGCTTAATGGTAAATACCTATCTATATTCAAGATACATTTTAAAAGAAGTAAATCCTTCATGATCCGGGTAATTCAAATCAGAGCCCCAAGAAACAGAGATGCTAACTTGGCATGCAGGAACACACAATGATCTTGGTCTCAAGATCTATCCCCAGCCCTAGCCTCGTGTGGCTCAGTTGGTTGAGCATAGTCCCATGCACTAAAGAATTGCAGGTTCAATTCCCGGTCAGGGCACATGCCCAGGTTGCATGTTTGATCCCCAGTGGTGGTGCGTGCAACAGGCAACCGGTCAATGTTTTTCACATCAGTATTTCTCTCTCTTTCTCCTTCTCTTAAAAAAAACCCATATGTATACATATATATAAAAATGTATATACATATATAAAACACACATATGTATATGTAAAACATATGTGTGTACATATACATATACATATATATAGATATAAAATCTATCCCCAGAAAAACACATTTGTACCATTTCTCAACCTCTTGGCTGTTACCAAACTTATTGCTCATGAAAATGTAATGAAAGCTTTGGCCAGAAGCAATCCCACCAGCATGATGATGTTGAAGAGTTTCCTTTTCCCACTTCACTAAATGAGAAACATCATCCTATTGCCACCATCAACATATCAAGTCCAAACAGTTGCCTTCATTCAGGAGAGATGAGAGAATAAACAATATGGCTGTCATTTTTGTTTTTTCTAAGAATGTTTATCTGCTCATTCTCTTAAAATGACTCTTATTATATTGATTATGGAGCTAGTCCTTATTTCTACTCTTTATATCTATGTCTACCTTAGCCCTTGAAAGGCATAGAACCAAGGGTTCTAAGTGTAACCTCAGTGCCCATGTACCTGATATATAGTGATATATATACGCAACTGATAACCATAAATGCCAGCCATAGGCACTCAGACTTTGTTGTATAAAGTCAGGAGATATATATCATGTAGGTAGGTTAGAGTAGCAGTGAGTCACAGAAAGAGTAGCTAAACTGAAGCCAGGATTGGATATTTTATGAAGGTCAACAGGAGCTTCTGGATAACTGTTCAGTGAACAGGGCTTTCTAACCAACTTAAGCTTATGGTGGAGCAAGAGCAAAAAGTAGTTAGAAAACTCGGCAAAACCCTGACACGCACAGTACCCCTGGAAAACATAACAGATGACTCAAAAAGCATACCTCTCTTCAAGAAAATCCACACTTCCCATTAAAAAAAAAAAAGTGCCTTAACAATTGGGTCGACTGCCTGTGCAAGCAAGGAAATCAACCAACCAACTATGCCTTTGCTCAGAGTAGAAAACAAGTCCATTTTCAGCAGAGGCATTTGGAAATTCCATTTGGCATTTCAGTCCTAATTGTAAGGTGAATTATTAAATGTTGAGTACAATTAACAATAAAAACCCACCATTATATTCAAACGGCTCATTTTGAATGTACACATTAATTCTCTTGCCAAGTTGCTTTCAATTTTCAAGAAAAATTTGTCTGCCTTCAGGATGAAAGCCCCCAAAATCATCCCAACACCACCACCTAGTGGTGAGGTATATTAATAGCACTTCACTTAAACCCACATCAGATCTTTTTCTTTCCAAACTGCTAAGGTAAAAGTAGGTCCTGAGAACCTGTAACAATGTAAAATAATAATGAAAAAGGAGCATTGAAAAGTTCAAGTGTAAATTTAAAGCTTTATTGAATAAAAATGTTTCAGACTAAGCAAGACTGTAAGAAAGCAGAACATTTTACATCTCTAAAAAATATTAAGAGCTAAATCTCTAAAAATGCAGTACAAAGAAAAGCCTATAGCTTAAAATGCCTCCCTTCCCCACATATAATTTGGAATATCAATTATGTACAACAAATGTACTCAAGCTTATAATGTTCCAACGACATAACACTAGGAACCCCCCTCCCCCACCCTTACACACACTCACACACACAAAAGCCTATAATTAGTTTAATTGCACCCTGGGAATACTGTCTGCCATAAAACTCAATACATTTCAGAGCTGATAGGAATTAAAAACTTAGTGTCCCAGAAAGGGGATCTGAAGTGAAATATATGGTTTGGGGGTCTGAGCTCAAGTGGTTTAAGGCAGTTCCCTTCCCTGCCGCCCCTCTCCCCATTATTCCTTCTTTAAACTCATTTTGCTGTAACATGAAACATGGCAAACAGTAATATAAAAGATCTTAATAAAATATTGTATCTTTTAGCAAATTATGAGAAGCAGAGATACCACCAGAGAAGAAAACAATCACTTGGGGTATAGTCACACTTATTGGCAAATACTAGTTTACTTGGGAGACAGTGGATCTCTCCAAGCACTGAAGGTGCTTAAAAGGTGTTTCAGAAAGATGTTTGCATTATATCTCAAGAATCCAGTTTAGGATGTAGTTTAAAGAGCAGGAATACAAAGCAATAAATCCCCCATATATATCTGAGAAAGGTAGTTAACCTAAAATTTAAAAAAAGACTAAATATTTGATTTCTTAATAGCTGAATACTAAATATTAAATTGGTATTCATTTAAAAATATACAAACTGTGCCCTTTATACTAAAGTGCATACAGTAATATTGTTGAGGCCTCTAAATCCCTCTGTATGATTCAATTTTTAGTGTAACAATGTACTATACTAATCATCTATCTATTTTATATTGCCTTTCGGGAATATAGTGGAATCTGGACTATATTAGTTGGAATATTCCCCTTCTCTTTTAAAAGACCTTACAGCACTTATGGATATTATCATGGATAAAATAGAGGATTTAGGTAAAGTTATCTCTAGCATTTAGAGATAAGCTACAGTATGGGATTTCTTTTTTTGAAACAAGAACTGTTTCCCAAAATTAACTTCCACATAAATTACAGTTTATGCTGAGATAACTGTATACATACATCACTCTGATAAAGGGCAGTGGCTCACTAACACTAGCACAAAATAAGGCCCAGCACCATAGTAGTTTATCATTCCTCATCCTCATCCTCATCCTCATCTTCATCATAGTACCGATTTCTCTTTATCTGCTCCTCTACAGACAGCTCTTTGACTACATCTCCCTCCCAGAATCCCACATCCTGGGACTTCTGATTCTGGGTAGTGAATTCTCTAGGAGAGGTGTCATCTGCAAAGCTGGACCAATTTGGAGACTTGGGTTCAAGTGGAGACTGCTGTTTGAAAAGGTTTCTATCATCTTCATCTAAGTTTGCACCATTTTCTACAAGACTCTCACTCCCCATCTCAAAACCATAAACTTCCTTACTTCTTCTCCTCCCTATTTCCCCTCCTTTGGATTCCTTGTTTTGCCAGGTTGTTTTTCCCACATTCCCATTCTTCTCAGAGGCATTGGCATGTTCCACTTGTTTCCTTCCTGCTGCTATTCCTCCTACAAACTCCTCACTCTGCTCCGACATGCTCCAGCCCTTCCTGAAAGGTGGGGACAGGGATTTGGGGCTCTTGACGGAAGTGGTTCGAAATGAAGCTGCTACAGTGAATGGGCGGCTTCTTTCCTTCAGTGAAGAAGATCGTCTCAACTTCTTCAGATCCAGATCTACATCCTCCAGAGCTTCAGGCTTGCTGATTTCATCCTCAGGAGGCCATTTGGGCTTAGATACTTTTATTCCTTCCTCCAATGTACTTCCTGAACTGCCAAGTTCAGTGGGGGGCGGCCAGGCGATCCTTAACTTCTTCGTTTCAGCTGGCCTGTCTTCTTTCTCTGGCTGAGAGGAGGCCTTGGCTTCCATACTTGCAGTGAGCACGCCCACCTTAGCAATGGGGGCATCTTCTACCCCTGAGCTCTGAGGGGTCTCTCCTGCATTTGGAAGTTGGGCTGGTCTCTCCAGTGTCTCTTCATTTTCATTTTTGCTTGCCCACAGATCTTTGTGTGGTCTGTGCCCAAAGCCTTCATCATAGTTGCCTTTAGATTTAAAGAGTTGATTGAAGTGAGGCTTGCAATAGATTCTCCCATGTAAGGATGCATATGTCCCAAGACTGTTGTTAAAAGAAAAAGAGCATGAAGTTAACAAATCTGTATGTTCTTATTTACACCAGCAGGCTGAAATCTGGCAATTGCAGTATTTTTAGAAGATGATAAGTAAGAAAAATATAAAGACACATCAATCACCTAGGATTATCTACTTTATTTATTTATTATTTATCTATATTTTGTAGCAATAAAGTGTATTTATTTATTTTTTCTCTACTCTTTTGAAAATATTTTTTAAAGTTAATTTCAGAGAGGAAGGGAGAGGGAGAAATAGAAACATCAATGATGAGAGAGAATCATTGATTGGCTGCCTTCTACATGCCCCCTACTGGGGACTCAGACAGCAACCCGGGTATGTGCCCTGACTGGGAATTGAACTGTAACCTCCTGGTTCACAGGTGGATGCTCAACCACTGAGCCACACCAGCTGGGTTCTCTATTCATTCAAAGCACAACAGTTTTATTATCCTTATAAAAAAAATATGCCCACTTCCAGACCTGCACCTTCACAAGACATCTTTCTACCTGGTACATTTTCAAATGATTTCCTTACCCTTTGTCAAAACTGTTAAAAAAAAACTAAAACAGAACTTTACCCAGAAACTCTTGCCTAGGTAATCCCACCTATCTCTGATCACTCACACATTTCCCAAGTATTTACAACCTATAGCTACTTCCAATGATATCCTTTGTGTTTCCCATTTGTGTTAAAATTTAAAAGCACATTGTTACAGGAATGGGTACAATGTGCTGCAAAAAGCTGGCACTCAACAGGCACTAGTGACTGAATACAGTTAATAGGAGAATAGTATGCAGTTGTCAGGAAGTAAATCTAACAATGTCAGTGCTGTTGGGAGATTTGGTGTCCTCATAGGGTGAGATATTTTAAAAAGGGGGTATAAAAACAGCAGCCTTTCCACAGAAGAAATATAAAAATTTAAAAATTCAGAAAAATGTGGTTGGGAGGGGGAAATAATGAAGTGGAAAAAAAGGGACCAATGAGTAGAGAGGCACACACTGGCTCAGTGGAAGGAATGTTGAGCTAGAGCCATCTCACTCTGGAACTGGCTGTAATGCAGATGCCAGGGCATCTTTCAAGGGCATTTTAGAAGGGAGGCTTGCTCTGGAAGGAAAGCTGAAGGAAGTGACATCCTGGCTTCATAATTACAATGAGTTAATACAGAATATTCCCCTAATTGGCCATATTTACACCAATACTTTGAGTTACTTGGAAGAAATGATACACATAATGACTTTTTTTTTCAGAGAGAAAATAAAGTAACATACAGAAAAATACATGCTCTTCTGGGTCTATGATTATTGCTATTGTTACCATTTATACAGTACTCAGGACAGTTTGAAGTAAGAGCTTATATAATTATCCTCCTGAAATTTCTTAACTTTCTGATTCTGTGACACAAAGGGAAAACATTCTATTGAATTAGGTCATAGGGGGTCTTACCTGCCACTCTATTATTTAAGCTTCAGTCCTAACATGTAAATTAATATATCAATGCACCAAGAAGTTCCAAATACCGCAACCATTTGATACAAAATACTTGTCACTAAATAGTACTTTTTACTTTTTTTCAGGGGCCTTCAATAGCACCCTATCAGCACTCTAAAAGCCAAAGACTCCCTTCCGGGGGGTCCAGCTATACAGAGAGATGGCTTGTTTTAGTCTTACTTACCTAAGTTTATTGTTGCAATAGGAGCAACGGAAGCAGCTGACATGAAACACCTGCTGGTTGGCCAAGAGACGCTCCATTGGGTAGACTGTCTTCTGACACTCCACACAGGTCTCTCTTGCAGGTATCTGAAACTTCTAGGAAAAGGCAAAGGACAACTTTCACTTAGCAGAGGCAGTGATGAGTTAGTACTCTGCTGAAATGGGCCCTGAAATTTACTTTGCTATCTAAGGGCTCCCTAACCTGGCCTGTTAATTTTCACAGGAACACTAAGTCCACTGTGATTGTATCAGCTGGCTCTTTGAAGCCAAGAGGCTGTCCTGAATTCTCTTCCCTGACTGTTTGGCTGCCCTACGTGTAGCAGCCACTAAGGATGGGTGGGTCTGGGGCTGGATTGCGGAGAAAGGCTTAGACAGGTCACAACACACAAAATGGCACATATAAAATGTTTCTGCAGACAGGAAATTAGGAGAAAATATCACACACAAGAAGAAAGAAGTGTGATTGTTTCATTTAAGTGCCAAGGAAAAACAGGACAGACTTTTTATAAGAATAAATTCTGAAGGGGAAAATTTTCAAGGAGAGGAAGAGCATTTGGCTTTGGGAATTAGGAAAAGACACTTTGATAAAGCATCTTTTAGTTCCCTCTGCTTATAATCTTGACTTGCTCAATTCATGAGGCATAATCTTTTTAAAGTAAGTCCAAAACCGACATATAAATGAAACAATTTTAAAAGAGCCACAAACTATTTTATTAGGACTCCAGAAGAAAGCATAGCCCAATAAAGCTATAAGTTCTAACACCTTAAAAAAAACACCCACACAAAACAATGGAGAATAAAACTAAAAAAATGGGAAGTCATAACCGACTGAGAATCATGAACTGTTTGTAAAGTGTGGAATAGGGTGGGTTGAGCACAGGTGTTCTGGCTGGTAAACCCAATCGTAAAGGGCATAAAATACTTAGTATTCAAGCACCGAAGAAAGCCAGAATTCCAAAGTTGTAAGTTTTTAATAATAAAAAATGGTTACATGGCTACTAGGGGTGGGGGTTCTAAGTCCTTAGGTGTGTGTAGCTCTTCACTTGCCCAAACAGAAACACCTCAACCAATAAACACAAAAGCAGCTTAGGTTAAGGTGGCCAGGAGGCTCTCACAGGCACCTTTGCTGCCAAGACCAGCGTGGTGCTAATAATGCAAATGAGTTCCAAGGTTCAGGACCCGAATGGTTAAGGTAAGCTTAAAATAAACCAGGTGTGGGCAAGATAGAATTTTGATTTAAAAAACCTGAAAATAGACCCATAAAAATTTCACACTGCTGGTTCTCTTGTCATATGATTCACTAGGAGGTAAAGTAAAAAAGTAGGGATGGTTTTTCAAGCAGATTTGGAGAGGAAACGAGAATAGAAAATGGGCATGAAATAGAAGTAAAGGGGAAGAGCTGTAAAAAGGAGTTTAATAAAATTAGTGGGAAACTCCCAAATGGCACCAAAGTATTGAAGAATGAAGGAGCAAAACTGAGTGGAAATGGCTCCTTAATAACAACCCCCCTCCATTTCTAGGGGTACAGTCCTAAAAAGAAAAACTTAAAGAATCAAAGACCACAGGCTACAACCTAGTTTACCAAGCATAAGGGAGGTATTCAACTGTGATCAGATGTTGTGATATTGAATGCCATTGGAAGTAATTAAGGCATTGTTTGGAGCTCCGAATTATTTTTTTTCTTATGAACACTCCTAACAAGATAGGACTTAAGTGGAGGTGTCCTTGAGTAGTTTAATTAGGTTTTTCTAAAAGGACGAGGCCCTTATCTACCAAGCAGGAGATACATTAAAATGCAGAATGATTCGGTATAACAGTACAATTGAAGCCACTGGAGAGAGCTGCTACAACTCACAATTCACATAATGTGAAAGTAATAGGACAAATGTATTTATCAGATGGAAAATATTTTTCAGCTGCTGGGTTTATGCTGGGGTTTGTGTGTGTGTGTGTGTGTGTGTGTGTGTGTGTGTGTGTTAACACTTGGCTTAGAAAAATAAGTATTCGTTCTGGTCAGTAAAGACAGAGCAGGAGACAAATTCCCCATGGTATTGGAGGAAATGAGTATTATTCTGCTGAAGTGGAATGGAAGGTTAAAGAACACCCCTCCGTTGTACCTACAGAGAGAGAGCACCCTGTGGGAGAGGGGTGCAGCCCAGTGACTAGAAGGGAGGGTCTGAGAGAAAGCTGAAAGTTGAGCTCACATTAGGAGGAAAGTGGAAGGCAGGAGCAGAAATTAGGTACCGGGAGCAGGAAGCAGAAGCTGGAAGAGACAAACAGGAACCTTCAATGAATACACAGCATTTGGTGCGCCCTGGAGCGCTATACTGCGGCTGAGCTGTAACTCAGTTACAGACTCAGATCCACGAATACGACCACGTTTTCTTTCTTTATTTTCAACGAACTCTGCTAATCATGGCAAAATCAGTCTCACCCATATCTACCTGAGGCTGGCACATGCCATAGCTCAGGAGAGAGGCTTTTCTGAGCCTTCACCCACACAAGAAGTGTTTCATTAACAATTCTTTAATGTCTTACTACCTTCCACCCTTGACCCACAATGGCTCTCCCTTGAATGGAGCGGAGCCTTCACTCACCCAGTGAAAAATCATTCTTCCTTTTTAATATCAAAATCACACAGGCATACCTTGTTTTATTGCACTTTATGGTGCTTCACAGATGTTGTGTGTGTTTTTTACAAAAGAAAGGCAAAATCTTCCATCAGCAAAAAATTACAACTCACTTTATTGTGGTGGTCTGGAACCAAACCTACAGCATCTCCGAGGTAATGTCTATAGATTGCTGCTCAAATAACTGACTAATCACAAACTTCTAACTAACCAGACCTCCCAGGTCCCCATTATTCCTATTCATTTTTTTTACATACACCCTTTTTAATATTATATGAGGTTTATCTGGCAGCTGCCCAACAGCCCTTCTAGTTTCATAAAGACAAGAGGATGGCAACATGGTATAACGCCAAGTCAGAGTAGCTGTGGCTGTGCCTCCTCCCCTTTATTTCCTCTGTCCTGGGCTCTCAGCCACTTTTCTGTAATTGCCTCCATGTCTATTCAGACAACAGGAAGTGTAGTCAATGCCCAAAAATCTCTACCATTATGGTAGGTCTGGCATACATCCTGCCCGTGCCTTCATGGCATGCTCGGACTTGGCACAGTCACACTTAAAACACTGCCAATATTAGAATGTTAGACATTTGAAATTTTTTACAATATATTTTTTTCAGCATGTAAGATGTTTTTCCATCTCCCCTCCCTCACCCTTTTTCTCATGTAGAAAACTAACTCGCTAGGATATCAGGTGCCTTATCAAAGTTCTCACAGTCAGTAAACTAAAACTCACAACTACTGACTCACAAACCCACAAAGCTTTAAATTTTTCCTGGACTGTTAAATTTCCATAACTAAAGGAAACTCTTTGGGAGAAGAGAGCAGATGCTAACCCAAATGGAAATAATCTTACTACAGCATTTTGAACAAAATACAGTCTTAGGTAGATAATAACTTCAGGATATTTGGGAATGAATGAGGTAATAAATACATAATTGATGTTCATAAACACTGTCATGTCTTTCCTACCTGAGAGATCTTACAGGGCCTCTGCTAATTAGCAACTACTTAAAGTGATTTTTTCTAACAAATTTGTATGACTTCATCTACATGCTTTCAGTCTCCTATCTTAAGTATATTTCTTAGTCTAATGAAGGCTCCAGTGGGGAATATATATGGGTGTCTGTAGTGTGTGTGTGTGGGGGGGGGCAACAGCTAACTATTAGCTTTTAGACGTAGTGAAATCAGGAGGAAATTTTGTATGGATGTCAGACATCTATTCCCGGAACACCACAAAATGCCTGTCATTCCCTCCTTCCAATTTGTGCAAAACAGCTAGCTAATTAAATTAAACTTCTTTGCCACACAGTAAATGATTGGGCCAGTTCTATACAGCCATGCCTGTTCCCCTAGCTTTCTGTGAAACATTTTGAAAGCATTTGGGGGGATATTCACATCTTAAACAGATTGCTCTACATGTAGAGGAAAGATCAGTGCTTTGAGGAAGCAGTAATGGTGTAGATAATGAGAAAAGAGTCTGGATGCCTTTCAAGGCTTAATAAAAGAGCCTAAGACCTCCTAACCTGTCTGTAGAGGAAGGGTCAGCTGGCAGGCACGGGGAGGGGGATGCCATAGTGCACACCCTCTCATGCAGTCTGCCATGTTTTCTCTCCACACTCATCAGCGGGAGCAGCCCAGGAAGCCCGGCACAGGGCTGTTCTGGACACAGTGGGGCAAGCAGGTGCTCCCAGGGCCAGCTCAAACTCCTTGAACTTCCTCCCTTATTCTTCCCTCTGGGAACATTTAGGGGATAACTTCTTTTAATGGGAAAACATATTTGAGAAGGAATCTGCAACTTCAACTTTATTAGCACCAAGTCTCATCAACTACATTATTTAGCCAGTGTTCGAATTATACAAAATCCTTACTTTTAAAGACCAGTATCATGTGTCTTTTTTAAATCAAGCTAAAATTTGAAATGGGTTGGGCTTCGACTTAGATGTCCTATTTTCAATAAATGACAAGACACGAAGGAAGAGTTTTTCGTGAGACCCAAAAATCTATTCTGAGTGAACAAGTTTATTCTTAACCGTATGTAATTTCCCAAAATGGAGAAGCACCTTCTGTTTTATGGTCTATAACCATGAAACAAGTTATGCCAAAGTGTTTAAATACTTGCCTACAGAATGTAAAGGGTTCCTTTGAGGAAGAGAAAACAAAATACTCCAAAATAAAAGTGGAGATGTGGTTGGGTCTCACCCCGGGCTCTGTACACCATAACCATTTGAGCTTTGATCCATGGGCAAACATGGGCAGCGGGCCAGTTTACTCCTGTCTTTAGACAATGTTCAGAACTTGCAGTATATGGTTGGTGAAGGCAGGCCTGTCTGCCTTCTATTGCTGAGTCACCAGGGCCAGTGAAGCAGGCATGGGTCTGGGGAAGGTGCACAGGGAGCTTTACCTTCAGCTCCTCTTCACAGTATGCCAGGAATACCTAAGTGAGATGCCTATGGCTCATCGCTCAGCAGCTCAGACCCTGGAGTTTGAATTAGGAAATAGCTAGGAAGGCTGACCTAGCAGTTGAGGGAAGGACTTAGGACTGGATTGAGAATTCAAAAATATTCAAGAACAGATTTCAGTTCTTACATTAGCCATAGAATTTCCCTAGTCCCTCAGTCACACAGAACCCACAGACAAGTCAGATTTGCTAGCTGTTCTTAATTCAGAACTATAACCCAAGGACTCACATCTGGACAGGGCTGCTATTGAAGAGGAAATTAACCCTGTGGCATTTGCTACTTTGTTGGACTCCAAATACTGAAAAAAGAAAAGTGCTGACGCATGAGCAGATCTTTAAGGCCAGCACAGAAGACAACCATGTCAAATAAATGTGCAGATTCGATCACTATAACTCAGTTCTTTCTCCCTATATTCACTTTCTCTTGCTACTTTACCTTCAGTTCCTTTTCAATACATCTTACTATCCTCATGAATCTCTGCTTCCTTTTAAACATTCATGTTTATCTTCTTTATCTATCCTCCCTCTTTTTAATCCACCCTTAAAATACTGGACTCTCCCTTTTCCTTACCTGTGTCCTCTTCTCTTCATCCTTTTGTGCACTAACTTTCGTTAAAGGACCAGTCATGGCCACAGTTGAGAGATACAAGCACAGCAGATGTGCGCATGAGGATGGGGCAGCCTCAACTACCTGAAAACTAATTCTACCTGCTAAGTTTCTCTCAAAACTTAAGTAGGTATGTGTGCTTATTAATCCCAATGAGTCAATTAGCACAACACTGGCAAAGCATTCAAGGAAAGCAAGTCAGTTTTAATAATAATCAGCCTACAACAAGTGTTGGATATTTTAAAACCTTTGTTTATTTTTATGAGAATACTAGAGGCTCAGTGTGTGAAATTTGTGCATGGGGAGGGGGTCCCTCAGCCCGGCCTGCACTCTCTCCAATCTGGGACCCCTCAGGGGATGTCCAACAGCCTCTCGTAATCCAGGACCACTGGCTCCTAACTGCTTGTCTGCCTGCCTGATCACCTCTAACCACCTCTGCTTGTCTAATTGCCCCTAATCACTTCTGCCAGCCTGATTGCCACTAACCACCTCTGCCAGCCTGCCTGATCACCCCTAACTGTTCTCATACTGGCCTGATTGCTCCTAACTGCTCTCCTGCTGGCCCAATCACCCCTCACCACCTCTGACTCACCCCATACCCAGGATTCCCTCTCTATGGCCAGCCGTAGGCACCCAGGGCCTGGGACTGTGGGGTGGGCAGCTTGTCTCTCTCCTGGGCCACAGCCTGGCTGGTCCCCATTTCTCTCTCCCCAGGGTTGAATGTATGAGTCATGAAGGTGTGAGGGCATGATGGCCATTTGCATATTAGGTCTTTATTATATAAGATATATTTGTTCGTAGAAAGGAAAAATATTTTTTTTAATTGATGAGTAAAAAGAGATCATAGGTTGAAGAGCCAAGTAAAATTTTCTCAAAGTACAAAAATTTTGTACATTCCTTTACCTATAAGAGTATATCAAAACATAAGTGTTATTTGAATGTCCATTTTTTTTTTTACAGCAAATGGGCTAGCCAACCCCCTCTGTAATGTACACATTCTTTCTTTAAATATGCTGACCACTAATCATGTGATGGTAAAGTTCCCCAAAACAGGGAGCCACTCTTTGAAGTTGACATTGCACATTCCTATTCAATGGGCTGATTTTAGTTTAACAGGTTTCTCATATTTTCCATTTGTGAGCTTTTTACCTGTTCACAGATTAATGAACTTGGACTTTAAAAATCAGTGTATTTTCTTTAACTTCAGGTTTTCTTAAAACTTTCATGAGTTTCCCAGATTTCAAACTGAGTGCTACTAATGAGCCTCCCCCCTCCTGACTCAAACATTTGAGCAGAAGTAACAAGACTTCCAGGAAAAGTGACTGGCCTTAAGTGTATCCTTATATTTGGTATTTTTATCCCCTGGAAAGTAAAAACAGGTCATAATGAACATAATGATAGACGTGCAATGAACTCCACTAGTAAACCAATGCCTAAAGGCTCACAGAGAAATTGCCATCATACCTTCACTGCCTTGGGAGGAGAACTCTCAGAAAGGCTGGAGGCTCTGGCATCTGAACTTAGTGGCTTGGGATGGACAGGTTGCTGGACCTCACTCTTAACCTGGGAGTTACCTGCTTGAGTTACAAAAGGAAGACATATTTTATTTTTTGTTATTATTTTTAAAATATATTTTATTGATTTTTTACAGAGAGGAAGGGAGAAGGACAGAGAGTTAGAAACATCGATCAGCTGCCTCCTACATGCCCCCCCACTGGGAATGTGCCCGCACCCAAGGTACATGCCCTTGACCAAGACTGAACCTGGGACCCTTCAGTTTGCAGGCTGACACTCTATCCACTGAGCCACACCGGTTAGGGCCATAACTGTAATTTTGCTACTGTTATGAATCATAATGTAAATATCCATGTTTTCTGATGGTCTTAGGCAAACTGCTGCTGTAGAGCCTAAGACTATTGGAAAACACAGAGATTTACATTATGATTCATTAACAGTAGCAAAACTACAGTTATGAAGTACATAGTGACAAAAATAATTTTATGGTTAGGGTCACCACAACATGAGGAACTGTATTAAAAGGGTCGTGGCATTAGAAAGGTTGAGAACCACTGGTCGAGAGGGTAGACTATGGTACACATTTAGATAAGTAGGGAAAGATATTTAATGTGTTACTCAAATACTAATTCTTTATCCCTGTAAATGAATGAAATCTTTGGCTAAACTTTTATGAAAATGAAACTGCAGCCCAGCTAGCGTGGCTCAGTGGTTGAGCATCAACCTATGAACCAGGAGGTCTTGGCACATGCCCAGGTTGCAGACTCGATCGATCCCCAGAGTGGAGCGTGCAGGAGGCAGCTAGTCAGTAATTCTCTATCATTGATGTTTCTGTCTCTCTTTCCCTCTCCCTTCCTCTCTGAAATCAATAAAAATATGTCATATATATAACATATATGTCATGTGTGTGTGTGTGTGTGTGTGTGTGTGTATATATATATATATATATATATATATATATATATATATAAAATGAAACTTCAAAATTAGTTTTTACAGCTTTAAACCTGAAAAGATTTTTGCCTGGCTGGTGTGGCTCAGTGGTTGAGTGTCAACCCATGAAACGAGACTGGCCACTGGTTCTGTTCCTGGTCAGGGCACATGCCTGGGTTGCTGGCTGATCCCTGGTATGGGGCTTGCAGGAGGCAGCAATCCATGTTTCTTTATCATTGATGTTTCTTTCTCTCTACCCTCTCCCATATTTTTTAAAAAAGTGTTCAGTTTGCCCCAAGTTAGTAATATATAGTTGAGTTTAACTTCTCCCTAAGCCATGAAATGTGTGAAGGATATTCAAGCATCACTCCTTAATACCAAGGGAAAGATCTGATCGGCTGAATTTAATGTTACTTTCTCGGCACTGACAGCAGTGGGGACACTTTACAGATCTAAGAATGAATGCTTACGGTAGTCAACTTCAGCAGGGGTGGAACGGACTGCCAGGCTATTCTCAGTTGCGGAAACCTACAAAAAAAGAGGGGTGGGATTAAGAATCACATTAAAAATAAATGAACAGGCTGCTGTTAGTGCCATAGAAACCTGCTGACTCCAGTCAGTCACTGGCTGCCTGGGGGAAATAACGGGCCCCAGAACAGCTGAGCATTTAAACAAGAGGCAGCAAAATGCCTTTTATGAGGATATTAACATGCCTCTCAATTACAGAGTAAGGCCAGAAGCAGACTGCACTCCACTGCCAAAATTCTGCATCATCTGTCTTTATGAAAGAACTTCTAAACCATATCTTGCGATTCTCAAAAAACAAAAAGGGCCGGGTTGGGGAGGGAGCGGGGTGTGGGGGTGGAGGGGTGGCAACAAACAAATCCTCTATCATGGAGAGCAAAGCTCCTTACCATAAACCATAACTCACTCCAAGGCATAATAAAGTCTTTACCTATAGAAACTATATTTTAATTTTCCTAATTCTTTATTTCCCAACCAAATACATGGTGCTGAAACCAGCTTGCTAGCACAGAAGACTTTCTGATAGCTGTACAACAAATATATCTAAAACCAACCTCTGGTATTACCTGCAAGGTTGGTTTCCCTTTTTAATCCCAGTCTCAAAATAACAGTGTTTAACAAGCTGACAAATCTTATGTGTAGGTGCATATCCCCTCCCCCACTCCGAAACCATCAAGTTTAAATAAAGAACTTTCTACTAGCTTTCTCTGTCCTTTCTCCTGGTCCCTAGCCTTCCTGGTGTCTTCCTTCACAGTCAAAATAATGAGGGGTCAGTAGGGACCAAGTATGGGCTCTACCTGTAATAATTCTTTCACTCGGATGTCAGGGACTTTATGTGCGATGCTGAGAGTTTATACCAGGCTGTCTAACGTACTGATTACATTTATGATGACAAAATATTGGACATTAAATTGTTGCCTGACTGCACCTAAATTTCAGCATGGTTGGTCTTTCCTACTACTCTCTTTTCATTACAGGAATTCTGACATGGTATCAAGTGAACCCGTATAATAACAGCTAATATTTACTGAGTATTTAACTATGCTCACTGAAATGATCACCTTACATGCATTTATTTAATTTAATGATATGAAATAAAATTTCTGAAAGTCTTGCTAATTAGTGGGTGTATCTATCCCAGGATGCTCTTCTTTTCTCCTCTTATTTGGTCACCTTCAACCTAAAAGGTAAAGCTTATGCCAGTCATGACATCATTGAACATGTCCAACCAGATGACTTCACTGCAGGAACAGCCAGGAGAGAGCACGTGAGATTTTGCTCAAACATTTCATTAAAGCAAAGTACAAATTCATTTACAGGGCAAGAAAGAGAAGAACAATATTTACAAAATATTCTACTGGAGGCAGGTTTGCCCTCGCACTAATGCTCTTTTGTAACAAATCAAAGTTCAAATAGTTCTTAGGTATTGGTTAACCAAAACTAGGCAAACAACCAAAAGGATAGCTGAGGCTCTGAAAATGTTATGAATTTTAAGGCAGCCAAGCGTTTATGAACCCACAGTGTGTGCTTAAAGACCAGGACCTATCTTTAACACCTTTCTTTCCCACCCACTCAGTGATTCAGTTGCACTGAAGCTCTTTTAGGTTAGAATTAAAATGTTCTGATCCTCCAGTTCAGCTTAGAGTTCCAATTTCAAACTGAGTCCAATCAAGAACATGAAATTAGATATAGGGACAATCCATGTATTGTTTTCCAGAGGATCATTTCTCAAACTATGCTCCTAGGGCACACTGGGGATTTCAGTGTTGGGAATATTTTTCCTTTAAATGTCTTTTTTATAAGCCATAAGAAAAAATTCCAAACATACTTACTTTGTTATTTTTAAGACATAATCTACCACTTAAAAAATGAGAAACCCAGGCAGCCTTATGAGAGAGCTCACTTGATACAGGACATGTGACTCATGTGACTGATGCCTGAGCCTACTGTTGCAAGGATGTATGTAATTTATTTGGTAATTTTATGATTATGAAACACACTATTGCCAAGTATTTTGTCTTATTATTTCAACATACGTATACTTGTGATTTTTTGTAAAGTGATTTAATCTTTCTAATTTTTTTCCCTGTTCTATTTTATGATTCAACTTGTGTAGCCATTAATCTGAGATCATTTTTCTGTGTGACTACTTTGGTCCAACCAAGTGTGTAGTGTATTTCATGAGTTCCTGTCAGTGTTCTGTCAATAAAGCAAACCTTAGAGGGCCCAGCTGAAATGGCTCAGTGGTTGAGTATTGATCTATGAACCATTTCCAGTCAAGGGCACATGCGCAGGTTGTGGGCTCCATCCCCAGTGGGGGGTGTAGCAGCTGATCAATGATTCTCTCTCATCATTGATGTTTCTATCTTTCTCCATTTCCTTTCCTCTCTGAAATCAATACAAAATATATTTAAAAAATAAAGTCTGTTAGAGTGAAATAAGTTTGAGAACTATTTTAATGATATCTTCACCTTTTGGAAGAATGGCTTTGAGGTATCAATATGTACAACAGAAACAATGGTTTTTCTCTTAAGATTAATTACTTTAATTAAAAAATTAGAAAGATTAAATCACTTTACAAAAAATAGTAATAGATTTGAAAGCTCTTTCTCCAAAAGATAAGCGATTGGGTAATGGATTGGGAAAGAAAATGATAAATTCACTTGATAGTCATGTTGTTACTTATTCCAACTAAACCATTCATCTAACAATAAATGCATAACATACAAATCTAATTTGCTTAAAATCTTACACTGGCTTTCCACCACTGCAGGGCTATATCTCAAACTCTTAAGGGTAGCATACAAAGCTCTTCAAGACCCACTCTGGCCCTCTCCCTCTACCTGTCTCTCATCATGGCCTGTATGTACCTCCTCTGCTTAGCCAAGTCATCTTAGTTAGTTCTCCAATTCCAACCTCTATTATGTCTGGAATACCCTTTCTCATTCTTTATTCAAACTTCTACTTATTCACTTTGCCTATTTCCACACATTTTTCAGGACTTGGCTCAGACATGACCTTCCTGAGGAAGTTAGGGCAAGTGTCCTTAGACTCAGCTTCCACAACCCTGAACAGCTAGCTCTCTTATAGCAAAGGTCACACTGTTTTATGATGGCCAAACTGTTACTCATCTCCCTTCTACTGTTAGCTTCCTTGCAGATAAAGAGCACATAGAATGGTATGTTCATATTTAGTTTTTTTTAATATATTTTATTGATTTTTTTACAGAGAGGAAGGAAAAGAGATAGAAAATCAGAAGCATCGATGAGAGAAAAACATCAATCAGCCGCCTCCTGCACGCCCCACTGTGGAGATGTGCCCGCAAGCAAGGTACATGCCCCCAACCGGGATCGAACCTGGGACCTTTCAGTCCGCAAGCCGACGCTCTATCCACTGAGCCAAACCGGTCTCGGCCATATTTAGTTTTTAAGCTTAGCATTTCCCATGCTTAGCATAGTGCCCACCTTTTAAAATAGTGAGTGAAAAATGAGATTTTATTGCATAAAATGAGTTAATGACATACAAATACTTTGAAGATAATATTTCTAATCAAAACAGATTTTCAAAAATCACTTTAGCTCTACGCCCTCTAAGGATTTGCTGAGCAAAAGAATTTTCCAATGAAGGTTCATTATTTGGTCAGCTATAAGTTGCAGAGCTCCCCAACCAAAATTATGTGACCTGCAAAAACAACAATCTGTCTTGGCAGCTGTTACCAAATTCCCAGACACCCTACAGCCCAGAGTTAGAGTGGTTTCTAATTTTAAGCATCTAATTTAGAACATATGCTTCGTTGGCAACTGGACATTAAACTTTTAAACCCACCTTTTCTCCATCTTGATGGGAGATACAGACCTCAGGACCTGGAGGCACATTCTCCTTTTGTTCAAACTTATGAATTTTGATTTCACTGCCATTGGCTCTCAATTCATTCTAGAAAATAAAAATAGTCTATGAATTTTTTTAAATTCTCAAAATAATAAAATGAAATAAATTCTCACTATTCTCTTCGTGGCACATCTATTAAGTAAGCTTGGAATGTGAAAAATAAATTTCTTTTAAGAGGCCTCAGATCAAATCAGTCCCCTAATTCTCACAAGCAAAACCCACTGACTTGTGAAATGACAAAAGCAGCTTTGTGGACACATACCTCAGAGTTAAATATTTGTATACTACTCTAAAATCGGATGCTCATTAGAATATATGCACATCAACACAGACACACACAGACCACCCCCAGCATACAATGTTCTTGTGATTCACTCTTCTAGCAGCAGAGCTTGTGGGAATGCAAAGCTTGTGAGTTTTATCAGAAAAGACCATTCTGGAGCAGGGAAAGGAGATGCCAAGTGCCAATAATTAAGAAAATATACTGACCATATATATATATATGCCCGGCCTGGAAAGAGAGACAGGGATGATGTATACATATGAAAACAAATTATATTTAATGATAACGATAAAACAACTGTTTTTAGTGAAACTTAAAAAGAAAACATGTTCAGTTTTTTTTTGCATAAAATTCATACATTGTATTAAAGACATATCTTATTCTACTTCTCATAACAGAGCCTCAACATACCAAGCAGGCATTAATACTATCATAGGAATAAGCATAATCAATTTTTTTTCCTTACAAAGAACATGTGGGGGAAAACATTAAAATTAACTTTACACATTAGGCCCAAAGTTAATATAGAGATAGATAACTATGAACATTTCCTATCATTTGTCTGCTAGAAATATAGTACCTTTTTGTTCTCTGTGATTCTGTAGGCATGGGAAGAAAACATAATTATGGCCACATGGCCAATGGAAGGGAGTGTGAGTGTGACTGACTTAATCAGGTATGGAATTCCAAATTAAGGCACACATTTTGGAGGTGCATCTATAGGGAGGAGCTGGCAGCCAGCACTGCAGAAGACAACAGTCCAACAGTCCAACCACTCATTCCTGACCCCATCTCAGAGCCCAGCCTCCAGAATCACTGCCATAGAAGATGTGCCTTGTTACAACCATCCTCTGTAGGGGGCCTGAGAAATTCTTTGGGGATGAGATAAAATGTACTTTTTACAAGAATTCCTAAAGCATTTCAACTCTTAAAAGTTTCAGAGATGGAGACTGCAATGCAGAAACTCTATTAGGAGTTTTTTTAAAAAGGTCACTGAACAGGTTTTTCCACTTAAGGAGTCACTTGGTCGGAATGTTTATAGTAGCAGGGCACTAAGAAGCAGCAAAATCCTGCAACAGAAGGAAACAGAGCTGCACAGATCACTGATTTGCTGTATCTTCTGACCTGCCTTCTAAGAGAAGTCTAAGTTTGCTCACTTTTCACTCACTGTTGATTTACACACATATTTTCTTAAAATTACAGTGAAAAATCAAGATGAAATCATTCATTACCCTGACACTTAGCCCACCAATAAATACTACTGGAGAATGCATACTTAGTAATGTGGGAAAAAGAAGGCTCAACTCCTGAAATACATGTTACAATTTCTAATAGACAGTTTCAGTTTGGCTGGGAACGAATAAAATTCAATACTAGTCTTCCAACTTTGTTAAAAAATAGGACATCAAGAAATTAATAGTTTTCGCCAGTTTGGCTCAGTGGATAGAGCGTAGGCTTCCGGACTGAAGGGTCCCGGGTTTGATTCTGGGTTTGATTCTGGGTTTTGGACTCGATCCCCAGTAGGGGGCGTGCAGGAGGCAGCAGATCACTGATTCTCTCTCATCATTGATGTTTCTATTTCTCTCTCTCCTTCTCCCTTCTTCTCTGAAATAAAATATAATAATAAAAAAAGAGATTAATGGATTGTAATTTGAAATCTTAGAAGGAATAAATATTTGAAAGATACATATATAGGTATGTGTACATGTGTATATATGCGTGTGTACATATGAATAAATGGCATTTAAAAGGCAACTTCAGCCCTGAATGGTTTCGTTCAGTGGATGGAGCGTCAGTCTGCAGACTGAAAGGTCCCAGGTTTGATTCTGGTTGTACCTTGGTTGCAGGTATATCCACAGTGGGAGGTATGCAGGAGGCAGCTGATCGGTGTTTCTCTCTCATCGATGTTTCTCTCTATTCCTTTCCCTTCCTCTCTGTAAAAAGTCAATAAAATATATTTTAAAAAACAAAATAAAAGGCAACTTCAATTAAGCAGTTCCATAGTGTCATCCTGCCAGTTAAACCTAGTTCAGGTATAAAATAGAAAAACCCTCCAATTTCTTTAGAAGACCAATTTCTTTGTTCTTACTGAGCATATCATCTTGTCATTTCTCTCCCCTTTTTCATCCACTATTCTAATTTTTTTTTAGAAAATCATTACATCACAAGGAGTAAAGATTTAAGTAGGCTATATATTATACAATTTCATTTATAAGAAACTAGAGGCCCAGTGCACAAAATTTGTGCATGGAGGGGGGTGCCCCTCAGCCCAGCCTGCACCCTCTCCAATCTGGGACTCCTTGAGGGATGTCCGACCACCAGTTTGGACATCCATCTCACAATCTAGAACTGTTGGCTCCCAATGGCTCACCTGTCTCTGCCTAATTGCTCCTAACTGCTTCTGCCTGCCAGCCTGATCATTAACCACTCCCTTGCCAGACTGATTGATGCCTAACTGCTCCCTGGCCAGCCCGATGGCCCCCAACTGTCCTCCCCTGCAGGCCTGGTCCCCCCAAACTGTCCTACCCTGCAGGCTTGGTCCTCCCAAACTGCCCTCCCTTGCAGGCCTGGGTCCCCCCACAACTGCCCTCCCCTACAGGCCTGGTCCCCCCAACTGCCCTCCCCTACAGGCTTGGTCACTCTTAACTGCCCACAACTGCCATCTTGTGTCTTGGAGTGATGGTCAATTTGCATATCACTCTTTTATTAGATAGTATATTGGAATAGGCAAGTCCACAAAGACAGAAAGTAAATTAGTGGCTGCTGGGGGAATTGGAAGTAATTGCACGGGCATGGGGTTTTTTTTTTTGGGATGATGGAAATGTTCTGGAATTAGACAGTGGGGATGGTTGTACAACCTTGTGAATAAACTAAAAATTACTGAGTTATTATACTTTATAATGGTGATTTTTATGTCATATGAATTATATATCAATACAAATTTGCAAAAAACCCCACCCATATTAATGTCAAATATATCTGATATTTCTCTCCACTATTTGCCCTTTCTTTAATCAAAAACAGAAAGAAAAATAGATGTTTCTGTAAAAACTAATAAAATACCACTTCTTTAACAACAAGAAAAACTCTATGATATTACTGAATGGTAACATTATACAAAAAATGAATGGGGTAGGAATGAGGCCTAGGAAAGCAAAACAGGATAGATTATCGTAGGGATGGAAATAAAGCTAGGGTAGGATCTATGTGACAAGGGAATGGGGGCTGGAGGACAAAGGAAGGAACCAGGGCTCACAAGTCAGACTCTGGTGACATTTCTAGTTCCTGTGCTCAGTGACCATTTGTTGGATTAAGGAGTGAATGAATGAATGAATGAATGATGCTGAACACATACGCTGTAGTTGGTGGAACTGCTTTGTTTGGACACAGCTGCCTGGTACTTGGCCATTCGATCCTTTATGGAGGTTTCTGACAGGCGTGGGATCTCCAGGTTTCGCCTAATCTCACTTTTCTCCAAATTGAATGCAGAAGTTGACACTTGACCTGGAAGTATGCAAAAAGATGCTTTATTAGAAGATAAGCTATGAATTTAGTGGTTTTAAGATTCTCAATTTGGGGCTATTACAATGTAATGGAATAAATGTCTTCTATTTTCCCTTATGTACCCTTCAAAACATAATAATTCCAACCTTAAGGTGTTTTGTTACCACTGGTAGTACAGATAACCCATCTTTAAATACATTATCATCATCATCATCATCATCATCATCATCATCATCATCATCATCGACTTTAGGGGGAAAGAAAGAGAAATAGAGAAACACCACTTTGCTATTCCACTTTTACTTATACATTTGTTGTTTGATTCTTATATGGGCCCTGACTGGGGATAAAACCCCACAATCTTGGTGTATGGGGACAATGCTCTAACCAACTGAGCTATCTGGCCAGGGATCAGGATCACCAATTTTGATACTGCCCATCCATGAGAGCCCCTCAAGCCTCAAATGACCATGGAGCCAAAATTCTCTGTAGCATTTCCCTTGGAATCCTGCAAAGGTACCAGATATTTACCAGAGGTTACCACTAACAAGGATGAATTAAAAATACAGAGAAGCTGTTTGTGGAGAACAATGGCATTTGGGAATGGCTTGTATTGATACCGTTGTAATTTAACCTAGTTATTAATTAGCAGGAAAGAAGCAAAGAGGAGGTCAAATATTATAGTCATTTGTACAGTTTTGCCAGGAAGCTGCAGTTTAAATGCATGCCCAGTCAAGTCTGGGCGATAAAGGAAAGGTTCTTGCCTGTTAGTCACACTTGGGAACAGATCATTGGCCAGAGTAGTGTAACCACTGCAAGCATGGGAAGACTTGAGGTACCTAAGCTCCTAAACAAAGGAGTTCATATATATTTCAAAGAGAAAGGGAGAGGAATAGAGTGATAGAAACATTAATAAGGGAAGGGTCATTGATCAGCTGTCACAGCTTGAGCATGTATCCCCCAACCAGGAATCTGTGACCTCCTGCTTCATAGGGTCAACTTTTAATCACTGCCCAGCCCTTGCCAGCCAGGCTTGGTTTGCATTCTTGCCTCTTGCTTGCTCATGTTTAACTCCTGCCTTGTGGGACTCTCACACTCCTGCATTCGCCCACATGGCCAATGGCCATGTGGATCCCACACTGTGGACTGATGCACTGCAACTAGCCTGATGCTAATCCCCACCCAATGCCACAATGGAGGAAACTTTGGACACTGGCTTTGCTTCTAGCTCTACTGAATCCCCAGCTGCACATCTTCCATGACTGGATTAAGGGAAATGGAACTTTAGGAAACCCAAGGATATAATTACATGCAAATAAAAATCATTCACCCTCCCATGCAAGTCTCAGAAAAAATTTTTTTCTCAATATCATAAGTATGCAGCACCCAAAGGGGAAAGGGATTCCTCACTCCCACAAACACTGGGGAAAGACAATCCATGTATCTCTCCAATAACAGTATCTAACAGATAGGCTTCCATTTAATTTGTACCACTCTTCCTTCAAAAGCATTGGTGCTGAGGCCAAAAGATACTGTTTATTAATGAGTACTTCCCAGAGAACATCATGCACATGGAACTCTCTGCTTACCTGGTCCTATTTCCAAATCATCCAGAGAATAGCTGTTTTCAGAGACCCTCCTTCCACGTGCACTTCGGCTTTGGGTCCGAAGAATCTGTTTGGAAAACAAAACCAAGCAATAAATTTTGATAGAAGATGGGAAATCTTGATGCAATGTTCAGAAAGGAGGACTGCAAATCTCCTTTTAAATAAAAATCCAGAAGAAATTAAATTTTTTATTTGTTTTTATATTCCACAGAATATATTTACCATATTATCAGTATCAAGCACTACATGTTCACAAGTGCCCAGGGAAAAATAAGTTCACTCTATCAAGGTTATGCTCTCTGCTAACGATCAGTACCTAACCAGCTTAACCAGAAAGCCTCATAATTTAAACATCATTAAGGGGAATCTTCATGTCCCAGCTGATCAATGACCCTTCCCTCATTAATGTTTCTATCATTCTATTCCTCTCCCTTTCTCTTTGAAATCAATATATATATTTAAGTGAAAACGAAGACAGTGAACTCCTTTGTGCCAAGTCTTGACAGCAATATCTACTGTTTCCCTTCCATATCCTACCTTATCTCTGCTGCTGCTGCAGTAGATGGACTACTGATTACCTTTCCAAAGGTAGAATGGTTCTTCTACCTTCCAATCAAGTCTCTATGATGCTTCCATTATCCCAAGTAATACAAAGCAATTATCCCCAAATATAATTTATGGATACTCTCCTGTTTAAAATTCTTTTTAAAAAATATTTTTATTGACTTCAGAGAGGAAGGGAGGGAAGGAAGGAAGGAAAGAGGGAAGGAGGAAGGGAGAGAGAAACATCAGTGATGAGAGAAAAGCATAGGTGGGCTGCCTCCTGCACGCCCCCTACTGGGGATCAAACCCACAACCGAGGCATGTGCCCTGACTGGGAATTGAACCGTGACCTCCTGGTTCATAGGTTGATGCTCAACCACTGAGACATGCCAGCTGGGTCTGTTTAAAATTCTTTAAGGATTCCCGATCACTCCTTGAATTAAATCTAAAGTGTTCAGCATGTCACAGAAGACCAGTTCTAGATCTGGCCCCTACCTATCCTCTCTGGGTATATTCTCTTCCTCACCCTTTACCCTCCATGCAAAGCAAACTGTTGTGAGGTCCATGATATTGTAAATTAGTTTCCTCTACCGGGATTACTGTTTTATCCTTCTGTGGTCTAGCAAATGCTTGTTCCTTCAAGATTCTGTAAACTAAGCAACTTTCCCTCTATTAAGTTTGTTCTACATAAATCTAAGTTGTTCTTCCTCTGTACCCAAAGTACTTGGTTACACTTCCATGACAATGCTTATCAAACTGCTCTGTATTCCTCTACTGGACTGGAAGTTTATTAAGGGCAAGAGACTATGCCTTTTTTAAAAAAATAGAAAAGTGAACGATACAGTTTTTTTTAGTAAAGTGTTTTGTGATTCCTGTAAATCACTATATTTCTATCTCTCCTATCTAAGGTAGATCGCTAATTAAAATTACAAATTATAATTTTTAAGCCTGGAAAAGTGACTCTATAGAAAGGCACTTAGTCACAGAATGTTTCCATAGTACACAGCATGTCATGTTTATTCAGATTGTAATGAGAGCCTTCAACCACATCCTATCATTTACATCTCAAGATAACATGAAGTAGAAAAGATAACTGAAATCCAGTATAACAGATTGGACTTAGTACCCTTTTGAATTCAACATTAAACAGAGCTCTAAGTTCAATGGATTAATCAACTCAACAATAAAGTTTAAGATTGAACTATCACTTATTTTAAGTGCTCCCACATCCCCCAGTAAAAAAATATACCACTTCAGAAGTCAGAGCCAAGGATTGGTTTGCTTGTACCATATCAAAAAGAATATAGTTTCTTGTAAATTCAATATACAATTCATATAATTTACCTCAAATAAGCTTTGCTATTTACATCATTAGTTGAAAGGAAGAAAGAAATATCAATGATGAGACTCGCAGATCTGCTGCCTCCTGCACACCCCCTCCTGGGGACAAAGCCTGCAACCCAGGCAAGTGCCCTGACTGGGAATCAAATGGTGACATCCTGGTTCATAGGTCAACACTCAGCCACTTAGTCACACTGGCTGGGCTAGTTGAATAGATTTGTTTTTATTTTTACGAGTTTGTTTGAGCCAAAACAGATGACATATGCCTGAGAACAAAATCTCAAATGCTCCCTGAATCTATTTTTAATAAAAATCAAGATAAGCTGTAGCAACTCTTAACTTTACCACATTATACTCAGGTCAGCTGCATTATTAATCACATCCAGGTAACTCATCTGATGCAACCTACTGTTGCTCTGGGACTAGCCCCCAATATAAAAATGAAGACCAGTTGCCAAAGGAAAAAGATAAATTTGGCAGGATACCCTCCCATACATATATATATTTTTTCTGTTTTCAAAACATTTCTCATTTGCAGGTTATTGTAAGTAAAGGAAATTCCAAAGATTTATCTCAAATGCTGCTGCACTGTAAGATGATCACTATAAAAATAAGAATTTTCAGGGCTCAAAAAGAGAGAAAGCCTGAAAATACACTTTTTAAAAAAGAAAACTGAAAGTGGTCCTGATAGGTTTGGCTCAGTGGATAGAGCTCGGCGCCTGCGGAATCAAGGGTCCCAGGTTCTATTCCGCTCAAGGGTATGTACCTTGGTTGCGGACACATCCCTAGTAGGGGGTATGAAAGAGGCAGCTGATTAATGTTTCTCTCTCGTCTATGTTTCTAACTTTCTCTCCCTCTCCCTTCCTCTCTGTAAAAAATCAATAAAATATGTTTTTTTTTAAATGAAAGTGAACAAGTTCTGCATTCTTTTTTTAAAATATTTTTTTACAGAGAGAAAGGGAGAGGGATAGAGAGTTAGAAATATCGATGAGAGAGACATCTATCAGTTGCTTCTTGCACGCCCCCTACTGGGGATGTGCCCGCAACCAAGGTACATGCCCTTGACTGGAATCAAACCTGGGATCTTTCAGTCTGCAGACCAATGCTCTATCTACGGAACCAAACCAGTTTAGGCAAGTTCTGCATTCTTAATACTAGAGCAATATTTCAAATACTTACATCCTGTCAAGGTAAAGTTTCAGTACAATTCAAAGAGTATGTGGCCCGGCTGGTGTGGTTGATCATCGACCTATTGACCAGAAAATCATGGTTTGATTTCTGGTCAGGGTACATACCCAGGTTGCAAACTCAATTCCCAGTAGGGATGTGCAGGAGGCAACCGATCAATGATTCTCTTTCATCATTAATGTTTCTATCTCTCTCTCCTTCTCCCTTCCTCTCTGAAATCAATAAAAAATATATATATGTTTTAAAAATCGAAGGGAATGTGTTACATTTGTAATCTGCTGAGTATTCAGTTTTCTGTCTGTACTTCAGTCATGTGGGAAGGCCCTGCACTGGTGTTACTGGGAGGAAGGCCATTTAGAACCAGTGCATATGCCTACCAGGGCAAAGTGTTTCTTTGGCTTTAAGTGCATAAAATATTCAATCTTTGCGCTAGCTTTTCATTTAAATGTTTGGGTTAAATAAAGAGCCTTTAGGAAAAAGAAAAGCCTTCTGAAAAGTCAATAAAATAAAAGAAAAAAATAAAAGCCTTCTGGCTCATGAGATATCAATACTCTATATTTCCTTTTTATCAAGTACTAAAAAAGTGACTGTGCAAAGCTATTTGGTCTTAGAGAAAAATAGAAATGTCTCTGGAAATCCAAGTGACACTGACACTGGTCCTGAGGAGGAATATAGATCTGAGACTGCTTTTAATGAGATCCCATGTGAAGCACTAAGCATTTTCTAAATACTGTACCTTTTCACCTCCAAACCACTCAAATATCCAGAATAACAACTTCTCAAATGCATTTACTATGAATTTTATGACCCTCATTTTACAAGTGGTAATCTGAAGTACAGGAAGAAGGAGGGGTTTCCTCCAATATTTCTCAAGGAAGCAGAGGAACACAGAAAGAAAAAAACAGGAATTGTGATACTGAAACACGCTTTTATAACATACTTTATCGCATTTCAGCCCTTTTTATTCAGATGTTTGAGGGAGCCTTAATCATCAAAATCGGTTAAGAAAAGACAAGATGCTTTTAGACTCTCTGGAATTTCCTACAGCTTGACCTAACCCCACCCCACATGTCCTCCTTCCTGTCAGCTGACTGTAGTAAGTCTATTTAAACATTCTCTGTGAATCCACAAACACATCAACATGTACAAATAACAAAATAAGAGTTTGAGGCTTTTAGCCAGTGGTCCGTGAAATTTCTTTTCTCTGGAATTTTTTTTAAGAAATAAGTTAGGTCCCAAGTATCAAGTAAAAAGCAGATTTCCTGTCCCTCCATCCTATTTTCAGAAGAAATTCTCTTGAAAACTTGATTTTTCAACACTTTAATTTACTAAGAGTCTCCTACCTCCCTCAGCCACTTGCTTCAACCTTTCAACTTTGACCTTCTTGCAGACTCTCATCCTTCCAAAGTCAAGGGTGGAGGAAGGATAACTTTTAAGGAAAAATGAGACTTTGCTGAACTATGAATGGTTATCATAGGATGTACATAAAACCTGGCCTTAATTTCTCAAAATACTGTGAAATAAACATTGCCTTCTCCAAGGACCTTCTTAGAAAAAATAGACCTCATTTAAGTAAAACAACACATACAGGAGCACTCATCTCTAGTGCTGCGATGTCTCTCCTTTTTCTGTATTTCTAAGCATTCTACAAAAATTATGTGTTTTTCTTACAATTAGAAAAAAAAGGAAGGAGAGGTAATACTTCATGCCTATTTTTAAAACATCTTTATTGATTTTAGAGAGGAAAGGAGAGGGAGAGAAACATTGATCAGCTGCCTCAGCATGCACCCTGACCAGTACTGAACCCACAACCTGCACATGTGCCCTGACTAGGATGATTCCCTGACTGGCGACCCTTGGGTACAAGGAACAACACTGAACCAACACTAGCGAGAGCATAACTTCATACTTATTAAATTAATATCCTAATATATAAAAACCCAGGTTTCATAATGACTGACTGAAGGCTCGACCAAACATGGGAAGCCAGTCCTGTAGTCAGTGCTGGGTTGCCGTGATGACGCAGCACTGACTGTTGAGGGCACTGTGGATCAGGCCAGAAGAGAAGCCTGAAGAGAGAGGCAGGTTCTGATTCATAGCCTCCATAGCAGCTGTTGATTGGCTATTACCTCTCTCTTTCTCTCTGGGCTTCGCCAGCAGCCATGCCTCTGTTTCTCTCCAGGCCTCTGAGGGGCTGCTGATCAGCCCTGTCTCTCTGATCAGGCCCACAGGTAGGCCCAGAGATGCTGACTAGCATAGAAACTGACCAATCAGAACCAAATATGGGTGAACTGTGAGGAGCCAATGGCTGCCTAGGAGGTGGAGTTTTTGATGCTGACTAGCATAGAAACTGACCAATCAGAACCAAATTGGTCAGCAGGGGAGGGCAGTTGGGGGCAAGATCAGGCCAGCAGGGGAGGGTATTTAGGGGTGATCAGGCAGGCAGAGGCAGTTGGGGGCGAGATCAGGCCGGCAGGGGAGGGCAGTTAGGGGCACTTAGGCAGGCAGAGGCAGTTAGTGGTAATCAGGCAGGCAGACAGATGAGTGGTTAGGAGCCAGATTGAGAAAGGAATCGGGCCATGCAGTCAGATGTCTCCTAAGGGGTCCCTGATTGAAAAGGGTGCATGCAGGCTGGGCTGAGGGAACCCCCTCCTCTGTGCATGAATTTCAAGCACCAGGTCACTAGTGAACAGATATAAATGGTAAAACTAATGCTGATGAGGTGCTGGGTAATTGACTATCTCCTTATATTATGCTAGTGATATTATAAAATAATATAGTCTTTGAGAACAAGCTGAAAATATGTAAGAATATTTAATGAATTATAATTTTTGACCATGATAACATCCCAAATAACTAAAACAAAATGTTTCTGCTAAGATGCTTAGAGCTTTTTTAATAGGCTAGAAAAGAACCTAGTTACTGGGGAATGATTAAACAGTATAATGAAATTCCATGTTGCCATAAAAGGATAAATACATGAACAAGGAAGATACACAGAAATGTCTATAAAAAACAAGCAAACAAATAAAAGAGAAAGCATAAGCATACAAAACAGTGAGTATACAATGACTAAAACCATGAAAAAACTATTTGTGCAATGATAAGGATATTACTGTGCACAACTGGTGATGGTTACTCTTTTTTCCTGGTTTACTTGGCTACTTGGCCTTTTCTTCTCCTTTCTGGTTTACTGTGTGTGTGTGTGTGTGTGTGTGTGTGTGTGTGTGAGAGAGAGAGAGAGAGAGAGAGAGAGAGAGAGAGAGAGAGAGAGAGAAATTGTTCAGATGACTATTTCATTTATATAAGAAAACCAAACCTCCCCAAATCATAAGCTTGTAATTCAAGAGTTTTAGTACAAATCTGCTGTATTATGATGTATTTCTTCTCTTCATTGATCTTTTGTATTTTAGTTCAGAGATTATATAATGAGGGAAGAGAAATGATAGAGAGCTAAATTCTTTGAGAATAGAGCTCTTAATGTTTAAATTTCCTTAGATTTCAAAATTGTATAAGGACATGGCCAGATGCTTTTATCCAATAAACAGTTATTATAATATTCATGAAGATAAGTGTTATATGGTAGAAAGGGTACTACACAATTTCAGTCCTTATTCTGATATTAATCAGCCACAGGACATTGGGTATATAAATTAAGTCCTCTGACCTAGGCTGTTTCCATTTATAAGATACAGATTTTAATATCTTAACTGCTTCAGAGCAGTGAGCTGGATTACGAACATGATAGGGATTTCTCACACCTTGTAACTCATTGATAAGTCAGAAGGCTAGAGGAAATGACTAATATATTCATCTGGATGCATATCATGTTGTCTAATCCAGGATTGAGTCCAATAGCAAGAAGACAGAGGTGATAAATATTTGGGAGGTAAATTATGTCCTTCTGACCCCTCCAAACTCTAATGTAGCCAACATTGCTTAGAGAATGTTCCAGTTTCCTGCTATTACTTTTCAACATGTTTTATTGTAATGAAAACCAGTTAGAAACCAGTTAAGTAGTTATTTGGCATGAAAATAAGCAGAAAAGAGATGACTGGTGACCAATTGGCACATCAAGTACAGCTATTTAGGGCAACATACAATGAAAAGATCAGAATTCCTTGACTGGCACCTTTATACCTGGGTCCATTATCATCTTACCACAAAAGACCAAACAGTTACTCAGTTACTAAGTAGGGATAAATAAAAATTATTTATACTAGTATGAGGTCTTTATGAGAAATTATCCACTATATAGAGGTTATTCTCACTTAAATTTGAAATCTTAGAAGAAGCTATAAACTACTAAAGAGTGAATAATAATAAATCAGCAAAATTTAGTTTTAATAAGATATAGGAGAAAAATGGCATTGAAAGAAAAACAAGGCTAATTCTTGTGTTTATTTAACAAAACCAGTTATCTGTACTTAAGGCACTAACAATGTATCTAATGGAGGTAGGGTGCTAGGTCAATTTAAAATTTATAATTCTGATAAGCAAATTAAAGATATATTACTCTCACTAGGATGACCACTGTAATGTTGACAGTTATTCAATCCCTTTCCTCTCTAAGCCCATCTTAAAATTATGATTTAAAAATATGCAAATGATACCAATTATGAACATCCTCAAAACTGTATTCTTCTTGGAATTTAATTCCAACTAATTTACTTGAGACATTAAGAAAGCAGAAGAAAAAAATCTTATTAAGATGACATTAAGTAGATAAGGGAACATACCCAATTATTAACTCTGAAAGGAAAAGATAAAATGTTATGGGTAATTTTATGTAGAGGTTCCCTATAGACACTTACCCATTCTTCAAGAAGGCAAATATAAAAAGTTTCTTTGATGTAGATTATAGATTTGTTGGTTATAGATAAAAGAGCTGATGACCACAGATCAGACTTTAGCTTACATTCCTTATTTTCTCAAGGGCTTGCTCCACTACACCAACACAGACACACTGGTATGTACCAGTGTTATATAAAGCAACACAAAATACTAGGCGTCACTTCCAGGAACGTATAAGAAGGAAAACCACAAAAATTTTGGGCTGTTTGAAGAAGGACAGCTGTTCTCTCATATTAACAAGTGAAGTTTTGTGGTTGTTTTTTATGGTAGCCATTCATACAATGATCCTGATAATAAGAGGAACAGAAATTCTACGGGAAATTCATGGGTTTAGAAGTCTAAGGGGAGAGAAGTAGGAAAGATGTGAAAAGGGGATGGGACAAAGGAAACTTCCATTTTTATTTCAGTTATTTCTGTTTTAGCCAATGTACTATTTTACCTTTGTAATCTAAAACAAGGTACCACAACTAAAATATGACTAACTAGAGGAACTAAAATATACCATGAGGCCCTGGTCAGGTAGCTCTTTTGGTTATGCTACAGGCAGACAAACATGAGCAGAGCAAGGACAATGGGCCAGGTAGAGAAGATCACCAGAGTGGAAAGCCCCAGGTGGCTAGCAATGGACAATCAATTGTAGGGTGGGACCTTGCCCCCAGGATGACTTCACTTCTTCTAACATATCACTGGCCATGAGGTTTGGACCCCCTGACTTTCCTACCGAGAAATAACATTTAAGCCTCAGTTGTATTTCAGCTCCTGGCCCAGGTAAGTAACAAAACCAGCCAAGGCTGACCTCAGGACCAGCTACATGGAATAATGACCCCCTGCCCTGGTGCCAGCCAGTCAACCAGTGGAGACCACAACCCTGAGTGAACACACCTGGAAATGTTCTATTAAGATCTTCTCTGGGACCTCCCCTAAAATCTCCACCCTTAAAACACTTAGCAGGAAGGACCCAGTGCCACCCTCCCTTCACCCCCCATGTTTCAATTACCTTTCTCACTCCCAAGCTCCAAGGGCCCTTCCTTTACCTTTAGAACCTGTTTCGTAAGCCTATTTCTTCTAGGAATTACTTTTTCTACCTCTGTAATTTACCCAGTAAGTGTTCTCTTATAGTTTGGGTCTTGCTATGAATTCTTTCCTAGCCAGAACCCAAGTACTGTACCGAGTTTGCTGAACCCAGGTTTGGTCTGATCTCACCTGGTGTCTTTCCTGCCACTTATAACAGAGCATCTTCCAGATACACCAAGGTTGCAGTTCGATCCCTGGTCAGGGCACATACAAGAAAATCATGGTCCGGTCAAGGGCATGTACCCTGGTTGCGGGCACATCCTCAGTAGAGGGTGTGCAGGAGGCAGCTGATCAATGTTTCTCTTATCGATGTTTCTAGCTCTCTATCCCTCTCCCTTCCTCTCTGTAAAAAAATCAATAATATATATATATTTCTTCTCTTCATTGATCTTTGAAATCTTAGAAGAAGCTATAAACTACTAAAGAGTGAATAATAATAAATCAGCAAAATTTAGTTTTAATAAGATATAGGAGAAAAATGGCATTGAAAGAAAAACAAGGCTAATTCTTGTGTTTATTTAACAAAACCAGTTATCTGTACTTAAGGCACTAACAATGTATCTAATGGAGGTAGGGTGCTAGGTCAATTTAAAATTTATATATATATATATATAAAGAAAATCATGGAATGCACGAGTAAGTGGAACAATAAATTAATTAAATTGATTATAGCCTTATCATTATTAAAGCTGAAATTATGTTAACAATAACCATAAACTAGTTTCAAACTGATTAGTTATTCCTTAGCCTAAAGTAGACAAAATTTTAACATTTTTACTGAAATATTAGACAAAACTCTTAAAAGTAACCTATACTGTTTCCAACATGGATAATGCTACTTATTTAGGAACAGCTAATAAAACCAAGGGCTGCTGTGTATTGCACTCGTTAAGCAGCCCATTAAGTGACAAATGACTATTTCATAAGTTTAAAAAGGCACTTTTAAAAGTCTAATCTTAGGACAACCATCACCCCACCCCCAATCTTCCTAGACCATTAGCTGCTCAGTGCAGCTATGAAATTGGGTTGGGGACTCACAATTCTTTAATATAAGGAATTTTTTTCTCCACTTTGACCAGCCACAAAAAGACAGGCTTGTTCTGACCCATCTCTCAGCAGGCACTTAGGAGAAAAAAATCTCTCACCAGATCCTTACACATAATCAGCATTTTTGTTTGCTGCAATCCCAGTCATTTCCCACCTTAGGCCAGTTTTGACATGCAGCAGCCTTTTGCACTGAACCTACATTGTGTGTGCTGGCATGACATCAGCTGTTCTGTCCCTTAGCAGGGTCTGTAAGGAGGAGACTTACAATGGCGCTTTGAGTCACAACAAAGCCCCTTCCTCTCTATTTAGGATTTCTGACATTTTTTTCCGTCCATTTAAAATTCTTTTTCCCATTTAAATTTTAAAATTTTTTTATTAAGGCCATAAAGAAGAAAGAGGGAGTTGGCAGGCCTAGAGGACTAAAGTTGGGAAGGATGAGAGTTTAAGAAAAGTTGTAAAACTGCTTTATAGTTACATCTCTTGCCAACTGGTTTCAGTGTTAAAAAAGAGCTAAAACTCATTTACAGAGCAGGGTTCTAGGTTTGAAAACCTTTAAAAATTCTTTCTACATTCTCAAATAGATGAGCCCGAAACACTCAAAAATGTTTCTAGGCAGGAAAGCTCCAGGAACTGTTATGGGAAGAAATTGCCTAAGTCACCCCATATATAATTGAGGATTAGGATAGTTGTCTAATTTTTATCTCAGAAAGAACGCTTCATCCCATTACTTCACAAATACAGGGATTTGGGCCAACTATTTAGCTTTAAAAAATTCAGCTTTCCCATCTAGATGGAATCTAGAGTAAATGATGGCTTTGCTACCCATCATATCTGTTTATTTCATTATAATGACTGTTATAACAAACCATCCTCATGTACAAAGCCAGATATGCAGGAAAGTATGAGAAAACTGGAAAAATTTACCAGTTCTGCAGCCCCTGGATTGTGTTATAAGTCACCAGCATATGTAACTCATTTTCTAGTTAAGTAATTCCCTCTGGGGACCTGGACTGCAATCCACACGAAGGATCAAATTTCATTAACAGTTGTAGGAAAATGCAACCCTGTGCATTTGCAAGTCAAAAATCCTGAAGGCTACAGCTAGTCTGGCTATCTTCATTGATTTTTCCTGGGAGAGGATTTTAGCTGATAGAAAACATTTGTTGGAAGGCACAGATGAGGAAGTTGAGAAGAGGAGAAAGGATTCAGCTAGCAGAGACAACTAAGCCTCAGTCTTAACGTTAAAATCTGGCCCTAACACTCAGCCTGCAGCTGTGTCCAAGAGAACGCTTCAGCAGTAATTCCACCGCCCCCCCCAAACCGACAAATGACAAAAGACACAGGAAGACAAATTAAAAGGGCAAGCGTACAGAAACACAAATCACATTGGCATCAAACTCCCTTCACTTCTAGACATGAACCTGAAGCCCCGTGTGAGCTTGATTTCACATGAAATTGGGTTGGAATCTCACAAATCTTACCATCTATGCAAATAATTCGAGATATTTAATTAACTCACTGAACTTGATTCAAGGCATACAGACCACATGCTCCACACTATTCAAACTGTCTGGATTAGAAAACCAGCTTTGTTTATGTGAAATGATTGTATCAAGTTTTAAATGCTCCCAATCCTTACCTTGGTTTGAGATGGTTCGCCTTTCTCAAACATCATCTTAAGCCTGTTCAGCGGAACATTATATTTCTCTATTTTGTTTGTAGCTTCTGTATTTTCACTGATTTCGGGCTTTCCTACTTCATGCCTTGAGTCTCCTACTAGACAGTTTTCCATTTTGTTCTTTTCTGTTGAGTGGTCTTTTAGAGGTTCACTGTCCTCAATGTGGGGATATGGATCCTGAATATGGGCTTCAGCAGGTGATCCAAGTCTAGTTCTGGGCTGGAGCTGGTCCCCTCGGTTAGCTTCGGCCCCAGAGGCAGAGTTGCTCACCACTTCAGCAGGAGGATGGTTGTCTCTGTGTCTGACCTCAGTGCTGCTGTTTCGCAGAGAGTCTGTGTGAGACTCAGCTCCCAGCACTGGGTTCTCCCACTTCTTCTTTAACGCAGTCAGGATTCCCCTTCTAAAGTGCTGGGGGAGATTTTCGGTGTTCTAGAAGAACAAGAAGTAAGTGCCAGTTATAACTTGCCTGCTGAAACAATCAAACATGATGTTCTTTGTAAAATGAAAGTTAAAACTCCAAGCTGCCCCAGGTCCACTGGCGTTTCAGACAGCTGTGAACAGTTACAGCCCTGCCACATGGAGAAAAAGCATCCACCCAGGAGAGGGAGAGGGGAAGAGAGAAAAAGTCAGGAGCTGAAGCAGGAAGTGATAAAACAGGATAGCCTTATAAGGACAAAATGAGGAGAAAGGAGAGCCCAGATCTAATGACAGTTACATTGGAGACAAGAGATTTTTTTAATCCAAAAATCAATGGGGGAAATGAGAAAGAAAAAGCAAACACCAGGTACTTTAAACCCTATAAATATACATTAATAAAAGTGCATCATTACATGCCACAGAATTATATGGTACATCCTGCTTTTAAAAAAAAAACAAAAAACCAAAACAAAAAGGCAATATAGCTGAAACTACAGAATACATTAATTGTGGAGAGTAGCATCAAGGATTGCTACTATTTGTAGAAATTTCAAGAAGTCATCAGGCTTTTACATGTATTTGCATAAACAATATTTCATTATATCTGACAATTTAAATGCACAGGAACAGTCAAATTTTACGTAAAAATCTAATTTTTTTTCTGCCCTTCTCTACATGTTTGTCCATGTGTAAATTTTCAGTTATTAGAAAAGTCACTATTTTAGAGACCCTTTGGCTGAGAAATATCCAGGCTTCATATGAAAGCACCGACACCCACTCTCTTGATTGAAGGACAGATATTTAAATATCTCAGAAGAGCTTACTTTCACCTGGGTCAAAATGAAATTAATTTAAAAATGTAAGATAAATAGAAAACAACCTGGAAACTGTCAATATTGATCCACAAAAACAGAGGGAACATGTTTGTTTAAATAAAATTTGAGCTTTACATATTCTGAAAGTATTCCTAAATACAGCATCACCACCTTCCCAACAAACCACAAATTTCAATACTACCTTCTTGCCCTCCATTCCTGAAGTCTGTGACTCACCCATCTTTCAACTGAGAAAGAAAAGGCAAACCACCTAAAAGTGAACGACTTCGGGGAAATTAAACAGGATTAGCAGCTATATTGGGAATTAAGATTCCCTGTTCCTCTTCTGAACACACGCTGAGAGCCACTTCATCAAGTAGCTACAAGGCTTGAAAACAAGTTACAGGACAGCCTGAAGGGAAAGTTGGGGGTGGGGGGAAAGACAAACGGGGTCAATAGGGGAAAGGGGGACATATGTAATACTTTTAATAAAGATTTTGTATAAAGTTACAGAACTGCTTGATTTTAGTGTTAAAACTTAGCTGACAAGATTCACTGGGGGAAACATGTATGGATCCAAGATATAAGCAGCATGAAAAGTTTTCTTGTTGGGGAAAAAGAGAATTTAAAAAAAAAAAAAAAACAGCTCTGGAAGCTGGTGCTTTAACTGCCAGAGGCACTATTGGCTCTGTGTACCTCCTGCCACACAATGGATGAGTCATCTTGGTCTCCAACTTTACCTGCCTTGCCCTTGCCCTGCCCAGACAGGAGCCCTGAGAATCAAAGTGGCATTTTGCCTCGGTAACTGGACACTACCTTTCTCAGAGGCAAATCATGTGATCGATGTATATTTACTAGCATGGAAAGATGCGTTTGAGTGGAAAAAGGCAAATTATGAGACAGCAAGGTTCCATTTTGTAATACGCATGTATTTTTATAAATTTAAGCATAGAAACGTATTCTAGAAGAAAAAACATCAGGAAATTAATGGGTTACCCTTGAATCGTGGATTATGGGCACTTGTATTTTCTTTTTACAATAAATATGTACTCATTGTGTAATAAAATGAATATAAAAATAAAATTAGATATCTTCGTATCACAAAAAAGCTTCTACAGAATATGAAATAATTTGATATTACTGTAAGCAGCTTGAAAATTGTCATTTCTACTTTACTTGTGGTGACTGGGAAGAGAAGGATGTGTGATAGAATACCAGCAGTGTCCCAAACAAGGGCTTGGGTGGAGAACATCCCTATGGGGCATTTTAAGGAGGAGCAAATGTGCTCTTTTATTAAAAGGAGCACTTAAGGATACAAGTTCAAAAGTGCTGGAGTGGAGACAAAAAGGGGAAGGGCAGGGCTGTGTGGTCTGACAGCATTAAAGGCCCCACACCCTTAAGTCCATTCCTGGCAGCACTTCCAGGTCATGCCTGGTGTCCAGGTCTTTAGGACTTGGAGGGAAGCACAGATGGGGAAGGAGCAGAGCCTACAGTCTTTCTGGAGAAGAAAGAGATGCAAGAAAGTACAGAAAAAAAGGACAGCTAAAAGCAGGTTGGTCAGCACAGTGAATAGAGTATTAGACTGAGATAGCCTGGGTTATTATCGGATAATGGATTATGGGTCACTTATATTTTCTTCTCTTTATCTTTATTTCCTACAGTAAATATGTATTACTTGTATAATACAGCTCCACCCAACCAAGTGACCTTGGGCAAGTTTTTTAATTTCTGGAAACTACAACCCAGGGCTATTGTGGAGAATAAATGAGGATATATTAAGCATGTAATGTAACATTTGACATAAATAGGCACCCAGTAAGTGGTAATTATTATTAGATGGATGATCCTCTCTACCCCTTAAGCCAGAGGTTGGCAAACTCATTGGCCAACAGAGCGGCAAACCGCATGTGGCTCCAGAGCTGCAGTTTGAATACCACTGCCTTAAGCCATATCTCACAATGGTGATCATCCACAGAACCCAGTCATCTCCCAAATCCTGAACTTGAGTTAAAGTCTCTTACTGTTCTTTCTACTTTCTCTACAGTCTCTACTGTTCTACACTGTAGGTGTGGGGACACGAAGTAAGGTAAGATTCTAGTTGATGTCATTTGTATCAAGCTTTTAACTTTTTCCCAACTATTTTCTTAGATTAAGGCAGTGGGAAGTCAAGGATGCTGCAAGTTTTCAAGGGCCCTTGGTTGCTACAAAGCCTCTTTTTTCAAAGTGACATCTAGCACACTGTTCATTCTACCCAGCAAGGCTGAGAATCTTTGCAGATCTGCCTCTAGACCATAACTGGCTGCCTGAATCCAGATCAGGAACACCAAGGAGATGCAACACAGTGTCCTTTCTGCAGGAGCATCATGACCTGGAATTAGGGTGAGCCCTCGCTCTGTCAATCTAAGATGTATGACCCTGAATAAGTCCCTTCCTCTCTTTGGGTCTCAATTATCTCACCTGTAAAAGGAAGAGGCTAGGTCAAATGAGCTTCAATGTTGAAATCGACATGGGAATGGTCATATTAAAAGTAGGCCCGCTGGCATGGCTCAGTGGTTGCATGTCAACCTATGAACCAGGAGGTGACAGTTTGATTCCAAGTTAGGGCACATGCCTGTGTTGCATGCTTGGTCCTTGGGAGGGGCTGGGGAGAGGGAAGAAGGGTGGTGCAAGAGGCAGCTTATCAATGATTCTCATCATTGGTATTTCTATCATCTATCTCTCTCCCTTATTCTTTGAAATCCACACAATATGCTTTTTAAAAAGCAGGAGGATGTTTGGTAGGAGACAGCAGTGGTATTAGAAACATGGACTACCTGGATGTACAGCCTCCAAGGAAGGGAAGAAATTCCTAGGCTGAGAGCTGCTCAGAAAAGTGACAGCCAGGCAGCACAGATTTCAGGAACCAGCAGATTCCATGCTTGAAGGGAACCTGGGAATATAACTGGTGGTGGTATTAATGGTTTGTGTTTCTGGGTCCTAGGAATAAGTGGAGAGGGAGAGAAAACGAGGAGTAACTTTTTGGAAAGTTAGGTTATTCCACTATTTGCTAAAGGAACAAATTTACCTACTTGTTCCCTAATGTTGCTCTAACTTGCTTTCCATGGTAGAATGTTTAAGTATTCTTTCACCTGGTCAGTCACCTCTATAAATTTATATGGACACTTCTTGCTCTTCAGGAGACAGTTCAGACTTCTTACAAGTCTAGTGGATCTTAAAAACAACCCTCTGTCATTAGTGGAAAAACTGGTAAGCTCTAATAAGTCTGTAGTTAATAGTATTGCACCAATGTTAATTTCTTAATTTTTGATAAAAGTACCATAGTTATGTAAGATGTTACCATGAGGGGAAGCTAGGTGGGTGGAGGTATATAGGAACTCTGTACTATCTTAGTAACTCTACTGTAGGTTCATTATTATTTCAAAATAACAAGTTTGTTTAGAAAACATAACAACCCTCCCTCAACTTTGTCTTCCTCTAGTTATTGCTTCTCTTGCATTTCAGAGTTAAGTGTCTTGTAGCTGCTATTTCCACTTGATCCCTTTCCATTCACTCTAATTCTACTACCAAACTATTTCTGAAGTAGCACTAATCAAGATCACAAATTACCTCTTAAAAATTTCCATTTTGTTATTTTATTTTTAACATTATTTTTATCAATTACAAAAGTAATAAAAATTTATTGGGAGTAAAAAGTCACAATTAATATAGGAATGTATACACACATGTTTTGAATATATGCTATAATTTTCCCTATTTGACACCTCTATCCCTCCCATCTAAGATATCTACTGCCAACATTTTGGTGTATATGCTCTCAATTCCCCCTGTATTTTTATAAACTATATTTACTTTATAAAATCATACTATACTTACTGTTCTGTACCTTGCTTTAATCATTTAATGCACTTTTGATATCTGTCCATGTCAGTACATGAAATCTTATCCATATAATATATTACTATATGATATACTACTGAATATATGTATCATAATTTATCATTCCTTTGAGAATATCTGAATTATTTCAAAGTTTTCAGCATTATAAAAATCCTGCAATATGTATCTTTTAAGTTTATTTTCTTTTTCTTGTGATTTTTTTTTTTTTTGGTGATAATTTCTGGAAGTAGAAATGCTGGGTCAATGGGTATGAAATATATTTAATATTTTGTATTTAATATTTTAATAGATATTGTCTGACTTCTCACTAACAGTGTATGGGTTCATACTTCTTCATATCCTGAATATTACCCATTTGAAAGTCTGCCAACTATTTACATTACAATTTATAGTTCATGAATAGTTTAATTTAAATTTCTTTGATTATTAGTGAGGCTAAGCATTGTTCATGTTTATTGTTTCTTCTTTTTTTCATTTATTGTTTCTTCTTTAATTACTTGTTCACATCCTTTTACCTCACTTGCCAAGAGCAATGGACACTTCTGCTTTATTTTATTTGAACTCTCTACAGCATTTTACATTACTGATTACTCCCAGCTTCGAAAATTACTTCCTTCCATGGTGTATGTAATATCCCCATTTCCTAGATTTCTTCCCATTTTTCTGACTACTTCTCAGTTTTCTTTCTTTCTTTTTTTTTTTTATGGTTATCACCATTTTACAGGCAAGAAAACAGGCATAGCAAGGTCAAGTCACTTGTGGATAGACACTTAGACACTGAATGGCACACCTGGGACCTGAAGCCAGGAAGACTCTGACCCAGAGCCTGGCGGTCTTGTCTGGGTGGCCGCTGCTCTTGGATCTCAGCCAGGGAATCCCCTCTGCCCTCTGCCTTGGTCCCATCTCCTTGGCTCTGTCTGTTCCTGGGCTAATGTCTGGGAGGCCATGGCGACGTTGTGGGTTTACAGCCCTTGCTCGATCCTCACGGGGTTTGCACAGACGCCCCACTGCCTGCGGGTTCTTCCAGCCACGACTGGCAAAGAGGGGGCACTAGTCAGGCCCCTTCCTTGTTCACACCATGCGCCATCGCCTGAAGAGTGAGCTCCTGGAGCCCGTCCGCCGTCTTCCCGTTGTCTGTGGGGCCCCAGCTGGCGCTGTAGATGTCGATCAGCTGGGGCATGTGGCTGATGGAGGAGGCCTCGATGATGTCTGTCATGAACGGCTGGTCCAGCATCCGGATACCTGCAACCTTGGAGTTGTATGCCACTCCAACCCCACAGATATTGTTGTTGGCTGCAGCAGAAACTTCCCCTGCACATCGGGTCCCATGGCTGTTAAACCAGTCATCTGTGTATGGAGGATAAGGATAGGGGTCGTTGCTACTTAAGTCATAACTTGCTTCGGCATTCTCAGCTTTTTGCAGCTCCTCCGGGTTTCTGTGAGCTCCTCTCTTTCCTTCTAGCTGTAGAACTTCCACTCAGCCAGCTTTCCTGTGGTTCTGGATGATGTCCGTTCTGTCTTTTAGTTGTAGTTTTGAAATTGTTGTACGAGGCATCAGTGTAGGTGTTTACCTATCCTGCCATCTTGGATTCTCCTTTATCATTCCTCAGTTTTCTTTATGGGTTTCTCTTCCCCTGTTCTTCTCTTCTATGGTGGGGTCCCTGGAGGTTCTGTCTTATGTCCTCTTCTTTGCTCACTGTACATATTCTCTATAGATGATCTGGTTTCAGCCCCCTATCTGTTGATGACTCATAACCCATAAGTCTAGCCAGATATCTCTCCTTACCTATTAATTCTACTGGAAATCCTACAGACACCTTATACTCATCCTTATCTAAGGCTGAAATCTCCCTTCTCTTCCCTTCATTCCTCACACTTTAATATTCTCCCCACCACCACTTTTTTTTTTACTCTTTTTAAACAATATATATTTTTATTGACTTTAGATAGAGAGGAAAGAAAGGGAGTAAGAGAGAGAAACATTGATGTGTGAAAGAGATATTGATTGGTTGCCTTCTGCATGCACTCTGACAGAGATTGAACTCAAAACCTGGGCATGTGCCCTGACGAGGTATTGAACCAGCGACCTTTCAGTGTACAGGATGGTGTGCAGCCAACTGAGCCACAATGGCCTGAACTAATCTGTGTTTTTTTCCCCCTGAATTCTCTATCTTGGTGAATTCGACGATTATCTTTTCAACTGTCAAAGATGCCTGTACTCTTATACCTTCACATTGCTTATGAGCTGCTTCCTCTGCCACTCATTTACCCTACTTTTAACGCTAATTCCTATTTGTCCTTTGGGCTCAAGCAGGCACCACTTCTGGGAAGCATTCCTTGACATGGCATAGCCCAGGTTGTAAATCTTTCCTAAATTAAAACACAGCACCTCGAGTATTTCTTGTAAATGATACTTATCACACTGGAATTATAAATTCTATTTTCAAAACTTTGGCCGAAACCGGTTTGGCTCAGTGGATAGAGCATCGGCCTGGGGACTGAAGGGTCCCAGGTTCGATTCCGGTCAAGAGCATGTATCTTGGTTGCGGGCGCATCCCCAGTGGGGGGGGGGGTGCAAGAGGTGGCTGATCGATGCTTCTCTCTCTCATCGATGCTTCTCTCTATCCCTTTCCTTTCCTCTCTGTAAAAAAAAATCAATAAAATATGTTAAAAAACTGAACAGTCCCATGAAGGCAGGGAGCACATCTTATTCCTCTATAAATTTATGCTCCATAATTGTTTTTTTACACTCGTGGTGTCAACTTCTGTTGAACCTAGTCCAATCAGACCTTTATCCCACTCCCAAACAGCACATGATGACCAATGATCTTCATGTTGCCAAATCAAACCATCAATTGTCAGCCTGTGTGTTTAACTCTGTTGAGAACTCTCCTTTTAGAAACACTTTATTCACTTGACTCCTGACATTCTCTTGTTTCACTGCTATTTCACCAGTTGCTCTCCTTCAGTTTCCTTTGCTGGTTCCTCCTTATCTCTCCAACCATTAAACACCAAGGTACCTTTCAGCTCAGTCCTCAGAACTTCCCTCTAGCTACATTCCCTCCCTAGGTAATCTCATGCATCTTTAAATACCACTGACATGTTGATATATATCTCTTCTCATCTCTAGCTCAGATCTCTTCCAATTCTAAATTTGTACATCAAGGTTCCCATTGAGATATCTTACTAAAATTTTTTTTATTTAATAAGTCCAAAGCTGAGCTTCTAATATTTCTCCTACTCTAAACCTGCTTTTACTATGGTCTTCCTCATCACAATTATTTTTCCAGGTGTTTGGTCCAAAAACATTGTTGCCACTCTTGATTCTTCTTCTCTTTACCTTCGGTATAAATCCTGTCCACTTCTCATCACCTATGTGGCTACTACTCCAGTGTAATCCATTATCATATTTTTCCTAAATCACTACAACCCTATATAATAAAGGCCTAATATGCAAATCGATCAAATGGCAGAATGACCGGCAAAACGACTGGTCGCTATGATGCACACTGACCACCAGGGTACAGATGCTCAATGCAGGAGCTTCCCCCAGCCCACATGCCCCAGGCCAGCCAAGTGGGTGCGGGGGTTGGGGGAAGCAATTGCTGAGGTAACTGGCAGCATGGGAGGCAGGCTGGTGAATGGGCAGTGCCAAGTCAGCCAAGGCAAGTGCCAGTGGGGGCCCCTCGATTGCTCCACTAGCCACCCCACAGATGGGCTCTGATCACCAGCCAGGCATGAATTTTGTGCACCGGGCCTCTAGTCTATATATATATATATATAAAAGGCTTATGTCAAAGTGTCCCCTTGGGAGTTTGACCAGGAGACCAGGAGTTCGATCACTTGCTATGATGTACACTGACCACCAGGGGGTGGCACAGAATAAAGAAAGGCCCAGCTGGCAACTGGAAGGCCCTTTTTGGCCCTGATCGCCGGCCAGGCTTAGAGACCCTACCTGTGCATGAATTTTGTGCACCAGGCCTCTAGTTGTCTTATCATTAGTTTCCATACTTCTGCTATTGTAGCTCTGGTCTCTCCTCTTTTTAAAATTTAAACCAGATCACATCACTCCTTTGCACACAAACACTCCAAAAGTCTAAATCCTCAGCCAGGCCTGTGTGGGTCAGTGGCTGAGCACCAACTGACCAGGAGGTCACAGTTTGATTCCCCATCAGGGTACATTCCTGGGTCGTGGGCTCGATACCCAGTGTGGAGCATGCAGGAGGAAGCCAATCAATGATTCTCTCATCATTGATGTTCTGGTACCTCTCTTCCTCTCCCTTCCTCTCTAAAATAAATAAAAATAGTTTTTTAAGAGAAAAAGAATGTCTAAGTACTCACAAAGGCCCTATATCACCTTGCTTTCCCTATTACCCAAGCATACGAAGAATGTTTCTGCCTCAGAGCATTTGCATATGCTCTTCTCTTTTGCCTGTTCTTCTCCTGGCTCGAATCTTCAGATTTCTGCTCAAATGTCTCCTTATTGGAACCTTTCCTTGACCTTTCTACATTCTATCTCTCTTAGCTGCTACATGTGTTTCATAGCTCTAATCATCAACTGACACAATATCTTTATTTGTCTGTCTCTCACTAGAATGTAAATTAAATCCCATGGTGGCAGGGAGGTAGTCTATATGGATGCCTATAACAGGGCTTGGCTCATAGTAGGTGCTCTTTGAATATTTGCTAAATGAATAATAAAAGGATAGAAGGAAGGACAGAGAATTGGGGTGGGGGTGGGGGGCGGGGAGCAGGCAAGAGGGAGAAAAGGAATAAAGAAAATAAACCAGCATTTGAGCCCAGCTGGTGTGACTCATTGGTTGAGCATCAACCTAGGAACCAGCAGGTCACAGTTGGATTCCTGGTTGGGAGCTGGGCCCCTAGTGAGGGCATGCAGGAGGGAGCTGATTGATGATTCTCTCTTATCATTGATGTTTCCATCTCTCTCTCCCTCTCCCTTATTCTCTGAAATCAATAAAACAATAAATAAATAAAAAGATTTTTTAAAAACTAGCATCTAAGTGAAATGATGGTAGCTTTTTCTTACAATACACCTGAGGAGATCCAATTTTCATTTTATTGATTTCAGAGAGGAAGGGAGAGGGAGAGAGAGATAGAATCATTAACGATGTGAGAGAATCATTGATTGGCTGCCTCTTGCACGCCCCCTACTGGGGATTGAGCCCAAACCCAGGCATGTGCCCTTGGCCAGAATTGAACATGGGACCTTTCAGTCTGCAGGCTGACGCTCTATCCATTGAGCCAAACCAGCTAGGGCCAATTTTTGAATTACAGGAAAATTAAGCTAAGGACCCATTTAGCATTCCCTACCCCCCTGTCTTCCCTTTAGAGAGAACAAATTGACAGCAGGGGCATGTTATATACTAATTTAAATAGGTTAGGTACTGAAAACTGCCAGGAGGATATTTTCATAATGCCAGCCAAATTAAAGAATTCTTGTCCAAATACATGAGGTTCCCCGCCCCCCTCCCTTGCAATAAGATTAAATGAGTAAAATTTCAAAAGAAATACACCATACAGCCCAGCTGGAAAGTTAGCTGGCAGGGAGAGTAGAGAATGGATACGAGCAGAGAGCGTGGTCTGAGGTTTAAGCCTTTGATGGATCCTGCAGCTAAGGAACTTGCTAAGTAGACTGGGTCAAGAAGTTAGTTTCAAAGGAACCCAGAGGAGGACAATAGCTGCACAGCTGCTACCACTTAAATGCAGTGATACAGAAATCCTGGTTGTTTGATTTGGAAAAAAGGACGGCAGCCTAGGAAGCCCTGTATCCTAATTTGAGCAGAAGTAATAAACCATTTTAGTAACCTCAGTCAAAGCACTTGGCCTTCTATCGGTCACTCCACTCAGGAAAGAAAAAGTGGTTTAAAAGGAGTACATCTGTGAAAAAACGATTCCCTCCACCTAAGCCAAGTTCTCCTGAGCAAATGGCTCACAATTCAGACCAGCTGGCACAAGGGCCGCGCTCAGCTGACATGGAGCCCAAGCTGCAGGTGGCTGGGCCACACAGGCTCTGCTCCCAAGGCCTCACATGCCCTGGCCTTCTGAGTACTTACATTTCTTCTTTTTTCCGAATTTGCTTCTTCAGCAGCTTTCTGGTACCTTCAGAGAAGGGGAGAAAAAAAAGAGAATGTCTTCAAATTAAACTTATACTTTTACTATTTCAATCTTTAAGAAAATGACTTTTTCAAACCTATGTCTGACAGCAACTGTCTTTAGCAACTCTAACAGAAGAAGCAGAGAACCAGAAAAGCCCTCACTTCCTGCTGTTCCTGTCAACTGCCCTGATATAACATATCCAAGTTGATAAGGCCAAATGCTGGGAAACAACTGGGTAGAGCAGAAAGTACCTGCAAAGTCTGGGGTGTTAGTTCCAGTCTCATCACTTACTAACTATGATGTCTGGCAAGTCACTTAACCTCTCAAAGCCTCAGTTTTCCTATCTAGAAAATGATTTTATATAGCTACTTTCAGGGTTTCAGGGGAACTGAATGAGATCACTCAGTGTAAAACTGCCTTGGGATTAGTCAAAGGATACGGCATTGCATTAATGCTAGGATGTACATTTCCCCCATATTAATGCCTTTGAAATCTTCCATTCTTGTCAGCCCAGAGGTAGTCACACTGCCTGTACAAGTGTGAATTTCGTCTAAGTATTGGTATTGTCACTTTGGGTCAGTTAAATGTATTGATGGTAGTACAACATGTTTTAAATGCAATTTAAAATGTGTTTAAAGAGATTACACTATGATTTGGCATTTAAAGAAAAATTATTTCACTTTTTTATGTACACATAGGAGTGACATGTGAGAAAAGTTTATGTGTTAAGCAAGCATTGGTCCTTTTTAATTAGCAGTATTTTTTCAGTGATGCATAAAATAGTGGCACAGCCTACAGTCAGTCAATATCATCTAAGATTTAATAAATAGGCATACATAATGTATTATTACTTTTATTACCTTATTACATTTATTATCAATTTTAGCACCTTAGTTTAACATTTTTATTACTTGGCTCAGAAGATCCCTAAGATACAAGTGAAGTCCCAGGGCTTTTCCGAGGGGTCAGGGGGAAAATCAGGTTTTCTCCAGTTAAAGATCAAGGAGGCCTGGGAGGTCCAGTAAGCAGCAATTTGCCAAGACCACCCAGAACAACCTTAATCTGGCTTCCTTAGAGCCTGAGTCAAGCACTGAAAGTGGCACCATTGCTTGGAGAATCCCCACTACGTGCTTCTCCCTGGGTCTGCATGCCTCAGCAACAATCCATTCCACACAGGCCTGGCTGAGGATTTAGACTTTAACTCTGATGGAGTGTTTGTGTGCAAAGGAGTGATGTGATCTGGTTTAAATTTTAAAAAGGGCATGTTCAAAGGGCTGCTTGTTCTCTGTATTAAGGTAGATATTCAGAATTCACAAGATATTTGTAGAGGGAAAAGAAGTGAGAGAAAGAGAGCAGAATAGGCAAGGATCCATTTTGTGTGTGTTTTGTTTTGTTGTTGTTCCTTTAAAATTTATCTTTATTGTTGAAAGTATTATAGATGTCCCCCCCCTTTTTTCCCATTGACCCACTCACTCAGGTCCCATTTCTTTATCAAAACCAACTTTCAATTAATAAACAACTTCAGAAGCTCAGAACTTTCTCAGTATGTGTGTTAAAAAGAATAATCTCATACAAAATGGAAGCCAGAAAAAAAGTCCTGATTCGGGTACTGTTGTTTACCTGCTGTGTGGCCTGGGTTATGCACTTCATTTATCATTTACTGGCCTCACCTACAAAATTAGGTGATTATATGAGACCATTGCTATGCCCTCCTTTCATTTCTATCACTGTTTAAATTTTAATAATAAGATATTAATAAGCATCTAATTCAGTTGAGTATTACTCTGCAACTGAACAAAACTGTCTATAGGATAAGGCAAAAAGAACATAAAATCCAAAAATTTCTGGGATTTTACTAACCATAAAGAGATGATGAAAGAAAACGATATTAGAAGTGCTATTAAGTTAAGCAACAAGCTGGAAATATATTTGCAACTTGTATTATATAAAATGGCTAATTTCACTAGAATAAAAAGAACTCTTACAAATTAATAAGAAAATGACCAACTGCTCAGCTGGTGTGGGTCAGTGGTTGAGCATCAACTCATGAACTAGGAGGTCATGGTTTGATTCCCAGTTAGGGAACATGCCCAGTTTTTCGGCTCCATCCCAGTAGGGGCCATGTGGGAGGCAGTTGATCAATGATTCTTTCCCATCATTGATGTTTCTATCTCTCTCCTTCTCTGAAATCAATTAAAAAATATATATATGTAAAAGAACATTACAAACAACTTAATAAAAACAAAAAGGATGTTTAACCTCAAAATGAAAATTCAAACAATACTAAAAATATTTTTTTAGCTATCAAGTAGGAAAAGTTTTTTTGTGTGTTTTTTTTTAAAAAAAGCTGCCTGACTTGGTTGTTTGGAGCATCACCTGGTACACCAAAAGGTGGTGGGTTTAATCCCTAATCCAGGCGAATGAGGGAGGCAACCAATCGATGTTTCTCTCTTTTTCTCCCTCCCTCTTTCTAAAATCTATTTCTTTTAAAAAAGCTAATATACTGAGGGTAAATTAATAAAACCTTTATGAAAACCAGTTTGTCAATTTTAACAAAAATTATAAAAGCACAAACATTAATGATTCACCAATTGTGTCTCCAGAATTTGTTCTATTGATATATTCACACTACAAAAATGATTTTTATATTAGATTATTTGTGGTATCATTACTTGTAATAGCAGATGACTAAAAACAACCTGAGTGTCCATTTGCAGAAGACTGGTAAATAAATTATAATGTACATATGTAATGGAATACTATTCTATATAATAAAGATGTAATATGCAAATTGATAATCACTCCAACACACAAGATGGCCACCCCCATGTGGTCAAAAATGGCTGCCTCCATGTGGACACAAGATGGCCACTACAAGATGGCTGGCAGGGAAGGGCAGTTGTGGGCAATCAGGCCAACAGGGGTGGGCAGTTGGAAGGAACCAGGACTGCAAGGGAAGGCAGTTAGAGGCAATCAGTCCTTCAGGAGAGGGCAGTTAGGGGTGAGTGGGCCATCAGGGGAGGGCAGTTGGGGCAACCAGGCCTGCAGGGGAGGACAGTTAGGGGCAATTGGGCCAGCAGGGGAACAGTTAGGCATTGATCAGGCTGGCAGGGGAGTGATTAGGGGGTGGTCAGGCTGGCAGGCAGAAGCGGTTAAGGGCAATCAGGCAGGCAGGCAGGTGAATGGTTGGGAGCCAGTAGTCCTGGATTGTGAGAGGGATGTCTGACTGCCCATTTAGGCCTGATCCCAGTCAAGAGGTTCCAGATTGGAAAGGGTCCAGATTGGAAAGGGCGCAGATTGGAAAGGGTGCAGATTGGGCTGAGGAACACCTCCACCCCAACTGTGCATGAATTTTGTGCACCAGGCCTCTAGTAAAGTTATATAAAAAAACAAGGGGATTGTATTGATGGTTGTACAACAAAGTGACTATTTTTAATGCCACTAAATAATAAACTTAAAAATGGTTAAAGTGGTAAATTATGTTATGTATATTTTATCATAGTTTTAAAAATTCCAGTGTAGTATTGGCATAAAGATAAACATATAGCCCAATTAGTGTGGCTCAGTTAGTTGAACATTATCCTGTGTATGGAAAGGTTGCCAATTTGATTCCTATTCAGGGCATGTATAGAAAGCAACCAATCAATGTTTCTCATCTCTCTCTCTTCCTCTCTCTCTCTCTCTCTCTCTCTCTCTTTCCCTCCCCCCTTCCTCCTGTCTTACCTGTCCTTCCCAATCTCATTTTCTCTCTCTAAACATTTCTCAGGTGAGGATTTAAAAAAAAAAGAGAGAGATAAGAAAGGAAAAAAAAGACATATAGATCAATGGAATCAAATAGAGAGCCCAGACATAAACCCTCACATATACAGTCAAAGGATTTTCAACAAGGGTGCCAAGACCATATAATAAGAAAAGGACAAAAAAAAAAAAAAAAGAAAAGGACAGACTTTTCAATAAGTGATATTGGGAAAACTATATATCCACATGCAAAAAAAAAATGATGTTGGGCTCTTACTTTATATCACATACAAATATCAAGACAAAATGGATTAAAAACCTAAGTGTAAGAACTAAAACTATAAAAGTCTTTAAAAAAATAGCCGCAAAGCTTCATGGCATTGGATTAGACAATTTTTCAGAAGGATACCAAAAGCACAGGCTACAGAAGAAAATACAGATAAATTAGTCTTAACAAAATCTATGCATCAAAGGACACTATCAAGCTTTGCAAAGAATGAAAAGGCAACCTGTGGAATAGAATAAAATATTTGCAGGTCATATATCTGATAAGGGATTAATACCTAAAACATACAAATTTTAAAATAATAACAAACTTGGGATAATATTGTACATACTATTCTGCAACTCCCTTTCTCCACTTTAGAACAGCTGAAGTTTTCATTTAAGGAGTATGTTCTAAACACTAGAGAAAAAGTAGTGAAATAAATAGCCAAAAGAGACATAGTTCCTGCTCTTAAACAGCTTACAGTTTAGATATTAAACACACAAGCACACAAGTATATATATAAAACATGTACATTTATACATATATAAGCATATACACATACCACACAGATACAGTGAGTGATAAATCCTTCAAAGAAGAAAAGTATTATTAAGTAATCTAACAAATTGAAAGGGGGGGCAGTGTGTGTGTGTGTGTGTGGATTCAATCTCTGGTCAGAACATATACAAGAAACAACCAATGAATGCATAAATGAGTGGAACAACAAATTGATCTTTCTCTTTCTCCTCCCCCACCCATCCCTCTTCTTCACTCCTTTCCACTCTCTAAGATCAATCAGTGGGGAAAAAAACTTTAAAAAATCCTAGGTACAACGAATGGTCATTGATCCAATTCATGTTTTTAACAGAGCTCTTTGGATACTATGTGGAGAATGGACTGAGGGGGCTGAAAATGGTAGTGGCATTAGAGAGAGATGATGCTGGTTTGGCCCAGGGTGGTGGCATTGGAGATAAAGAAAAGTGAATAGAATTGAGACATATTTCAGAGATAGAATCAATAAGATTGATGATGAGAGTGGGGGGAAAAAGAAGTCAAAGTGATCCCCAGATTTCTGGCAGCTGGGTCAATGGAAGTACTATTTACTTTACTGGAAAGGGGAATTCTGAAGGAGGAGTGAATTTGTGGGTAGGGAAGATCAAGAGGTCAGTGTTAGTCATGTTAATGAAAACATCCATTTGATGGTAGCAATAATTAGATGCATGTGTCTAGAGCTCAGAAGAGAAATCTGAGCTAATACTATAGATTTAGGACTTGTCTACCCACGGATTTTTGTTATTAAAGCACAGTAGTATATGATATCGCCTACAAAGTGTGTGTAGTGCAAGAAAAGGCCTAGAACTCAGTTCTGGAGACTCTAACATTAGCAGTCAGAAGAGAAAGAAGAGGTGATAAGAGACAATGGCAAGGAAAAGGCAGAGAGGTAGGAGGAAAACCGGGAAACTGCCAGTGAGGTCTAGAGAAGAAAAAAATGTGGGAAGGAAGAAGTGGTGAGAAGTCATGCAAGACAAAGGCTAACAAACATTTCAATTTAGCAACACAGAAGCCCTTGGTTACTCAGGCAATCTTCTTCCATTATCAATACAGTATAATTAATTTACCCATAATTCTTTTAAGGGGCATTTGGATTGCTTCTAATTTTCTACCATTGTAAATAGTGCTTTGGTGAATGTCCTTGTACATATATCCCTCCCTCCCCACTTGTAGAGAGTACCTAAAAATGCCACTGCAGAAACACAGTGGATTATAGCTAAAAGGGCACTTAGAACTTGCCTTGAATTTGTGTTTCCACAACACTTGGTACTCATCTTCAGTATATTACAGCAATAATACAATATATGAAAGCCAGAGCCAATCAGCAAATGAATTTATTCTTAGTCAATTGTTCTCCAAGGCAAAATATTTACATTGTGAGTAGTTGGGTAAATAAATTTACAAGTTCCCTTTTCTGTCATAACAGTAACACAGATTTAAGAAAGAAGATCAAATTAATTTTCACCTTCAGTCTTGACCTGTTAGCACTGAAGCATCTATATATATTGATGGCTGTCTTGAATTGTTTTGAAACTCCCAACCAAATATCCCCACCTTTTATTTGTAATTAAATATTTGCAAAATAGTAGATTCAAAGGAGACAGGTTCTACACCACTGCTTTCTTCCAAGCCGGGTTCTTGCTACTTTTACAGAATGCTAAGAGATGCTAAGGTGTAATCCTTTTGAATTTGGTGTTAAACCAAGATTCTGGCCTCAGACTTTCCTCCAAGGCATTTAGAGCAATTAGCATTATTCTGACACAAAATATGAAGGTTATTGATTTGAGGAAGGGGCTGAAGCATTCTGAAGAGTTAAAGTTGAGGAGGAAATATTTGCAATGAGATTTCTATGATTAAAATATTATCCCTCTTCCCTATTCAGATTTTATTATTATTATTATTTTGCCCTTCAGTCTTTTCTTCTTCACATGCTGAATTTAATTTTGCAACTGCTCAATAATGCTCAGCTGTGAGGCAGGCAGCTGATGGAGGATGCTAAAATTATCTGGGGAGTAATAACAGTGTCTCAAACTTTTCTAAGGCCAGAAAACAAAGTTCCTGAGCCATGACTCTTACTTATAAGCCCTCAAATAGAGCAAAGGGAACACTGAGCCAAAAAGGCAAAATGGAAACTCCCAAGTTTTAGTCAATGTCTTTTCTTCTGGAACAATTTCACCACTGAAATATTACAAAGAAGCAAAGAGGTTAACCAGGAAGATTTAAGGGTCAATTTTTTTTCCTCTTCTTACTGAAGAAGAAAACTAAATATACACCCTGTTCTTCCTTGGGACTATGGAGTAGGTAACAAGAGTGGGAAGAATTGTGACATGGGGAAAGGCACCATGGGACGGGGAGGAATATGTGTGCTTTTTCTGCCACTATGTAGGGTGTGGTCTTCAGGCATAGTTGCTGTACATCAAGTTCATAATCTGTCAGAGGAATGGGATGAAGTTTAGCCAGATCAGTAGTTTTTAAACTCTTTTTGCTGCAGAATACTCTGTTCAAATGACATCTTATTTAGAACCTAACAGATAAAAGAAATCAAAATAGGATAACTTGGGTGAAAGGGCTTAGACTCAGCCCTTTAGATCTTCCCATTTTCTCAGAATTGTCCCCTGAGATTCCTCTGAAGAACTCAATTAAGAGAGTTTGAAAACTACTGAGCTAGATTCCCTTTAATTCTAAAAATGTATGAGTCAAATAGGAATCTTCTGCAAAGAAACCAAATTCTACCAAAAGAGTCAAATATTAATCAAGCAAAGAATTATGTTCTGTTGAAATCAATGGAAAGTGAAATCCAAGCTAGCCATTCAAATGGACCCATCAATATGCTCTTCCTTACCTCAGACTCAGTTATTTACACAGTAGAGAAGTTTAGTAAAAGAAAACTCTGGAGTTATAAAGTACTCATGAGACAAGCTCTGATGCTAGAAAAATTACTCTTATATACATATACATGTAAATGCATTGTTAACAATTAGAAAAACCCAGCAGCCTTTCCTCTGCTCCACTTCCTGTAGATGGCTTCTACAGAGAACAGTCACCACATGCCTTGCTGGGATTTTTTACTCAATAGTTCACAGGCCTCCAGGGAGATAACATACTATGACAAAAGGCGTGGAATCCCTTGTTTGTACAGACTGGATTCATCACAAATTTACCAAGTCAAGAATTCCAGATAAAATGTTTTAGCCCTCAACCTGGAATTCATGAAAAATATGGTGGGGATCCACAGCACCTTCATAAACTGCATATTGTTAACAGCATAAAAAGTACAAAAAGATGTCCATGTTGGGGAAAATATGTATTAAAGATGCTTGAATTAGAAAAAGCACATACTCCTTAAATTTACAAGAATATTCCTTAGTGAACCCAAAACTGAAAGTGGTTGAACATTTGACAAGAAGCAAGCCCCTGAAGGCTGTCACAAGGACTTCCAACTAAGGAGGACATGACTCACACGTTCCTCAAGAGCACCAGGGAATTAGTGGTGTCATGTTAAAAACCCTGTGGCTCAGGGAGCTATTAAGTACTTATGCCAGAGCAGTTTCAAATTAAAAATTTCAGATTTGCTCTGGGTGGTTGGCTCCATTGGTTGGAGTATCATCCTGAATGGCAAAAATGTTGTGGGTTTGATTCCCCATTAGGGCACATACCTAGGTTGTGGGTTTGATTCCTGGCCCAGGGTGCATACAGGAGGCAATGGACTGATGTGTCTCTTTCACATTGATGTTTCTCTCTCCCCTACCCTTTCTCTCTCCCTAAAATCAATAAAAATATATCCTCAGTGAGGATTAAAAAATAGTGAAATAAAATATTCAGATTTGAGATTATATTTAAAGAGAGTGAGAAAGTGTTCTCATTAAAATCTATTTTAAATGCTAGTCATTTTCACTGACACAAAAAAATGCAAAGCCCAGCTAATTTTATGAACACTAGCCAAATTAAGTTTCCTCCAAATTTTATATTAGTTTCTGATCAGAAACCTCCTATGTACAGTCTCTTGACTAGGCTTGTATAGGATTTACTAATTCTAAACTCCATACTACAGTGTTCCAAAAAATAAGAGAAAATCAGGTCACTAGGTGTTGGAAGTAGACATTCTTATATGCCTTGTAGAACAGAGTCCTACAATCTGCTTTGGGAGCATACAGTGAGTGAACCCTAACAGCCTTAAGGAATATCAGCAATATGTCTCCACTTAGTAAGAAACCTGGAGAAGAAGTCCAGGCAGATCTCTGATTTTCACATTGTGCCCTATCCTACTTCTGTGCCTTACCTCCTATTACCCCTTCCTCGGCCATGTCACCACTATCTTCCCAACAATCAAATAAAATTCTATTCAACCTTCTAAGCCAGTTCAATAGTTAGGATATAAGCATCAGAAGAAAAATACCAGGCAGAAACAAAATACTAATATGGGCTGGTTACTTTCTACACCTCGGTTTTCTCAACTATAAAACAGGAATAATGTCCCTCCTTCATGCGGTTTTTGTTAGGGTTAGAAGTAGTCTCTATTTCTATCAAGAGTCCAGCACAGTACTTGGCACATTAATTCTAATTAATGAGTTGGGAATTTACAGTTTTGCATAACTGCCATTGCCCTTAAAACCTTCTTGGAGAAAAGACAAACTACTATGTTATGATGATCGCTAAGATCCCTTTGCACATTCTCACTGAAAAAAGGAAGAATGCCCCTAAGATGAACAGCTTTTTCCAACTTCCTAACTCTCATCAGTGCAACTGCAAGACTCAAACCCTCTATCTTGAGAATTGGCTGAGCTGGACAAGGACAAGGTAAAGGAGTGAGAAGGGAACTGAGGAAAGTATGAGAGTTTCACTGACATGACTAAGTCAGGCAGGGAAGGAAGTGAAGCCAGGAAGGGGACTGACATCCACAGTGTGGGTGTCCTGGTGTGACCAAAGAGCAGGATCAGTGGGAATAACATATGGACACACAGGAGGCTCTAATCAGGCAGGAGGCTTTCCAAATGTAACATTTCAGAGATAGAGTCTGGGTGATGATGGGGTTGGGATTAGATATAGGGGCACGAGGGACAAGGTGCAGGTTGAAGTAGTAGGGGAGATCAAGAAATTGTGAGCCCAGAATTTCAGTCAGATCATTTATGTAGACCAGTGTTGCTCGCTTGCTTTCTTTTCTTTCTTCCTTTCTTCCTTTCTTTCTTCCTTCCTTCCTTCCTTTCTTCTTCCTTCCTTCCTTCTTCCCTCCCTTCCTCCCTCCCTCCTTCCTTCCTTCCTTCCTTCCTTCCTTCCTTCCTTCCTTCCTTCCTTCCTTTCTTTTTAATATATCTTTATTCATTTCAGAGAGGAAGGGAGAAGGAGAGATAGAAATATCAATGATGAGAGAGAATCATTGATTGGCTGCCTCCTGCACGTCCCCCCATGGGGATCAAGCCCACAACCCAGGCATGTGCCCTGGACCAGAATCAAACCTGAGACAGTTCAGTGTGCAGGCTGATGCTCTACTGAGCCAAACCAGCTATGGTGGACCAATGATTCTTTACTCGAAGTACTACTGGCCCCATGGGACATTTGGAAAAGTGTGGGAATCTTATTGGGGTTTCTCCTCCACCCCTTTTTTCTTTTTTTGATTGTCATAATGTCACAGGGTGCTACCAGCATTTGAAGGAAAGCAAAAATGATGAATATCCTGCATAAAGAAGACCTGCCTCATCTAAAATGTTAAGAAACATTGAGAAGAGAATGAATCTGGAAGCTAGTGTCCCCCGTGAAGGCAAGAAGCTTGACCCTGAGGCTGGCCTCCCAATGCAACAAATGGGAGGATAAGAGGACTATAGTATAGATAGTTGTGAGTGTAAAAGCACAGGGTTAGAACTTCAGAAAAAGGCACAAAATACAAGAGATGGGAAACAGTAGTGGAGATGTAGGGGAGTAGTACCCCTGACTCGTGGCACCAGAATATTTCAGAGAAGCATGTGCAGGAAGAGCAGGCAGACACTACTCAAAGATAGAATGCATGTCAAGGAAAAGCCAAGTTCATTTGAAGAGAGGTGGAGCTAGAGAGGGTGAAAAGGGTAAGAATGCGAAAAAGTTTCTCTACAGAACAGGGAGTTTCCAAGAACCATTAATCACATCTCAACACTGTCTCAAATCCTTCCCTTCCTTTCCATCCCAGCTGCCCCACACCCTTAATAGTTTTCACTTTGGTTCTCAAGAGACCCTCATGACTTATCTCTGTGCTATCAAGCTCTCCACTTCCCAGTGTACCTTTTACACCTTTGCCAGAAGCATCTTTCTAAAATACAAGTCTGATCATGATATTCTCCCTGCATGAAAACCTTCAATTGTTTCCATTGTTTATCACCTTCCAGTTTCTTCTCCCCTTTGTATTCTCCATGCCAGATGGCTTGCTTTCTTATTTCCTTTATTCATGTTCTGCTTTCTACAATGCTTTATTTTTTTTAAATATATTCTTATTGATTTCAGAGAGAAAGGGAAAGGGAGAGATAGAAACATCAATAATGAGAGAGGGCCATTGATTAGCTGCCTCCTGCACGCTCCACACTGGGAACTGAGCCCATAACCCAGGCATATGCCCTTAACCTCCTGGTTCATGGGTTGATGCTCAACCACTTAGCTATGCTGGCCAGGCTATCAATCTGCTTTATATTCAAGTTCACAAATCCCTCTCTTCCACTCCCAGTGCTTCCTAAATTTCCTTAGAAGTAAAAATCACCTGGGATATTTGTTAAAAACACTCTTGGGCCCCATCCCAGACATATTGAATCAGAATCTTTAGCAGGGGGCGAGAAGGGGGGCAGTCATATAGGATGCTTTTAAAACATATCCAACAAATCAACAAATGACAAGTGCTGTTGAGGATATGGAAAAAAAGAAACTCTCGTGCACTGTCAGTGGGAATGCAGACTGGTGCAGCCACTGTGGAGAACAGTATGGAGTCTCCTCAAAAAGTTAAAAATGGGCCTCCCATTTGACCCAGTGATCCCACTTCTAGGAATATATCCCAAGAAATCAGAACACCAATCAGAAAGGATATATGCGCCATATGTTCATAGCCGCACAATTTATAATAGCTAAGATTTGGAATCAGGCTAAGTGCCCAACAGCAGATGAGTGGATTAAAAACCTGTAGTACATCTACACAATGGAATACTACACTGCTCTAAAAAAGAAGGAACTTTTACCATTTGCAACAGCATGGATGGACCTGGAGAGCATTATGCTAAGTGAAATAAGCCAGTTGGAGAAAGATAAATATCACATGCTCTCACTCATATATGGAATATAATGAACAGCATAAACTGATGAACAAAAATAGATCCAAAGACAAAGAAACACTGAACAGACTGTCCAACCTCAGAGAGAAGGCAGGGGAGGTGGGGGATAACAGATCAGCTAAAGGACTTGTATACATACATATTAGCATAACTAAGGGACACAGACACTGGAGCAGTGGGAGCTTGTCCTGAGGGGTGGGAGTGGCCAGGGAGGGGTCAGTCAGGAGAAAAAGAAGACATATGTAATACTTTAAACAATAATAAAAAAAATGTTTGAACAAAAAGCTTTATCATGAAAAAAACAAACAAAAACATATCCAAAACAATCTTTGAAATGCCACCCATTAAAAAGTAGTCAGTCCTGGCCAGTTGCTCAATGGTTAGAATGTTGGCCTGCAGACTGAAGGGTCTCTGGTTCAATTCCTGGTCAAGGGCACATATCTCTCCTGCAGGCTCCATCCCCAGGATGTTCGGGAGACAGCCAATTGATGTGTTTCTCTCATATCGATGTTTCTCTCTCTCTCCTCCTCTTCCTTCTTCCCCTTCACTCTCTCAAAGAAAATCAATGGAAAAAATATCATTGAGTGAGGATTAAAAAAAAATAAAAGTAGAGTCAAACTCCCCTTCCTCTGAATATGAGCCAGCTTTCGTGACTAGCTTCTAATGAAGAGAATGTGGCAAAAGTGTGTAACTTCTGAGGCGAGGTCATAAAAGGCAATATATCCTCTCACCCTGACTCCCTTCCTCCTTTGTTCCCTCACTCCCTCTGTGTCTGGATGTTTGCCCTTGGAATGCAGCCAACCAAGCCAAGCAGCCACATGGTGTTCCAAACAGGGCCTCAGCTGAGAGCCCAGATGCCTACCAGCTTTGGCCTCCTCACTTGTGAGTTGAGTGAGCCTTTAGGTAAAATTATGGTCACCAGTCTTTGAGCCACACTGGCTGATGCTGAGGGGAGCAGAGGCAAGCTCTGCCCAAATTAGAGATTTATAAGAAAATGAATGCTCTCATTATTTTAAGCCAATAAACTTAGAAGATTTTTTTTTTTTCATGCAGCACAGATAACTGGTACCCCATGTGATTCTTAAGATGCAGGAAGTTTGGGGACTTCTTTACTCAGTGTGTGCCCCAAAGTGTATATACACTTTGAATAATTTTTACTTCCAATGGGTTAAATCTGAAAAGAAAGAAATATCAATTGAGCTATCAGCTGTTAAGTGTGTATACATTCTGGGGGGATACCCGGTATATAAACTATACTAAATGTACCATTAAGTTCCTTGAGGTCTGGGATTAAGTCTCAATAGCCTTCAGATCTTGATCTTTTTTTGTCTGAAATAGCTTCATTAATTTTCTTTTTTTAAATATAAGAATAATACATGTGTGACATAAAATTATAGCAATATAAAATGCATAATGTAGAAGGTAAAAGGGCTAGATGGTCTCATACAATCTTCACTTCACCTTAAGCAATAACCAAGGTCAACAGTTTGAAAGGGTAGTGTTTTCCACATAGCAGGTGCTTAATGGATTTGTTATTGAAGAAAAGGTGATAGTGTAGATTACAGAAACCTCTTATTGGTATTTAATTATATCCTAGATACAGCTCCCAAATATTTCTTCAAATATTTACCATCCTTTTCTTAAATGCATTGTAGCTACCTATCAATTAACAAACTACTAGTGAGGTAAAACTACCTTCTTCCCTAAGCTCCTTCCCACTGTGGCATCTTTATTGAGCAAAGTCAATGTATTTCCCATCATAGTTTATTATTTACATACTAGAGGCCTGGTCCCTCTGCCTGGCCTGTATCCTCTCCTAATCCAGGACCCCTTGGGGGATGTCAGACTGCCAGTTTCAACCCAATCCCCACAGGCCAGGCCGAAGGACCTCACCGGTACACAGGGCCTCTAGTATGCATATTAAGTCTTTGGTTAATCTCTTCCTACTTTCTTCCTTCCTTCCTCTGCCCTTCCCTCTGAGATTCATCAGTCTGTTCCATGTTTTCATGCCTGTGCATTGAGCATCTGCCCCATGGCAGTAAGTGCACGTCATAGCTACCAGTTGAATGGTCACTTAGGCTTTTTTATATTTAGACTAGAGGCCTGGTGCATGAAATTTGTGCACAGGGTCGGGAATGTCCTTCAACTCAGCCTGCAACCTTTCCAATCCAGGACCCCTCTGGGGATATTTGACTGCCACTTTAGGCCGGATCCTGCAAGGATGCCTGTGGATCGGGCCTAAACCAGCAGTCGGACATCCCTCTCACAATCCAGGATTCTTGGCTCCTAACCACTCACCTGCCTGTCTGTCTAATGCCCCCAACTGCCCTCCCCTGGCAGCCTGGTCACCCCCAACTTCCCTCCCCTGATGGCCTGGTTGCCTCCAATGGCCCTCCCCTGCCGACCTGGTCATCCTAACTGCCCTCCCATGCTGACCTGATCTTACCTCCAACTTCCCTCCCCTGCAAGCCTGGTCACCTCCAACTGCCCTCCCCTGCAGACTTGGTCACCTCCAACTGACCTCCCTGCAGGCCAGTTCACCCCCAATTCCCTCCCCTACTGGTGTGGCCGCCCCTAACCCCCTGCCAGCCTGATTTCTTCGAACTGCCTCTGCCTCGGCCCCACCACCATGGCTCTGTCTGGAAGGAAGTCGAACGTCCAGAGATGGCTGGCCAACTCGGTCTAATTAGCATATTATCCTATTAGTAGTATAGGTAGATTATATAGTATAGGATTGCTTAAATGGCAGGGGAAACTTTTTTCAGCAGGAGGAGGAAATGCTCTTGGCAGACAAAAATACATAACCCCTATATCTGGGGTTATGTATAGTGCCAGGCATATGTACTATACTGCCAAACTGGTTATTAAAAAATAACTGTGCCTTAACTGGTTTGGCTCAGTGGATAGAATGTTGGCCTGCGGACTGAAGGGTCCCGAGTTCAATTCTGGTCAAGGGCATGTACTTTGGTTGTGGGCACATCCTCAGTAGGGGGTGTGCAGGAGGCAGCTAATTGATGTTTCTCTCTCATCGATGTTTCTAACTCTCTATCCCTCTTCCTTCCTCTCTGTAAAAAAATCAATAAAATATATTTTTTAAAAAATTGAATTGCTTTCTTACACCTTACACCAAACAGCTGTTGCCCTTAAAACCCCTCCTCAGCCCCCACCTTAGGTTTTTCCTTCGCAGTTTACCCAGATTAGGTTCTGATTGGTCGGTTTCTATGCCAGTCAGCATCAAAAGCTCTATCTCCTAGGCAGCCATTGGCTCCTCACACTTCATCCAGATTTGGTTCTGGTCAGTTTCTATGCCAGTCAGCATCAAAAGCTCCACCTCTGTAGGAAGCAGCTATAGGGTTAAGCCTCGGACTGACCTGTTAGCAAAGCCACAAACAAGTCCCAGCTTAGAGGGCACATCCCTCTTAACATAAGCTTGACCTTATGACTCCCCCTAGATCTTATCTTAGTTAATGGGCTGTGGGAGATGCAGTAAGTGCTGCCAAAACAAGTGAAACTCACAGGAACATTGTAACTATGATGACCACTCCCTTGTTTACCTCTGGCTATAAAATAAAGGCTAGCTTGCTGTCTGAATCTTTTCTCAGCCAGTCACAGGAAGATACACCTAGACCCCGCTTATTCTCTTTGTCTGTCTTTTCTACATCCTTCGCAACCCTCCCTCAGGCTTGCTGAACCCTTGGCTGTGCTGGTACAGCACACACCTCCTAGGCAGCCATTGGCTCCTCTGGGAAATCCAGATTGGCCCTGCCTTCACGTCAGCACCAGCCCTTCAGTCACACCCCCAGTCTGCTACCAGGTGTATCTCTGACTGCTCTGAGAAGCAGCACTCAGTCAGGTCTGTGCTGGAGACAATTCTGAATTCTCATCCCTGACCCAACCTTCTTACAGTGCAAGTTCTGTGAAGGCAAGCATTTGTCTTGTTCATTCTTAGTTCACTCAAAGATTTTACCTATGCATCTATGGTAGCACCACATGGAGACCGGTCGAATGGTTGTTTTGGTTGTCACGGTCACTGCCTTTTTATGTATAGTATTTCTTCAATACTTGTTGAGTGTCTACTATGTTCAAGTCTCCATGCTATACACTGGGGATACAAAATAAGCAGGAAAGGGACCCTCATATCAAAGAACTCATGGTCCAGAGTAGAAGACAGCAAACTTTTTCTCCAAGGGTCAGATAGTAGATATTTTAGACTTTGAGGGCCATATGGTCTCTGTTGTAAATGAAAGTAACCACAGACAGTACACAAGTGGACATGGCTGTGTTTCAGTAAATCTTTATTTACTAAAATGCAGCCAGCGGCCAACAGTTTGCTTACATAGTTTGCCACAGAATTTCATGCAATAATGAAATGTTTCTGTGATGTCCAATATGGCAGCTTCCAGCTACATGTAATGAAGGCCAGTGCAGCTGATGAATTGAATTTTAAATATTCTTTAATTTTAATTAAAATAGTCATATATGTAGTAGTTACTATATTGAACAATGCAGGTAGAGAGTGCACCTTACATTCCATTCTCTTCAACTAAATCAAAACTTGCTTTAAAACTCATCTCAACTAGGAAGCCTTTGTGACTAGCCTCTGTCCATGATGGTCACTTTCTCTCTTACTCTGTATTTAGGTCTTACTCCTACTTATTTGGGACTTGTGACATTTTGCTTGGTAATTATGTGCTTTATAATTATCTTTTGAATTTGTAACTTTTTCTTTCTCCAACTAAACAAAAATTCAAAGATAAAATGTGTCTCCCCATTATTATAGTCATCCACCTTCTCCACAGTGCCTATATAGTGCTTAAAATACAAAGGAGCTCAATAAAGCCATTTGATACCATGTACTTCCTTTACTGATTTCCCTGACAGCTGGTAATATTTGCTCAAGACAGATGGTCCTTTTGGACCAGAATCAGCACTTACTTGGAGAATATTTCAACAATAGCCGATGACTTGTTCTTATTAACAAGAGAAAGTTCTTTGGCCGTTACCCTCAATGATAGTGAAGTCCACTGCCGTCGGTTAAATGGAGTTGATTCCATCTTGTCTACAGATACCTATTCAATGAAGGAAATCAGAATATTAGACATAGAAGAGAATTCTCCAGCATCCAAGTACTGGCAGTGTTATGTTGAGAGCGAGCAGAGAGTCTTAGACTAGCAGACCTCACTCTTCTACCAGTTCTCTCAAAAACCATAACCTTGGTCAAATGATTCAATGTCTTTGGGTTGTAGTTTCCTGTAAAATGAGAAGGTTAGACCAGATGATCTCAAAGGTCTTTTCCAGTTCCATCTTTTATGACTGACACTACTGTGCAAACATCGATTGGCCTTTTCCTGAACTTAAGTCTGCTCCAAAGTCACATTTGGAGTGAAATGTTCCACTCTTCTGAGTTACATCCCAGGGGAGGTACAATCAGCATCTCTGTAGACTCAGGTCCAAATTAGGTTCTACCTACATCCAAGTTTCTTTTGGCTGCCCTCTCTCCCCAAGCTCTGCAGCACTAACTACTTGTTGTTGGGAAAGAGCTGGGGACAGAGCGTGGATAATACAAAGAGCAAGGGCTTTAAGGCAAGATAGACTTCAGTTAAAATCATAACTTTGTTACCTTAAACAAATTATGTCATCTTTTCAGTTTTTGTTTCTTCAGTTGAAAAAATGAGAATACTACCTATCTTTATAAGGCTTTTGATATAGATTTAAGGAGACAATATATTTAAAATACTAGGTATGCTATAGTAGTATTAAGAGCATTTAAAGTATAATATATTAGTAACCGCTTTTGTTATAATTATTATTATTTTAAGGTTTTTAACAATTGGGGAGTCATTATAATGACTTTAAATTCAGGGGGCTAAAACCTTTATATTTAAATTCTTTCATAAAATCCTTTCAAGTCAAAGACTGCATAAAACCTTGCCCTTGATATCACCTGGTCTCTACCCTGATTTGTTTGTGTGTGTGTGTGTTTTGCCCAGTAATTACCAAAGGAGTTCCAACCTTTGTCCAGAAGAGGTGAGTTAGAAATGAGTCAATAGTTTCGTTATTTAAAGAGTGAAAAATATAGACGAAAGGACTATTTGCAGCTCTCTTTACAACTGCAGAGCATAACTGATCTGGTAGAATGTATGGCTCTGGTACTGCTTTCAACAGCCTTGACAACAGCAGAACACACTGAGCGTTTACCCAAGCAACCTGGGCTTCCATTTCACACTAAAAGTCCTGTGATACAAAGTGCATGATAGGCAGCCCTAAAAGACTGAGCTTCTTTTTCACATGTAGTGTTTGTTCTCCCAACTAAAGCTCTGTCCAGAAACAACACTAGGTTTGTTATTTTTGTTTACTAACTTGTTTTATAATCCCCAAGTTGGAACCCAACATAGAAACCTCTAATTGTAAGAAGTTCTTGTATTAGAGACAGTTTTTGGCATCTTAAAATGGGTGTTGGCCCCATCACTTCAAGCTGTGTCTGTCCCTAAATCTTAGATTTCTCACCCATTTTAATAGTGCTTATTTCATTGTATCCTTATGAGGAATAAAGAAGATAAATATCCTGACATAGAATAAGTAAGCAATAAATGTTTGGTTTTTATATTATCTCTTTTTCCTGGATAAATAACCTTAATTCTATACATGTTCTTTGAAATAAATCTGAATGTATTAAATACTATGATATTTCTCTATTTGTTTTCCAGTCTATAACTGACAAACCTACCAAACATTGTCAGCCTTTTCCCTAACAAGAAAAAGACACTGAAACAATAAACATTTCAGCTAAACTTCATTATGTAAAACCACAGTAATAACCCTTTAGAAAATAATGACCAACACTTTAAAACATTATTTGGTACAATTATGCTTCTAGCATAGGTGTGGGTATAAATGTCATTTCTTCTACAGCGATCATTTCTGAATCAAAGAAAAAAATACAAAAGATATGTCCTCAAGTTTGCTTGTAAAAAAGGAAAAGTAAAAATTATTTGAGGGACTGAGTATGATTAAGAAAAGGAGTTTAATTCCCAAGTCTAATTCCATGGTTTTGATTACTCTTGTCCAGAAAGTTAAGTAAAGTCAGAACATCTATTTTGGTATAAGGCTAGGGTAAGCACACTTTATACTCGAAGAATGAGATGGCTCTCATCCTGATCACACTTCTCTTCACAGAAGCATACTGTTATTTCTTAGCCTATAATTAGCATCCTATGAAACAGATAAAGAAAAGAATCACCTGGTATCAGGTTACTGAGTAACTACTTCCGACAGGTGTAGAGAGAGGGCCCTACCCAAATACGTAGTATGCGTAATCTATAGGGCTTGCTAACGTGTACATAAATAATTATAGCACAAGGCAGAATGTGGTTAGAGGCAATGCATGTTTTGGAATACAAGACCTGATTTTCTGGCTTGGTGGGTGAGACATCGGATTGACTTGGGATTTAGGAACACAACAGAATTTCAACAATTGAAGGTGGGAGGAACAGTATTACACCATTCGGGAGTTGGAATAGCACAGAGACTTCAATGGAGTTAGACTCTAGGTGCACTAGAAGTTTAAGATAAGCTATGGAAAGATAGAATGGGAAGAGCTTGAAAACTATGCTAAAGAGTTTGGGCCATATTCCAATAGTGGAGAGAACTAGCCTGTGAGTGAGCTGAGGTCTTGTAATCTTAAGGTGCCACTCCCTAGCATAGATATGATCTTTATGGAAAATTAAAAAATAATTTCCTTGAGCCTCATTATATGCATTTGTAAGAAAAGACCTCTGTAGTGAATTCCTCAGTCTCTGTGGTGGGACAAAGAACATTTTTGAAAAAGCAAGCACCCTAATAAGAGCCTTTTTGGGTTGTTGCTGTTGTTGTTTTTTAATCCTCACACAAGGACATGTTTTTTATTGATTTAAGAGAGATAGAAAAGGAGGGAGGGAGGGCGGAAAAGAAGGAGGGGAAAGGGAGGAAGGGAGGAAGGGAGGGAGGGGGGGAGAGAGAGAGAGAGAGGGAGAGAGAGAGAGAGAGAAACATTTATATGTGAAAGTAATCTTGATCTATTGCCTTAGAACTGGCCCCAATCGTGGATCAAACCCATATTCGGGGTATGTGCCCTGATTGGGAGTCAAACCTACAGTCTTTTGGTGTAGGGGACGATGCTCCAACTATCTGGCCAGGGCAAAAGCCATGTTTTAAAAAATGATTCTGCAGCAGTGTGTAGCTTACGAAGGGGAAAAGATGGCAGTGTAAATTAATAGTCAAGAAGATCCTAAAACTAAGTGATAGGTAATTAAGGATAAAGTCAAAATAGGTGGAAATAGAAAGATGGAAAGAGAGCCTTGGCTGAGTTTCTCAGTGGTTAGAGCATCGAACAGGAGACCAAAGGGTCTTGAGTTCGATTTCTGATCAAGGGCACAAACCTCAGTGGCCCTGGTCTGGGTGCATGTGGGAGACAACCAATTGATGTGTCTTTCTCGCGTTAATGTTTCTCTCTCTTTCTCTCTCCCTCTCTCTCTCCCTCTCTCCCTCTTTCCCTTCCTCCCTTCCACTCTCTCTACAAAATAATGGTGGGGATATCATCAGGTGAGAATTAAAAAAAAAAAAGAAAGAAAGAAAGAGAGAATGAATCATTCTTAGAATAGAAAAGGACTTAGGCTATAAGAAGGAATCAAAGCTGGCACCATCAAACAACTGTTGAATGTTGCTGCCATTAACAGAGAGAGTGAATATGAGAAGAAGAGGGAGAATGATTAATTTTGCTTTATACATGTTGAGATATACATGTCAGAATACAAATACTACTGATACACAACAGGAAGCTAAAAATTCAAGGCTAAGTTTAAAAATCAGACTCTTGGAAGAAAATAAACTTTTTAAAACATCTACTTTTGGGAAGTACATATCTCACTTAATCCTCATAACCACTTTACAAAATTGGTTTATTATTTTATATTTATAATGAAGAAACTGAGATTTAGAGATTTAAATAACTTTATAACGGTCACTTAGCTATTAAACCCATATTCTGTTTGATTCCAAAGTCAATTTTCTTTCCACTACAAGTAACGAATCATGATTAAAACCATCTTTCAGCCAAGGTAGAAAACTGAGTAGCAAAATCTCTGAACCCCGAGCTGCAAACTCATACAAACTATTTTTCAATGAGAACATAGTGGCAAGTATCTTTCAAGAAAGATAAACATCAGAAATAATCATTTGTTCTATCAAAGATACTTGGGCCAACTTGAAATACTCTCCATTGTGACTATCTTGGCTTTCATGGATTTACATTAAAGAACAATATGATATCTCCCCCCACATACTTTCAAATGAGGGTTCTATTCTCAGACTTTAGAACAATTTCCTTAATTCCAAAAATTCTGCTAAGAATGAAAAAGACATGCACCAACACCTGAAAGTCCTACTCAGAAGAAGGTATTCAGTCTGGGCTGCTACAATATCCTTGAATATTTTTTCCACTGCCATATACAAATAATAATAGCAGCAGGGGATAAATGGATATGGAAAAAAATAAATAAAGTTACAAAACAAATAGTAACAACAGCTATCACTTATTGGTCACTTACTAATTCAACTAATCCTTTCGCAACCCTAGAATATGATTTCCATTTTCAAAAATGTGGTTCATTGAGGTAGAATAATTTGCCTAAGGTCACATAGCTAATATACACTGAGTGGACAGATTATTATGATCTCTGAATGCATAATAATCTGGCCACTCAGTGTATATCCTATATAATAAAGGGCTAATATGCAAATTGTCCCCTTGACCAGGAGTTTGACCAGCAGGCAGGCTGGCCAACTGCCCATGTCCCCTCCCCCTGGCCAGGCTGGCCAGACCCTACCCATGTATGAATTCATGCACCGGACCTCTAATATATATACACTGAGTGGCCAGATTATTATGTATTCAGAGATTATAATAATCTGGCCACTCAATGTATGTCCCAGGCAGAATCCAGTGTTTCAGATTGTGGACAAAAAAAGAGTTCTTTGGAAAATAACCTCTCACAGGGTAATCTAATCATGACAGGTCTATAACTTCTTTAGTGGAAGGTTTTTAAGCAAACTCTGTTCATTGTTCACATGCACCCCTCTGAAATGCCAGAAGTAATACCCCTTCAAGGCGTAACCACCCTCAAGAAAGTATATAATCTTAACTATAACCTATAAACCAATCCCCACTTACCTTTCTCCCATCTTCATATAATCTTTCTTACACTCCTTCCTTAATTTCAAATGCATAAAAGAAACTTCAATTTCAATAATAAAGGTTTGCAAAGAAGTTGGAATTTGAAGAAAAAAAGAAACTGCAAAACTGTTCTCTGAAGTATTTGAGATTTCGCTTCCCAGCAATGTTGTCAATTTGGCTCAAATAAACTCTATAAAAATTCTCTGCAGGTTTGGACATTCTGTATATGAACAAGACTCCAAACCCAACCTCTAAGGTCATATGCATTCTATTATCACTTTGACTGTGAACAAAGAATTGCTGGAATGGTTGACAGTTGTGTGCAAGAGTTAAAGGAAACAGATGTAACAAAAATAACTAAGACTTTAGCCTCAGAGACTATAAGGACAATGGCAAATCAAATAAAAAGGGGATACATAGAAAGGGGAATCGTTTGCTATGAAGGAAGATGTCTTCAACTTTAGATACATGTGCATAATTTTATAAGAGAGCAGTTTAGAAATCAGTAATTAAATCCTCCCCCCTTTTTTTACAGTAAGGGAGTTAAACCACATAAAGGTCCAATAATTTCCCAACCTCACCAGGTAGTTAGTATGAGCCAGTTTAAGTTCTTTTTTTTTCTTTCTTTTTTTTTTTGTTATCATACCAGATAGGTTGAGGTAGAATAGCTAAACATTGTACAGGTGAACTGGAGCCTGGAAATAAAGATCTCTGAACAAAGGTCCTTGAAAGTTTAAGGGTTGGGCAATGACTCACTGGGATATTTGGCCCCAGGTATCAGCTTCCTCAAGCTATTGCTTAGGGTGAGGTCTCTAGCTGCTCCAGGAAACCTATTCCGATATAGGCTTACCTAACCTAATGAATTGGCTCCCAGAAACCAAAAGCAAATGAGCCGCCACTAATAAATTCCTGAATCCTGTTCTTATAAGCCCAAACTAAGTTCTCTCTCTCTCTTTGTCTATCTCTCTCTCCTGAGATGGCTACTTGTGCAAGAGGCATAGCTGCCTGAATATAGCCTTGAAAATTAAAGAGAGCAAAGTACAGTGGACTTTGAACAGTATGGGTTTGAACTGTGTGGGTCCACTTACATGCAGATTTTTTTTCAAGAAATTCCATTAACATTTTATCTTCCTTATAATATTCTTAATGACATTTTTTCCCTCTAGCTTACTAGAGGTCTGGTGCACGAAATTTATGCATGGGTGGGGGTGTCCCTCAGCCCAGCCTGCATCCTCTTCAATCTGGGACCCCTCAAAAGATGTCTAACTGCCCATTTAGGCCTGATCCTATCAGGATCAGGCCTAAATGGGCAATAGGACATCCCTCTCACAATCCATGACTCCTGGCTCCCAACTGCTCGCTTGCCTGCCTTTCTGATTGTCCCTAATTGCTTCTGCCTGCCAGCCTGATCACCCCTAACAACTCCCCTGCCAGCCTGATTGCCACTAACTGCCCCGCCTTGCAGGCTTGGAATCCTCCCAACTTCCCTCCCCTGCTGGCCTGATCATCCACAACTGCTTAAGGCCTGGTCCCTCCCAAATGCCCTCCCCTGCTGGCCATCTTGTGGCGACCATCTTGTGTCCACAAAGGGACAGCTATCTTTGACCATATGGGAGCAGCCATCTTGTGTGTTGGAGCGATGGTCAATTTGCATATTACTCTTTTATTATATAGGATAATACATATAACATATTAAGTATGTGTTAACTGACAGTTTATGTTATTGGTAAGACTTCAGGTTAACAGTAGTCAAGTTTTAGGGGAGTCCAAAGTTATACAGACTTTAAAAAAAAATATATATATATATATATATTTTTTTTTACTAATTTTTAGAGAGAGGAAGGGAAAGGAAAAAAGAGAGATCCATTCACGTGAGAGTGAAACATTGATTGGCTGCCTCTTGCATGTCCACAACCTGGACATGTACCCTGACTGGAAGTGAATCGGCAACCCTTCACTGAAAGGGGTGACACCCAACAAACTGAGCCACACCGACCAGGGCAAATTTATTTATTTATTTTTATTTCAGCGATAGGAAGGAAGAGGAGAGAGAAATAGAAACATCTGTTGGCTGCCTCCTACACATCCCCTACTGGGATTGAGCCCACAATTTGGGCATATACCCTAACTGGAAACACAACTGGTGAACTCCTGGTGCTCAGGACAATACTCCATCAACTGAACCACACCAGCCTGACTACACAGATTTTTGACTGCATGGGGGTCAGCTCCCTCACCCTTGCCTACATTGTTCAAGGATCAATTGTACAACAAACTCACTTGTGTAGAGAAAATGTTATTTTTTTATATAAATAAATTTTAGAGTGTTTTTTGTTTTTTAGATTGCAGGGTTTTAAAGTTTTGTTCTGTTATTAACCAAAACTCTTCAGCTTAGATGTCAACAATAAACGGGAGCAACTAGTTAAAAGGAAAAAAAACATTAACCATCTTGAAGGTACAAAGGCAAATTTTAAACAAAAGCAATATGAAATATATGCCCACATAAAGTTTTGCTTTTATTTCCAAGATATAAACTACATTTATTTCTAAGTCTATATTTTTGTACAAAAAGTAGTGATTAAATTCACATACTTGAAAAAAAATTTAGAAGCTAATAGCTTCTTAAAAACATTTTATTTTGAAATGATGTTAGATTTTCAGAATTACAAAGATAGTACAAAAGTTCCCAGGTAGCCCGGACACTGTTGCTTAGTAGTTGAGTGTGGACATATGAACAAGCAGGTCACAGTTTGAGTCCTGGTCAAGGCATATCCCTGCAAGAAGGAGGCAGCTGATCGATGATTCTCTCTATTCATTGATGTTTCTCTCCCTCCCTCCCTCCTTCTCTCTCTCTCTCTCTCTCTCTCTCTCTCTCTCTCTCTCTCCCTTCCTCTCTAAAATCAATAAAAAATATATTTATTTTATTATTTTTTTTGTTGTTAATCCCCATCTGAGGATATTTTTTCATTGATTTCCAGAGAGAGTGGAAGAGACAGAGAGAGAGAGAAACATTAATGTGAGAGAGACACATGGATTGTTTGCCTCCCACGTGAAACCCACAAGGGGGATGGAGCTGCAACTGAGGTACGTGTCCTTGAGTGCAATCAAACTCAGGACCCTTCAGTCCGTGGGCCAAAGCTCTATCCATTGAGCCAAAACAGCTAGAGCAATAAAAAACATATTTTTAAAAAAGTTCTCATATAGCCTGGCAGTGTTCTTAATGGTTAGAGTATTGGCCTTTGTACCAAAGGGTCATGGGTTTGATTCCTAGTCAAGGGCAAGTACTCTGGGGCAGGTTGGTGCATGTGGGAGATAACCAGTCAATGTGTCTCTCTCACATCCCTCTCTAATCACTCTCTCTCTCTCTTTTCTTTTCTCTCTCCCTCACTCCCTCCCTTTCTTCCACTCTCTCTGAAAAGCAATGGAAAAATATCCTTGGGAGTTCCCATGTAGTTTTCACCTAGCTTTACCTTTCATTACCACAATATAATTATCAAATGTAAAAAATAAACATTGGTACAATACTATTAACTAAACTTCAGACTTTGTTCCCTGAATAATTTTGTTGTTCAAATTGGCCATTTGGAGCTCTTTCAGCTTGGCCCTGGTGTCCTTTCAACATACTACCAATTTATTTTATTTATTTTTATTGTTTGAGCATTTCTTCACTTTCCAGCACTATAAGATGTTCCAGACTTATCTTGTATTTGCCCTACTCCAGCCCTAGAATCAACAACTTCTCGAAAGTGCCTGATTCCTTTTATTTGAGAAACCAAGATCTGGGTACTGGCGTGTTCATTACTACTGTATGTCACTGCTTCTAGGGGACAGAACCAGGAAATATATATATGTATATTAACCTATGTATCTATACATATCTATATTTATATATCTACCTGTCTGTTTACATATTTTTAAATTATAAATTTATAGTGATACTTTTTACTCCAACCAAGCAACAAAAGGTTCATTCCAGTACATATTTTCTTTTATTTATTTGTAACTTCTTTCTCTGATAGTGAGAAGCCTATCTCCATAGAATTCTGACATAAAAAGAAATCTAGAATTCCAAAATTATGCCATTACCGTTATCTACTCCCTTAATACACTGTTTTTTTTTTTTCATTCAGGCTGGAATGCTATTTGCTTTTCAAGACTCAAGTGAGAGACTACCTCTCACAGAACCTTTCCTGAACTGCTCTTGACCTATTCCCAATCAGCATAGGTTATTTCCTTTGCCTTACAATTTTATCAGTCTTTTTTTTATCAAGAAAGATTCTTGAGGTCAAGGGACCTCTTGCTCTCCTAGTATCCAGTATATTGTTTTATAAATAAAAGGAACTCTATAAATTTGTTTTGAATAAAATTGCATAAAGAGTTAAATTTTATCCAAAACACTATCAGTACCAAAAAAATGCTTATTATGCAGTCCCAAACTAATTGTCAAGAAAGAACATATCATTTTTTCAGAACCGTAGATTAGTGATTTTAGTTTATTTAAACTCTGAGATAAACTTAAGTTATATTTTAAAAAATGGGACCATTAAATAACTTTAAATACTACACATAAAAGACTCACTTCTCTATTATCCAGGAACATGGTGACAGATAAGTCTGTAGGCATGTTAGGATAATCATTGCTACTGTTCTTAGACCTTTAGCCAGGCTTCTGTAGAAACATGTATCCCAAACAAAAGGAAAATTATAACAATGATCAAATTCCCAGGGCTCATCAAGGACATAGATGTTTGCATCAAGGCAAATTCACTTTAATAACATTTTTTTCTCTCCTTGTAAGGATATTTGTTCTTAAAAAACACTAAGATTTAGAGCAAGAATAATGAAGAACAGATTGTATAAATGAGAAGCAATGTCACTTCTGGAAACTGCTCACCAAAGAAACAGAGCAACTTTAACCTGGCACTTACAAACATTCATCTGTAGTGATTCACACTTTACCACTCCAAAGATAAAAGAAGAAGCAAAAAAAAAGGACACTCAGGTAGAATCATCTTTCCCCCTATCTTGCCTATATGTCAGGAGAAAAATAAGCATTATGACAATCCATCTGAGCCCCTGATCTTTCCCTTCTATCTTCCCAGAATCTCGTCTCACTTCCATCTCTGACTTTGCCCTAAAATCATGCTCACATTTCTGATGTGTGTGTATACATATTTGAAATTTGTATATATGGATTAAATAAATAAACCCTTTTCTCTTAAGATCCCCATCCCCACCCCCTCAAACTACCTCCTCACCTTACTCCTACCTACACAGCCAAACCTTAATCTCCAGATACTCACTGCTTCCACTTCCTCATCTTCTATTCATCCCTCTGCCCACTTGGCTCTGGCTTCTACTCCTACCATCCTACTGACATTCTCCTGAAGATCTCCTAACTCAAATCCAAGGACCATATCTCAGTTTTTATCATTTTCTGTTGCCATTTGAATTGTTAATTAGTTCCTCATTTTTAAAATTTTATTTTCCCTTGTTTTTTTTCTTAAATGGAACTCTTCTGATTCCTTTTAAATATATTTTATTGATTTTTTTACAGAGAGGAAGAGAGAGGAATACAGAGTTAGAAACATCAATGAGAGAGAGACATCAATCAGCTGCCTCCTGCACACCCCCTACTGGGGATGTGCCCACAACCAAGGTACATGCCCTTGACCAGAATCAAACCTGGGACCTTTCAGTCCACAGGCTGATGCTCTATCCACTGAGCCAAACCGGTTTCAGCTTTCCTATCTTTCAAACCATTTCATTATTCTCACTGAATCCCTTCTCTGGCCCTCCACTCACCCCTGTTCCTAGGCGTTAGTCAAATGTCAGTTTCTCTCCTTTCTGTGGGTGAGCTCAGCCACTCTCAAATCATCAAACGTCACTTACACCAGATGATTCTCAAAGCTGTATCTTAAGTCCTAACTTTCCTGACTTCCAGCCCTAGAATTTCCATTGCATGCTGGATAGTTTCCTATGTCCCATGAAGACACAATATAACGCAGCCCAAATCATATGTATCCTCCTCCTTTACTTCTACCTCTCAAAGTAAGTTTATTTAACCACAAATAATTTTTCTCAAAAGATGAGATGGCATATATATTTTTGCTTATATCAAACAAAACAATATAACATAAAAGACAGTATGATATAACAAAATATGTACAATGTCTGAAGTTAAAAAGAGGACTTACAGTTTCTTTTTCTGACTTTTTCCAATTCTGTTGACCATAGGCAATTTATTCACTTCCCTAAGAAATGTACCATGAACTACCTTGGCTTATCAAAAATTCTATATATAATGTGTACCACGTGACACAGTGCAGAGAGAATGGCATAGAGACTAAAAGGGTAGGCCTTGGAGTTTAAATCTAGCTGTTCAAATTTCATACCACTCACTACTGTGTGATCTTGGACAAGTTATTACACTCTGTTTCCTACTTTCTAAATTGGGGGAAAAGAACCTACCTCATAATATTGTTTTGAGAATTAAAAGCAGTTGCTTGCCTAGTCACGACAAGGAACTTTCTCTCTGAAATCAGTAAAAATATGTTTAAAAAAAAAATCCTAAATGTCAAGTATGTACTATACTCCTAGCACTTAATAAATGCTCAATAAATCTTTAATACTATCATTATTTTTTATTTTTTAATATTTTTAATGTATTTTATTGAATTTTTACAGAGAGGAAGGGAGAGGGATAGAAAGCCAGAAACATCGATGAGAGAGAGACATCGATCAGCTGCATCCTGCACGCCCCCCACTGGAGATGTGCATGCCCTTGACGGGAATCGAACCTGGGACCTTTCAGTCCGCAAGTCAATGCTCTATCCATTGACCCAAACTGGTTCCGGCTATTTTTTAATTTTTTTAAAAATATTGTTCAGATTATTACAATTGTTCCTCTTTTTTCAATCCCCTCCACCTGGCTCCCACCCCACCTTCTACGCTTACCACCCCCACATTGTCCTCATCCATAGGTGTATGATTTTTGTCCAGTCTCTCCCTGCACGCCCCCTCACCTCTTTCTCCCTGAAAATTATCAGTCCACTCTCTTTCTATGCCCCTAATTCTATTCTATTCACCAGTTTATTCTGTTCATCAGATTTTCAATTCACTTGATTTTTAGATTCACATGTTAATAGATATGTATTTGCTGTGCATAATTTTTACCTTTACCATTTTCTTCTTCTACCTCTTCTTAAAGAATACCTTTCAGCATTTCATATAATACTGGTTTGGTGTTGATGAATTCCTTTAGTTTTTTCTTATCTGTGAAACTCTTTATCTAACCTTCAATTCTTTTTTTTTAAATTAAATCTTTATTATTCAAATTATTACATTTGTTTCTCTTTTTTCCCCTCCATAGCACCCCTCCACCCAGTTCCCACCCCTCCCTCTGCCCTTAGCTCCCTCCCATTGATCTCAACCATAGGTGTATGATTTTTGTCCAGTCTCTCCCTGTACACTCCTCACCCCTTTCCCCCTGAGAATTATCAGTCCACTCCCTTTCTGTGCTCCTGATTCTATTATATTCACCAGTTTATTCTGTTGATCAAATTTTTAATCCACTTAATTTTTAGATTCACTTGTTGATAGATATGTATTTGTTGTTCATAATTTTTTGGCTTTTACCTTTTTGTTCTTCCTCTTTTAAAAGAGTACCTTTCAGCATTTCATATAATACTGGTTTGGAGTTGATGAACTCCTTTAGCTTTTTCTTCTCTGTGAAGCTCTTTATCTGCCCTTCAATTCTGAATGTTAGCTTTGCTGGATAGATTATTCTTGGTTGTAGGTTCTTGCTATTCATCACGTTGAATATTTCTTGCCACTCCCGTCTGGCCTGCATCGTTTCTGTTGAGAAATCAGCTGACAGTCGTATGGGTGCTCCCTTGTAGGTAATAAACTGTTTTTCTCTTGCTGCTTTTAATATTCTCTCTTTGTCTTTTGCTCTTGGCATTTTAATTATGATGTGTCTTGGTGTGGTCCTCTTTGGATTCCTTTTATATGGGGTTCCGTGTGCTTCCTGGACTTGTAAGTCTATTTCTTTTTAGCAGATGTGGGAAGTTTTCAGTCATTATTTCTTCAAATAGGTTTTCAGTATCTTGCTCTCTCTCTTCTTCTGGCACCCTCACAATTCTGATGTTGGTACGCTTGAAGCTGTCCCAGAGTCTCCTTACATTATGTTCACATTTTTGGATTCTTTTCTCTTCTTGCTTTTCCAGTTGAGTGTCTTCTGCTTTTTTATATTTCAAGTTTTTGACTTGATTCTTGCCTTTCTCTAGTCTGCTGTTAGGACTCTGTATAATATTTTTAATTTCAGTCAGTGTATGTTTAATTTCTAGTTGGTCCTTTATCATCTTTAGTTGGACCTTTTCCATCTCTAGTTGGCTCTTTTGCATCTCTAGTGGTCCTTTTTCATCTCCTCTTGACTCTCGCTAAGTTTATCCATTTTTTCTAGCATATTCTTGAAAAACCTTATAAGCGTGGTTTTGAACTCTATATCCAGTCGTTTTTTTTCCCTCCATTTCTTTTGTTTGTGATCTCTTTCCTTGTCTCGGCATTTTCACTATGCAAGGAGAACTTTTGTGTTGGATTCAGCCTTATGATACCAGACTTGTAAAACCGAAGAAGGCTCTGTTGAGCTTGGGATGGTTGGAGTCTCAGGGCTTAAGGGACTGCCTTGCCTGCCAGTCGGCACCGCCCTCCATGGCCCCTGAGTCTCACATGACTGGATAATCGCTGGAGCGGTCCTTGTGAGCGCTCACCCGCAGTGCCTCTAGACCGCTGCCTTTCCAGCTCCCCTGCTCTCCAGGACCACACGAGTCTAGGTCTCCAGGGTTTCGCCCGAAACAGGGGCCCAGTGGACTCAGAAGTGGCACAGTTGGGAGGGTCTGTCTCCCGCCTACTCGCGAAAGCCAGCGGCACAATCAGCAATCTGTCCTCCGCGCAGCGCCGTGCGCGATCAGACCTCCAATCTTTTGCGACTTCCCTAAATTTCCGTGCACCTCTCCCTTTTCACAGTCCAAACTCCCCCCGTATGAGTTTTGGCTGGATCTGGGGTTTAGTGTCGTAAGATAAGCGGTTCAATGCCATTGGGAGTCTCCGTTTCCCTCCCACCAGAGAAAGCCAGCCAAGTACTCGGGCACCCGCTCTCTCAGCACGCGCGTCTCCGTACCTCAGCTTTTTGCAACTCCTCTGGGTTTCTGTGAGCCCCTCTCTTTCCTTCTAGCTGTAGAACTTACACTCGGCCAGCTTTCCTGTGGTTCTGAATGATGTCCGTTCTGTCTTTTAGTTGTAGTTTTGAAATTGTTGTGCGAGGCAGCAGTGTAGGTGTTTACCTATGCCGCCATCTTGGGTTGTCTGACCTTCAATTCTGAATGATAGCTTTGCTGGATAGAGTAATCTTGGTTGTAGGTTCTTGCTATTCATCACTTTGAATATTTCTTGCCACTCCCATCTGGCCTACATAGTTTCTGTTGAGAAATCAGCTGACAATCAAATGGGTGCTCCCTTGTAGGTAATGAACTGTTTTTCTCTTGCTGCTTTTAATATTCTTTGTCTTTTGCTATTGGTATTTCAATTATGATGTATCTTGGTGTGGTCCTCTTTGGATTCCTTTTGTTTGGGGTTCTGTGCACTTCCTAGACTTGTAAGTCTATTTCTTTCACCAGGTGTGGGAAGTTTTCAGTCATTATTTCTTCAAATCAGTTTTCAGTGTCTTGCTCTCTCTCTTTTGGCACCCCCATAATTCTGATGTTGGTGCGCTTGAAGTTGTCCCAGAGGCTCCTTATCTTCACACTTTTGGATTCTTTTTTCTTTTTTCTTTTCCAGTTGAGTGTTTTCTGCTTCTTTGTGTTTTAAATCCTTGACTTGATTCTTGCTTTTCCTCTAGTCTGCTGTTAGGTCTCTGTATAATATTCTTTATTTCAATCAGTGTATGTTTAATTTCTAGTTGGTCCTTTTTCATTTCCTCTTGGGTCTCACTAAATTTATCCATTTTTTCTAGGGAATTCTTAAAAAATCTTATAACTGTGGTTTTGAACTCTATATCCAGTTGTTTGTTTTTCTCTGTTTCTTTCATTTGTGATCTGTTCTTTTGTCTCTGTATTTTCACTGCCCTGAGTTGGTAGAGTAGCTTTGTGTGCTAGGTGACCTATATGGCCCAGTAGCTCTGCCTCCCTAGTTACCTGAGGTGGACACTCTTGGTGCACCCCTTTGTGGACTGTGTGTACAGTCTTATAGTTAAGTCTTGATTGTTGTTGGTATCACGGGGGGGAATTGACCTCCAAGCCAATTGGTTGTGAGGATTAACTCTGTCTGCACCTGCAGAAATTCTATGTTGAACTCAGCCTTAAGACTTGCAAGATTGCAACAGCCTCTGTGCTGGGCTTGGATGTGGTGGAGTCTCAGGGCAGAGCAGACAGCCTTGGCTTCCTGTCAGCCCTGCCCTACATGGCAGCGCCTGGGTCTCAGTGCCTCTGGATAATCCCTGCAGCCCTCTCTGTGCACATGTTTGCTTGCCTCCAGACCTCTCCATTTCTGGCTCCCCTGAGCTTACGTGTGTTCTAGGGACCCATATCAGTCTGGGTCCCCGGGGTCTCGCCCAAAACTGGGATTCAGTGCAGTTGGGCCTGGATTTCAGTGCTGTTGGGAGGTTGTTTTCCTCCCGCTAGAGAAAGCCAGCAGCACAATCATCAGTCAGCCCTTTGTGTATGCACTTTCGCGTGCACCCAGACCTCTGTCTTTTGAGCCTCCCCTAAGTTTCTCTGTGCTCCTTCCTTTTCACAACAGTCCAGACTCCCCCATATGAGTCTTGCCCGGAACTGGGTTTCAGTGCAGTCAGAAGTAGGGTTCAGTGCAGTCGGGACTTTCCATCTCCCTCCCACTAGAGGAAGCCAGCCAGACCCTCCTCCACTCGTCCTCTCCACAAGTGTGTCTCTGTACCTCAGCTTTTTACAGCTCCTCTGAGTCTTCATGAGTCCCTCTCTTTACTTCTAGTTGTAGAATTTTCACCCAGCCAGCTTTCCTCTGGTTCTGGATGGTGTCTGTTCTGTCTTTTAGTTGTAATTTTGAAATTGTTGTGCAAGGCAGCAGTTCAGGTGTTCACCTATGCTGCCATCTTGGTTTCTCCCTATCATCATTATTATTCATCTATAAGTAGTATTTCACACAATTCTTTCATTTATTTTTTTGACATGTAGACTTTGTATACACTTTTTCCCTTATCTTTAGGCACACCCAACTTATCTCTCTTGATCCCTGGCCTTTCTCCTTATATTCTCCTCCATGGTCTTATGCTACAGGTGCCAGCTTAGATGACACTTTCCTCCATATGCCTTCCCTGACCCCTGGAGCCTGCTCTAGGAGGTTTGTCTTAAGTTCCTAAAATGCTAGATCTAGCCCTGACTGGTGTGGCTCTGTTGATTGAGCATTGTCCCCTTCACCAAAAAGATACAATGTGGACCAGCCAGAGTAGCTGAGTTGGTTGAAAGTCACCCTGTATACCAAAAGATTGCCAGTTCAATTCAGGTCAGGGCACTTACTTAGGTTGTGGGTCAGGGAGCATATGGAAGACAACCAGTCCATGTTTCTCTCTCACATCAATGTTCCTCTCTTTTTCTCTTTCCCCTTTTGTCTCTATAAGCATGTCTTTAGGTGAGGATTAATAAAACAACAACAACAATGTAATCAGTGTTGAGGATAGATCTAGTACTCACTCATCATTGATGTTTCTATGTCTCCCTTCCTCTCTAAAATATATAAATATATATATATATTAAATATATTTGATTGATATTTTTACAGAGATAAAAGGAGAGGGATAGAGAGTCAGAAACATCGATGAGAGAGAAATATCAATCAGCTGCCACCTGCACACCCCCTAGTGGGGATGTGCCAACAACCAAGGTATCAAACCTGGGACCCTTCAGTCCGCAGGCCAACGCTCTATCCACTGAGACAAACCAGTTTCAACTAAAAAATATATTTTAAAATAAATATATTTTTACTTCTCCTTTCCTCTCTGAAATCAATAAAATATTTTTTTAAATAAGTATATTTTTATTGATTTCAGAGAGGAAGAGAGGAGAGAAAGATAGAAACATCAATGATGAGTGAGAATCATTGATCGGCTGCCTCCTACATGCCCCTTATTGGGGATTGAGCCTGCAATCCAAGCATGTGCCCTGACTGGGAATCAAACCGTGACCTCCTGGTTCACAGGTTGACGCTTAACCACTGAGCCATGTGGTCAAACATAAGTACTTTTATTGATTTTGAGAGAGAGAGCGAGAAAGAGAGGGAGGAACATTGATGTGAGAGAGAAACATTGACTGTTTGCCTCTCACATGCACTCTAACTAGGGGAAGGAAACAAACCCAGATATTTGCCCTTGACCAGGAATCAAACTCTAGACCCTTTGGTGCAGGGGCTAAGGCTCTAACCACTTAGCAACCCCAGCCAGTGCAATTCAGGTATTTTCTTACAAATGCTAATTCTTTCAAATAACTTTGGCTTTTCAGGTAACAATGCCAAATAATAATTCTATAACCCAAAAAAGGAGCTAATGTGAGAAATAAAAGAAGGGAAATTAATTCAGTAGGTCACAACTTTGAGTGTATATAAGAATTACCTAGGAAGTTTAACATACTGACTTCCAGGTCTCATCCCACAATTCTAATTCATTTGGTCTGGAGTAGGGCCTAGGTAGACCACATTTTAACAAGAACCTTGAAGGGATTGTAGCATTGTAGGTATACCCATCACACATTGAAAAACACTGAAAAAAATATTTTTATTATTATTGATTTTAAAGGGAGAGGGAGAGAGTGGGAAGTGAGAGAGAGAGAGAGAGAGAGAGAGAGAGAGAGAGAGAGAGAGAGACATTGATCAGTAATGTGGGCATGTGCCCTAACCAGAATCGAACCGGCAATCTGTGTGTGTGTGTGTGTGTGTGTGTGTGTGTGTGTGTGTGTGTGAAAGTAAGCAAGAATTTGTTTGACCAAAGGGTATAAAAGGGCATAGAAGAAGCAACAGGGGAGCCTAGGCTGGGCTGTCTTGGCTCACTGGAAAGTCTCAGAATAGGGGGCCTGGGAGTTAGCTTGGGACGAGCTGCCACTGCCCAGTGCCTTAATTTAATCTTTATGTAAAATTAAAGGGACACTAGTAGAATAGCTGAGAGTTTTTCTAGTAGCAGGTCACAAAATTAGTGAGTTGTGAAATCAGTTCAGTGGGACAGAACTAACATGTTTTTGTTTGCGTTAATGAAAAAGAATAGAATGAGAACAGAAAATGTCAGAATGCATCACACATAGTATAGGTATTCTTTTAGAAAGCTTTTGTTTATATGTATAAACTGGGTAAGAATGTTAATTTTTCTTATTGTGGAATGTAGTTAAGAATTATTGTTTTAAAAGAAAAATATTGCTTGACAAGTGTTGGTGAGGATGAAACTGAAACCCTCATATGCTGCTGATGGGAATGCAATGGTGCGGTTGCTTTGGAAAATAGTTGGCATTTCCTCAAAACATTAAACATGTAATTATCAAATGACTCAACATTTCCACTCCTAGATATATGTGGTGGTGGGGGGTGTTGTATCTTCAAGAGAAATAAAAACACATGTCCATATAAAAACTTGTACAAGGATGTTCATAAAATATTATTCATAATAGCCCCAAAGTGGAATCATTCCAAATGTTCATCAACTGATTGGATAAACAAAATGTGGTCTATCCATATAAAGGTACATATATTATTTGGTCATGAAAAGAAGTGAAATACTGCCCTAGACAGTTTTGCTCAGTGGACAGACAGAGCATTGGCCTGTGGACTGAGAGGTCCCAGGTTTGATTCTGGCCAAGGGCACATGCCTGGGTTACGGGCTCGATCCCCAGTGGGGGGCATGCAGCCAATTGATGATTCTCTCTCATCATTGATGTTTCTATGTCTTTCTACCTCTTCCTTCCTCTCTGAAATCAATAAATATATATTATTATTATTATTATTTTTTTTTTTTTTACACAGGGGAAGGGAGAGGGATAGAGAGTTAGAAACACCAATGAGAGAGAAACATCAATCAGCTGCCTCCTGCATACCCCATACTGGGGATATGCCCACAACCAAGGTACATGCCCTTGACCAGAATCGAACCTAGGGTCCGAGTCTGCAGGCCAACGCTCTATCCACTGAGCCAAAAAGGCCAGGGCAAGAAATATTTTTTTTTAAAAAAAGAAAAGAACTGAAATACTGATACATGCCACAGTATTAGATGAAACTTGAAAAATTATGACATGGGTCTCTTTAAACCATTAAAATTTTATTTTTTTCTATTTTTGTGACTGGTTTATTTCACTTAGCATAATGTCATCAAGGTTCATACTTGTAGCATGTGTCAGAATTTCATTCCTTTTAAAAACTGAATACTATTCTATATATTTACACATTTTGTCTATTATCAAGAAACACTTGGATTGCTTCTACCTTTTTACTGTTGTGAATATGCTACTGTGAACATGGGTGTACAAATATTTGTTCGAGTCTAGTTCTTTGGGTATATATCCAGAAGTGGAATTGCTGAATCACATGATATGATTTAATTTAATTTCTTGAGGAACCACCATAGTGATATTTACAGCAGCTTTATCTTCCCCTTGGCATTGCATTGCACAAGTGTTCCATTTTCTCCACATTCTAGCCAGTGCTTGTTATTTTCTGTATGTATGTATTTTGAGAGAAAAGGAAACATCAATTTGTTGTTCCACTTATTTATGCATTAATTGGTTGGTTCTTGTATGTGCCCTGACTGAGGATGGAACCTGCAACCTTGGCCTATTGAGATGACACTCTAACCAACTGAGTTACCTAGTGAGGGTTGCTTTGTTTTGTTTGAAATAATAGTCATCTTAATAGGTATGAAATGTTATCTCATTGAGATTAAGATTGGAATTTCCCTGATGATTAGTGGTATTGAGCATCTTTAAAAGAAATCCTTACTCAATGGTATGTTTATTGATTTGAGAGAGAGGAACGACAGAAATATCGATGGTTGTCTCCCATTTGTGTCGGACCTGAGTTCGAACTCACAACCCAGGTTGTGCCCAGTGGGAAACAACTCGAAACCTGTTGGTGTATAGGACAAGGCTCCAACAACTGAACCACCTGGCTAGGGTATGTTGAGCATCTTTTCATGTGCTTATTGACCATTGTATATCTTCTTTGGAGAAATGTCTATTCAAATCCTGTGTCCATTTTTATTTATTTATATATTTTTAAAAATATATTTTTATTGATTTATTACAGAGAGGAAGGGGAAGGGATAGAAAGTTAGAAACATTCATGAGAGAGAAATATCAATCAGCTGCCACCTGCACACGCCCTCCTGGGGATGTGCCGGCAACCAAGGTACATGCCCTTGACTGGAATCAAACCTGGGACCTTTCAGTCTGCAGGCCAACGCTCTATCCACTCAGTCAAACCATAAACCATTAAAATTTTAATTTTATAATTATTAGAAAAACTGCCTCTTTTTAAATGTTTGTTCTCGCCACTTTGAGCAATTACTTTTTGTAGTTTTAATTCAAAAGTCTAATTAAACAAAAATCACTGTGTTAATAAAAATGTTATTAAATTGCAAAAAGGGTAAGTCCAGATAAAATTGTTGGACCTTTATAAGGTTCTTGCACAATTAAAAAAGTTTAATCTTTAATTATGTTAGTGGTTGTCAAAAGAGTTTCAGCAGCCAAGGTGGGATCCATCAGCAGACCTCCTTTCTCCCCACAGCCCCACCTTCCTTCACCCTCCTCCTTTCCTTTGGGGACCTCTCCTCCTCCAGAGGTCTCAACAAGCACTCCAAACCAAGCTGTCATTTTCTTCAGTAACTTCCTTAGTCAGAGTGATTGATCAAGAGATGAGTCTGCTTATCATAAACCATAAGAAACGGAAGTCTGGCCCTAGCTGGTTTGGCCCCAGCTGGTTTGGACAGAGCACTGGGCTATGGACTGAAAGGTAGGTCCCAGGTTCCATTCTGGTCAAGGTGCATGAACCTCACCTGCAGGCTCCTCCCTGGCCTGAGCCCCGGTCGGGGGCTCATTCAGGAGGCAACCAATTGATGTGTTTCTCTCACATGGCTACTTCTCTCTTCCACTCTCTAAAAATCAAAGAAAAATATCCTCGGGTTCGAATTAAAAAAAGAAAGGAAGAAAAGAAACAGGAATTTGATCTGACAGGTGTGGCTCAGATAGTGGAGTGGTCACACATGTACGAAGAGGTTGCCAGTTTGATAACCTGGCAGGGCACATGCCCCAGATGTGAGCTTGATCCCCAGTAAGGGGTGTGTAAGAGGCAGCTAAAATGTGATTTTCTCTAATTGATCTTTTTCTCTCCCTCTCCTTTCCTCTGTCAAAAAAAAAAATCAATAAAAGAAATAAGAAATAGAAATGTGCCTGCTCTTGTCCACCCCTTCCCCCAAGCCCATTCTACCTCCCAAAGATAACCTCCTTCACAGTTTGGAATATAAGCTTCCCAATATTGCTTATATGTGGTAGTAATAATAATAATAATATTAAACATACAAATTCTGTGTGTCAGTCTCTGTTCTAAGCATTCTACATATTGTATCTCATTTTATCTTCCCAGTAAGTCATGTGATATTATTATGATGCTAATTTTACAAATGAGAAAACTCAGGCACAGAGATGCTAACACACATCAAGCACAAACTCACATTAAAAAAATTACAATGGTCTTATATTAATGTGTTTTATAGCCATTATTTATTTCCTCTTGTACATCTTCCCACATCAGGATTTACAGATCTACTTCAACCTTTCAGACACTTACTATTTCACTCCAAAATAGTCTTATTTAACCAGGCCCCTGTCAATGAACATTTAGGTAGCTTCAGGTTCTTCATTATTCAGAGCAAGGCTGTAATGAACATGCCTCTGCTATTGCCTACTTGGCGATGTGCATCTATGGTATAAATTCCCAGAAGCAACATTTGTAGTTCAAAAGGCCTATGCATTAAAATTTTAATAGACATTCTCAAATGTTTTTCCAAAAAAGTTGCTTGAGTTTATATATATTTTTTGCATCAATTTATATTTGAACCATCAGCTAAAAGAGAAAGCCAATTCACCACATCCTTGTCAATATTAAGCATTATTAAACATTTTTAATTTTTTCTAATTTGCTAGATGTGGGAAAAATAATAGATGATTGTTTTAGTTTTTATTCCTTTAATCATGGGGGAGGTTGAGTATATTTTCAAATGCGTATTGGCCACTCAATACATTTACTTTTCGATTATAAATAGTTTATTATCTCTACAACTTAATTACTTTTTAAAATTGCACAAGGACTTTCTGAATATCATGTGTAATTCATTGTACAATTCAAATTGCCTCTCACAGCAGCTGTCCTTTCCTGGTGTCTGATTCCTATCCAGATCTCATTAATATTCTTTCTACATAGAATTGTTGCTTGGCTATACAGATGAGATCCTCGTTTCTGCAGAGTTCCCTTTTGTAGGACATCTACCCCTTGACTGCTCATTAACATTCCCACTAGAGCACAGTCCTCTGAGAAGTCTGACTGACACCGCATGACAATCCAGGCATTGAGATCACTGTTTGGGGTTGTGCTCCAGCTGCTACCCTCAACTTGCCAGTTTAATGCCTCTCAGTTGTGGGGGGAATGGGGGTGGAGAGGGAAGGGTCTGTGTGAAGGGAGGGTTCTCTGAATATCAGGATTATATTTAGAATGTGAATATCTCACTTGGAGTCCAAACACATCTAATTTTTCTGAAAAGGGTCCCCTACATTCCAATGTAAAAACAGATTTGAGAGTTTAGTTTTGGCTTGATCCCAGAGTTATTAGGCCATAGCAGGGAGGCAGACACAGATCGTAATCATCCACCATCTAGATGGACTGTGTCAGAATCAAGCAAAAGTTTGGGCCACCTTAGCATAAGCCTGGGGATCAGTTATTGAGTACATATCGATTCATCCCAGCTCACCTTATTCATGATACCATGAAACAAATATTATTATTCTCATTTTACAGGAGGAGAAATCGAGGCTCAGAGGTTTAATAGATTGCTCAAGGTCACACAGCTAGTAAGAGGCAGAGCCAGCATTTGAAACAGTCTAAGAGATCCTAATGTCCATGCTCTAACAACTTATTGCTAATAACATCTTCCCAGAACCTGAGGGTAGTCTGGGCCAGTCTTATCCTCCTAAGAATCTCAAAACTAGAAATGGTGGGAGCATTATCTCAATCCATTGAGATTCTGCTTCCTAGCAACTTTGACAGTTTGGCTCAAATAAACTCACAAAAGAAGTCTCCAAAAATAGAAAAGGAAACTAGAAATGGTAATGCTTCATATCTAGGCCAACCTCTTGCCCAGGTTCCTTTCAGCTCAGGCCTACATCTCTGGCCTATCACTTTCTTATTAGGTAACATTAGGAAAAAAGCCTTAGCCTCATCATCTCTAAAATGTTCTCTTAGCCCAGCCAATGTGGCTCAGTGGTTGAGTATCATGGTTCCTGATCAGGGCACATGCCCAGTTTTGGTCTCGATCCCCAGTGTGTGTGTGTGTGTGTGTGTGTGTGTGTGTGTGTGTGTAGGGGGCTTGGGAGGTGGGGAGTGGGAGGGGCGGGGGGGAAGGGAAAGGGTGCAGGAAGCAGCTGATCAATGATTTAATCTCATCTTTGATGTCTCCATCTTTCCCTCTCTGAAATCAATACAAAATATATATTTTTTAAATGTTCTTTTATTCTCTCCAGTCCCCTCCGTTGGGGGGAGTGGGGAAGACACAGAGAGAACAGCATTTAGTGAGACTGTAGGGGAATCCCGGGCCCTTGGGATCCCTGGGTCCGCGTCCCCTGGCCATCCCCCACAGAGCCAGGTCCTGCTGATGTGCCGGCCATAAAATAAATAAATAAATAAATAAATAAATAAATAAATAAATAAATAAAAATATGTTCTTTTAGCTCAGTGCTAAAATATGTGCTTAATAATAACCAATGTGATAATAAAAGTAGCTAACATTTATGGAACATTTACCATATGTCAGATGCAGTTTTACTTGCTTTGCATATATAAAGGTATTAATCCTCACACTCAGTAACACATTCAGAATATTATAGTCCCATTTTACATATCTAGAAACTGAGATCTAGAGAGGTTAAATAAATGTTATCTCTTATTCATTTTTTAGGAGACTGGCATGGAAACAAAATGATCTCTAGCACAGAGAATAAGGTTGTATTTAACAATGCATTTCAGGGTCAACTTATTTTTGTTAAATCTGAAATTTAAGAGACAATATCTCTAATACTTTGAGAAACTGGTAGTGATTACCAGGAACTCCAGATGTGCTCAAAACCCTGACACCATTTCTCTGCACCAAAACATCTAAATCTGTCAAATTATACCTTGTAAGGGCCAAATTTTAGGTGTTCTCAACACCTTTGTAAAAACTCTTAAGTTGAAAATTATATAACGATCACCTTACATGTTTTCTCTTACTTTATTCATTCACTTGAGTATCTTCTTGTGCTTTTGAAACTCACATTAGTTTTTTACAAAAATGTGGTAATCTTTTTGTTGTTCTGGTAAGAGAGCATTTATTGTGTAAATTACAAAGGTAAAAAAGTAATTCCTAGAACAGCGGTGGCTCGAGCTGTGGTTTGCCACTCTGTTGACTAAAGAGTTTGCAGACCACTGTCCTAGAAGAAATAGGTTTAGGAAACAAATGATAGAGGTAAAGGAAGGGCCCTGGGAGCTTGGGAGTGAGGAAGCTAATAGAAATGTGCCTGGGGCAGGGAAGGAGGAGAGAGCAGGGAGAGGCACCTGCAAGTTCCCAGGAGGGAGAGCACCATGGTAATCTTCATATATCTTTCTTAGATAGTTAAAAGAATAACCTCCAGTTGCAACCTTTAAAAACTGACTTTGGTTTAAAATTTTTAGGTCATAAAGAATCATATCTTTTTTTTCTTTAAATTAAGAAATTACTAGATCTAATCCAAGTTTAATTCTACCTTTCTCTCTCAAATCTAATTTGTTATATATTCACTTAGTTCTCCTTCCCTTCCAACCAGTTGATAATTAACTCATTGTAAGGGCAACATAAGCCAAATGAGTAATTTTTCATACATAGTAAGTAAAATCTCTTTCAGAAAGTAGAAAAACAGATAATTTTGATAGTAACCCTTAAGGGGAAAAGTAGAGAAAAGCATAGTTAATTGGAAAAAGAATGTGGAAATTTAGAGTTGACCAAGGTCACAAAAGCATAGGTTTACTCTGAATAGCCTGTTTCTCCTTTAACCTTTGTACCATTCCATACTTTATCATCAGGTGCACCAAATGTCAGTGCCTGGAACCATGTAGGGGCTCAATAAATATGTTATACAAGTGAAAAATAGTACTATGCTAGTTCTCAGTTGCCATATATCTTGACAAAGATTCACCTACATAATTGAATATCTGCCTATACGCTCACAGGTCTTGACAATTACATGCTTAATTAAGACAAAGTGGATAATGAAAGGAGTCTTCTTCACAACGTCAAAGCAGAAGAAATATAAACAATTATTTTAAGAAGGCTGCTTCCGTTAAAGATATACCTCCTTATTCAGTCCTTTGTCCTTAATAATTAAGCAAGATTTCTCCAAATACAGGGCTTCTTAGTTTCACTCCTGGCCATTTCCAGGAAGGGCCTGGCTTCCATTCTTCTTATCTGAAATTTTAGATGGTGTGTTTTTTTTCAGGTATTGCTCAATCTGAAAAGCCAACTCAGATCAATTTAACCAATCCTTTAAGCAGGAGAATTAAAACGGGTTTACTGAAAAGTGACTCTTCTCTAGGCAAGTTCTCTAATCTTTCTTTTCTGAAAAAAATCTGAGAAGCTAACACAGAACAATGCTTTAATCAAGGACAAGGACAACCGAAGCTGTTCACATAAAGAATTACAAAATCACACAGCCACAGAAGTGATAAAATTCTGCTAATCTTAACTGATGCTATGGATCTTATTTCTTAATGAGGACTAGTTACAAACATATTAATGTTAGTGTTTTAATTAAATTTTAATGTTTACCTTCTAAAATTACATCAAATTATGGTGCTGTTTAAAAAAGCTTTGGGGAGAGATTTATTGAGGGATCTTTTAGTTGGCATGGGAAATCAATTTCTTTTGGTCTCAGGTTCTTCATCTAAAAAACAGATAATAATTCACATGGCTATAAGGATTAAATTAGAGGATAAAAGTAAAAGTATTTTTGAAAGATCATAAATTGCTATTATTATTTTAAATAAAATTTTTGTTCAGTTTCATGAAAAATGGAATTAAAAAATAAGAGAAATGGGAAGATATTAGAACTGATTAGTTACATTGTCTAGCTGAACTAATTGTTAACAAGAACCCCGTTTAAAATTGTTGTTGACAATCCAATCAATACACTGTCCTATTTCAGGGTGTATAGTAAGTATAATGAAAATATACTTTCCTTGAAGATTTTCTGTGGCTTCCTTATTTTTCATCTAGAGAAGGAAAGCAGAAGAAAACTTTTGGATGCTTGAAGATTCTAGTCAATTGGATTCTAGTTTTGCTATACTTGCTTTTAAAAATGTAATGAGTGTTAAAAGACTAGTATTGGCCCTAGCTGGTTTGGCTCAGGGGATAGAGCATCAGCCTGTGGACTGAAGGGTCCCAGTTTTGAGTATGGTTAAGGGCTCATGCCCAGGTTGTAGGCCCGATTCCAGAAGGGAGCATGTAGAAGGCAGCCAATCAATGATTCTCTTTCATCACTGATGTTTCTCTCTCCTTCTTCCTTCCCCTTCTGAAATCAATTAAAAAAATAGTATTGGCTAGCAGCAATAACCCTGGAAGGAGAGGCTGACAGGTAGTAAAACAGTGGCCTGGATCCTGGGAACACCTTGGAAAACCTGCACTCAGATGGAACTGAGCCCTGCCTATCACAATATCCAAACCTTTGTCCTGCTACCTTCAGAAGTCCTCAGAGACTGCTACCTGATTTGAACCCTCATAGGGAACTACCTCAGCTGTTGTCCATTAAAACAACAACAAAGCTTTGGATTGTGAACCAAAACAAGAATTGTTATAGTGAAAAGTCTATCTTCAAGCCTTATTAATTTATTCAACAAGTATTTATTGAGCACTTAACCACGTGTCAATCAGATTTGTTAAAACTACAACCTTAAAAGTGACAAAGTCTCTGCTCTCATGTAGCTTCCATTCCACTGTGGAAGCAGGACAATTACATACTGTGACTAATGCTGTGAAGAAAGACAAAGAGTAACTGGGGTGGTGGTAGAGAAGGGGGCAGATGTTTTAGATAGTGGTCAGGGAAGATCTCTTTGAGTAAATGACATTTGAGTGAAACCTGAATGATGGGAGAAGAGAGGCAGCCAACCAGGTGAGGAAAAGAGAAGGGGGAGTTTTCCAGGCAGAGGTAAAGGCCCCCAGACAGGAAAAATACGGCTAGTGAGTGAATGAGAAGTGAGGTAATCACAGAGATGAAGGAAAGCTGGATTTAATAAGGATTTATAAGCAATGGTTAAGATATTTAAAAAATATTTTTATTGATTTCAGAGAGAAAGGGAGAAGGAGAGAAAGACAGAGACATCAATGATCAGAAAGAATCATTGTTCTTCCCCTCATGGGGAAAGAGCCCACAATCCAGGTATGTGCCCTCACCAGGGAATCAAACCGTGACCTCCTCATTCATAGGTTCACATTCAACCTGAGCAACAGGTTATGAATGGTTAATATTTCAATTTTATTCTAAGTGTGATATGAAGCTGAACATATTGTTACATAATAATATTTGCAAGATGAGATATATTTCATGTACTGAGTATTTAATTGCTTATTATATGAATAATAACTATGAAATGAAGAGGAAGAGGCAAGGTTCTTACTTAGAAGGCCTATAATCTTTTAAGGAAGCAATAATTCATAAATAGTGACAGCATTATGGTAAAAAAAAAAGAAGTAAACATAAAGTGCTAATTGAAGACTAAGCAGGGAGCCACTGATTCAACTAAGAGAAATTAGAAAAGGTTTTCTTTCCTTTAAATTGACATTTTACTTGAGCTCTTAAGGAAAAGGATTTTAGCAGGAGTTGGGGGAGGAGCATAAGGCTGTGGGAACTGCATGAGCAAAGGCACAGAGGCAGGAAAAGACTGGGTGGGTCCAGGAAACCAAGAATCATTGTGTAACTACAGTGCCAGGTGGGTGGGTAGTGATGTGGGAGATAAGCTGGGAAAAATAGGCTGCCAGGGCATGGGAGTGGGGGGTCTTGAGTGGCATGCAGAGAAACTTACTTACTTGACTTGGGCACTGATTCCCCTTAAGTGTGTGAATTAATCTCTTGAGATACTTCCATCCCCCAGATATACTGACTTGTAGATTTCTGTAGGACCTGGGAATCTAGCTCTTTAAACCAACACCCCAGGTGATTCTGAAGCATGTACCATACCTCGAAAATCAGTGTTCTATTTTTTTTTTTAATGACTGAAAAAGCAAAACTGAAGCCAACTCTAAAGATGCTTAGCAACTTTAGTAAAAAAGGGAAATCTGAATTAGAAGACATGAAAGAGGTATTGAGGCATTATCACTGTTGGGGGTAGAATAAACCAATGTTAGTGATTAAATGTGGGAGGAGAAAAGAACTGAAGTGTTCAAGACAATTCAAGCTTTTTCCTTAGGGAAGATAGGTGGATGCAGGTGCCTGGTATATAAGGATTACCCACATGGTCTACCAGATAGTTGGAAATATGGATCTGAAGCTCAGAGATATGCAAAGGCACTAACTATACTGATTTGGTATTCCAAAGTAAGAAATAAAAAATAAAAAATCCTATATAATCCTATATAATAAAAGCATAATATGCAAATTGTCCCCTCGACCAGGAGTTCGTCTGGGAATTCAACCAGGGGGTGAGGCTGGCCAGGGAAAGGGAGGAAGGCCCCAGCCAGCAGCACAGATTTCATGCACTGGGCCTCTAGTTAAATATAAAAAGTAAAAATTAGAAGCAAATTGAAGTGAATACTTAATCTGCCTCTGGATGACAAAATACTTTTAAGCATGGAAGCAAGAAAAGAATCCCAAAGAAAAATATCTGTAGATAAGTAATAATAAATCATGTATAAAATTAAAAGACAATTATCTAGTTAAACAAAAGAATTGATATTCTTAAAATGAAGAGCTTATACACATATCACAAGGGAAAACACTAAAAATATTTCCCTATGAAATAGTGAAAGTTGTTAAATAACTTGGCATGGCAACTTAAACCTTTTATCATAATATAAAACATTCACTAGAGCTGATGGTGCTTTGTGGCATAGGTCAGCAGGGCTTTTCAGACTTACTTTATCAAGTTGCCAAGTGTCAATCTATGCAACTTCCATTGTCCAGTGGGCAAAAACCATTAAATTGCCACCAGGCTCCATGAAGCCTTGCTACCCCTTGTGAAAACTGCCTTTGCTGTACCCAGTCTTTCTGTATATTTAAAAAGGATGAAGATTAGAAATGGCAGATAAAATAATTTCAGAATATATAGTGAGCAGTGATCAAAATCATCCATGTTGTATGGACTTTGAGATCAAGAGCCCAACCTTCTCACTTTACAGATGAAGCTCAGAGAGGATGAATGATTTACTCAGGATAACCTAAGTGGTTAGTTTTCAACACCAAGTTGGGAATCCTGATTCTTAAGCCAGCCAGCACCCTTTCTTGTTTGTAGTGCTGCTTCAGCCATCACAAGCTCTGGCTTCTCAAAGCAATGGGCATTTAAAACATCACAATTTACACTTCTTGTACACTTTCAACTTTGTCATTCCACTTATCCATTTTGGCTTAATACAAACCTCTACTCTCTCCCTCCAAATAAATGAAAGAACCCCAGACAGAAAAACAACATAATTGTAATGTTAAGGCCCAAATAAAAATGGGAATTAATTAAACAAATTACAATTCACAGAAGAAGAAATTGAAATGAATGTATGAAGAGTGTTCACTCTCACTAATAAAGAAATACAAATTAAATAACTCTTGCTTATCAAATTAGTAAAGATTAGCACTCACAGTCACTGCAGGTGAGAATGTTAATTAGCCTAGTCTTCATGAAAAGCAATTTGGCAAGAGGTTTAGTATTTTTTAAATTTTCATGCCATTTGATACAGTAATTCAACTTCTGGGGATCTAACCTAAGGAAATAATGAGTGATTTGTACAAAGATTTATGCACAAACCTATTCTCAAATTTTTTCACTTATTAATAATGTAACAATCAAAACACCCAAGTGCACAGTTAAATTATGCAACATAAATGCAATATGGTATTAAACATCCACTAAAATTGTTTTTAAATGATTTTCATGCCATAAAAAACTATAACATAATGTAAATAAAAAAGCAGATACAAAACCGTATCTACTGTAATAGTATGAACCCAATTAGCTGTAGGTTTGTGAGTGTGTGTATGTTTGTGCAGTGAAGAAAAAAAAAGACTGAAAGGAAATATATCAGATTATAGTTCTCTTTGGAACAGATAAAATATTTTATCTTCTTTAAATTAATTTGTCCCAGGTTTTTTATAATTAGTATATGTACTTTTTATTTTCTAAATATGAATGTATAGTTGTATTTGTGAAAATAAAACAAGAATTATATATATATTATATTGTTAACATGTGTTTTTAAAATATATTTTTGTTGATTGCAGAGAGGAAGGGAGAAGGAAAGACAGATAGAAACATCAATGAAGAGAGAGAATCATTGAGCAGCTGCATCCTGCACATCTCTTCTGGGGATTGAGCCTGCAACCCTGATCGGGAATTGAACCGTGACCTCCTGGTTCATAGGTCCATGCTCAACCACTGAGCCACATCAGCGGGGCTTAATGCGTGTGTGTTTTTTAAAGATAAATTTGCAAGTCACTCACATGGAGATGTTAAAGCAGATCAAATTGCACAGGTAAAGAGTATAATGAGAATAAGATTCTGGACAGGGGCATGGCAAACACCACATTTAAGGAGCAAAAAGACTGAGTTAATGAAGGATCAAGGGAGGAAGTGGTTCGAATAGAAGATGGAGAACCACGTGGTAAGGAGGACAGTGACAGAGCCATTAGAGGGAAATCACTGGGACTATGTATAGGAGACAGATTTCCTCTACTACTGAAGATGGAAGCTAAATCGGAGCAAGTGTTACCTGTTCAGTAAAACTGACTATGAGGAAAAGAACTCCTGGGCTATTTGCTTGATTTCAATTTATGGAAGAAAAAAAAATTGTAGAAAGCTAAAGTCAAGTAACAGCATATCTGGGTTACTGATCTATAGGTAATGAAACAAAAATTGGCAATACTTTGGCATGCAAGAAAAAACATGTTTGAGAGATTGTAAGATTTTTAAATACTGTAGTAAGCTCTGTTATAGGATAAATAAGAGAAAAATAGCTCCACACTTATCAAAAGTGCAAAAAAAGTTGCAATTCTTTTCTAAATATAAAAGTTCTCAGTGTCAGAGTAGCACTGTTAAGAAATTCTTTGAAAGAAAATAAAAATAATCTAAATTTTCATGTTATCCTGTTAACTTCTTATAACTGAACATGTGAAGTCTCTAGAAATGTTTTCAAGTTTAAAAAAATCATTTGAATGCTGAATAATGAATTGTTTGTTGGGTCAAACCTTGTCCTTTTTATGAGAAGAGGTCTTCATTAGCACAGTAACTTGACTGAGGCGCAAAGACTTTGCATCCAGCCACAGAATAAACATACCAGTATGGTCCTACCAAGAGCACTATTTGCCATAGAATCTCAATTCTGCAATCATTAAGTAGAAACTACTCAATTTACAACCACTCATTAGTTACTAAAGATCTTTGAGAGTCTGTGTTAAGTGATTTAACATCACCTAGACATTACTGTACACAATCCAAAATAAAGTACTTTAACTTCTTATAAAAAAAATACAATAAAAGGCCAGACCAACCTTAGAAAAAACACACAACAACAACAACAACAGTCTTTTCTTATGGAATTCCTGACTTCAGAACCAAGTTACCCATGCCCCTTTCTATCTGCAGAAGGAGTACAATTCCAATCTAAATAAAGATCTACTTCTGAGTGTATGGAATTAAGAATGCCTGAAAACTAGTTTCATGGTCAATATAAATAATGACAAATTCTCCCAATCTGTGGTTAGGAGGCCTTTTATGGTAAACTTGTCCAATAATATCCTATACTCCCAACATTCTTTTTTGTCTGTGTGTCTTTGAAGAACTTCGGTACTTGAAAACATTGTAAGAAAACAATGTAATTATTGTAGGTACCCAAATTACATGCAAATATACATTTCTAAAAATTCTTGCTGGAGACCACTTGCGTAAAGTGTAAACAGAAAGAAAAAAGGTAAGCAATGTCAAAGAAAAGTGTCCAACAAGTGTCATGGCTCAAATTACTCAATGAAACAACCACCATCTGTATTATTAACTCACAATCCTACTTAAAAAATGGAAAATACAGTTACAGAGAAGCGACCATGTCATGTTCACCCTCTGTATACTAGGGCACTGGCACACAATAGGCAACTTTATAAAAGGCTACAGCTATATGACGAACACTCAAGACTGCTACAGACTTCAGATAATCAAGACTCTACAAAGAATCTTCCAACACTTCTGACTCTTTCCTTCTCTACCCATCTATCTACCCTATCCCTGCCACCAAAGAAAAAAGAAAGCAAAAGACATTTTGAGGACACCGTAGCAAGAAAAAGTATCTTCTGTTATCAAGGTATGATATTAATAGAATTGTTTTCACTTCTGAAGCTTTCTTTTCTTATAATTATTAAAAGGTTAAAATCTGGCCCACCTTTAACCAGAGTCTAGAACAAAGTTTGAATGTACCAAGTTAAACAAAGTTATACAATGGAGCAATTTTTACAAAATGGTGCTGCTTTACTGATGTTGCCAATACTCTATTCTCTTCTCAGTAGCTCTACAGTTCAGGAACTACCTGATAACACTCCTAGGCTCATGAGAGAACATAGCTCTACCAACTATTTACTGAACTGCTACAGTGCCAACAACAGGCCCATCTTGAAAGGGCCATCATGGTGACAGAATGCAAGGTAAGAAATATGAATGATACAAATTCATGAATTGAAGAGAACCCTATTACTCAAAGACTTTTACTATTGTGGTTTTAAGGGAAACTAAAAGACAGAATTAAACAAACAAACATTATTCTTCGTGCTCCCACAACACTCTGGGCTGATCTATAGTATAGCATCAAACTCACCAACACTGTAAATTATAGCTACTGATCTGCCTAACCCATTTGATTTTAAGCTCTTTTACAGTTGGCACTTTGAATCCACAGTAGAACTGATAAAACAAGAGGCACTTAATAAATGCATGGAGAAAAAAGAAAGAAAGAAATGTTTTTAAAGTAATTACGTATTGCCATGTATGTGTTTTTCTATTGATGCAAAACAAGGAAATATATATGCATGCACAGCTTTCTTTATTTTTTCCTTTAAAACCTTCTCCCCTGCTAACTCTGCAACTTCTTGAAGGTATACTTAAAACGTGATCATCCTTCATCCAGGCTATTAACTCCACAGGAACTTAGAAATGTTAAGGGTCATCTTCTTTTGTGTATACATCAAACCTCAAAAGAAAGTGTTATTTCACAGTTCCTAAAACTGTGAATTTATCATTTGTGAATAGTATTAGTAATTATGCAGATAAAAAGTATTCTATTTAACTACTGAAATCAGAAGACACCCCACTCCCCTACAGAGACATTGTCTTAAAAACTGATAACTCTCTAAGAACCTGGACTGACTTAAAGAGTCAAGTTGATAGAACCATCTGGATTAGGTAGGCTTTTTAAAGCTGGAGTTAAATGAAAGACAATAGTAGTTCAAATATCTCTCACCAGGATCAGCTAAACTCAGTTGTTGTAAGCGCCAGAAGGAGGCAAGGACAAGCGCCAGATGGTTCGCTCCTACCTCCTACAACTTCAAGTTTAGTAGGTGTAGTCAAGGTGTACAGTTACCTTATATTAACACCTACGTACGTTAGTGACAGGTGCCAGCAGTATATACACGATAGCGATTCGGGGATGATACATCCGGCTGCAGAGACTGCTATACTCTCAACACACCTCAAAAGGATGTAAGCGTCTTTAAACAGAGTTTAACTGGCAGAATGGAAGGGCAGAAAAGTCAAAGAGGGAAGGAATGGCTAAAAATAAAGAGGGGGGGGGAAGAGAGCAGTTGAATATCATAATAGTATTTCCTTGGGGTAGTCTTTTGAGTATAGATGAACTGCGTCTCCTTCCACCACATCCAAACGCACAGAGTTAGAAAGGAGTGTTCCCGATTTAAGCAGAGGGAGCTCCTCTCAGCTTCCTCCCTCAGGCAGCAAAGGCTCAGCCCTATGTAATGACTTCCAACCCCAGAGCAGTACCCAAAAGTGAAAAAAAAAAAGAGCAGAAAATCAGCGGTTCCTCCGCTCCCTCTTTCGAGGGTAAGGGGCTCACTCTCCGGGTGCTCCCCGCGCCCCTGAAATCGCGGGAGAAAGACGGTGTGGAGGAAAGCCGAGAGGTCCGCGCACTTTACTTTCCGGCTGTGGAGGATGCGGAGAGGGGAGGCCCTTACCTGGCTAAAGGCGGTCTTTTCTCTGCACCGGTACCACCAGCCCTGCCCCGGATCGCAGGCGCTCTGCCTCGCGCACCTGTCGCGGACCTAGCAGCAGCACCTACAGCTCCGGCGGCCCCGCCCCGGCCCGGCTCACAGCCCCGCCCCGAACCCCGCCCACCGCCGCGGGAGCGCGCACGTCAGCCCGCCTCCCTCGCGGCCTCGGGGCGAGCGTGCGCGCCGCCCGCTGCGTGCCCTGCCCTCGCTGCTGCTCGCGCTGCTCCGCCACGCGTGTGAGAGGCGGGGCCGCTTAGCCCTTGGTCGAGTCTCCCTCCTTGCTGAGGAATCCGCCGCCTATCTCAGCTGCCTTGGGCTTTGTGCATCTCTGTGTGGCCTTAATGAACTCTGACTCAGTTCCTGCAATTTGCCTCAGGAGCGACTGGGAGGTTTGTCTTAGGCTCTCAACTGTAGGCCAGTCCCCCCACCAGGTTCCTGGTGATTTCCGGGTAAGTTCTTGACAAGGGAGGGAATTTTTTTTAGAGGAGGGAGCCGTGTATTGTAGTGGAAAGAGCTATCCATTAATGCTGCCTCGACCGCTTGACGTTCATCAAGTCGCTTCACCGCACTGGAGCAGAATGTCCCCGATTAAAATGAAGGAGTAGGACGAGGGCAGATCGCCGTGCTCGCCAGCAGCGCCAGCCTTTCGCACGGTTCTTAGAAAAAGGCTGTGTGAAAGGTTTTGAGAACTTTAAGAAGGCTAGCACTTGGTCCTCCTCGTCCCTAAACTCTTACTTACCCCAGTTTCCTGGGACTGAAGCTTGCCCTTTCCTTTTTTTTTTTGCACCCCAAGTGTGGTAAGGTTTCAGACTACACGTTTTCTGAAGCTTTCTGGAATTCACGTAGTACTATTTAAGAGGCTTGTGGTGGGAAACACCTGTATTTAAGGCAAGCTTAAAAAATTTAAAAGAGAAATGTCCGATAGCAGATGATGGATAAACCACTCAGTTGTTCCCTCTTCAAGTATCCAGCCTAGACTGATTCCTGGATAGGTCTGAAGCATCAAGACTTAGCAAAACTGGCAGTCAGAATGGGGATGTAAAAGAGTGTGCAATCTTATATAATAAAAATTGACAGTGATTTAAAAACAAACAGTCAAATAGACAACAGCAGAGCAACTGGAACAACTGAATAACCGGTCACTATGACATGCACTGACCACCGGGGGGCATGCACAGAACATGGTGGGCATTGGCTGCAGTGGGATGGTGGAGCAAGTGAGCAAGGGCACCAGACCAAGGTGGGGCACTGGTTACTACATCTCGGTCAGACTCTGGTGGTTACTGAAAATTCTTTGCTTCTGCACGCTGCGGTCTCTCCTGGCACTTGCACCTGCTGCCAACACCTGGTGCTGGTTCCGATCTCTTGGCACCATCAGCAGGTATGCGTGGTGGTTGCAGGCCCTGATCAACTCTGAGGGCTTCTCCACCTCCCCCTGCTCCTGAGGGGTGATCGGGGCAGCAGCTGCAGCTCACAACCGCTGAAGGCATGAAGTGAGTAGGGCTAGTGCTGTCAGTGCATGGGAATGGTGGTGGTGGGAGTGGGGCCCCTGACAGACTGGAGATGGGGGACCATGCAGACTGGGGACCGGAGACTGTGGCAGGAGGGATCGAGTAGGGGTGTGGAGGATGGCCCCAGACTTGCCCCTGTGCCCACCGAGGCCCACAGTTCCTTTCAATGTGCATGAATTCATGCACTGGGCCGCTGGTATCAATATAATATGGTAATGCAGAAAATGAATTCCCTTGCATGTGCAGTTACCTCAATAAATGCGCCAACCCCTGCAAGTTAAAACACACGTGCACACCAATTATGGCCCTTATTTACCAAGAAACCTAACCTGTGTTGGTGTTTTGGACTTAGATTTGACTTAGCCACTTACCAACTCAGGGAAATTACTTGCTCTCCCAAAGCCTCCCTTACTGTACACACAGCTGGCTTTTACCAGTTTGCAAGGCTGATTGCTAAATTTTCATGGATATTATGAGATATTAAGCATAAACACTATTAAAATATGAATTTATAAATTTACAGGTAAACATTCAAAACATTTATTTTTAACTTCATTTTACTAATAACGCTGCTCTCGAGGTTATCTGTCTGTATGAAGATACTGTGTAATACATGTATCTCTTCCCAACTCTGTGTTCAGAGCTGTCACATTTGTAGCATGAAATTGGCTATAAAAGGAGTGTTTTCAGAATGGTACAAAAAGCTTAAATAAAGGAATGGATGTAAGAATTGTTTGATAGTTCAGCATTTAGGAGTAACAACAGAAAAGCATGTCCATTGGTTCATGGAATGGAAGTCATATTTAGTAACCTGAGATGGTACTAATAAAACTAGTAGGCAAATTGCTGCCAATAAATAAATAAATTAGGGAATATGATTTTTTTAAAAGTCTGTATATAATTCAAGATTTGTCAGATGCATCAACTAATGACTCAATTTCTTTTTTAAGTATGGAAAGCTCCACAAATTTGCATGTCATCCTTCCTCAGGGTCATGCTAATAATCTTTGTATCATTCCAGTTTTACTATATGTGCTGCTGAAGTAAGCATCTAGTGACTCAATTGCCAGTTTGTTGTATAAATTAAATAAAGACACTGATACTATCATAAAAGTTTTTAATACTCTTTAGTTTAATAAAAACACAATAGTCTTTGTCTAATAGTGAGGGGGCATAGAATTAAAAGAGAAAAATGAAGTGGATATAGGCAGTTGTTTATATACATGATACAGCACAGTAAGGAAGAACAGCAAAATATATTGCAAAATAAATTATATGAAGCTACTTAAGAATATCACAGAAGATAATTACATGTGCTATCATAGATTAGGGATCTACAATATTAAAGAAAAGCACTTTGTAATGAATCTTCAATATGCAATTGAGTCTGTTTCTCTACTGGTAATGATATTTGTTACTTCAAAAGAATGGGTATCAGCTACAACAGAGTATATTTCTAATTCAGTATTATCTGCTTTAAATGATTAGGCCTTTGGTAATGAATAATTGAAAGTGCAATTAATTGCATTTTTGTTGTAATAGTGTTCCTACAGTAGTGGAAAGGAAGTCTAAAGTAGTTACAAATTTGTTAGGAAATTTTCCTAAAAGTCATCACTTGGCACTGTTTAAATCATTTATTGCAATTCTGTACCTAAAATAAAATAAATCAATTGTTTAAAAATAGTCTGGATAAAGTTTATTTTATTTATCACCAACCCAACAAAAATAAAATTAAACTAGAAACTGTAGCAAAAAGAATTAAAATTGAAATTATTAAAACTGCTCAAGTACAATGCTTGAGATGGGCAACATGTCATTTATGAACTGCCACTGCTCTATATCAGTCATATCCTTCATAATATATGCATTTTTCTCTTTTGTTAAATTCTAGCTTGACAAAGGAATTAGCTAACATTGGTTTCTTGCAAAACCTTGAAAATTTTTGAAGAATTTTCATTATTTTCTTTTTTTAATAAAATTTTTTAATGTTGACATAATTTCAATTGTATTGCAGTCAAGATGAACTAACATAAAGTAAAACAATTTAATCAGATGCACCATAAAAGCTTTGGAAAGTTTTAAATTGGTAGTAGAAAGCATGAATCTCATATTAAAGATTTAAGTCAGGTAAGTTTAAAGACATTCCATTTTAATAAAAATAAATGTGAAACTCTGCACAAGAACCTATAATAATAAAAGTGTAATATGCTAATTAGACTGGACAGCCAAATGACCTTCCAGATGTCATTTCAGATGTCCTTCCAGAGGACCTTCTGGACAAAGCCACAGCTGTGGGGGCTGGGGCAGAGACAGCCACCGCAACAGGTGGGGGCCAAGGCAGAGGTGGTTAGGGGTGATCAGGTAGGCATTCGAACAGTTAGGGGCAATCAGGCAGGCAGGCAGAGTGGTTAGGAGTGATCAGACAGCCAGGTAAGTGGTTAGGGGCAGGCAGGCAGAGGCAGTAAGGGGCGATCAGTCAGGCAGGCAAGTGGTTAGGGGTAATCAGGCAGGCAGGCAAAGGGATTAGGGTCAATCAGGCAGACAGGCAGGCAAGCAGTTAGGAGGCAGACGTCCTGGATTGTGAGAGGAATGTCTGATTGCTGTTTTAGGCCAAATTTGGCCTAAATTGGCAGTCAAACATCCCCTGAGGGGTCCCAGATTGCGAGAGGGTGCAGGCCGGGCTGAAGACCCTCCCCCCTTCACAAATTTCATGCACAAGGTCTCTAGTATGTTAATAAAAAATCATGAATTTAGCTCTAGCTGGTTTGGCTTAGTGGATAGAGTGTTGGCCTGCCGACTAAAGGGTCCAGGTTCGATTCCGGTCAAGGGCACATGCTCAGGTTGCAGGCTCCATCCCCAGTAGGGGGCGTGTAGGAAGCAGCCAGTCAATGATTCTCATCATGGATATTTCTATCTCTCCCTCTTTCTTTCTCTCTGAAATCAATAAAAATATATTTTTAAAAAGTAATGAATTTTTCTTTTATTAGAAACAAAGCATTTTTAATTATTTTGATTAATTAGAACCAGCCCCTTGGCCTTATAACGAAATACTTTCACTATGGATAGATGGTGGTGAGAAATTGCATCATTTAATTGAGTTCTTAAAACATGAAATTAGGAGAAACCAAGATGGTGGCATAGGTGAATACCTAAACTGCTGCCTCGCACAACAATTTCAAAATTACAACTAAAAGACAGAACAGACATCATCCAGAACCATAGGAAAGCTGGCTGAGTGGAAATTCTACAAGTAGAAGGAAAGAGAGGGGCTCATAGAGACTCAGAAAAGCTGCAAAAAGCTGAGGGATGGAGACACACCCATGGAGAGAGCAGGCGTCAGAGTGCCTGGCTGGCTTCCTCTGACAGGAGGGAGACGAAGACTCCCGCCTGCACTGAATCCCTTAGCCGACTGCACTAAACCCCTTATCTGACTGCACTGAACCCCAGTTCTGGGCGAGATTTATATGGGGAGAGTCTGGACCGTTGTGAAAAGGGAAGAGTGCATGGAAATTTAGGGGAGTAGCAAAAGGGTAGAGGTCTGGGGGCATGTACACCACTGCGTACAGAGAAGACGGGCTGCTGATTGTGCTGCTGGCTTTCTCTAGTGGGCGGGAGGCAGAGCCTCCCAACTGTTCTGAACTCCACTTCTGACTGCACTGAACCACAGTTTCGGGCGAGACCCTGGGAACGCGTGCATACGCATGCACACAGAGAGGGCTGCAGCAATTACCAAGAGCACTTGAGACCCAGGGACCGTGTAGGATGGGGCTGACTGGAAGCCAAGACTGTCTCCTCAGATCTGAGACACCACCCCACCCAAGCTCAACAGAGAGGCTTTTGCAGTTTTGCAAATCTTGTATCAACACAGAAGTTCTCCCGGCAGAGCAAAAATGTGGAGACAAAAGAAGAGATCACAAATGAAAAAAATGGAGGAAAACAAATGACTGGATATACAGTTCAACATCACAGTTTTAAGGTTTATCAAGAATTTCCTAGAAAAGATGGATAAATTTAGTGAGACGTAAGAGGAGATGAAAACAGACCAACTAAAAATTAAACATATACTGACTGAAATAAAAAATATTATACAGAGACCTAACAGCAGTCTAGAGAAAGGCAAGAATCAAATCAAAGATTTGAAATACAAAGAAGCAGAAAACACTCAACTGGAAAAGCAAAAAGGAAAAAGAATCCAAAAATGTGAAGATAGTGTAAGAAGCCTCTGGGACAACTTCAAGTGTACCAACATCAGAATTATGGCAGTGCCAGAAGAAGAGAGAGAGCAAGATACTGAAAACCTATTTGAAGAAATGACGACTGAAAACTTCCCCCACCTGTGAAAGAAATAGCCTTACAAGTCCAGGAAGTGCACAGAACTTCAAAATAAAAGGAATCCAAAGAGGACCACACCAAGACACATCATAATTAAAATGCCAAGAGCAAAAGACAGAGAGACTATTAAAAGCAGCCAGAGAAAAACAGTTAAGTACCTACAAGGGAGCACCCATACGATTGTCAACTGATTTCTCAACAGAAACTATGCAGGCCAGATGGGAGTGGCAAGAAATATTCAAAGTGATGAATAGCAAGGACCTACAACCAAGATTACTCTACCCAGCAAAGCTATCAATCAGAATTGAAGGGCAGATAAAGAGCTTCACAGATAAGAAAAAGCTAAAGGAGCTCATCACCACCAAACCAGTATTGTATGAAATGCTGAAAGATACTCTTTAAGAAGAGGAAGAAGAAGAAAAATGTAAAGATAAAAATTATGTACAACAAATACATATCTATCAATAAGTGAATCTAAAAATCAAGTGAATTAAAAATCTGATGAACAAAATAAACTGGCGAATATAATAGAATTAGGGGCATAGAAAGAGAGTGGACTGACAATTCTCAGGGGAAAAGGGGTGAGGAGTGTGCAGAGAGAGACTGGAAAAAAATCATGGAGCAGGGGGAGCTAAGGGTAGAGGGAGGGTTGGGAGCTGGGAGCTGGGTGGAGGGGAGCTATGGGGGGGGGGAAGAGGAACAATTGTAATAATCTGACCAATAAAGATTTATAAAAAACAAACAAATGTGAAATTAATGTGAATGATATTCAGGATTTTGTAGATATTAATGTAAGATCAAGCAATGTTACAATCCCCCAAACTATATAAAAAGCTAAAAAGATAGCACTTCATAGTCAGTACTGCTAAAACTCAAAGAAGTTTTATTTTGCTCCGTCAGCATGGCTTAGTGGTTGAGCATTGACCTATGAACTAGAGGTTACGGTTCAATTTCTGGTCAGGGCATATGCCCAGGTTGTGAACTCAATCCCTAGAGGGGGACGTGTAGGAGGCAACTGATCAATGATTGTCTCTCATTGATGTTTCTATCTCTCTACATCTCCCTTCTTCTCTAAAATCAATAAAATTATTATTTTTTAAAATATATTTTATTGATTTTTTACAGAGAGGGAGAGAGATAGAGAGTTAGAAACATCGATGAGAGAGAGACATCGACCAGCCGCCTCCTGCACACCCCCCACTGGGAATGTGCCTGCTACCAAGGCACATGTCCCTGACCAGAATCAAACCCAGACCCTTCGGTCTGCAGGCTGACGCTCTATCCACTGAGCCAAACCGATTTCGGCCAATAAAATTATTTTTAAAGTTTTATTTTAATGAATTTGTATGAGGTGAGAAATTGTAGTTTAATAGTAGGTCATATATCTAACATAATGACAAGAAATTTGTTAGAAAAATAGCATATGAAGGTCATCAAATGATAGTTATACCATTATCCTCTGCTTTTCTTCTGTGTTGGATCCTTTGTTTTTTACTTCTGTTTTCTAAACATTGGCACTACTGACATTAACTCTTTATTCTTCACTATGAGGCACTATACATATTTGCATGAGTAACTATTTTTAAATGCTTTAAAGTATTTCATTGATACATATGCCACACCAGTGGACATTCAGATTATTACTATATATTTTTTACTGTTATAAACAATGTTAAAAGGATATCTTTATACTTATATTCTAGAGTTTCTAGGAATATACCTTCAGCTTACCCTGCCAACCACATTGAAAGGAAATTAATTAGAAGGTGGCCATCGGGGTGGGATTGAGCGAGATGGGCTGGACATGTCATGGATCCAACTTCCCACAGTCCCTCCCTGGCTGGCCACACCTGGGATGGTGCTGCAGCTCAAAGGGTATCTGCGGAGTGAGTGGGGTCCCTCCAGCAGGTGGGATCCCTCAGCCTGGCCTGCAGGCATCAGGCAGAAACCAGCTCTCTGACATCCCCCAAGGGGTCCCAGATTGCGAGAGGGCAGTTCTCAGGTGACACACTCCGCAATTGGGCTCCCTCCTCTCTGGTTTTGGGGTACGTCACCCAAGAACCACCACTGCCAAGTCACTGCAGCTCCATAGTTCCTACATTGAACGTCTCCCCCATGCTGGTCAGTGTGCATCATAGCTACTGGTTGGAGCATCTGCCCCGGTTGGTCATTGCATATCATAGCTACTGGCTGGATGGTTGCTTAGCCTTTTATGGATCCAGGGCATGTCCAGCCCATCTCACTCAGTCCCATCCTAATGACCACCTTCTAATTAATTTATTTTCAATGTGTACGAATCCATGCACTGGGGCACTAGTGGAATAATAAGATCACTGGTTAATTTGCATTTGTCTAGTTGATGAGAATAAACTAGATTTTTTTTATTCTTATTGGCCATTTGGGTTATTTTTATGTATGTGTGTGAACTGCTTATTTAAATCCTCTGTTCATTTTCTTACTAGCTCATTTACTATATTTATTTTTCTATTGTTCCTCCTGGCATGTGTTCATTGGCATACATATTTTCCATTACATAAATAAAAATGTTAGCTTGTTTCTCTTAAGTTCATTCATACTTCTTTTAAGTAAAAGTCATTCATTTACTTTTCATTCAATAAATTTTTATTGAGTGCCTACTATATTCCAGGTACAGTGCTAAGCACCTGGAGATTCATTGGAGAACAAGACAATGATTCAGTAGGACAAATAAGTCAGTAGACTACTTTAGATAGTACTGTGATAGGGGAAAATACAGGATGCTATGCTAGCCTTTAGAAGGGGTACTTAATTCAGACTTGGAAATCAGTATTCTTCCTAGAGGAATTAATGTCTAAACTGAATGGAAAATAGGAATTGGCAAGGCAGGAGGTTTTGTGTGTTTGGTTGGTTTATTGGAAGGAATGGATAGATGGGGTAGGATCAACAAGGGGGAACAGATCTTTTCTTTTAAAATGTGGGTAAATTCAGTATAACTTAAGCCTAGGGTACAGGAAGTCATTAAGGAAGCTAAAAAGTTATGCAGTGCCAAGATTGTACAAGGCATTGGAAGACATGTTAAAGAGTTTGAGCTTTTTAGTAGGAGAACTGGGGAGCCATTAAACATTGTGCCTTAATGTATGACTACCTACCTCAGAATCACCTAAGAGTCTTATTAAAAATACTCATTCCTATATTTTACCCCAGATCTACTGAGTCAAAACCACTAGGTTAAAGTTCCCAAAACTGTTTTTTAATGTGCTTTTTTTTTTCTCTTCACAACATTGCCAAGTCATTTCTTACACATATTGAAGTTTGTACAATAGAATAAAGTATTCAAGGTCAGGAATGACATTATCCGATGTATATTCTAGAGAGGTAACTTTGGTTGGAATATGAAGAATTGTTTGAAAGGTGGTAAAACTGGAGGCTAGGAGACACATTAGGTGGCTGTTGGAATAATCTAGGTGAAAATATTGATGGTCTTCCTAGGACCAGAGAAACAAAGGAAAAAATAAACAAATAGTACTACATCAAACTAAAAAGCTTCTGTACATCAAAAGAACCACCAATAAAATGAAAAGGAAACCCATAGTATGAGAGAACATATTTGCCAGTGATACGTCTGATAAACGATTAATTCCAAAATACACAAAGAACTCATAAACTCAACACCAGGAAGATAATCCAATTAAAAAGTCCAAATTAAACCCTTCTCCAAAGAGGACATACAGATGGCCAACATCATGAAAAAATGCTCAACATCAGTAATGCATGTTGAGAGCTGCAAATTTATAATTGAGATATCACCTCATATCTGCCAGAATGACTATCATCGATAAATCAACAAACAACAAGTGCTGGTGACTATGTAGAGAAAAGGGAACCTTAGTACACTGCTGGTGGGAATGCAGTCTGGTTCAGCAACTGTAGAAAACAGTGTGGAGTTTCCTCAAAAATTAAATATGGAATTGCTGTTTGACCCAGCAATCCCATTTCTGGGAATATATCCTAAGAATTCCAAAACACCAATCAGAACGAATATATGCAGCCCTGTTTTCACAGCAGCATACTTAAAATAGCTAAGATCTGGAAGCAACCCAATGCCCATCAATAGATGAATGGATTAAAAAGCTGTTTTATATTTACTCCAATAATACTATGGAGCTGTAAAAAAGAAGGAACACTTACCCTTTGAGTCAGCATGGAGGGACCTGGAGAGTTTTATGCTAAGCAAAATAAGCCAGTTAGAGAAAGACAGATATCACATGATCTCACTTATAGGTGGAATCTAATAAACAAAAGAAACTTATAAACAGATTTCAAAATGGCATTGGAGTAAGAGGAAGCTACACTGCCACTCTCCCAGGACCAAATTGGAACTAAAACACAGAAAAACCACCCTGAAAAATCAACTGAAGACTAGCTGGAGAGAATCCTGATAACTGAGCATGGAAAGTGGAGCCCACATAGACAGTGGTAGGAAGTATGAAGGTGCAAAAGGGCTGAGCAGGCTTCCATGGACAGTGGCCAGAGTTCTGGAGGGATAGCTCAGCTATGGGAGATTCCCACTGAGAACTCTGGGATTTTAAACCCTAAGCTGGGCCCCACAGCCCAAAGAACCAGAACTTAGAAAGGTTCCCACATAACATCTGGCTGTGAAAAGCAGCAAGGTAAGCTATATGGTGGGGAGAGATGGCTGGAAAAGCAGGCACCTTTTTAAAGGGCCAGTGCACAAAACTTTGTGTGCAGCCACTCACCTTGGGCTTCAGCAGGGGGAGGGCAGAGTGGACTAGAGCTGTGTGAGCAGAAGTCAGGATTGCAAGCTCTGGGGTTGGAGCTTGGAAGCTAGCTTCCCTGGTTTCCTGTACTGAGTCATTCCCTCATGCTGCAGAGGAAATCTTTCTCCAGCAGATGTTTGCTATCCAGGTGGCTTTTGCCTGGGGAGGCGGGGGGAAGAAGGCAGTTGTCCCACCCTATTGGAAGACATTTTACCCCACCTTTTAGTCAATAGGGTGAGGCTAATCAAGTCTGAGTGTCAATGGGACTGTAGGCAGAGAGCTCCAGAATCTTTGAGTCTTTGCCTGATGTAATCCCAGGCCTTGAGCTAGGAAAAGCAGATCCTTGTGCATATGTTGGTCCTTTCTAAAGGCACTCAGCCCTAGCAGAGGGATCCACATGCTATGGATTGTTGATAGCGCCAAACAGGGTATGCAGGGCCAGTCACAAACAGCATCTGACATTGTCTTGCACTAGAGATTAGGAGTCATAACAGATTTACCTAATAACACAGACACAAATCCAAAGAAGCACCAAAATGGGGAGACAAAAAAACAAGCCCCAAATGAAAGAATAAGAGAATTCTCCAGAAGAAGAGCTAAATGAAATGGAGATAAGAAATTTACGAGACAGAGTTCAGAATAATGATGGCAAAGATGCTCAATTGCATGAGAAAAGATATTGTAATTGTGAAGAATGACATAGCACTAATAAAGAGAACAGTGGAAGGAACACACAGCAAATTAGGGGAAGCTAAGGATCGGGTCAGTAAATTAAAAGACAGGGTAGAAAAATTCAATCAGAACCAAAAGAAAAAATTAATAAATAGAAGGTCAGCTTAAGGAAGATGTAGGACAACATGAAACAAAACAATATTCACATAATAAGTATGCCAGGCCCAGTAGTTGAACATTGACCCAATGGTTCAGTGGTTGAGCATTGACCTATGAATCAGGAGGTCATGGTTCAATTTCTAGTCAGGGCACATGCCTAGGTTGTAGGCTTGATCCCCAGTGTGGGGTGTGCAGGAGGCAGCTAATCAATGATTATTTCTCATTACTGAATTTTCTATGTCCCTCTCTGTGGGAGCCCCTTTCCACGTCCCGTGTGGTTCAGGGTTCCCGATTCAGGGTTCGGGTTCTGAAGGAGGCCGCATGCAAACGAAATGAGAGACTAGAAAACATTAATTTGGCGATATTGGGGGGCCAGGCGGGAGCCTTCCTCTAGTGAAGTGGTTCTCAACCTTCCTAATGCCGTGACCCTTTAATACAGTTCCTCATGTGGTGGTGACCCCCAACCATAAAATGATTTCCGTTGCTACTTCATAATGTAATTTTGCTACTGTTATGAACTATAATGTAAATATGTGATATGCAGGATGTATTTTCATTGTTACAAATTGAACATAATTAAAGCATAGTGATTAATCACAAAAACAATATGTAATTATATATTGTGAAATATTTATTTCTAATTACAAATAAATGAAATTTTGTCCTGAATCTTGGTGTAGCATGGGTAACAGTCTTCATATGACAACAGTAAACTACATTGCTACACTTTGGTACACTGAGGAGTGGTCTGTTGGTTCCTAAGACCATGGGAAATAGATGTTTTCCACTGATCTTAGGCGACCCCTGTGAAAGGATCGTTCAATCCCTAAAGGGGTTGCGACCCACAGGTTGAGAACTGCTGCTCTAGTGGAAAGGACTACCCCTTGCTCTGGCCTTTTTCTCCCTTTTATTAAGGCTTTGGAACACACCCATAGCCTTTAGGCAGGAAATTACAATAACAGAAATTAACATGAAACAAATAGGTAGAGGCTGCTTCAGCTAACAATGTTTCAACTAAACATTGAGTGATTAGCTCTGACCTTTCAGAGCAATTAAGGTTGACCAGCCTTCTGGTCTCCTGTTCATAGTGAGACAATGTTTGGTTTCGGGCACCTCTCCCTTCCTCTCTGAATCAATAAAAATATATATCTAAAAATCAAATAGGTGTTCCAGAAGGGGAAGAAAGTGAGCAAAGGGTAGAGGATGTATTTGAATAAATAATGGTGGAAAACTTTCCTAACCTAATGAAGAAAAAAATTACGTAAGTTCAGGAAGCACAGAGTCCCAAACCAGAAGAACCCAAACAGGCCCATGCCTAGAAACATCATAATTAAAATGCCAAAAAATAAAGACAAAGAGAATCTTAAAGGCACCAAGGGAAAAGCAAACCATTACCTATAAAGGAGCTCCCATAAGGCTGACACCTGATTTTTCATCAGAAACTCTATAGGCCAAAAGGGAATGGCATAAAGTATTCAAGGTAATGAAAAGCAAGGATCTGAAACCAAGATTACTATATCCAGCAAGGCTGAAGGAGTGTATCACCACTAAACCAGCACTGCAAAGTATGCTAAAGGGACTGATATAATAATAGTAAACAGAGAGAGAAACATACACATAAAGAATTAAAATGTTAATGGATAAGCACCAATCAGTAATAACTTTAAATGTAAATAGATTAAATGCTCCAATCAAAAGACATAGGGTAGCTGAATGGATAAAAAAAAACATGTACCAATTACATGCTGTCTACAAGAGATCCATCTCAGAATAAAAGATTTACACAGAATGAGAGTGAAGGAATGGAAAGATTTTTTCCATGCAAATGAAAATTTAAAAAAGCCAGGGTAGCAGTGCTCATATCTGACGAAATAGCTTCAAAATGAAGGCCATCATAAGAGACAATAAAGGTCACTACATAAGGGGTCGATCCAACAAGAGGATATAACCCTGGTAAACATATATGCACTCAATATAGGACCACCTAAATATATTTAAAAAAAAAAACTTCTGGAGGACTTTAAGGGAGAGATCAACAGTAATACAGTCATAATAGGGGACTTTAACACCCTGCTGACTTCACAGACAAAAAAATTAACAAGGAAACAGAGACTCTAAATGACACACTGGATCAGATGGATTTAATTGGACTTAATAGAACATTTCACCCCAAAGCTGCAGAATATAAATTCTTCTCAAGTGCACCTGAGTCATTCTCAAAGATAGACCACATGTTAGGACACAAAATAAGTCTCTACATGTTCAAGATTGAAATCATATCAAGCATTTTCTCAGATCACAATGGAATTAAATTAGAAATCAACTGCAGTAGAGGAGACATACAAATGGCCAATAGATATATGAAAAATGCTCAAAGTCACCCATCATCCATTAGATGCAAATTAAAATAACAATGAGGAATCACTTCACACCTGTCAGAATGGCTATCATCAACAAATGACAAGTGCTGGTGAGGATGTGAAGGAAAGAAAACCCTAGTACACTACTGGTGGGAATGCAGACTGGTGCAGTCATTATGAAAAACAGTATGGAGTTTCCTCAAAAAACTAAATATGGAACTGTCATTTGACCCAGTAACTTCTAGGAATATATCCTAAGAAACCCAAAACACCCCTAAGCTGGTTTGACTCAGTGGATAGAGTGTCAGCCTGTGGACTAAAGAATCCGAGGTTCGATTCTAGTCAGGGGCACATGCCTGGGTTGTGGGCTTAATCCCCAGTAGGGTCGTGCAATAAACAGCCAGTCAGTGATTCTTTCTTACCATTGATGTTTCTATTTCTCTTTCCTTCTTCCTTCCTCTCTGAAATCAATAAAGATATATCAAAAAGAAAAGAAATCCGAAATACCAACCAGAAAGAATGTACATATCTCTACATTCATAGAAATATTTACAATAGCTAAGATCTGGAAACAGCTCTAGTGCCCATTAGTAAATGAGTGGATAAAAAAGTTATGCTACATTTAGGCCATGGAATACTATGCATCAGTAAAGAAGGAGGATCTCTTACCCTTTGAGATAGCATGAAGGGACCTGCAGAGTATTGTGGAAAGCGAAATAAGCCAGTCAGAGAAAGATAAGAATCACATGATGTGGAATCTAATGACCAAAAAAACTGATGAATAAAATAGACCCAGAGACACAGAGCATGGAACAGACTATGGAATCTCAGAAGGAAGGCAGGGTGAGTGAGTGGGAAGAGATCAACCAAAGAACTTGTGTGCATATATCCATAACTCATGGACACAGACAATAGGGTGTTGAAGGCCAGGGTGGAGGATGGGGGCCGGCTAGAAGGGGTCAATGGGCAAAAAAAAGGGGGACATACATTATACTTTCAACAATAAATATTTAATTAAAAAAATAAACTGATGAACAAAATAGGTCCAGAGGCATGGATGCATGGATCAGAATGATAGATCTCAGAGGGGAGAGGGATGGAGGGAAAAGGAAGATATTAACCAAAGTACATAAATGCATATATGCATAGCCCATGGACACAGACAATAGTTTGGGAAAAGTCTGGAGTAGGGCTGGGGCTGGGTGGACAAGGGCAAAGTGGAGGCTGGGGGGAGATGAGGAGATATCTGTAATACTGTCAACAATAATTTTTTTTAGAAAAAGATGTTGATGGTCTGAACTAGAATAGGATTAGAGCTGGAGAAAAGTAAATGAACTAGAGAAATGTGATTGTCAAATTGTTTAGAAGATGACTTGTCAAGATTTAATGGTTTGCTTAGATAAGAAAGTGACTTCTGCAACTAGATGAATGCTGGTCTATTTCCTGATCTGGAAAATATAGAAAAACTAGCAAGTTCCTGGTGATAGTGGTGGAGGAGTGGGAAGGAGAGACACCAAGTTCAACTGTGGGCCTGTTAATTTTAAGGGGAACTTTAAAAAAGAAATATCCATCTAGTAGGCAACTTGAGAATAGTTATGTATTCCCAAAGATACTTCTGGGTTTAAGGTATATCAATAGCACAGGGGCAGATTTGCTGTAAAGTTGATGAAGTTAATCTTCATGTCTCTCTCTCTCTTTTTTTTTAATGAGGGTAAGAAGTCTAGAATATAGATTTTTTTAATGTTTTTTATTGATTTTTTTACAGAGAGGAAAGGAGAGAGATAGAAAGTCAGAAACATCGATGAGAGAGAGACATCGATCAGCCGCCTCCTGCACACCCCACAGTGGAAATGTGCCCGCAAGCAAGGTACATGCCCCTGACCGGAATCGAACCTGGGACCTTTCAGTCCGCAAGCCGACGCTTTATTCACTGAGCCAAACCGGTCTCGGCTAATCTTCATGTCTCTTGCAAAGGCCCCTTGAAGGACCTAAGACAAACCCTAACAATTCTATATTTAAACAGCTATATTAACTTTCCTAAGAAGATCTTCCAATTATGTAAGCTTCAGGTCTTAAAAAACCTTGGATCTGGCTCTGATCCAAAATATTAGTATACATAGGGTAATGAAGGACCCTGGAAAGGAGGTTGCCTTAGGAGAACTGACGTAATTTCTCTGTATCCATGCTTTCATTTTCTGTGGTTTGAGTTACCCACGGTCAACTGTATCTGAAAATATTAAACAATATTACAGAAATAAACAGTTCATAAGTTTTAAAGTGCATGCCGTTCAGAGTAGTGTGATGAAATCTCATACTGTCCTGCTTCATCCCTTTGCCTAGTATATCCACACTGTATACACTACCCATTAGTAGCCATCTTGGTTATCAGATCACTGTTGTGATATGGCAGTGCTTGTGTTCAAGAACCCTCTTTTACCTATTAATAGCCCCAAAGTTCAAGAGTAATGATGCTGGCAATTCAAATATGCCAAAGAGAAGTCATAAAGTGCTTCCTTAAGTGAAAAGGTAAAAGTTCTTGACTTAATAAAGGAAAGAAAATATGCTGAGGTTGCTAAGATAAGAACAGTAAGAATGAATCTTGTAATTATGAACTTGCCTAATTTTTATAAACTTTATCATAGGTAGGCATTTATAGGAAGAAAACAGAGTGTACTATGTTCAGTACTATCTGCAGCTTCAGACATCCACTGGGAGTCTTGGAATAAATCTCCTGCAGATAAGGGGGGAATTACTGTATAGAGTAAAAAACAACAGAAGTCTTATTAGTTGTCATTTTCAAGGCATGACTATTATTTTAAATTAGGTGTAAGAAAAGTCAGGGGGAAAAAACCATAATAAAACAATTTAAGCCCAGCCAACGTGGTTCAATGATTGAGCATTAATCTATGTACCAGGAAGTCACAGTTCAAATCCTGATATGGATACATGCCTGGGGTTGCCGACTGTATTCTCATTGTGCGAGCGTGCAGGAGGCAGCCAATAAATGATTCTCTCTCATCATTGATGTTTCTATCTCTCTCTCCCGTTCCCTTCCTCTCTGAAATCAATAATAATATATATTTTTAAAAAAACATAAGTTAAGAGTTTGTGGCCATATAATACACTATGGGTCAGTTGAACTTAAAAGCTTTATATGTTTATATTAAACTATTATGAACATTTGTGTACAGTTATAATGAATAATTTTGATAACCATTATGAAAAAAATGAAGCTCTACTTTTCTAACTTTCAAAAGAGGGATGAAAATTTAAATTGAGAAGCATTGTAGTTTATATATATATATACTTTTAGCATCACATAAATATTGGGCAATGTAGGTTTACAATTGTTTGTATGGAAAATAATACAATTAATAATAATGCACCCTGGCTGATGTGGCTCAGTTGATTGGAGTGTTGTTTGGTACATCCTAAGGTAGCAATTTCAATTCCTGGACAGGGCATATACACAGGTTTCGGGTTCGCACCTCTCAGCCAGGGCACATATAGGAGGCAACTAATTGATGTTTCTCTCACATTGATGTTTCTCTTTCTCCCTTTCTCTAAAATAAATTTAAAAAAATAAATAGTAATATAAGAATAAACTGTACTCATAACTGTAAAACTAGTTTTGTTCCACCCTTATGCATTTCATAACATAATTACATAATATAAGCATATATAGTATATATATGAGATAAATGTACTAGTTACTCTTTGCCTTAAAAAAAATCTATTCTGCTTTAATCAATGGTTTTCTCCATTTTTAAAAATTATCAAGGAAATCTTTAATAATGTCACGTGATCGGAAATCTCATATCTAATCTAAATCTCTGATTCTCATGAAGGAAGAGGAACATTTTTTAAATATCAGCTTTATTGCCCTAACTGATTTGGCTCAGTAGATAGAGCTTCGGCCTGCAGACTGAAGGGTCCCAGATTTGATTCTGGTCAAGGGCATGCACCTTGGTTGTGGGCACATCCCCAGTAGAAGGTGTACAGGAGGATGGATGTTTCTCTCATTGATGTTTCTAACTCTCTATTCTACTCCCTTCCTCTCTGTAAAAAATATTTTTTAAATCAACTTTATTGAGTTATTTTTTGCACACATTAAGAGTCATCAGTTTTAATTATACATTTCAGTGTGTTTTTGACATCAGTATAACCACTATGATAATCCAAATACAATATTTCTGTCACCCCAAACATTCTCTTGTTCCCTTTTGTCATCAGGCTCCTCTCCTAATCCCTCATCCCTGCCCCAGGCAACCACTGATTTGTTTTCTGTCATTACAGCTTTGACTTTACTAGAATTTTATATAAATGTTTGTAGTCTTTTATGTCTGGCTCTGGCTTCTTTCACTTAGCATAATCCTTTTGAGCTTATCCATGTTATTTCATATCTGAGTAGTTCCCTTTTATTCATATTTTTAAATAGACTTTTTATTGATTTCAGAGAGAGGAAGCAAGAAGGAGAAAGAGCTTGAAACATCAATGATAAGAGAGAATCATTGATTGGCTGCCTCCCACATGCCCCCTATTGGAGATCAAGTCTGCAACCTGGGCATGTGCCCTGACCAGGAATCAAATCATGACCTCCTGGGTTCATGGGTCAATGCTCAACCACTGAGCCCCACCAGCCAGGAAGTAGTTTCTTTTTATACTAAGTAGTAGATTCCATTTTGGACATATCACAATTTATCAATTCACTAGTTGATAGACATTTATGTTGCTTTAGCTTTGGTAGCTTTGTGCTATTATAAATAAAACTGCTATACATATTTACATACTAGTCTTCACATAGACATTTGTTTTCATTTCTTTTGGATAAATTACTTAGAAGTGGGCTTGCTTTGGAGTCAGTTACAATAGAACATGCATTTAACTTACAAAAAAAACTGCCAGACTTTTTCAGAGTGTGTTTACTATTTTGCATTCCTGCCAGCAATGTATAAGAGTTCTAGTTGCTCCCCATCTTTCACTGTACTTGGTATTGTTGGTCGTTTTACTTTTAGCCTTCTAGTGGGTGCTATGTTTTCTCGTTGTATTAATTTGCATTTCCCAAATAACTAATGATACTGTGCATCATTTCATATGCATATTTGTCTTTTATATTTCATTTTTGGTGGAATATCTGCTCTAATATTTTTTCCCTTTATTAGTTGGATTATTTATCTCACTGAATAAAAGTTATTTATGTGTTCTGAATACAAGTATATGCTTTGAAAGTATTATCTCCCAATCTGTGGCTTGTTTCTTCCTTTTTTTTTTAAATTAAATATTTATTATTCAGATTATTACATTTGTTTCTCTTTTTTCCCCTCCATAGCACCCCTCCACCCAGCTACCACCCCTCCCTCTGCCCTTAGCTCCCTCCCATTGATCTCATCCATAGGTGTATGATTTTTGTCCAGTCTCTCCCTGTACACCCTTCACCCTTTCCCCCCTGAGAATTATCAGTCCACACTCCCTTTCTGTGCTCCTGATTCTATTATATTCACCAGTTTATTCTGTTGATCAAATTTTTAATTCACTTAATTTTTAGATTCACTTGTTGATAGATATGCATTTGTTGTTCATAATTTTTTGGCTTTTACCTTTTTCTTCTTCCTCTTCTAAAAGAGTACCTTTCAGCATTTCATATAATACTGGTTTGGAGTTGATGAACTCCTTTAGCTTTTTCTT
>JAAGEH010000311.1:4712673-4723240 GCA_011751065.1 Lasiurus cinereus | reverse complement strand
CTCTCTTCTTCTGGCACCCCCACAATTCTGATGTTGGTACGCTTAAAGCTGTCCCAGAGTCTCCTTACATTATCTCCACATTTTTGGATTCTTTTCTCTTCTTGCTTTTCCAGTTGAATGTTGTCTGCTTCTTTATATTTCAAATTTTTTACTTGATTCTTGCCTTTCTCTAGTCTGCTGTTAGGACTCTGTATAATATTTTTTATTTCAGTCAGTGTATGTTTAATTTCTATTTGGTCCTTTATCAACTTTAGTTGGACCTTTTCCATCTCCTTTTAGGTCTCACTAAACTTATCCAACTTTTCTAGCATATTCTTGAAAAACCTTATAAGTGTGGTTTTGAACTCTATATCCAGTCGTTTTTTTTCCCTCCATTTCTTTTGTTTGTGAACCCTTCCCGTGTCTCAGCATTTTCACTATGCCGGGGAAACTTCTGTGTTGAATTCAGCTTTATGATACCAGACGCAAAGCCACAGAAGCCTCTATTGAGCTTGGGAGGGGTGGAGTCTCAGGGCTTAAGGGACCGCCTTGCCTTCCAGTCGGCCCCGCCCTCCAGGGCTCCTGAGTCTCACTTGACTGGGTAATCCCTGGAGCGGTCCCTGTGCACGCGCACCCGCAGTGCCTCCAACCTCTGCCTTTCCAGCTCCGCTGCGCACTAGGACCACAGAAGTCTAGGTCCCCAGGGTTTCGCCCGAAACAGGGACCCAGTGGACTCAGAAGTGGCACAGTTGGGAGGGTCTGTCTCCCGCCCACTCGCGAAAGCCAGCGGCACAATCAGCAATCTGTCCTCCGCTCAGCACCGTGCGCGTTCGAGACCAGACCTGATCTTCTGCAAATCCCCTAAATTTCCGTGCACCTCTCCCTTTTCACAGTCCAAACTCACCCTGTATGAGTTTCGGCTGGATCTGGGGTTCAGTGTCGTAGGATAAGGGATTCAATGCCGTTGGGAATCTCCGTTTCCCTCCTGCCAGAGAAAGCCAGCCAGGTACTCCGGCACCCACTCTCTAAGCGTGCGCATCTCCGTACCTCGGCTTTTTGCAGCTCCTCTGGGTTTCTGTGAGCCCCTCTCTTTCCTTCTAGCTGTAGAACTTACACTCGGCCAGCTTTCCTGTGGTTCTGGATGATGTCTGTTCTGTCTTTTAGTTGTAGTTTTGAAATTGTTGTGCGAGGCAGCAGTGTAGGTGTTTACCTATGCCGCCATCTTGGATTCCTTAATTTTTTATTTAAAGCTTTATTGTTGAGAATATTACAGATTTCCTCCTTTCCACTCCCCCTACCACTGCCTATCCCCACCAGTTCCTGCCCCACCCAGGCTTCACCACCCTATTGTCTGTGTCCATAGGTAATGCATATATGTATATAAATTCTTTGGTTAATCTCTTCCCACCATCCCCTCCCCATTCCCTCTGAGTTTCGTCAGTCTGTTCTATGTTGTCATGCTTCTGATTCTATTTTATTTATCAGTTTATTTTGTTCATTTATTTTGATTTTTATATTCAATTTTTGATAAATATGCATTTATTGCCATTTTATTGTTCATACTAGAGGCCCGGTGCATGAAATTCGTGCATGGGGGGGAGGTCCCTCAGCACAACCTGCACCCTCTCCAATCTAGGAGCCCTCAAGGGATGTCCAACTGGGATCATGCCTAAACTGGCAGTTGGACATCCCTCTCGAAATCCAGGACCTCTGGTTCCTAACTGCTCACCTACCTGCCTGCCCTAACCATTCTGCCTGCTGGCCTGATTCTCCTAACTGCCCTCCCCTGCCAGCCTGGTTGCCCCTATTAACTTTAAAAAAAAATCTTATCCCCTTCACACACAATTGTATTTGACTTCTTTATTGGCTTCTCCCTGTCACACAATTTCTCTCCTTTATGTAACACTTTTTCCTACTGACTCATCATTTATAAACTTTTCTTTCCTCCTTATTTCCTACTTCTGTCCCATCATCCTTCTTCCCATCTTTCTCCTACCCTCCTTCCTCCCCACATTCCTTCTTTCCTTTACCTTTCCCTCCTCCCTTTCTCCCCTTTTCCTTCCTTCCCACCTTAATTTTTTCTTCATGTCCTCCCTTGGATCTGCTTTGCTCCCTCCCCCATTTCTTCTTTCTTCCCATTCTCTTCTTTTAAGCTCCACTGGCTCCTCTTTAAAACTTTCTTCCCTCCCTCTTTCTCTCTCATTCTATCTTTCCCATACATTCTTCTCTACTTCCACTGTTGTAATATCTATCTACTTGCCTAATTATTCACTATCATTTATCTTTTTTCCTACTTTTAAAATCTGTCCCCAGTACACAACTATACTTGATTTTCATTATAGCTCCTACAGTTCACTCACACATCCTATTTCCTTCTTTAATTCTGCTCTCTATTGACTCCTTTATGAAGTTCTTCCCTCCCTTCTTCCCTTCTTAAAGCTTCCTTTGGGGAGGAGCATTAACCCCCAGCCTGGGGCTCAGCCTTGGCCAGGTGATTGCCACCCCCTCTTCCCCAGCCTCCCCACTGCTATCCTGCTCCCACTCCCTGTCTGGGATGCCCAGCTCAGCAAGGGTGGCCAAGGCTCACGCAGCCTGGGCACTGCTGCTGCTGCTGCTGCTGCTGCTGCAAAGCAGGAGCACCTCTGTGGAGGCGGCCTCGGACCATCCTCCACTCCGTCCTGGACCCGTGGGTGCCTCCCCGCCAATGGCTGCCATCCCCCTCCTCTTGTGTCTGGGCAGGGCTCCCAGCTCCACGCCGCTTTCTTCCCTTTTCCATTCCTGTGTCTGTTTCTTGTTCTCTTTCTGTATTTCTGTTTCTCCTCTCAGCCTGTCTGCATGCAGGCCTGCCTTCCTCTCCCTCTGCTTTCTTATCCCTTTCTATTGTATCCTATCCTACCCTGGGCCTTGCAGCTGCCTGAGCAGAGGGCAGGGACACAGCCTGCTGATCCAGTTGTGACTTGTTGCTATAATGGAAAAATTTGCATATTCCTCTATTATTAGATTAGATTTTTACTAGAGGCTTGGTGTATGAAATTCATGCACAGGTAGGGTCCCTAGGCCTGGCCTACGATCAGGGCCAATCAGGGCCTTCCTTCCCTCAGCTACTAGCTGTGGGCTGGGGCCTTCTTTCCTTCCATGTTGCCCTCTGGTGGCCAGTGCACATCATAGCAAACTTCTGTTGGTCAAACTCCCAAGGGGATAGTTTGCATATTAACCTTTTATTATATAGGATTTTTCTTCACCCTTCAACATTTCAGGTAATAATTGGTTTGATGGTAGTAAACTTCTTCAGCTTTTTCTTTTCAGTGAAGTTCTTTATCTGACCTTCAATTCTAAATGATAGCTTTGTTCTGTAGCATAATCTTGGTTGTAGGTCTGTGGAGAGCGGCTACAGCGCTCAGACAGAATCAACCCTCAGACTGACTTGTGGCAAAGCCACATACAAGTCCCAGCTTGGAAGGCAAAGCCCTCCCAGCACAATTATAACCAAAAGGCTGTTGTAAGCTTGACCTTAGACTCCAACCCTGCAGTCCTAGGTAGCTAAGGGATGTGGGCTGCAGGAGGTGCAGCAAGTACTGCCTAAACAAGGCTTGATAGAGTTCAGAGAATGGCAACACCAGGAAAGAAGCAGATTTGAAATTCACAAGAACATTGTAAATATCTTACCCTTGTTTTACTTTGTGTGATCTGACTACAAAATAAAGCTTCAGCTTACAGGCTGTGTCACTGTTTCTTCATCCAAGCACAGTGATCCACCTGGTCCCAATTGTATACTCTTGTCTGTCTGCTTTAATCCTTCACTGCCCCTCCTCGGGTTCACCCCTAGCTGTGCTGGACATGGTTCAATATGTCTTTGCTATTCATCACTTGGAATATTTAAATTTTTCTTAATATTGTGAACCAGTTGTATCAACATAATTCCTAAGCAATCTGCACTTTCCTCATTAAAATGGCTTTGCCACCTTTGTGTTGCTGCATTTTTTATTATATTGAGTTCTGTGTATCCGGGGTCTATTTATGAGCTTTCTATCCTTTCTATTTATTATTTTTTTCTTGTGCTGCTGCTATTGTTTTTTAAAAATATCTATGGTATGCTTGATCTTAAGAGTTGGTATTATTATCCTCTGTAAATTTTCTTTTTCAAAATTGACTCATCTTTTCATGGGCTAATATTCCAAATACATTTTAGAATGAGTTTGTCAAGTTTCTTTAAAAAGTTCCAGCTAACATTTTAAAATAATATTTGAATTTATAGATTAGCTTGGGAAGAACTGACATATTTCCTATGCTGTCTTATTTAAGAATATAACTTAAGATCTTCCTTTATGTGTCCTTTAATAGAGTTTAGAAATGTTAAAGTATTGTGGATTAATTATTAAATATTTTATAATTTCTGGTGCTTTTATAAATGGTAGTTTGCTATTTCATTATTGCTAGTATAAAGAAACGTGTATGTTTTTCTGAAGAAATTTTAAACATAAAGTTTAACTTTTATCAAGTGTTTTAGTCTGCAACTTGTGGAATGATCATGTGGTTTTTCTATAGTCCATAGATATGATCAATAACTGATAAGTTTCTCATGGTAAGCCATTCTTGTGTTCCTAGAAGAAAATGTTGACTGTTGAATTCAGTTGAATAATTTTATTTGAATTTATTTTTAAATCTATTTTTATCAGTAATATGGGTTATGATTCTTCTTGTACTTTGGAATAAACAAATTAGGCAGCTTTTCTTCTTTTTTCTATTTTCTGAAATAATTTAATTGATAAAGTGATTATCTGTACCTTGAAGGTTTGGTAAAACTGTTATCTGGAGGTAAAATCTTCAATTACCATTCAATTTATTTATAGGTATTTGGTCTGATCATATTTTTAATTTCTTCTACCAATTTTGGCATTTTATAATTTTCCAAAAATCATTTACTTCATCTAATTTATTAATTTAAGTACTTATTAATTTAAACCTAAATGTTTTTTCTTCTTTTTAAAAAATATATATTTTATTGATTTTAAAGAAGAAGGAGAGAGAGATAGAAACATCAATGAAGAGAATCATTGCCAAAGCTGGTTTGGCTCAGTGGATAGAATGTCAGCCTGCGGACTGGAGGGTCCCAGGTTCGATTCCAGGCAAGGGCATGTACATTGGTTGCGGGCACATCCCCAGTAGGGGGTGTGCAGGAGGCGACTGATCAATGTCTCTCTCATCCATGTTTCTGACTTTCCCTCTCCCTTCCTCTCTGTGAAAAATCAATAAAATATATTTAAAAAAAAGAGAGAATCATTGATTGACTGCCTCCTACATGCCCCCTACTGGGGACCGAGCCTTCAATCCAGGCACGTGTCCTTGGCCAGAACCGAACATGGGAGCCTTCAGTTCACAGGCTGACGCTCTATCCATTAAGCCAAACCAGCTAGGGCCTAAATATTCTTTTCTATCTCTATTGTATTTGTAATGAGTTCTCTTGATTTCATTAAGGTCTAGATATAATATATTATCTATTTAAGAGACACACTTAAATGAAAATATGGACAAGTTGAAAATAAAGAACTATTATTCGAGGCTAATATGAACAGAAACTATAAAACAAAACACCTCCTCCCCTACCCCAGAAACCAAATAGGTAACTATTTTATATAAGGTAAATTCAAGCTACAAATTCAAGGCAAAACTATTATCAGGGACAAAGCACAAGAAGGAGGCTTGGTGGTACAGACTATCAGGAGCTCAGCCAAGTAGAGATATAAAGTAGATAGTTAGATATATAAGACTAGAATTCAGGGGCAAAGTTCAGAGGCAAAGTCAAAGCTAGATATAAATTTGTGGTCATCAGCATATATGTGGTATTTGAAGCCATAACACTGAGTGAGGCCATAAAAGGAGAGTAGACAGGAAACACAGTCCAAGGAGTAAACTCTGAGCCACTCTAACATTTTGAGGTCACAGAGATTAAGAGAAACAAGTAAAAAGATATAAAAGTGTCCAGAAAGGTAGGAGGCAAATCAGGAGAACATGATGTCTTGGAATCCATCTGAAAAAATTCTTTCAAAGAGAATGATCTGCAGTTCAAATGTTGCTGATTTGTCAAGTAAGAAGAGGCTGAGGATACAGATTGTTAGATTTAACAATGTGGAAGTTGTTGATGACCTTGCTAGAAGCAAGTTTGATGATGGAATAGGGGGAAAGACCTGATTAGAGTGGGTTCAGGAGAGGAGAGAAATTGGAGTTGGTGAATTTACACAATTTTTGAAAGGAGTTTTGCTGGGAAAGGAAGGAGAGAAATAGAGCAGTAACTGGCAGAGGAAATGAGTGTAAGAGAGTTGTTTGTTTTTCTTTTTAAAGTTCACAAAAATAACATCGAGGTGGGGGGAGGGGAAGATGATGGTACAGAGAGAGATTGGGAGAATTATTGAAGCATTATCCTTGAAGAGAAGAAATGGGACCTAATCTATAAGTGGAAGGCCCAGCATTAGATAGTAGTCAGATAGTTCATCCACAGGTAACAAGAAAGAAAGAATATATGAGTCCAAATGCAGTTAGTTAGGAAGATAGGGTGGTAGAAGTATGTGAGTTAATGAGTACTTCCATTTTCTTAGTGCAGTAAGAAGCTAGATCATCACAAAAAAAGATGAAAGAGAAGGTCTCAGAGATTTGAAGAGATAGGAGAAAATACAAAATTGTTTTTCAGGAAAGTCAGAGTGATTGGATTAGAGAGATTTAGAATGTTTGCCAGGCAGCCTTATGAGGCCACTCAAGGTTAATAATTATTTAAAACAAGACCAGTCAACAAGTTTGAATGTTTTCCCAAAGCTACATTTAGCTGCCAGGATACAGCTATAGAATAGGCAGAAAAAAACCTGGATTTAAGCTGGTCTGTGGTGAGACAGAGTACTTCAGAGCAAGAGAGGAGCAAGTGAATTAGAGTTGAGAACATATGCTAGGGATGGATTATAATTATTGACCATGGAATTTATATTGGGTTACAAAAGAAGTGAGGAAATGAAGAGGTCAGGAAGAAAGGGAGAGTAAAAAGTTGGTAGAACCAATGAAGTACAATTTCCTCTGTAGATCAAAGGATTGTTGGGGTTGGGTTACTAGTGGAAATGAGGTATAAAGAGCTGATGTTTGAAGAATGAGTTGTTTGAAATTAAGATTATAGAAGGGCTACAGGGTGTTTTTTTTGTTTTGTTTTTTGTGATGACAAGGTCAAGGGTATGACTCTTGGCTAAAGGATGAGATCACTGAAGGAAAATAGATCAAAACATTGCGATGCCAGGTGGTGGAAAGATCTATGTGACCACTGTAATTGTTAGAGATTATGACAGAAGTATTGGATAGAGTGACAGTGAGTAAGGAGTTGGTAAATAACTACAACAGAGAAGGCAATAGGGGTATATAGTGTAAAGACAGGAAATTTTAAATTGAGTATTATTCTATATAACATAATTCTTTTTTAATAAAAGAGTAACAAGCAAATTAACCATCACTCTACTATACCCACAAGCCACGCCCACCAGCCAATCAGGAGCGAGTATGCAAATTCACCCCAACCAACATTGCTATGGCCATGGAGCAAGCAGGAGGGAGGCTTGGGTTTCCCCAGCAATGGAAGAAGCCAAGTTTCCCACACACCCTGGTGGGCGGCCCAGGCCTCCACTCAAGGCTACAAAGTTTCAATTATAGAAGATAAATAAATCCCTGTAGAAATGGCTGCTGCCATGGAGCAAGCAGTAGTCTTGGCTCTGCTCCAGGCTACAAAGTTTTAATTATAGAAGATAAATAAATTCCAGATACCAGGGCCTCCACTTGGGTTACTGGGCAGTGTGGATGACCTGCAAACCACCACAGGCCCCTTGCCCAGGCTGCCCCATGCCCTAAGGGAACCCCCACCCTGATCTAGGACATCCTTCAGGGAAAACCAGCTGGCCCCCACTCATGCACCAGGCCTCTATCCTATCTAATAAAAGAGTAGTATGCGGATTGACCATTACTCCAACACACAAGATGGCTGCCCGCATGTGGTCAAAGATCCTGTCCCCATGTGGACACAAGATGGCCAGCAGGGGAGGGCAGTTGGGAGGGAACAGCCTGCAAGGGAGGGCAGTTGGGGTGATCAAGCCTGAAGGGGAGGGCAATTAGGGATGATCAGGCTGGCAAAGGAGGGAAATTGGGGGTGACCGGGCCTACAGGGAAGGGCAGTTGTGGGGGACCCAGGCCTGCAGGGCAGTTAGGGGTGACCAGACCTGCAGGGGAGGACAGTTAGGGGTGACCAGGTCTGCAGGGAAGGGCAGTTAGGGGCAAACAGGCTGGCAGGGGAGTGGTTAGGGGGTGATCAGGCTAACAGGCAGAAACAGTTAGGGGCGATCAGGAAGGCAGGCTGGTGAGCAGTTGGGAGCCAGCAGTCCTGGATTGTGAGAGGGATGTCTGACTACCTGTTCAGGATTGGGCCTGAACGGACAGGATATTCTTTGAGGAGGGGTCCCAGATTGGAAAGGGTGCAGGCTGGGCTGAAAGATATGCCTTCCCCTGCATGGATTTCATGCATCTGGCCTCTAGTCCTATATAATAAAAGCCTAATATGCTAAGGATCCAGCTGTCCATTCAACCAATCAAAGTATGATATGCTAAGGTTGCTCAACTGCTTGCTATGATGTGTACTGACTACCAGGGGGCAGACACTCCTACCTGTAGGTTAACTTGCTGCTGGGGTCCAGCCAATTGGGACAGAGAGAGATGGGCCGGACATGTCCTGGAGCTCTCTCATGGTCCCTCCCTGGCTGACCAACTTCCCGCATCCATCCCCAGCCCCGATTGTGCACCAGTGGGGTCCCTCAGCCTGGCCTGTGCCCTCTAGCAATCCAGGACCCCTCGGGGGATGTCAGAGAACCAGTTTTAGCCTGATCCTGCAGGCCAGGCCAAGGGACCCCACTGGTGCACAAATTTGTGCCCTGGGCATCTAGTATATAATATCTTAATTTAATACATTTTATTGATTTTTTACAGAGAGGAAGGGAGAGAAAGAGTTAGAAACATCAATGAGAGAGAAACATTGATCAGCTGCCTCCTGCACACCCCATACTAGGGATGTGCCTGCAAGCAAGGTACGTGCCCCTGACCGGAATCGAACCTGGGACCTTTCAAACCACAGGCTGATGCTCTTTTCACTGAGCCAAACCGGTTTCAGCTAATATATTAAAATATAATGAGAGTAGGCAAGAATGATCTGGAAATAGCTTTGAGGAGTGAGAAAGACTCCCCACCTCATTTTTAGGCCAAAAGATAGAGGCGGATAGAGAAGTTAAAATAGACATTGTGTGAAAGGTCTCCAGATGAGGCATTATTATCAGGAGAGAGCCAGGAGTCATTTTATTTATGTATTTATATGTATGTATGTATTTATTTATTTTTGGCAATTAACATTTATTTTTTTAAATTTAATAAATCTTTATTGTTCAGATTGTTACAATTGTTCCTCTTTTCCCCCCATTGCTCCCCTCCACCCGGTTCCCACCCCACCCTCTACCCTTATCGCCCCCCTCTGCCCTTACCCCAACCAACTGTCCTCATCCATAGATGTAGGATTTTTGTCCAGTCCCTTCCCGCACCCCCCACACCTCTTACCCCTAAGAATTGTCGGTCCACTCCCTTTCTATGCTGCTGATTCTATTACAGTATATTCATCAGTTTAGTCTGTTTATCAGATTTTTTTTCACTTTATTTTTAGATTCACTTGTTGAAAGATATGTATTTGTTGTTCATAATTTTTATCTTTACCTTTTCTTCTTCTTCCTCTTCTTACAGAGTACCTTTCAGCATTTCATATAAACTGGTTTGGCGGTGATGAACTCCTTTAGCTTTTTCTTATCTGTGAAGCTCTTTATCTGAGCTTCAATTCTGAATGATAGCTTTGCTGGGTAGAGTAGTATTAGTTGTACGTTCTATTCATCACTTTGAATATTTCTTGCCACTCCTGTCTGACCTACATCATTTCTGTGGAGATATCAATTGACAATCATATGGGTGCTCCTTTGTAGGTAGGTAACTGTTTTTCTTTTGCTGCTTTTAATATTTTCTATCTTTTGCTCTTGACATTTTAATTATGATGTGTCTTGGTGTGGTCCTCTTTGGGTTCCTTTCGTTTGTGGTTCTGTGCGCTGCCTGGACTTGTAAGTCTATTTCTTTTACCAGGTGGGAGAAGTTTTTTTTGTTTTGTTTTTTTATTGATTTTTTTTACATAGAGGAAGGGAGAGGGATAGAGAGTTAGAAACATTGATAAGAGAGAGACATCTATCAGCTGCCTCCTGCACACCCCCCAATGGGGATGTGCCTGCAACCAAAGTACATGCACTTGACCGGAATCGAACCTGGGATCTTTCAGTCCACAGGCCGATGCTCTATCCACTGAGCCAAACTGGTTTCGGCAGGTGGGAGAAGTTGTCAGTCATTATTTCTTCAAATAGGTTTGCAGTATCTTGCTCTCTCTCTTCTTCTGGCACCCCCTTAATTCTGATGCTGGTATGCTTGAAGTTGTCCCAGAGGATCCTTACACTATCTTCAAATTTTTGGATTCTTTTTTCTTTTCCGGTTGGGT
>JAAGEH010000311.1:4698013-4712273 GCA_011751065.1 Lasiurus cinereus | reverse complement strand
ATAGATCCCTGTGTTTCAGTGTCCTGTGGTAATCGCTGCAAGCACCTCTGAGAGAAAGCCACCCTTGAGTTGTGCCCGCTGCCAGACAGTGCAGTTTCTCCCTGAATGAGTCTGGGTCTCCAGAATCTGACCCGGAAATGGCGTTCAGTGCAGTTGGGAACTTTTGTCTCCCTCACGCTTGAGAAAGCCAACCACAAACTCAGTTGCCGGCCCTCTCCATGTGCATGCCTCCATTTCTCTGCCTTCTGCAGTTCTGAGTCTCAGTGTGCTTTCCTCTTTTCTTCTAGTTGTAGAATTTCCACTCAGCCAGCCTTCCTGTAGTTCTAGATGATGTCCATTTTGTCTTTTAGTTGTAGTTTTGAAATCATTGTGCAAGGCAACAATTTAGGTGTTTACCTATGCCGCCATCTTGGTTTCTCCTCAGGGTTCATTTATTTTAGAGAGAGTGGAAGAAAGCGGGAAGAAGAGAAATATCGATGTGAGAGAGACACATCAATTGGTTGCCTCCCACAAGTACCCTAACTTGGGCTGAGGAACATGAGACTAGAAACAAACTTGTAAGCAAGTGACATGCCCTCGACTGGGAATTGAACCTGTAACCTTCTGATGGGTAGGCCAAAGCACTACCACTGAGCCACATGGACTGGGCTATACATCATATATTCTTTTTCATATATACATATATGTGTGTATGTGTATGTGTGTGTGTATGTGTGTGTGTGTGTATGTGTGTATACATACATACACACACTAGAGGCCCAGTATATGAAAATTCATGCACTGGGGGTCCCTCAGTCTGGCCTGCCCCTTCTCACAGTCCAGGAGCCCTCAGGGATAAGAGGCCACCTGGCAATCAGGGGAAGGCGACACCCCCCATCACACCTCTGCTACTGCCACTGCCAGAAGCTCAAGCCTCAGCCAGCTCTGGTTACCTGAGCCTTGGGCAGCCCTGGATAGCTGGGCAGCCACCATCTGAGGCTTGTCTGTACCTTGGGCCAGCCCTGGGTGGCTGGGGAGCTGAGGAGACTGGAGGACTCTGGAGGCAGGTGCAGAGAGCGGCCAGGCCTGCCTGGGGGTGGTCCCAGCCTTGCCACACACCTGCCGCCCTGGTGGGCCTGAGAGGACTGGACACTGCCATCTTTGAAGGCAGGGCAGTCAAAATGCATATTCCCACTTATTGGCTGTGGGCGCTGCCATCTTTATGACAGCCTGAGGGTCAATTAGCATATTCCCTCTTTATTAGATAGGATATATACACATACCACACACACACACTCTAGAGGCTCAGTACACGAATTCATGCACCAGTGGGGTCCCTCATCCTAGCCTGTGGGATCAGGCCAAAACTGGCTCCGCAACATCTCCTTAGGGGTTCTGTATTGCAAGAGGGTGCAGGCCAGGCTGAGGGACCCTACCAGTGCACAATTGGGGCCAGGGAAGGACACAAGAGGTTTGCCATCTGGGGAGGGACTGCAGGAGGGCTCCAAGGCATGTCCAGCCTGTTTCACCCAGTCTCAATCTTCTGGACCCCAGCAGCAACCTAACCTACCGGTCAGAGTGTCTGCCCCCTGATGGTCAGTGCATGTCATAATGAGCAGTTGAGTGGCCTTAGCATATCATAGCATGTTATGCTTTGATTGGTGGAACAACCGACCGGTCGACCAAACACTTAGCATATTAAGCTTTTATTATATAGGATTTTTATTTCAGAGAGGAAGGGAGGAGAGGGAGAGATAGAAACATCAATAATGAGAGAGAATCATTGACTGGCTGCCTCCTGCACACCCCCTACAACCCAGTATGTGCCCTTGACTGGAATCAAACCCAGGACTCTTCAGTCCACAGCCAATGCTCTGTCCACTGAGCCAGGCCAGCTAGGGCTCATATATTCTTAATTTACTGTCTCCCTTTGCCCATAATGATGCTTTTAGCCTTGAATTATATTTTTCTGATATTAGATGTCTGCTTGGCTTTCTTTTGGTTTATAGTTGCCTTTTTCCATTTCTTTAACTTAATCCTATCCTTTCTTTTAAGGTGTCCTTTGTTGACATTATCTTGCTAGACCTTGTTTTTTAATACAATCTGAGAATTCTGTCTTTTCTTTGGTGAATTTGACTAATATATTAAATTCCTTTTATGTTTGTTAGGACTGTTAATTCCATCTTAGTTGATATATATTTAATCCTCACCTGAGGATGTTTTTCCATAGATTTTTAGAAAAAATGGAAGATTTGGGGGGGTGGCGGCGGAGAGAGAAGCAGCTATGTGAGAGAAAAACATCTATTGTTCACCTCTTGCACATACCTTGAACCTGGCCAGGGATTGAGCCTGCAACTGAATTGAACCAATGACCCTTTACTCTGCAAACCGACACTCAAACCACTAAGCAAAACCGGCTAAGGCTAATTCCATCTTAGTTTAACTTTTCTTCATTTTTCTTTTTGTTCACTCATTTCCTTAAATAAATCAATTTTTTCTATGGGTTTGAAAAGCTTTCATTTTATATTTCTTTTTCTATTGGTTATCCATAACTTGTTAAGACTCTTGTATTTATTTTGCCCAATTTATAGAACTTATCAACACCTATCTGTATCCCCCTTACTGGGACAAATACTTTAACACACAAAGACTCTTACCTACCTCTGGATGTTGCACTTTATTCTCTACTTTGTTACATCATCTTCCTGCTATTTACTTTTTTCTCTCCTATTAGAACTCCTATTATATAAATGGTATTACTATTTCTATGTCTACCATCCATATTTCTTCATTCTTATATTTTCTTACACACACACACACACACACACACACACACACACACACACACATATATATATATATTGATTTCAGAGAAGAATGTAGAGGAAGAGAGAGATAGAAACATCAGCGATGAGAGAGAATAGTTGACCAGCTGCCTCGTACATACCCCACACTGGGGATCGAGCCCATAGCCTGGGCATGTGCCCTAACCAGGAATTAAACCCATGGCCTCGTTTCATATGTCGATATTCAACCACTGAGCCAAGCCTGTCGAGCCATTTTTATATTTTCAGCCTATTATTTCTTCTCTTAAGCTATGTCCATTTTGCTCTTTATATCATCTAGTGAGTTTATTTCAACTTTATTTTTAATATTCAGTAATCCTACTTGGTTCTTTATGATTGTTTCCACTTCATTAGCAATGTCCTGTTTGGTGACATTTATTTGGCTTGTATTCTATTAATTCTTGCCATCTATCATAGGTTTTCCGGTTTATTGCCTTTGTAACTGTCTAGTTATTTTTCCCTGTGAGATATTTTCCCTCAAGGTTATCCATTCATTATCTTGCTGGATAGTGGAAAAAAGAGAAGGAGATCAAAACTTACCTGTGCCACTCCTGATAAGTGGATAGTCTAACTCTTAATATCATTGTGTGTGTCACTGTCATCAGAAGGCTTTGTCCCTCAGTGAACCTCTGTATACCTTCTCTTGGGCTTTGTTCTCTTCTAAAAATGTGTTTGTCTAACTCCCTGGTGAAAATGGCCTCTAGGAGAAGGTAGGAGGAAACTCTTAGATGTTTGTTGGTTGAACCAGTACTTACTGTTTTGTTTGTTTTTAATCTTACATCTTAATAGTGTTTCCCTACAAACTTGTTTTCAGTGTTGTAGGGCTGATGGGGAAGACAGTGATCTACGGTGGGCAGTATGGTGTATAGAAAAGAGCTCAGCTCAAAATTTCTCTCCAAGTCTACTCTCTATGTTGGGAGTCTAGCCCTCCTCGGTCCAGGCTATTATTCCCCTTCTTTACCAAATCATTACCACCTCTAACCCTTCAGGTATTTCTTCTGGTTTCCTTTTCTTTTAATACCATTCATTTTTTATTTCTGAGGCATCTTCTTGTGACACTTTGTGATCATGTCAAGGGCTGTATGATGTCCTTTTAATGATAGCCTACCCTAGTGTTTGTTGAAGCTTTGTGTTTCTAATAATATAGAGCTAAAGATATTTTTTTCTTGAGTGATTATGGTAGCATTCTGGAAATGAAGATATTTAACCTGAATGACTGATAGGCAGAATGTAAAAGCAAAGTATAGACAAAGCAATGTATATATGTGAAAGAAAGCAAAATAATCATTTTACCAAGACATTGAACTTTACTTTCAACATGCTTGTTTAATTTTGCATTCGCTTGGGATTCTTGTTAAACCTGGAAACAAGACAAGATAATTAACCTTATTAAAAATTTCTCTTAAATACATTTATGAGAATATGGATGACTCATAAGGAAAATAAGAATGCCCCAGAAAGTTAAATTAGTAAAATTGACATGGCAAAATGTCTCCCAGGACCAAAATCAGGAAGATTAGGGTTTGGCAATACCTTTTTATTTATTAGACCTCCTACCAGTCTCAATGTGCTATCTTCTCTAGTTGCAGGATTTATATTCAGCCGTATTTCAGATGGTTTTGAATGTTGGTTGTTCTGTATTTTAGTTGTAATTTTAATGTAATCATGGGAGGTGGCAAGTACCGGAATTTACCTACACCACATATGTTAAACTCAAAGGCTAGGCCAAATAAATGCGGCATGTGGCCCGAGAGCCACAAGTTTGACATGCTTGACCTACATCATCATCATGGTTCTCTTTTCTTTTTTTTTTTTTTTAAAGTGTGTTTAATTTATGCTTGGTATTCCATATACAAATATTTTATTTTGTTCTTGTTAATCCTCATTTGAGGATATTTTTTCTATCAATTTTTATTTGTTTAAAAAATTTTAAGTTCTTTTTTAAAAAATATGTTTTTATTGATTTCAGAGAGAGATAGGGAGAGGGGGTAGAGAGGAATAGAAACAGCAATGATGAGAGGGAATCATTGCTCACTGTCTCCTGCACATTCCCTACTGGAGATGGAGCCTGCAACCTAGGAATGTGCCCTGACTGGAATCGAACTGTGACATCCTGGTTCATGGGTTGATGCTCAACCACTGAGTCACACCAGCTGGGCTTTTCCATTGATTTTTAGAGAGTGTGAATGAGAGGGAGGGAGAGAAAGAGAAACATCAATGTGAGAGAGAAACATGGATAGGAGAGAGACACACTGATTGGCTGCCTCCCGCACCCATTTCATCTGACACGTGTTGTTCACACAAAACAAGGATTGTTGATGCTGTCTACCATGCATCCAACTACAAACTGGTCCACACCAATATCCTAGTAAAGAACTGCATCGTGCTCATTGACAGTACCCCATACCCATTATGCATTGCCCCTGGGCCACAAGAAGGGGGCTGAGCTGATTCCTGAGGAGGAAGAGATTTTGAATAAAAATGATCAAAGATCCCTAACCAGTCTGCCTCAGTGGGTAGAGCGTTGGCCTTCAGACTGAAAGGTCCCAGGCTCGATTCTAGTCAAAGGCATGTACCTTAATTGCAGGCACATCCCCAGTATAGGAAGTGTGCAGGAGGCAGCTGATTGATATTTCTCTCTCATCAATGTCTCTAACTCTCTATCCCTCTCCCTTCCTCTCTTAAAAAAATCAATAATATATATATATTTTTAAATTATCAAAGAAAATTCATTAGAAATATGATGGAAGAGAAAATAATGGCAAAGTTAGCAGTTTCCTAGAGGAACAGATCCACCAGGCAAGCTTCTTGTATGCAAGAAGACCAGGCCAATGTGTCAGAGCAAATGTCTATGCACAAGAGCAGTGGTCGACAAACTGCGGCCCACAAGTCACATGCAGCTCACAAGCTGTGGTTTGCTGCTTTGTTGACTAATGAGTTTGCCGACCACTGCACTAGAAGAGCTAGAGTTCTTTTTTTTTTCTTTTTTTAATATATTGTATTGATTTCTTACGGAGAGGAAGGGAGAGGGATAGAGTTAGAAACATCGATGAGACAGAGACATCGATCTGCTGCCTCCTGCACGCCCCCTACTGGGGATGTGCCTGAAACTAAGGTACATGCTCTTGACCGGAATTGAACCCGGGACCTTTCAGTCCACAGGCCGACGCTCTATCCACTGAGCCAAACCGGTTTCGGCTAGAGTTCTATTTGAGGAAAATCAAGGCTCAGAAAGGCAAATAACTCCTCCCCGCTCCTATCTTAGCTCATATAATAAAGGTGTTTATTGTTCTAAAAAAAAAGAAAAGAAAAGTGGGAGAAGCAACATGCTGTGTAGCCAACATAAGTGTCCAGGTTGTTGGTATTTCCTGACAGTGGAGACAAATCCAAATCACCATCTTATGTCACAATCATTGATAGCACATAAGTAGCTTCCTCTGCCTTGATTCTGTATTTAAGGGGCAACTTTCCAATTTATGACTTGTGTTCTAACTCTTTTTCCTCCTCATTAGGGAAAATGCTGTAACAAGTCAAGGCAAGCATCTGAACCTTTTATTTATTTTCAAGCATGCCATTCCCCCCCCACTGTAGGACCATCCCTTAGGGAAATAAAGGATTATGATACATCACATTATGTGTCAGCTTTCTCCACCTGTATTTTAAACAAGATTTGAATAGTGAAAGACAGTATGGGTATGTATATGCTTATGTGTGACACAGAGTAACAATGTCACAGAGACATAGGGTAAATTTCAGAGAAATGGCAGATCCCATCATTCTGACTCTAATATTTGTCTACTGTTTGGTAAGATTTTTCACATCAGATAGTATTTACCTCAGTGGAAGAAAAATATTTTAGCAATTTAGCTTAAGGTAAGTTTCATGTCTCCGGTATCTATAATAATAAAAGTGTAATATGCCGAGACCAATTTGGCTCAGTAGATAGAGCGTTGGCCTACGGACTGAAAGATCCTGGGTTTGATTCCAGTCAAGGCCATGTACCTTGGTTGCGGGCACATTCCCAGTGGTGGGTGTGCAGGAGGCGGCTGATCGATGTCTCTCTCTCATCAATGTTTCTGACTCTCTATTCCTCTCCCTTCCTCTCTGTGAAAAATCAATAAAATATATTAAAAAAAATTTTTTTAAGTGTAATATGCTAATTAGACCTGATGACCTTCCCAAGGAAGCTGTGGTGACGGGGGTGAGCCCCTTGCACAAATTTCATGCATCAGGCCTCTAGTGGTGAATATTACTTGTTTGAAAGTTTGGTTCTGCCTCAGCTTCCTGTTCTCTAAAATGTTTGCTCTATTTACCTCAACAGGATGATTGTGAGGTTAAATTTGATATTAGAATCAGGGTGAAAAGCACCACACAATTGTGAAGTGTTATTGTTATTACTATTATTTAACAAGGAGTAATATTTTCCTCAATAAGAATTCCAGCACATATTCTACAACTTCCAAAGCTTTCTTTTCTCTAAGAGAGTTCTATTGAAAACTGTTTTTTGATAGTTGTTATCTTTTGTAATTCCTCTGTATTTCCTCACCCCTTGCTTTGATTATTACCTCTTTGGGGACAAAAAATAGACTTATTCATTCATCATTAAACTCTTTTGAACATTTCTAATGGGCCAGGCAAAGTGTCAGACCTCTGAGGATACAATGAGACAGATGCATAAACAGATAATTATAATGATCAAGTAATAAGCTTAGGATATTATGGGAGTGTGGAGAGCTGACACCCAAGGGCAATAGGCAGAATTAGCAAACGTTCTTGAAAGGAAAGCAGGCAGAACAAAAGTAGAGACAGTTGAACACAACAAGCAAGTAATCTCCCAAAAATGTAGTCTCAAATCAGGGAATAACAGGGCCATTATAATACAGAATGCTCTGGCCAGTGCAGTTAGTGGTTAGAGCATTGGACTGGGCACTGAAGGGTTTTGGGTTGGATTCCCAGTCAAGGGCACATACCTGGGTTATGGGTTAATTCCCCACCCCCCAGTTGGGGCACATTCGGGAGGCAACCAGTCGATGTGTCTCTTTCACATTGACATTTCTCTCCTCCTCCCACCCTCCTCCCTTTCATTCTCTCTGAAAAGCAATGGATAAAATATCCTCAGGTGAGAATTAACAAGAACAAAAGAATGTTAATCTCTGGCCAGTGTTGCTCAGTTGCTTGGGTGGGCGTCATCCCGTGCACCTAAAGGTGGTTCGTTTGATTTTGTCAAGGAACGTGCCCAAGTTTCGAGCTGGATCCTCATTTGGGGGCATGCAGGAGGCAGCTGGTCAATGTTCTACTCTCATGTCAATGCTTCTCTCCCTTTCCCTTCCTCTCCCTCTAAAATTCAATACATTATCTTTTTAAAAATACTTTTTACTGATTTTAGAGAGGAAGGGAAAGGGAGAGAGAGAGTTAGAAACATCAATGATGAGAAAAATCATTGATTGGCTGCCTCCTGCAGCCTCACACTGGGGATCGAGCCTGCAACCGGGGAATGTGCCCTGACCAGGAATCGAACCATGACATCCTGGTTCATAGGTTGACACTCAACCACTGAGCGACGCTGGCTGGGCTTAATAAAATATCTTTAAAAAACAGCAACAACACAAAATGGTAAGTGCTAGGATATTGTTAATTACAAGATACATTGAGAGCACATAGGAGTCAGAGAAGATAGCTCAGAAAGTGTGATAGTTTAAATTGACTCCTAAAGGATAGTAGAAATAAGTAAACCCAGAAGGAAAGAAAATCTTTGGTCTGTAATTTAATTGACACAACATAAATTAAATATAATGCTCTTCGGGGAAGGAAGGACCTTGAAGAGATTCTAGTGAAGGAAGTATAAATAGTATCTGATTATATAACATCCATTATTAAGATTTTAAGATTGCTAAAAATTGATATTTCCTGTACTTATTCTATTTTAGTGAAAAATAGCAAAAATCCAAGACTTCCATTTTATTATAATGTATTAATTTTTTTCACTGTTTTCAGCATCTCTTACTCAGAAAGTTTGCAGGCATCTACCTCTATATTAAAACTAATACTTACATATTTTGCAATAGCTGTAAAAAATGGAGGTTTTGGCACAATAGAAGAGTTGCCATATTAAATACAGGATGCCTAGTTAAACTTGAATTTCAGATAAAAAATGAATAATTTTTAATATAAGAATACAATTGCATGAACTATACTTATAGTACTAAATCATTGGTTGCTTATCTGAAATTCAAATTTAATTAGGTGTCCTATATTTTTATTTGCTAAATCTGGCAACCCTAATAATAGATACCAAATTCCAAAGTGCTAAACTAGGATTTACAAAGTAATTGACTCTTAATCTCTAACTTACTCTGAGAGTATGAAATCATCAAGTGAGAGTCTGGTTTAACAGAATTTGGAAAGGTGGGTCCACATCACCCACATTCCCTATTCTTCAGTATATCCTGAGATATAAGCACTTAATTTATCTCAAGTTGGGCCTAGATATTACAGCTACATTTAAGGTATTTTATTGAACTAGGAGGAAGCATGCTATTCTGTTTTTTTCTGATACTTTCAATAAAATCCCAATAATAAATGGTGGAATTCAAATTGGACTGATCTAGTGTTAGATTAGGTTGTGTGGTATTATAACTGGTTGCTTTGTTTATATTATTCCATAGTGACATCTGTAGGCCTCCAGAGAGAAACATTAATACTTTTGGTACCTCCTTGGTGCTGTAAGAGAAAGTTAAGTTGGGTGAGGAGGAGGGAGGGAGGTATTTGACCAAAAACCCAATTATCAGAATGCTTCCAGTCCTTAACTTACTGTGATTGAATGGATGCAAGAGATTTTCTGAAGGTAGACTGAACATCTAACTGGAGCAGCATGGGAATAGGTGGGTACCCACCCAGTTGGGCCCACAATGAATGTATTGATGTCTTCTCTGTTATTGGGTAGCTTGAAGTGGACTGATCAGCATTCCAGATAGCTTCCATCTGGTCTTCATATCTAGAGAGTCAGAGAGCACTAATTGAAAGCGCCAAACTCTCCTGCACTCCATAGGCAATCAAAAGATATGATTCTGGAGAAACTAAGATGGCAGCATAGGTAAACACCTAAACTGCTGCCTTGCACAACAGTTTCAAAACTACAACTAAAAGACAAAACAGACACCATCCAGAACCATAAGAAAGCTAGCTGAGTGGAAATTCTACGACTAGAAGGAAAGAGAAAAGCACATTGAGACTCAGAGGAGCTGCAAAAGGTTGAGATATGAAGATGGGCACATGGAGAAAGGACTGGCAGCTGAGTGCGTGGATGGATTTCTCAAGCTGGAGGTAGACAGAAACTCTCAATTGCACTGAACTCCAGTTCCACGTGAGACTCTGGGAACCCAGACTCATTGGGGGGAATCTGTACTGTCAGGAAAAAAGAAAAGCACACTGAAACTCAGGGGAGCTTTGGAAGGCAGAGGTCCTGAGCCACACGCACAGAGAGGACTGACTGCTGAGTGCAGAGAGGATTGACTGCTGACTGCGCAGCTGTCTTTCTCAAGCAGCAGGGAGACGGAAGCTTCCAACTGTGCTAAACTCCAGTTTTCAAGCGAGACTCTGGGAATCCAGACTTATTCGGGGAGAATCTGGACTGTCTGGCAGTGGACGAAACCCGAGGGTGGCTTTCTCCCACAGAAGCTTACAGAGATTATCGAGGGATACTAAGACCCAGGGGCTTCATATGGCAGGGCTGATGGGAAGCCAAGGCTGTCTGCTCTGCTCTGAGACTCCACCCCATCCAAGCTGAGCACAGAGGATTTTGCAAAGTCTTGTCTCATAAGGGTGTCTCCAGCACAGAAGTTCTCCTGCATAGACAGAGCTGATCCTCACAGCCAATGGGCCTGGAGGTCAGTTCCTCCCAGTGATACTAACAACAATCAAGACCTAACTACAACAAGGCTGTGCACACAATCCACAAAGGGGTGCACCAAGAGTGTCCACCTCGGGTAACTGGGGAAGCTGACCACTGGACCCTAAAGGACTCCAAGCACACAAAACTACTCTATCAACTCAGGGAAGCAGCTAAATGCAGAGACAATGAAACAGGTCACAAATTAAAGGAATGGAGGAAAGCAAATGACTGGATAAATAGTTCAAAACCACGGTTATATGGCTTTTCAAGAATTTCCTAGAAAAGATGGATAAATTTAGTGAGACCCAAGAGGAGATGAAAAAGGACCAACTAGAAATTAAACCTACACCAACTGAAGTAAAAAATATTATACAGAGACCTAACAGCAGACTAGAGAAAGGCAAGAATCAAGTCAAAGATTTGAAATACAAAGAAGCAAAACACTCAACTGGAAAAGCAAGAAGAAAATAGAATCTAAAAATGTGAAGATAGTGTAAGGAGCCTCTGGGACAATTTCAAGCATACTAACATCAGAATTATGGGGGTGCCAGAAGAAGAGAGAGAGCAAGATACTGAAAACTTATTTGAAGAAATAATGACTGAAAACTTCCCACACCTGGTGAAATAGACTTACAAGTCCAAGAAGTGCACAGAACCCCAAACAAAAGGAATCCAAAGCAGACCACACCAAGACATATCATAATTAGAATGCCAAGAGCAAAAAACAAAGAGAAAATATTAAAAGCAGCAAGAAAAAAAAAACAGTTAATTACCTACAAGGGAGCACCCATATGATTGTCAGCTGATTTCTCAACAGAAACTATGCAGGCCAGATGGGAGTGGCGAGAAATATTCAAAGTGATGAATAGCAAGAACCTACAACCAAGATTACTCTATCCAGCAAAGCTCTCATTCAGAACTTAAGGGCAGATAAAGAGCATCACAGATAAGAAAAAGCTAAAGGAGTTCATCAACACCAAAATACTTATGTATTAACAAATGAATCTAAAAATTAAGTAAATACAACCTAGAAAGAACTCCCAAAGATTCATCTGGAATAAAAAAGACCCTGCATAGCTGCAGCAATCCTGAGAAAGAAGAATAAAATAGGTGGGATCTCAATACCAAATTTCAAGCTGTATTATAAAGCCACTGTTCTCAAAACAGCCTGGTACTGGCACAAGAACAGGCACATAAACCAATGGAATAGAATAGAGAATCCAGATATCGACCCAAATCACTATGCTCAATTAATATTTGACAAAGGAGGCAGGAACATACAGTGGAGTTAAGACAGTCTCTTTAATAAATGGTGCTGGGAAAATTGGACAGATACATGCAAAAAACTGAAACTAGACCACCAATTTACACCATACACAAAAATAAACTCCAAATGGATACAGGATTTAAACATAAGATAGGAAACCATAAAAATACTAGAGGAATCCAGAGGCAGCACAATCTCAGACATATGCCAAAGGAACTTCTTCACTGATACTGCTCCAAGGGCAATGGAAGCTAAAGAGAAAATAAACAAATGGGATTACAGCAAAAGAAACCATCAACAAAACAAGAAAGCCCACTGTATGGGAGAACATATTTGCAAATGTTATCACTGATAAAGGTTTAATCTCCAATATCTACAGGCAACTTATACAACTTAATAAAAGGAAGATAAATGATCCAATAAAAAAAATGGAAAAAAATCCAAGATGGTGGCATAGGTAAACACCTATACTGCTGCCTCGCACAACAATTTCAAAACTACAACTAAAAGACAGAACCAACATCATCCAGAACCACAGGAAAGCTGGCTGAGTGGAAGTTCTACAACTAGAGGGAAAGAGAGGGGCTCACGGAGACCCAGAGGAGCTGCAAAAAGCTGAGGTACGGATACGCGCGCGAGGAGAGAGCGGGTGCCAGAGTACCTGGCTGGTTTTCTCTGGCGGGAGGGAGACGGAGACTCTCAAAGGCATTGAAACCCTTGTCCTGCGACACTAAACCCCAGATCCAGCTGAAACTCATACGGGGGGAGTTTGGACTGTGAAAAGGGAGAAGTGCACGGAAATTTAGGAGAGTTGCAAAGGATCGGAGGTCTGGTCGCGCACGGCACCACGCGGAGGACAGATTGCTGATTGTGCCGCTGGCTTTCGCAAGTGGGCGGGAGACAGACCCTCCAAACTGCGCCACTTCTGACTCCACTAAGCCCCTGTTTTGGGCGAAACCCTGGAGACCTAGACTCGTGTGGTCCTGGTTCGCAGGGGAGCCGGAAAGGCAGCGGTTAGAGGCACTGCGGGTGCGCGCGCGCACAAAGACCACTCCAGCCATTACCCAGTCACGTGAGACTCAGGGGCCGTGGAGGGCGGGCCGACTGGAAGGCAAGGCGGTCCCTTAAGCCCTGAGACTCCACCCATCCCTAGCTCAACAGAGGCTTCTTCGGCTGAATCCAGCACAGAAGTTTCCCCGGCACAGTGAAAATGCCGAGACAAGGGAAGGGATTACAAGCAAAAGAAATGGAGGGAAAAAAACGACTGGATATAGAGTTCAAAACTACGCTTATAAGGTTTTTCAAGAATATAATAGAAAAGATGGACAAATTTAGTGAGACCCAAGAGGAGATGATAAATACACTGACTGAAATAAAAACTATTATACAGAGTACTAACAGCAGACTAGAAAAAGGCAAGGATCAAGTCAAAAATTTGAAATATAAAGAAGCAGAAAACATTCAACTGGAAAAGCAAGAAGAGAAAAGAATCCAAAAATGTGAAGATAATGTAAGGAGCCTCTGGGACAGCTTCAAGCGTACCAACATCAGAATTGTGGGGGTGCCAGAAGAAGAGAAAGAGCAAGATACTGAAAACCTGTTTAAAGAAATAATGACTGAAAACTTCCCACATCTGGTAAAAGAAATAGACTTACAAGTCCAGGAAGCACACAGAACCCCATATAAAAGGAATCCAAAGAGGACTACACCGAGACACATCATAATTAAAATACCAAGAGCAAAAGACAAAGAGAGAATATTAAAAGCAGCAAGAGAAAAACAGTTCATTACCTACAAGGGAGCACCCATACGACTGTCAGCTGATTTCTCAACAGACACGATGTAGGCCAGACGGGAGTGGCAAGAAATATTCAACGTGATGGACAGCAAGAACCTACAACCAAGAATACTCTATCCAGCAAAGCTATCATTCAGAATTGAAGGGCAGATAAAGAGCTTCACAGATAAGAAAGAGCTAAAGGAGTTCATCAACTCCAAACCAGTATTATATGAAATGCTGAAAGGTACTCTTTTAGAAGAGGAAGAAGAAAAAGGTAAAAGATAAACAATTATGAACAACAAATACGTATCTATCAACAAGTGAATCTGAAAATTAAGGGAATTGAAGATTTGATCAACAGAATAAACTGGTGAATATAATAGAATCGGGAGCACAGAAAGGGAGTGGACTGATAATTCTCAGGGGGAAAGGGGGGAGGGGTGTACAGGGAGTGACTGGACAAAAATCACACCTATGGACACATCAATGGGGTGGAG
>JAAGEH010000311.1:4676534-4697913 GCA_011751065.1 Lasiurus cinereus | reverse complement strand
CAATTTTAAAACTGCCTTCTTGGCTGCCTGGATTACTGTATATGGACTATATCCAGAAAACATTTTTCTTTTTCCCAGCAACAATCTTTTTCCTCTTCCTTCCCAAAGCACCTACTTTGTGTGTTTTTTTTTAAGTAATACTTCTAAGTTTCTTTCTTTTATTTTGTTTTTTTTCTCTTCTTTCTGTTTTTCTTTTTTTATTTAATAAATCATTATAGTTCAGATTATTACATTTGTTCCTCTCCCCCTGCCCCCCATAGCTCCCCTCCATCCGGCTCCCACCCCTCCCTCTACCCTTACCTCCTCCTGCGTTGTCCTCATCCATAGGTGTATGCTTTTTGTCCAGTCTCTTCCTGCACCTGCCTCACCCCTTTCCCCCTGAGAATTGTCAGCCCACTCTCTTTCTATGCCCCTGATTCTATTATATTCACCAGTTTATTCTGTTCATCAGATTTTCAATTCACTTGATTTTCAGATTCTCTTGTTGATATGTATTTGTTGTTCATAATTTTTATCTTTACCTTTTCTCCTTCCTCTTCTTAAAGAGTACCTTTCAGCATTTCATAGAATACTGATTTGGTGTTGATGAACTCCTTTAGCTTTTTCTTATCTGTGAAGATCTTTATATGACCTTCAATTCTGAATGAGAGCTTTGCTGGGTAGAGTAATCTTGGTTGTAGGTTCTTGCTATTCATCACTTTGAATATTTCTCACCACTCCCATCTGGCCTGCATCGTTTCTGTTGAGAAATCAGCTGACTGTCAAATGGGTGCTCCCTTGTAGATAATTAACTGTTTCTTTTGCTGCTTTTAATATTCTCTCTTTGTCTTTTGCTCTTGGTATTTTCATTCTGATGTGTCTTGGTGTGGTCCTCTTTGGATTCCTTTTTTTGGGGGTTCTGTGTGCTTCCTGGACGTCTATTTCTTTCACCAGGTGTGGGAAGTTTTCAGTCATTATTTCTTCAAATAGGGTTTCAGTATCTTGCTTTCTCTCTTCTTCTGGTGCCCTTATAATTCTGATTTTGGTATGCTTGAAGTTGTCCCAGAGGCTCCTTACACTATCTTCAAATTTTTGGATTCTTTTTGCTTTTCCAGTGGAGTGTTTTCTTCTTCTTTGTATTTCAAATCTTTGCCTTGATTATTGAGGTTCTCTAGTATGCTGTTATGTCTCTGTATAACATTTTTTATTTAAGTCAATGTGTGCTTAATATGTAGTTGGTCCTTTTTCATCTCCTCTTGGATCTCACTAAATTTATCCATCTTTTCTAGGAAATTCTTTTTTTTTATTAATTTTTATTAATTTTTTATACATATCTCCCCATTGCCCCCCCTCCCTCCCAGGCGTACCCCAACCCCCCAGTGTCTGTGATCATTGGTTATGTTTATAAGCATGCATACAAGTCCTTTGATTGACCACTTATTTACCTCACCTAACTTTAATCTTTCTGCTATAATTTCACAGTCTGTTTGATGCTTTATGATTTTTGTCCTCCTGAGAATTATCAGTCTACTCCCTTTCTGTGCTCCTGATTCTATTATATTCACCAGTTTATTCTGTTGATCAGATTTTTAATTCACTTAATTTTTAGATTCACTTGTTGACAGATGTGTATTTGTTGTTCATAATTTTTTGTCTTTTACCTTTTTCTTCTTCCTCTTCTAAAAGGGTACCTTTCAGCATATCATATAATACTGGTTTGGAGTTGATGAACTCCTTTAGCTTTTTCTTATCTGTGAACGTCTTTATCTGCCCTTCAATTCTGAATGATAGCTTTGCTGGTTAGATTATTCTTGGTTGTAGGTTCTTGTTGTTCATCACGTTGAATATTTCTTGCCACTCCCGTCTGTCCTGCATCGTTTCTGTTGAGAAATCAGCTGACAGTCGTATGGGTGCTCCCTTGTAGGTAATAAACTGTTTTTCTCTTGCTGCTTTTAATATTCTCTCTTTCTCTTTTGCTCTTGGCATTTTAATTATGATGTGTCTTGCTGTAGTCCTCTTTGGGTTCCTTTTCTTTGGGGTTCTGTGTGCTTCCTGGACTTGTAAGTCTATTTCTTTTTAGCAGATGTGGGAAGTTTTCAGTCATTATTTCTTTAAACAGGTTTTCAGTATCTTGCTCTTTCTCTTCTTCTGGCACCCCCACAATTCTGATGTTGGTACGCTTGAAGCTGTCCCAGAGGCTCCTTACATTATCTTCACATTTTTGGATTCTTTTCTCTTCTTGCTTTTCCAGTTGAATGTTTTCTGCTTCTTTATATTTCAAATTTTTGACTTGATCCTTGCCTTTCTCTAGTCTGCCGTTAGTACTCTGCATAATAGTTTTCATTTCAGTCAGTGTATTTATCATCTTCTCTTGGGTCTCACTAAATTTATCCATCTTTTCTAGCATATTCTTGCAAAACCTTATAAGCGTGGTTTTGAACTCTATATCCAGTTGTTTGTTTTCCCCCTAAATTTCCTTTTCACAGTCCAAACTCCCCCGGTATGAGTTTCGGCTGGATCTGGGGTTTAGTGTCGTAAGATAAGGGGTTCAATGCCGTTGGGAGTCTCCGTTTCCCTCCCGCCAGAGAAAGCCGGCCAGGTACTCTGGCACCCGCTCTCTCAGCGCGCTCATCTCCGTACCTCAGCTTTTTGCAGCTCCTCTGGGTCTCCGTGAGCCCCTCTCTTTCCCTCTAGTTGTAGAACTTCCACTCAGCCAGCTTTCCTGTGGCTCTGGATGATGTCCGTTCTGTCTTTTAGTTGTAGTTTTGAAATTGTTGTGCGAGGCAGCAGTATAGGTGTTTACCTATGCCGCCATCTTGGATTCTCCCTCTAGGAAATTCTTGAAAAGCCTTAAAACAATGGTTTTGAACTCTATATCCAGTTGTTTGTTTTCCTCCATTTCTTTAGTTTTTGCTCTGTTCCTGTGTCTCCGCATTTTCGTTGCTTCCCTGAGTTGGTAAAGTAGTTTTGTGTGCTAGGTGTCCTATATGACCAGTTGCTTCATCTCCCCAGTTACCTGAGGTGGACTCTCTTGGTTCACCCCTTTGTGGGCTGTGTGTACAGCCTTGTTGTAGTTAAGTCTTGATAGTTGTTGGTATCACTGGGGGGAATTGACCTCCAAGCCAATTGGTTGTGAGGATCAGCTGTGTCTATGCTCTTCTGTGTTGGAGTCAGCCTTATGATACAAGACTTGCAAAATTGCAAAAGCCTCTCTGTTCAGCTTGGATGGGCGGAGTCTCAGGGCTGAGCAGAGACAGCCTTGACTTCCCATCAGCCCTACCCCATGGGGCCTCTGGGTCTCAGTGTCCCTAGATAGTCGCTGCAGCCCTCTCTGTGCACTTGTCTTTTGCTCTTGGTATTTTCATTCTGTAGTGTCTTGATGAGGCCTCCAGACCTCTGCCTTTTCAGTTTCCCTGAGTTTCCCTGTGCTCTGGGGACCCATATGAGTCTGGGTCCCCAGGGTCTCACTATAAAGTGGGGTTCAGTGCAGTTGGAAGTGTAGTTCAGTGCAGTTGGGAGGTTCAGTCTTCCTCCGACTAGAGAAAGCCAGCGGCACAATCATCAGTCAGCCCTCTGTGCACACTTGTGCTTGTGCGCCTCCAGACCTCTGCCTTTCACGCCTCCCCTAAGTTTCTGTGCACTCCTCCCTTTTTAAGACAGTCCAGACTCCCCCCGTATGAGTCTCATACAGAACTGGGGTTCAGTGCAGTCAGAAGTGGATTTCAGCACAGTTGGAAGGTTCTGTCTTCCTCCTGCTCGGCTTTTTGCAGCTTCTCTGAGTCTCTGTGAGCCCCTCTCTTTCCTTCTAGTTGTAGAATTTCCATTCAGCCAGCTTTCCTCTGGTTCTGGATGATGCCAGTTCTGTCTTTTAGTTGTAGTTTTGAAATTGCTGTGCGAGGCAGCAGTTTAGGTATTCACCTATACTGTCATCTTGGTTTCCACTTCTAAGTTTCTTCATTGTGTATTAATTTGTTGCTTAGTAAGAATGGATCAGCTTCTTTTTAAAAAAGGAACTCAAAATTGGATGTTAAATATTTAAGTAGGAATACACACACACACACACACATATATGCTTCTGGTTAAATTAGCTAAGAAAATTAATAAATCCTTAGACTCTCCACTATACCATATTATAATTGTGGGAAAGGGAAGATCTTGGGCAGAAGAAAAAACATACCATCCAAACAAAGTTTAATGTCAATCTTTCCTACCACATACCTAAATTTCTTGAATATGTCAGATTTTCTGTCCTCTTTCATTGGTAGCTCTAGGAATGGCTGTTGAATAAATTTGATAGGGGTAGGTTTCTGCTTTTTGTCGATGAGCAAAGGTACAGGTTGACTAAGATTCAATTGATATATATCTTGGAGCTAAAAATAAATAAATAAAAAAGGAATCAATGAAAAGAAAGGGCTAGAATCTTCAGGAAGGTCTTCTGAGCTGGCCCTAGCTTAACTATAACTCTTCATTTATCATGGATTTGCAAATCCTATTTCTCCATTCTCTTTCTCCCCTTCTCCAGCTACTCCTCAACCTCCCCCCTCCACCTCCAACATAATTTTAGTGGTGGCAGCTATAATATATATATATAAACCTGCATAAGCTCTGATCCTAACCCTTTCATTTCCTAGCTGTGTGACTTTTGAGCTAGTTGCTAATTTTATCTGCACCTCGTTATCATTATTCTATGAGAAGGATAATAACACAGGGTTGTTGTGAGAATTATATAACATAGTATATATGGGAACACTTCATAAATTTTAAGAACTATGCAAATGCAGTGATGAAAATATTTACTGAATTCTTACTGAATGTCAGATGCTTTCTACATATTAATTCATTTGATATTTACAACAACCTTATTACATAGGTGCTATTATTGTTCTTATCTTATATATAGGGGTTTGGAATTCAGGAAATTTAAGTGGCTTGACAACGGTCTCCTAGTTAGTGTGTAGTGAAGCTAATTTGAACCCATGTAGTCTGGTAGCAGAACCAACCTCTTGACCACCACCCTGACTCAGTGAAAAGTATTTATTGCATTTCTATCCTCTTTCCTTTTTTGCTTTTTCCTCTCCCTTCTTTATGTCTTAATACTTTCCTTATCATCTAGATTACAATTGCCTGGACCCCAGACCCTATTCATCCTCTGACATGCCTTAGATATTGTGATTCCTGTTAGATAGTTCATGACACTGCCAACTGATCTTGCTTTCCACTTATACTGGCCATATTTTCCAAGCAAAAAACTGTAAAATATCTTTTTTATTTTTTTTTACAAAGAGCTTCAATTCTTAAAATGTAGGCCTTCTGGAAAATTCAGAATATGTCTGAATCAGGCTATGATGAGAAGTCTCTGTACCTTCTAAAGTAGCAAATAAACTGATCTTATTAAGTAACTAAATTAATTAATTTAGTGAAATAAAAGGATATATAGACACAAAATGTTCCTAGAATTCCCAGGATGTTCCAGAACTTCATGCTAGAACATGTAATGGGAGCATGTAATCCCAGAGCAAAGAGCTCTAATCTCACCTTTATAATTTTGAGGAGGGTCATCTCAGAGAGGGCTTTGGGACACAATGAGTGGGATTGTTAGAGTTAAATAGAGTGTTTTGTGCATGGTGCTATGTAAGCAAGTTAAATAAACCCTTATCTCTTTTCTTGTAAACTCACCAAATTAAAGCTTGCTTTCTGATAGTTGTGAGGAAAGAAGTAACTGTCATGAATCAGTTGGAGAGTAGTGACTTCAAGAGAGGCGGGTAGATGTGGGTTGACTAGGAATGAGTTGAACACTTCTAGAAGTCTCTCCTATTCTAAGTCCCCCAGTATTTCTCTTGTCAATTTAGGAGTTTCACTGAAGTCACAGAGTAATTGATTGAATGGTGAAGCCCCAGATATGTGCACCCAGAACCTGTGAATGTGACCTTATTTAGAAAAAGGGTCTTTACGGGTGTAATTAAATTAAGGATCTCAAGATGAGATCATCTTGGATTAAACAGGTGGGTCCTAAATCCATGACACATAACTTTGTAAGATTCAGAAATGAAGACAGACAAGCTGGGAAAAGGGCTAAAATGAAAGCAGAGGAGAGGGGTTATGCAGCTACAAGCCAGTGAATGCCAACGATTGTCTAGAGCTATCAGACTCTTGGAGAAAGACATGACATGGAATACATTTCTCAGAGCCTTCAAAAAGAACCATCTCAATTCTTTCTCCATCTTGATTTTATAAACTGGCCTTCGGAACTCTAAAAGAATACATTTCTGCTGTTTTAAGCCATGAAGTTTGTTATAGTAGCCCCAGGTAACCAATATACAATGTATCTCCAGATAAATGTTATTTTCAGAGATTACCACTCTCATTTTTTCTTGTAACACACTGGGGCGAGGGAATAGAAAACAGGTTACCTGGTTGAATAAGACCATCATTTTCCTCAGGCACTGATTCCGGTTCTGTTCTAGAGACTTCTGCTTCTCGGTCCAGACCCCCAACATCTTCTCCTGGTAGCCATCAATTCTATGCAGCATTGTGTAAAGGTTCTGGGTCTCATAACCTTTCCCACTGTTTTGGATGGCTTTTAATCTTTTGATTATATTGTTTCTGGAAAAAAATTAACAAGAATTAGATTGATATAATTACTGACCTTAACTTAGCAAACCTGGCCTTACTTACTTCAATTCTCATCTCATCCTTAATAAGTAGGGAGGGATGGGATAGGGATAGGAGGCTTACTTAATAAATCTTAATCTAGTTCCATATATTACTAAACTTTCAAAAATCTATATGACTGTCAGATTTTCATCAACCCTTCACAGTTTAGTGTTATAATAGTGTTGTTTATTATTATTTTAATACATTAAAATTTTACTGCTGAAACCGTTTGGCTCAGTGGATAGAGTGTCGGCCTGTGGACTGAAGGGTCCCAGGTTCGATTCCAATCAGGGGAATGTGCCTTGGTTGCAGGCACATCCCCAGTAGGGGGTGTGCAGGAGGCAGCACATCTCATTGATGTTTCTGACTCTCTAGCTCTCTCCTTTCCTCTCTGTAAAAAATCAATAAAATATATTTAAAAAATTTTTACTATTCATATTCATATGTACAAGACATAATTCTATATAATAAAAGCCTAATATGCTAAGTGTTCAGTCATCCAGTTGTCCATTCAACCAATCAAAGCTAATGATGTGCTAAGGCTGCTCAACCACTTGCTATGACATGCACTGACCAGTTGACCAGAGAGCAGACAGTTGTCCAGTTGACCAGTCGCTATGAAATGCACTGACCACCAGGGGGCAGATGCTGGGGTCCGGCTGTTCAAGACTGAGTGAACCGGGCCAGACACACCCTGGAGTCCTCCCACTGTCCCTCCCCCACTGGCCAACCTCCTGCATCCCCCTACCCCTGTCCCGATCGTGCACTGGTGGGGTCCCTCAGCCTGGCCTGTGCCCTCTCCCATCCAGGACCTCTCAAGGGATGTCGGAGAGCCAGTTTTGGCCTGATCTCACAGACCAGGCTGAGGAACCCACACTGGTGCACAAATTTGTGCACCAGGCCTCTAGTACAATTATAAAAAAGACAGTGTTCTTGCCTTCAAAGCATTTCAAAGCCAGAATAGGAAACTAATAAATTAACTGTGTCAGAGAATGAAACAAATGCTAAATAGAAATGTAAACATGCTATTTGAGCCAAAATAAATGCATTAATTATAGTAAGAGAAATAAAGAAGGCTTTATAAGAAAATGTTGAGCCGAAACCAGTTTGGCTCAGTGGATAGAGCGTCGGCCTGCGGACTGAAGGGTCCCAGGTTCGATTCCATGTACCTTGGTTGCCAACACATCCCCAGTAGGAGGTGTGCAGGAGACGGTTGATCGATGTTTCTCTCTCATCGATGTTTTTAACTCTCTATCCCTCTCCCTTCCTCTCTGTTAAAATCAATAAAATTTTTTTAAAAATTTAAAAAAAGAAAAAGAAAATGTTGAATAGGATTTTGAGGAATAGTCATAAAAATGTATTATCTTTACTATAATGTATACTACCATGTTTGGGTCTCCTAAATAAATAGTGTTTCACCATCGCTGTACTAGAGGAGAGGAAAGGAATCTGAGGAGGAAAAATAAAATTAAAGATTTTTGAAGTGATTTTTATAGAGAGAAGAAGGGAAAGGGAGAGAGGCAATTAGCTGCCTCCTGCATGCCCCTACGGGGTATCAAGTCTGCACCTGCATTACATGCCCTCACCTCTTGATGCATGGGTTGATGCTCAATCACTGAGCCATACTGACCGGGCTAATTGTTTTCTAAAGTCACATAAATAAATAGCATATTTGGAAGCAAACCTAGATCTTCTCCCTTTTCAGAATACCAGTATTTCTCAAAGTGTGTACTGAGTCATTTGTCAGGGAAGGAGAAAATGCTTGCTTAAAATACAGATTCCAAGACTCTCCAGACCTTTTTAATCAAAATCTTGGTGTGTAGGTTTTGAGATCTGTATTTTAAATAGAATCTCAGGTAAACCTTAAATTTGGGAAGAAGGAGATGAGGAATTCCAGGTTGAAGTAATACTTAATACAAATATAAAAGAATAGAAGTTATATTTTGAGACTGGTGAATAGTCTGAGACTTTTAGACCATGGATATATGAAAGAATATGATGGGAAGGAGACTGGGATGGTTGGATTATGAAAGTTCTTAAAAGACATGTTAAAGAGTTTGGATTTGGGGGGCAGGACTTGGCAAAGGGAATCACTGAAGATATGTTTCTGAACATAGGTGTTTTACATACATAGATAATCACACACACACACAGAGGAAACAACTTTTAGGTCCCTTTTGTGGGTTATAATTAATAGCTTAGAACCTACTAAACATATGGATCATTTAATACTTAACTAAAACAGGTCTATTTCCTGAGTTAACTAAGTATACTTAACTAAATTAATTTTTCAATAGCCTTGAATTTCTTTCCATGTCCTATAGATGATTTTTAATTTTTTCACTCTTATAACAATCTTTATTACATGTGTTTTTAATAACTTCTCCACACTGATTATAGAATGCCTATTACATCCATTCCCATAAATAACACTGTTCTCAATGAAGCAAGTGGGTAACATTCTTATCACCACCTTTTATACTATTTAAAAATAGTTAATATTTTATATTTCATATCTTCTCTCCCATATGTCAAGAATCTTCTTTACCTAGCCATTTTTGTTATAGAATCTTTAATCAATCAATATTTTATTCCTTATTATGTCTATTGGTGATCTGATTATAATAACATTAAATATTAAATGAGAGCTTTCTGGGAAAAATGAGTTGATCTTTGATAGGATTAAAGTTATAATTGTATAAGTTGAATATTGTTATAAAATGCCAATCTACATATTTCAATTTTTAAATGATTTTACTGAAGCAGTTCAGATCATGTCACTTATGTCTTCAAAATCTCTAGTCAGGGGGAAGAGGTGAGAAGGAAATGGGAGATATCTGTAATACTATCAACAATAAAAAATATATTCAAAAATGTTTAAATCTCCAATAAATCTAAATAAATTAATTACCATATAAAAATTTAAAAAGCTGTCTAAGAACTTCCCTCCAAAAGTACCAAGCCTATATAATATCATAGATGATATCTGCCAAACCTTAAAAGAACAACTAATTTTTCTGTAAATTCTTGAACATAAAAAATATGTTTTCACACTTTTTAATGATAGAAGCTTCAAATTATATAAAAAACTGACAAAGATAGCACCAATCAAATTTATTAATTAATGTAAAAAAACTAAATAAAACATTAGCAAACAAACTTCATAACATTCAAAGAAGACTATACCAAGGACAAATAGGATTTAGTCCAGGAATGCAATGATAGTTTAATGTAATTAATTATATTAATAGATCTGAGAAGAAATATTTTCTTTAATGCACATGAAAATGACATGTCAAAATCACATTTAATAAAAAATGTGATTTAACAAATTTAACAAAATTCAATATCCACTCTTGATTTTTAAAAAACATAATGAAACAGGAGCAAATGGATACTTTAATATGACAAAAATGTACTTCAACCTAAAAGTCAGCATTTTCTTATTGACAAATATAAGAAAGACTAGAGGCCCAGTGCACAAAAATCATGACCTTGGGGGGTGAGTCCCTCTCATAGTCCAGGCCCCCTTAGGGGATGTCCATCGGCTTGCTTAGACCCACTCCCCAGGGTATCAAGCCTAAGCTGGCAGTCAGACACTCCTCTGGCAGCCCAGGAGCCCTCAGGGGATGTCCTACTGACGGCTTAGTGCTGCCATAGAGGCAGGAGAGGCTCCCACCACTGCCGCTGAGCTCACAGCCCTTAGCCCAGCCTGTGGCTGAGCGGAGCTCAACCTGTGGAAGTACACTGACCACCAAGGGCCAGCTCCTGCATTGAGCATCTGCCCTTAGTGGTCAGTTCGTGTCATAGCGACTGGCTGTTCCACCGTTAGGGTCAATTTGCATATTACCCTTTTATTATGTAGGATTATTATATAGGATGTTCATTATTGCCACTATCTTTTAAATCAATTTATAATTATTTCCTAATAATTAGCAATGAAAGGGCTTATATTTTGGCCATCTGAGTTACATAGAATGGAGAAAATCAGAACATAAAAGAAATTGACTTAGCTTAAGAAAATTTTATAACTTTTTCCCCAGAAAAGAGAATATCAATGTAAGTGATCCTTTAAACACATTTTGAATATGAACTTTTTTAGAAAAATAACAATGGGCCATGGGGAAGGCACTTATAGCTGTTACTCGGGGCAGTCAAATGAATAAAGATGATCTTGTAGCTATATCACCAATATTTTTTTTCTAATATATTTTATTGATTTTTTTACAGAGAGGAAGGGAGAGAGATAGAAAGTCAGAAACATCGATGAGAGAGAGACATCGATCAGCCGCCTCCTGCATGCCCCACAGTGGAGATGTGCCCGCAGGCAAGGTACATGTCCCCGACCGGAACCGAACCTGGGACCTTTCAGTCCGCAAGCTGACGCTCTATCCACTGAGCCAAACCGGTCTCGGCCACCAATATTTTTTAACAGAGTTTTAGAGATACTAACCAATTCAGATAATCAAGATACAGAAATTAGATGTTTAAAAATTGGCAAATCTAAATTTAAAAAATGTAAAAAATTATTATTGATAAGTGCTATGATAATATTTGAGTTGTGGAACTCAAAAATATCAATTGAAAATTTTTCACATGCTTGAATACCATAAATGGCTGCATACAAAATTGATATAGAGAAATCTAACCTTCATTTATACAAATGATGAGTTAGAACATATCATAGAAAAAGAGAGTCCATTTACAATAGTAACCACAAAAATAAAAACTGCCTAGTTGGCGAGGTTGAGCGTCGACCTATGAACCAGGAGGTCACGGTTCTATTCCCTATCATGGTATATGCCCTCGTTGTGGGCTTGATCCCCAGTGGGAGGTATGCAGAAGGCAGCCAATCAGTGATTCTCATCATTGAGGTTTCTATCTCTCTCTCTATCTTCCTCTCTGAAATCAATAAAAATATTTTCTTTAAAAAACACAACTACCAGGATATACACTTATGGAAAAATATGGAAGAGTTGTGTACAAAAACTTTTTTCAGAAGGACACACATGTATACAAAAAGGAAGGTATACTATATTCTTGGATAGGACAACAGTGTTAGTAAAGATAAGCTAGACTTTGCTGTCTTAACAACCCCAAATCTTAGTGGCTAAAAAGAAAATTTTACTTGTTGTTCATACTGCACATCCATCAAGAATACAGGCTAAAAGAACAGCTATCATCTTAAACATGGTAGGTTGTCATGACAGAGGGAAAGGAGACTCTGGAGGGTCTCAGACTGACAATGACAAGCTCAGCACAGAATGACACGTACCAATTCTGCTCACATCTCATTAACAAGTACTGGCAAACACTATAATGACTATGACAAAGACTCAACATCATGAAAATAAAACTGCAATAAATAACATGGACTGGAAGTGACTCATCTATATGTAAAAGATAACAAAAAGTCCAGAGATGTACCTAATTGATACAAGAATTTATGATTAAGATACGTTTAAATCAGTAGGGGGGGAAGGTAGATTATTTTGTAAGTAGTGAGGGGCAACTGGGTAGCCCTGTGCAGGGAAAAACCAGATCCATTTCTCACAAAAGAATATTGTGAATCAAAGACTTAAATATAAAATAAGCAAAAAAATGAATAACCAACCATAAAAATACTAGGAGACCTAGAAAGGATTTTTAAAAAATCACGATTTTTAAAATATATATTTTTTATTGATTTTAGAGAGGAAAGGAGAGGGAGAGAGAGAGAAACATCAATGATGAGAGATAATTATTGGTTGGCTGCCTCCTGCACACCTCCTACTAGGGATCAAGCCCACAACCTGGTATGTGCCCTTGACTGGAATCAAACCAGGGACCCTTTAGTCCGCAGGCCAACGTTCTATTCAAACTGGCTAGAGCTAAAAATCATAATTTTCTACAAAGCAAAAACAAACAAAAGCAGAGTGAAAACAGAGAAGTGGGGGCAATTTATATCACAGATGAGGGGCCAATTTTCCAAATATTTGATCAGATCCCCCAAATGGATTTTAAAAAGCAAGTTGACAACCCAAATGAGAAAATGGGTGAAGTATTTTAATGGTGTCTTCACAGAAAATGAAATACAGATGGCTCTTAAGTCTAGAAAAAGATGCTTAACCTCACCAATAATAAAAGTAGTGACAATTAAAGCAGTAAAATGCCATATTTAATCTATTATATTGGTAATGAACAAAAAATTTGATAGTAGTTTGTGTTAGTCTTGATGTAGGGAAACACCATTTTACAACACTAACCAATATGTAAATTGTTACAACCTCTTTGGAAAACAATTTGACAAAAATCTGTCACAATTATAAAACACCCTTTGATCCAGAAATTCTACTAGGAATATACATATATATATGTGTGTATACAAGATTGTTCATAAAAGTATATTTTTATAATGCAAAATGTTGATAACAGCATAAATATCCATTAGAGGTTAGGTAAATTCTGATAAATTCGGACTTTGAATACTGTGGAACTATAAAATGAATGAGTAGATCCTTTATATACAAATTCACAATTTATCTAACACTTAATACCTAAGTTCAATTATGAAAAAAATCAAACATGGTAACTTTAAAATATGCAAAAAGGGAGATAAAAGAGCATATTACTTTTCTACATATGAGAAAATATTATGCATATGCATTAATAGGCCTGGGGAAGAGGCCTAAAGACTAGGATGGGATTATTAGGGAGACTTTTCACTTTACCTCATTTGAATTTTTAAAATATTGTACCTGGTGAATTCCACTTATTTTTTAAAATTTAAATAAAACTAAGGAAAAAAGACGTAAGAAAACTGGAGATTGACCAGGAACATGTTATTTAAAATTCTCAAATGGATTTTTAAAAAATTGGAATATTCAGTTTAGAAAGAACAAACTAAAGACAAATATAGAGTAAAACATTTTCCAACAAATCTCAGTTTAAGCTCTGAAATTAAAAGTTCTGATTATATCTTGAGTAAGTCTTTTGCACCTTGTTATTTCAATCCTTAGTTATCAAATGAATTCTGTCCTCAAAAATGTAAGTTTATTGAGAACAGGGTACTTCGTTTTATTCACTGCTATATCCCTAGCAACTAGAACAATGCTTGGCATGTAGGAGGCATTCAGTAAACATGTGCTGAATAAATAACATAGTTCTTCCTATATTTAAATGATAACCTCTCTATTATATGTTTTAGTTTAGCTTCTTGTAATTTAAGGTTAAAAAATTTCCCCAAAATAATAGGTTGGTAACCTCAAAACACAAATGCTAAGGATGGCAGGCCAGTTGTCACTTTCCCTGCCCTGTTTCTGATATTTGCAATTTTTTTAAAATCAGGATGAGGACCTGTTTCTTTCAAGTCACTCCAGCAATCAAGTTGCCATGGCAACACCTTATACATAACCTGCCTTCTCCCATTTTAAGAATCATACATCTTCTGGAGAGCCCAAGATGATGTAAGAAATTCAGAATAACTGGAAGCATTGCTAAACTTTTTAAATATTATGGGGTCAGTCATGATCCCAAAAATTTATCTTGGCATCTCTGCTAGAGATATATAGATGAAATGGATCATGTTATATGATGTTTATTTTCTAAAACAGATCTCCTTTTGCTATCTTAAATAGGCTTCCATCCCATAGACCTACCATAAGAGAATCTTTTAGAACACCTGATCTAACAAATATGAATATACTTATAGGGCAATGTGGGAGGATATTTGAAATCAGGACTAAACCAGAAATCAACATGTAATAGTTACATCTACCTTGCATGCTGGATCAGCCTATAGGCAATGTACTTGCGGAATAGATATCCCAGCCGAACTGTGTCTGTATGAAGCGTCTCAATTATGAGATTTCTAGCTGTTGCATGTAGCTCTGAAGGGAGTCCAGAAGTTTCTATGGTCTGATTTAAGAGTATCAGGTTCTTCCTTTGAGCCTTCACATCAACAGAATACCTCTGGTCTGTGAGCTCTTGGAAAGAGGAAGGGGGTATCGTCATCTTGTGTTTCTTGGTTCCTGAAACTGAAGTCAGTACGCAGGGCTTATTTATAGGGGGGAATCGGGATTTCCAGTCCCATTCAGATGGTGAAATCTGTGATCTTTTGGGTAGTTGAGTAGTAAGAGAAGGTAGTGTTGTTATAGGCTTCATGAGAGCAGGAAGGGCCCCCTCATCAAGGTAAGGAGTTTGTGATACTGGTGTCCTATAATCGGTGAGATAGGACTGAAATGTCCTAAGTTGTTCCGTAGTAAAAGAATCTCGGAGTTCCTGAATTTCTTCAGAAGTGTCAGAGACCTCTGGTATTTGAAACTTCTTCATGGTGAAAGGGATTTGTGGTGCCTTGAAAATTGGAGCACTGGGATGGACCAATTCTAATTTAGACTTCAGAGACAAATCTTTTGGAGGCTTTCCAGGAGGTGAGGGGGCCCATAGTGTTGAGGGATGTCCAAAGGTGGGAGAGATCCGTTGTGGGAAAGCTTGCTCAGGAAAAGTCTGTGGTGCCAGAAGCTGCCCAAAGGTAGAAGGGGCTTGTAAATGGGGAGATTGCTCATAGATGGTAGGGAGCTGAAATGCCTGGGGCTGCTCAGAGAAAGTTGAGAGTCCAGATTCCATGAGCTCCCCAGGGACAGAAGAGGCCCCAGGAATCAAAGGCTTCCCAGGTAAGAAAGGATCCCAGAGACTGGGAATCTGTGAAGAGGTGGGTGGAATCCTGGATATAAGAGGTGACTGGGGAGTCAGAGAGTCCAGAGGTGTGAGGAACTGCCTAGAGCTAAGAAGGGAATCCTGTGTAAGGGGCTGCCCTGGAGTGGGAAGGGTCCCAGATACTGGAAGCTTCCCAGGGGTAGGCGGGGCCTCTGGTGCTAGGAACTGCACTGGGGAGAATTGGCCCCTAGAAACCAGTGTCTCTTTAGAAGAAGGAAAAGTCTGTGGTGCCAGGAGCTTCCCAAGGAAGCTCCCCTTTCTTAGGGGTTTCCCAGAGACAAATGGGGCTTGGGTAAAAGAAAACCCTGATATTGGCAAAGGAGTAGGAGAGACCTCAAATACAGGAGACTTCTCATCAATAAGAGCAGATGATACCAGGGACCGTCTAGTTCTTGATGTAGTGGGTTTCCCTAAAAGGAGAGAAGTCTTTGATTCTTGAAATAGTTTCGGAGTGGAAGGAGCCAATGTGGTGGACAGCTTAGGCATGTAAGGAGCACTGGGTTTGATGGATTTATCAGGAATAGAAGAGATCCCAACTTCCAGGGTATGTCCTGAAGAAGGACCAGCCCAGAATTGTGAAAACTGCTCATTAATGAGAGGAGCTCTTGATTCTAGACTTTGCTTAGACATGTAAGTAACACCCATGGGCTGGGCCTGTCCTGGGATGAAGGGAGGTCCCAAAGGTTGAACTTGCTCTTGGGTAAGGTAAGATCCTAAGACATGGGCTTTATCTGAGGTGAGAGGGGCCTCCAAAGACTGTTCTGGCCTAAGAGTGATAGCTGATAACCAGGCATTTGGGATTCCCAATGCCTGGGCCTGATTCAGAGTTAAAGGAGTGCCAAATGACTGAGCCTGTTCATAGGTGGGAGTGACCCCCAATGCTTTGCTCTGTTTAAGAGAAAGAGTGTGTGATACTTCCTGAACCATTTCTGGAGTGATAGAGACCCCCAATTTCGAGGCCTGTTCTGCAGTGAGAGGCATCTGTAATCCCTGAGCCTGGTCAAGGGTAAGTGGGACCCCCAATACTTGTTCCTGCTCAGGGGTGAGGGTGATACCCACTGCTGGGGCTTGTTCATAGGTATGTGTGATACCTGAAATCTGCGCTTTCTCGGGAGTAAGAGTGAATATCTGTGCAGGTGTCTGTGCCTCTGTCTGCTGTGGTGGGATAGTGACTCCCAATGCCTCATCCTGGCCTTGAGTGATAGGGACACCAAGTATTTGGGCCTGTGGAGTAGACACAGGGATCTGCATTGCCTGGCTCTGTTCAGAAGTGGCAGGTGCCTTTAGAGTCTGTCCCTGAATATGAGTGATATGGTCCCTTAATGTCCCTTCTTGCTGGAGAATGACAGGAGCTTTCAATGCTTGGAATTGTTCATGTGGGAGTGTGACTCTCAAACCCTGGGATTTTTCAGGAGTGAGGGTAACCATCAGTGCCTTGAACTGCTCCTGCGTAAGAGTAATGTCCTGTCCCTGTGCCTGCTGAGGGGTGATAGTGATCCCCTGTGCCTGGGTCTGCTGAGGAGTGACAGTGATTCCCTGTGCCTGTGCCTGTGCTGGTTGAGGGGTATCAGTAATTCTCTGTGCCTGTGCCTGTGGAGGGGTGACAGTGATTCTCTGTGCCTGCACCTGCTGAGGGATGACAGTGATCCCCTGTGTCTGGGCCTGCTGAGGAGTGACAGTAATTCCCTCTGCCTGATCCTGGACCTGCTGAGGGGTAACAGTGACCCACTGTGCCTGTGCCTGTGCCTGTGCCTGTGCCTGCTGAGGGGTGAGATAGGGGTGAGATAGTGCCTGGGCTGGCCTAGGAGTGACAGTGATGCCCTGTTCCAGGGCCTGTTGAAGTGTGACAGTGATACCCTGGACCTGAGCCTGGGCCTGTTCAGGGGTGACAGTGATGTCCTGTGCCTGGGCCTGCTGAGGGATGAGAGAGATGCCCAGTGCCTGGGCCTCTCTAGGAGTGAAAATGATTCCCTGTGCCTGTGCCTGTTCAGGGGTGAGAGTGATGCCCAGTGCCTGGGCCTGCTGAGGGGTGAGTGTGATTCCCTGTGCCTGTGCTTGTGCCTGTTCAAGGGTGAGAGTCATGCCCTGTGTCTGGGCCTGCCTAGGAGTATCAGTGATTCCCTGTGCCTGTTCAGGGGTAAGAGTGATGCCCAATGCCGGGGCCTGCCTAGGAGTAATAGTGATGCCCTGTGCCTGGGCCTGTTCAGGGGTGACAGTGATGCCCAGTGCCTGGGCCTGCCTAGGAGTAATAGTGATGCCCTGTGCTGCCTGTTCAGGGGTGAGAGTGATGCCCAGTACCTGGGCCTGCCTAGGAGTGATAGTGATGCCCTGTGCCTGTGCCTGTTCAGGGGTGAGAGTGATGTCCTCTGCCCGGGCCTGCTGAGGGGTGACAATGATGTCCTGTGCCTGTGCCTGTTCAGGGGTGAGAGTAAAGCCCAGTGCCCGGGCCTGCTGAGGCGTGAATGTGATTCCCTGTGCCCAGGCCTGCTGATGAGTGACAGTGATGCCCAATGCCTGGGCCTGCCGAGGAGTGACAGTGATGCCCTGTGCCTGTGCCTGTTCAGGGGTGAGAGTGATGCCGAATGCCTGAGCCTGCCTAGGAGTAATAGTGAATCCCTGTGCCTGTTCAGGGGTGACAGTGATGTCCTGTGCCTGTGCCTGTTCAGGGGTGACAGTGATGGCCTGTGCCTGTGCCTGTTCAGGGGTGATAGTGATGCCCAGTGCCTGGGCTTGCTGAGGGGTGACAGTGATTCCCTGTGCCTGTGCCTGTTCAGGGGTGAGAGTAAAGCCCAGTGCTCGGGCCTGCTGAGGCGTGAATGTGATTCCCTGTGCCCAGGCCTGCTGATGGGCGACAGTGATGCCCAATGCCTGGGCCTGCCTAGGAGTGACAGTGATTCCCCCCTGCCTGTGCTTGGTCAGGGGTGAGAGTAAAGCCCAGTGCCTGGGCCTGTTCAGGGGTGACAGTGATGTCCTGTGCCTGTGCCTGTTCAGGTGTAACAGTGATGCCCAGTGCCTGGGCCTGCCTAGGAGTGACAGTGATTTCCTGTGCCTCTGCCTGTTCAGGGGTGAGAGTAAAGCCCAGTGCCCGGGCCTGCTGAGGGGTGAATGTGATTCCCTGTGCCCAGGCCTGCTGATGGGCGACAGTGATGCCCAATGCCTGGGCCTGCCTAGGAGTGACAGTGATTCCCTCTGCCTGTGCCTGTTCAGGGGTGAGAGAGATTCCCTGTGCCTGTACCTGTTCAGGGGTGACAGTGATGTCCTGTGCCTGTGCCTCTTCAGGGGGGACAGTGATGCCCAGTGCCTGGGCCTGCCTAGGAATGACAGTGATTTCCTGTGCCTGTGCCTGTTCAGGGGTGAGAGTAAAGCCCAGTGCCTGGGCCTGCTGAGGGGTGAATGTGATTCCCTGTGCCCAGGGCTGCTGATGGGCGACAGTGATGCCCAATGCCTGGGCCTGCCTAGGAGTGACAGTGATTCCCTGTGCCTGTGCCAGTTCAGGGGTAACAGTGATTCCCTGTGCCTGTGTCTGTTCAGGGGTGACAGTGATGTCCTGTGCCTGTGCCTCTTCAGGGGTGACAGTGATGCCCAGTGCCTGAGCCTGCCTAGGAGTGACAGTGATTTCATGTGCCTCTGCCTGTTCAGGGGTGAGAGTAAAGCCCAGTGCCCGGGCCTGCTGAGGGGTGAATGTGATTCCCTGTGCCCAGGCCTGCTGATGGGCGACAGTGATGCCCAATGCCTGGGCCTGCCTAGGAGTGACAGTGATTCCCCCTGCCTGTGCCTGTTCAGGGGTGAGAGTGATTTCCTGTGCCTGTGCCTGTTCAGGGGTGACAGTGATGTCCTGTGCCTGTTCAGGGGTGACAGTGATGCCCAGTGCCTGGGCCTGCTGAGGGGTGACAGTGATGCCCTGTGCCTGTGCCTGTTCAGGGGTGAGAGTGATGCCCAATGCCTGGGCCTGTTCAGGGGTGATAGTGATGTCCTGTGCCAGTGCCTGTTCAGGGGTGACAGTGATGCCCAGTGCCTGGGCCTGCCTAGGAGTGACAGTGATTTCCTCTGCCTGTGCCTGTTCAGGGGTGAGAGTAAAGCCCAGTGCCCGGGCCTGCTGAGGGGTAAATGTGATTCCCTGTGCCCAGGCCTGCTGATGGGCGACAGTGATGCCCAATGCCTGGGCCTGCCTAGGAGTGACAGTGATGCCCTGTGCCTGTGCCTGTTCAGGGGTGACAGTGATGTCCTGTGCCTGTGCCTGTGCCTGTTCAGGGGTGACAGTGATGCCCAGTGCCTGGGCCTGCTGAGGGGTGACAGTGATGCCCTGTGCCTGTGCCTGTTCAGGGGTGAGAGTAAACCCCAGTGCCCGGGCCTGTTGAGGGGTGAATGTGATTCCCTGTGCCCAGGCCTGCTGATGGGCGACAGTGATGCCCAATGCCTGGGCCTGCCTAGGAGTGACAGTGATTCCCCCTGCCTGTGCCTGTTCAGGGGTGAGAGTGATTTCCTGTGCCTGTGCCTGTTCAGGGGTGAGAGTGATGCCCAGTGCCTGGGCCTGCCTAGGAGTGACAGTGATGTCCTGTGCCTGTGCCTGTTCAGGGGTGACAGTGATTCCCTGTGCCTGTGCCTGTTCAGGGGTGACAGTGATTTCCTCTGCCTGTGCCTGTTCAGGGGTGACAGTGATTTCCTGTACCTGTGCCTGTTCAGGGATGACAGTGATGTCCTGTGCCAGTGCCTGTTCAGGGATGACAGTGATGCCCAGTGCCTGGGCCTGCCTAGGAGTGACAGTGATTTCCTGTGCCTCTGCCTGTTCAGGGGTGAGAGTAAAGCCCAGTGCCCGGGCCTGCTGAGGGGTGAATGTGATTCCCTGTGCCCAGGCCTGCTGATGGGCAACAGTGATGCCCAATGCCTGGGCCTGCCTAGGAGTGACAGTGATTCCCCCTGCCTGTGCCTGTTCAGGGGTGAGAGTGATGCCCAGTGCCTGGGCCTGTTGAGGGGTGACAGTGATTTTCTGTGCTGGTGCCTGTTCAGGTGTGACAGTGATGCCCTCTGCCCGCGTCTGCTGAGGTGTGTGTGTGATTCCTTGTGCCCAGGCCTGCTGAGGGGTGACAGTGATGCCCTGTTCCCGGGCCTGCTGATGGGTGAGAGTGAGTCCCTGTGCCAGTACCTTTTTAGGGGTGAGAGTGAGGCCCAGTGCCCGGGCCTGCTGAGGGGTGACAGTGATTTCCTGTGTCTTTGCCTGCTGAGGGGTGACAGTGATGCCCAGTGCCGGTGCCTGTTTAGGGGTGAGAGTGATGCCCTGTTCCCGGGCCTGTTGAGGGGTGACAGTGAGTCCCTGTGCCAGTTCCTGTTTAGGGGTGACAGTGGTGCCCTGTGCCTGGGCCTGCTGAGTGGTGAGAGTGAGTCCCTGTGCCTGGGCCTTTTCTTGAGTGCCAATGATGCCCAGTGCCTGGGCCTGCTCACGGGTGACAGTGATTCCTTGTGCCCGGGCCTGCCGAGGGGTAAGTATAATGCCCAGTTCCTGGGCCTGCTGAGGGGTGACAGTGACCCGCTGTGCCCGGGACTTACGAGAGGTGAGAGTGATGCCCAGTGCCTGAGCCTGCTGAGGGGTGAGAGAGCTTCCATGTGCCCGGGCCTGCTGATGAGTGAGAGTGATGCCCAGTGCGTGGGCCTGCTTAGGGGTGAAAATCATGCCCAGTGCCTGGGCCTGCTGAGGGGTGACAGTGATTCCCTGTGCCCAGGACTTCTGAGGGTTGAGAGTGATGCCCAGTGCCTGGGCCTGCTGAGGGGTGAGTGTGATTCCCTGTACCCGGGCCTTGTGAGGAGTGACAGTAAGTCCCTGGGCTTGGGCCTGCTGAGTGGGAACAGTGATGCCCAGTGCCTGCGCCGGCTGAGGGATGGGAGTGATTTCCTGTGCCAGGGCCTGCTGAGTGATGGCAGTGATGCCCAATGCCTGGGCCTGCTGAGGGGTGAATGTGATACCCAGTGCCTGGGCCTGCTGGTAGGTGAGAGTGATTCCCTGTGCCTGAGCCTGCTGAGGGGTGAGTGTGATGCCCAGTGCCTGGGCCTGCTGAGG
>JAAGEH010000311.1:4659900-4676524 GCA_011751065.1 Lasiurus cinereus | reverse complement strand
GGGCCTGCTGAGGGGTGAGTGTGATGCCCAGTGCCTGGGCCTGCTGATAGTTGACAGTGATGCCATGGTCCTGGGCCTGCTGAGGGGTGAGTGTGATGCCCAGTGCCAGGGCCTGCTGAGGGGTGAGAGTTATGCCTTGGGCTAGGGCCTGCTGAGGGGTAAGTGTGATGCCCAGTGCCTGGGCCTGCTGAGGAGTGAGAGCGATGCCTTGTGCCAGGGTCTGCTGAGGGGTGAGTGTGATGCCCAGCACCTGGGCCTGCTGAGGATTGAGCATGATTTCCTGTGCCTGTGCCTGCTCAGGGGTGCGATGGAACCCCAGTTCTTTGAGTTTCTCAAGAATGACAGTTGCCCTCTGTGTTTCAGCCTGCTGAGGGGTGACAATGGCTCCCAGTCCCCTGTCCTGCTGAGGAATAAGACTTATCCCCTCTGCTTGGGCTTGGAGCTGCTGAGATCTAAGAGTGATGCCCAATTCCTGGGCTTCCTCAGGAATTTCAATGAACCCCAGTCTCTGGGCCTGCTCAGGGGTAAGACCTATCCCCTGGGCCTGGGCTGGCTGAGGGGTGACAGTGATGCCTAGTGCCTGTGCCTGCTCAGGAGAGAGAGTGATGCCCTGGGCTTGGGCCTGCTGAGGGGTGAGAGTGATGCCCAGTGCCTGCGCCTGCTCAGGAGAGAGAGTGGTGCCCTGGGTCTGGGCCTCCTCATGAATGATAGCAATGGACTTTGTAGGAGACTGTCCAGGAATAGAGAAGGGTCCAGGCGAGGAAAACTGTGTCGAGGTGGGAGGAATGACTGGTTCTAAGTGCTTTTCATCAGCAAATTTCATATGGGACTCTTTCTTTTTGTGTAACTGGAATGCCTCTTTCCATGTGTTCCACCTGGGAGTCAATGTAATTGAAGCATGTCTTAACATATTTTCTAGTTCAGATTTTTCCTCCTTAATCTTCATCTGCTCCTTTGCTTTTTTATGCCGCTGACTTTCATCGTCCTCGCCCTTTCTCTTTGCCTTCTGCTTCTCTTCCTCTTCCTTCAAGCTGCTTTCCAGCTCCATACGTTTCACTTCTTCCTGAATCTGCTCCATCTGCTGTCCCTTCTCCTTCTCCAAGTACACTCCTTGCTCTTTCATTCTTTGCCTCCGTGCTTCCAGGTACTGCTGCCTTTGCTTCTGCTGTTCTTCCTCTCCCATTCCCTTTTGCTTCTCATCTTGCTCAGTCTGCTTTTGCATCCTCTGTTTTTGAAGTTGCTTCCACACTTCCTGCCGCTGATCCTGCTTCTGTTGCTCTTGCCTTCCCTCCTTCAACTGGAGCCATGTATCTTCCTTTTCCAAATCCTTACTTATCCTCTCATACCTCATCTTCCTGAGATTCCTTTCTTCTTGCAACTTCATATCAAAACTTTCTCCTTGAACTTCTTGCAAATCTTCCTCCTGCCTCTGTTTTTCCTTCTCCTTGTGGTCTTTTCCTGCTATTGTGACTACTGGAGCATCTCTTTCCTTTTCTATTTCAGCCAATATCTCTTGTGTTAAATTTTGTATTAGTGGGTCCATGCTCTCAGATGAGAGCAAGAAGCTAATTTCAGAGCTTTCACTACTTGGCCTTTGTAAATCTAGCTCTGGCATAAATGAGACTCTTTTTTGTTTCATTTGTTTCTCTCTAGTTTGTCCTGCATTTTTAATGTCTTTGTATTTTCTCAAGATTTTTGCCACAGTTCCAGCCACATTTTGGAAATATTCTTCCATTTTTGCCTTTATGATTCCTAATTTTTCAACTTCTCCTTTTTTTAATAATAACTCTTCTTCTGGCACAGTCTTTTTATCCAAAGGAGTTCCTGTGTTATCAATTTTCTCTTTTAAGAAAGACATTATGGCATTATGAAATTCATCTAGATTATCCTGTTCACTTTTGCCATCTGGACTTCTTCGAGCTATAGTAGATTCTGAACTCTCTTTAGATATCTTAGATTGTGATTTAGCAAGTTCATGAGACTTGACCTTCTTGATAAAGACTGACGTGTCCTTCTCTTCAGATTTTCCTTCTTTGCTTGTGATAATTTCTGAAGATATTTGCTGTTCCTTTCCTTTTATTTTTACTTTCTCAGAGGATTTATCAAGTTGGATTGACCCAGATGACTCTGTTCGGAAACTTATGCTGTGTTTGCTCTCTTTGGCTGTTAACTCAGTGGTGGATTTCTTTTTAAGCTCTGAAATAGCTCGGCCTTTCTCAATTATATATGCAGTTTTGTGCCTCCTGAGACGTTCCCACTTACTAGTTCCACTTTTGCCAGCTTGGCTCTTTGTATCAGTAGAAGGGAAACTCAAAATATCACGTTGACTTTTTGATTCAGTGAATGACTTTGATTTGGCTATATCTTGACTCATCCTTTTCTCTAAGTCATAATCCATTTTGGTCTCTGAGACTACTTGTTTACTTGTCTGACTAGACAGATTTGATCTAGAGATCCCAAGCTCATATGGGTCTTTTGTGATCTTTCTTTTCTGTGATTGATACTCATCAGTCCAACCTTTCTGATAGATGTCACCTTTCTTCAGTGGTATCTTATCTTCAATGATTTTGGGGGTTTTTTCAGGTAAATGGGACGGCTGTTCAATTAAATCTGTAGTCATGTCAACTTGGGCTGTATGTGAAATTCCTGAGTCCCACTTGAACATTGAGCTTTGGGTCCCCTTTCTTTGGGCCCTCCATATACTACTTTCAAATTCTTTGGTCAAAATATTGTCCATACTCTCATCTTCATCAGTTAAGCTTAAGCCCATGGGTGATTGTGGAGATAATGTTTTCAAGGTTGATGTGGGCGATGCTTTGAATTTCATAAGCTGCTCACATTTTTCTTCTGCATTTTGAAGTTTCTGCTGAAGTATTTCATTTTCTTTACTGAGTTCTTGTATTATCTGCAGGGAGATCTCTTTTTCACTTGCCTCACTTATATACAAATCAGGATAGAGGTTAATAACTTTTACTTCATTATTTAGTGAACTCAGTGCTTTAGAAAGGTTTGCTATTGTTGATGCTATATAGTTAATAGCATTGTTTTCCAATTTATTGAACATTGTAGTATCTATGAGTTCCTGTAGCATGCCTTGGATTTCTGAAACCTTTGTATTTGTTGCAAATTCATCACTAATCATCAGATTTGCTGGTAAAGCATGGGCTGTTGCAGGTCGCTTTATAACTCTTTCTTTCCAAGATTTCCATAGAGTTTTTCTAGATGCTAGAAGAAGAAAAACCATAAAACACAAATGATGAGACTGTATTTCTTCTTCTGTGTTGTGTCCTATGGTTAAGCTGAAGGAAGTTAGAATAAATTAACAGATAGCTGAAGGAAACAACTATGATGATAATTGCTCATCAAATACAGCATATCAATAAAGATTTGGAAATTAGAAAAGCCAAGTAAAAAAAAATAGAGTGGAATAGTATAATAACTAAAAAGAATAGTTAAGAAGGCTCAAAGTAGATTTGAATTAACAGAAGAAAATAACCAGAAAACTTGCTGCTACATTAGTAAAAGTTGTCTAATCTGAGGAACAGGAAAAAGAAAGAAGAAAAATGAACAAAGCCTAAGAGACAGATGGCACACCATTAAGCATACTGATGTACAAATAATAGAAGGCCCAGAAGAGGAGAGAAGTACATTAAAATTATTTGAAGAAGTGCCCTGGCCAGTGTGGCTCAGTTGATTGAGCATTGTCCCACGCACTGAGAGATTACCGGTTGGATTCCTGGTTAGGGCACATGCCCAGGTTTTGGGCTCAATACTTATTAGGGGGCATTCAGGAGGCAACTGATATGTTTCTCATCCATGTTTTTCTTTATCCCTCTCCTTTCCTCTTTCTCAATAAAAACATACTTTTAAAAAAGTATTTGCATAAGCATAATCAATGGACACAGACACCAGGGGAGTGAGGGCATGAGTGGGAGTGGGGAGGATAAGGACATATATGTAATACCTTAATCAATAAAAATAAATAAATTTAAGAGAGAAACCACGATGGCAACATAGGTGAACACCTAAACTGCTGCCTCACACAACAACTTCAAAACTACACTAAAAGATAAAACGAGCATCATCCAGAACCCCAGGAAAGCTGGCTGAGTGGAAATTCTACAACTAGAAGGAAAGAGAGGGGCTCATGGAGACTCAGAGGAGCTGCAAAAAGCTGAGGTACAGAGATACGCATGTGGAGAGGATGGGCGGCAGAGTGCCTGGCTGGCTTCCTCTAGCAGGAGGGAGACAGAAACTCCCAACTGCACTGAACCCCAGTTCTGACTGCACTGAACCCCAGTTCCAGGCAAGACTCATACAAGGGGAGGGGGGAATCTGGACTGTCAGAAAAAGCAGGGAGTGCACGGAAAACTAGGGGAGCCGCAAAAGGCAGAGATCTGGAGGTACATGCGCCAGTGCATGCAGAGAGGACTGACTGCTGATTGTGCCACTGGCTTTCTCTAGTGGAAGGAAGACCAAACCTCCCAACTGTGCTGAACTCCACTTCTGACTGCACTGAACCCCAATTTCAAGCAATACCCTGGGGACCCAGACTCATATGGGTCCCCAGAGTGCACAGAAACTTAGGGGAGATGCGAAAGGCAGAGGTCTGGAGGCACATGAGCACGAGTGTGCACAGAGAGGGCTGCAGTGATTATCTAGGAACACTGAGAGTCAGTGGCCACCTAGGGCAGGGCTGATGGGAAGCCAAGGCTGTCTCTGCTCAGCCCTGAGAATCCACCTCTTCCAAGCTGAGCACAAAAGCTTTTGCAATCTTGCAAGTCTTGTATCATAAGGCTGACTCTAGCACAGTTCTCCCAGCATAGACACAGCTGATCCTCAGAACCAACTGGTTTGGAGGTCAATTCCCCTCATTGATATCAACAACAATCAAGACTTAACTACAACAAGGCTGTACACGCAGTCCACAAAGGGGTGCACCAAGGGAGTCCACCTCAGGTAACTGGAGAGATGGAGCAACTGGCCATATAGGACACCTTCTACACAAAGCTACTTTACCAACTCAGGGAAGCAGCAAAAATGCAGAGACAAAGGAACAGATCACAAACAAAAGAAATGGAGGAAAACAAACGGCTAGATATAGGGTTCAAAACCATGGTTATAAGGTTTTTCAAGAATTTCCTAGAAAAGATGGATAAATTTAGTGAGATCCAAGAGGAGATTAAAAAGGACCACCTACATATTAAACATACACTGACTGAAATAAAAAATATTATACAGACATAACAGCAGACTAGAGAAATGCAAGAATCAAGTGAAAGATTTGAAATACAAAGAAGCAGAAAACACTCAACTGGAAAAGCAAAGAGAAAAAGGAATTAAAAAATATGAAGATAGTGTAAGGAGTCTCTGGGATAACTTCAAGAGTACAAACATCCGAATTATGGAGGTGCCAGAAGAAGTGAGAGAGCAAGATATTGAAAACCTATTTGAAGAAATAATGACAGAAACTTTCCCCACCTGGTGAAAGAAATAGACTTACAAGTCCAGGAAGCACACAGAATCCCAAACAAAAGGAATCCAAAGAGGATCACACCAAGACACATCAGAATTAAAATATCAAGAGCAAAAGACAAAGAGAGAATATTAAAAGAAGCAAGAAAAAAAGTTAATTACCTACAAGGGAGCACCCATATGATTGTCAGCTGATTTCTCAACAGAAACTATGCAGGCCAGATGGGAGTGGCAAGAAATATTCAAAGTGATGAATAGCAAGAACCTACAACCAAGATTATTCTACCCAGCAAAGCTCTCATTCAGAATTAAAGGTCAGATAAAGAGCTTCACAGATTAAAAAAAAAAAAAAAAGCTAAAGGAGTTCATCAACACCAAACCAGTATTCTATGAAATGCTGAAAGGTACTCCCTAAGAAGAGGAAGAAGAAGAAAAAGGTAAAGATAAAAATTATGAACAACAAATACTTATCTATCAACAAGTGAACCTAAAAATCAACTGAATAAAAAATCTGATTAACAGAATAAACTGGTGAATATAATAGAATCAAGGGCATAGCAAGGGAGTGGACTGACAATTCTCAATGGGAAAGGGGTGAGGAGGGTGTGGGGAGAGTGGACAAAAATCGTACACCTATGAATGAGGACAATGAGGGGGGGAGGTAAGGGCAGAGGGGAGCTATAGGGGGAAAAAAGAGAAACAATTGTAATAATCTGAATAAGGAGTTATTAAATTTAAAAAAGAAAATTTAAAAAAGTATTTGAATAAGTAATGGCCAAATCATCCAAATATATATACATACCAGTAGCCTGGTGCACAGGGTAGAGGGCCCCTCAGCCCAGCGTGCACCCTCTTCAATCTTGGACCCTTCGAGATGTCCAACTGCCGGTTTAGGCCCAATCTAAACTGGCAGTTGGACATCCCTCTCACAATCCAGGACCACTGGATCCCTGGCTGGGCAACCTCCAGCCTGGACGCCACTGCATGCCTGTGCACACCTCTGCCAGAGGCTGCTTCCTCTGGGGGCCACTCCCAGGCCAGGCAGTGCAGTGTGCCTGCTTGCGGCCTCTGGGTTGGGTGGCGTGGCATGCCTGCTCACAATCTCCAGCTGGGCGGCACGGTGTGCCTGCTTGTGACCCCCGCTGGGTGGCCTTCAGGCTGGGCAGTGCTGCAGGCCTGGTGCACCTCTGCCAGTGGCCGCTTCCACCTGGGGCCACTCCCAGGCCACACCTGACTGGTCGTGACTATTATACACCTGACCAGTCATGACTGTCATGGTGTCCAGACTAATTAGTATATCCCTCTATTATATAGGAGAAAATAGGTATATATATATATATATATATATTAGAGATCTAGTTTCAGATGGAAAGTTTCTCTTCTTAATATATTTCTATTGATTTCAGAAAGAGGAAGAGAAAGAGAGGTATGGGAACTCAATGATGAGAGAAAATCATTGATTGATTGCCTCCTGCCCACCACTCACTGGCGATCGAACCCATGACTCCTGCATGTGCCCTGATTGGCAATTGAACTCTGACCTCTTGATTTATGGGTTGACACTCAACCATTGAGTATACCAGCTGGGCAAATTATTTAAAATTTTATGAAAAACATTAATTTACACATTCAAAAAACTCAGCAAATTTTAAGTGGGCAGACACAAAATAATCTACACTAATAGAAGAGAAAAATGTTAATTGACTGGTCCTCCCCTATATCCACAGCCAACCAGGAGTGATATGCAAATTAACTCAGCAAAGATGGCGGGTGAATTTGTATATGCAGGTGGCACAGGCAGCACCCTATGCTGCCGGTGATATCCAAGCCGCAGTTGGGTACTAGGGGATAGCACCCAGAGCTTCCTACCCAGGTCCAAGCCCCCACACCCCACCGCCTGTTCGGGTCAAAGCCCCAATTGTGATGGCGGCTTGAGCCCAGGCAGGCGATAGGGCCAGTGCCTGATGCTGCCTGTTCAAGTCCAAGCCACCCCGCAACCTGCCCAGATCCAAACTGCCCCGTGATCACAGGGCCAACAGGCCAGGCCAAGCAGCCCCACAATCATGGGACCAACAGGCCAGGCAGAGCCTGGCCAAGTCGACTCTGCAATCCCAGGTGAAGAAGTCACTCCACTGACCAATCTGCACTAGGGACCTGTTGGGGCCTGGTGTGGAGTCCAGGGCCTCTAGCCTGCAGCCATGGGAAGTCTCCCTCTCCCCGAGTTAGGAGCACCAGCCCAGGTCTACCCAGCGGCCTGGTCCTGACTGTGGGGGTGAGTTCCTGCAGGCTGGGGTTTGATCCCCACACATTAGCAGTAGGAGACCAGTGTCTTTGTTATTGCTGTGTGTCCGGCTTTTAATGTGTCCAGGTCACCAGCTTAGCAAAATCTTTTAGGAGGAGAATTCTGACTGGGTTTCCTCAAATTCCCTCAGCCCCTACTCACCCCTCTGTAAAGGTGCAGAACAAGTGAGGCCCCTTAAATAAAAATCAGAGGTCTCCAGCAACAGTGGGCCTCTCTCATCACAGTCATTTGGACTGGATGGCATTTGAGTATTTATCTAGGCACCATGACAGAGAAAGACAAGCTCAAGTTATGATCTCTGCCCTTAAAAAATTCACAATCTTATTAGAGAGAGTGGATGATAAAAGTGCAGTAATAACATCAGAATGTAAGGCAACAATACAGAGAGGAACAGAGGCAATTGCTAGGATGATATTCCAATAATTAGTACAAAGAGTATGTGCTATGAATTAAATTTAAAAAATATGTGTGGAAGTAGCTATTTTATGAGTATGGTATCCCTTCTTATTTTAAGGAAGCTGAGTTCCACGTGAACTGTCTACTATGCTATGATATCTGAGGCACGGGACAAGGGAGGCCTTAAGTATACTATGCTTTGATATTTGAGTCATTCTTTATTATTCAATGTAATTTATTTCTGTATGCCTCAGTTTTGTAATAGTTAAATTACTAGAATTATACTTCTTGCTATAAAATATTACTAGAAAATCAAATGTTCAGGTGACTTTAATTGTTATTTTCTATAAATGAACACAATTTCTGGTATGCTAAAGTGATAGGTATTATAGAAATATTCAGATAGAGAAACCTACAGGCTTGATTACAACTGAGGCTTACTATCACAACCCAAATTTATTGCTTAAAAAAAAAAAAGCAGGGAGCCAACTAGAAACTGAACAAATATAAGCCCTTGAAGGGCAAATATAAATTGGATAAGCTTTATTATTTATTATAAGAGCAAGAAGAAAAACTTCAGATGCAAGAATGAAAACCACATTGCATCTACTTTAAGTAGCTATTAAAGAAAAAGAATGGTATACTATGAAAATACTTAATACAGATTGTAAAGACATTTGTTTAAAGAGGATTTCCTAGAGTAGGTGATATTTGTTTTTTTAAATGACAAAGCCGGGACCCAGGCTAAGCTGCCCCAGGTTGTGGGTGCCTGCAGCCAGCCAGAGGGAGGGGAGCCTGGGTTCTGGGTCTGGGGGACAAGGCAGAAGTGGTTAGGAGTGATCAGGCAGGCAGACAGCTGGTTAGGTACCATCGGGCAGGCAGAGTGGTTAGAGGTGGACAGGCAGGCACAAGAGTGGTTAGAGGCAGTCAGGCAGGCAGGCTGAGTGGTAGGAATGATCAGGCAGGCAGGCAGGCAGACAAGCATTTAGGAGCCAGCAGTCCTAGATTGTGAGAAGGATGTCCGAATGCTGGTTTAGGCCCAATCTGAAGGGATCCCTGCAGGACCAGGCCTAAAACATCAAATGGACATCCCCCAAGGGGTCCCAGATTGCAAGAGGGTGTAGGCTGGGCTGAGGGAACCCCCCCCCACCCCTATGCACAAATTTCGTGTACTGGGCTTCTAGTACATAGATAAAATGGGGGGAAAGATGGTCATAGAAAAAAATTAAAATAAGATAAAATAAAGACACAAAAATATAGAAAAATGACTCATCACAATCAAAAGAGATTAATCAAGTACAGGAGAATTATAGCTCACCATTTATCAGAAAAAATGGAGGCCAGTGAGATGGGATATTTAAAGTGCTGAAAGAATCATATTGCTAACCAAGAATTCTATACCCAGCAAAACTATTCAAAGGTGAAAGTAAGCCTGGCCAGCATGTCTCAGTGGTTGAGCACTAACCTATGAATCAGGAAATCAAGGTTTTATTCCCTTGATTCCTAGTCAAGGAACATGCCCAGATTGCAGGCTCAATCCTCAGTGTGGGGTGTGCAGGAGGTAGCCAATCAATTATTTCTCATCATTGGCGTTTCTCTTTCTCTCTCTCCCCTCTCTCTTCCTCTCTGAAATCAATAAAAATATATCTTTTTTTAAAAAGTGAGGGTAAGGCCCTACCTGGTTTGGCTCAGTGGATAGAGCATTGGACTGTGGACTGAAAGGTCCCAGATTCAATTCCAGTCAAGGGCATGTACCTTGGTTGCGAGCAAATCCCCAGTAGGAGGTGTGCAGGAGGCAGCTGATCGATTTTTCTATCTCATTGATGTTTTTAACTCTCTATCTCTTTCCCTCCCTTCCTCTCCCTCCCTCTCTGTAAAAAAATCAATAAAATATATTTAAAAGTGAAGGTAAACCTTGCTGATATGGCTCAGGGGTTGAGCATCGACCTATGAACCAAGAGTCTGGTTCAATTCCCGATCAGGGCACATGCCCTGGGTTTGGGCTCAATCCCCAGTAGGGGGCGTGCAGGAGGCAGCCAATTTCTATTCCTCTCTCCTTAAAAATCAAAACATTTTTTAAATATATTTATTTCAGAAAGGATTAGAGAGAAAGAGAGAGAGAGAGAGAGAGAGAGAGAGAGAGAGAGAACGAACGAAACATAAACATCAATGGTGAGAGAGAATCATTGATTGGCTACCTCTTGCATGCCCCAAACTGGGGACCAAGCCTGCAACGTGGATATGTGCCCCAACCAGGAATAGAATGATGGCCTCCTGGTTCATAGTTCAATGCTCAAGCACTGAGCCATGCCAGCCAGGTATTAAAAATGTATTTTTAAAAAATATTTTTTTAAATGAAGGTAAGATATCCATTCTCCAGAATAACACTCTTCCCAAAGTAGCCTGCCTTTACAACTCTTATAACCATTTTTATTGCATGTGTTTTAAAACACTTCTCTAAATACATTACAGAATGCCTATAACATTGATTCCCTGAAATAACATTCTTTTTAAAATAGCACACATATATAACTCTTATGAAAAAGTAAAGGTGAAAAACAAGATATACAGATAGCAAGTAAGTATATGAAAACATGTTCAATATCATTTGTCATTAGACAATTGCAAATTACAACAATGAGATACTGTCATACACCTATTAAAATAGCACAACTCAAAATACTGATAATACCAAATGTTGATAAGGATATGGGGCAATAGGAGCTCTTATTACTGGTGGGAATAAAAAACGGTATAATACTTGTAAGGCAGTTTGGCAGTTTTTTACAAAATTACTTACAAAGTAATGTGGTCTAAATGATCTAGTAATCATGCTCCGATAAATTTATCCAATAAATTTGAAAACTTATGAACACATACACATAAAATACTTGCATGAGAATGTTTATAACTTTATTCATATATGTAATTGATTTCAGAGAAGGAGCGAGAGAGAGAAACATCAATGTTGAAAGGGAATCATTGATCAATGCCCCACACTGGAGATTGAACCTGAAACCAAGGCTATATGCAGGCTGAGCAACAACTTTATTCTTTTTATTTTTTATTGATTTTTTACAGAGAGGAAGGGAGAGAGATAGAAAGTCAGAAACATCGATGAGAGAGAGACATCGATCAGCCGCCTCCTGCACACCCCACAGTGGAGATGTGCCTGCAAGCAAGGTACATGCCCCCAACCGGAATCGAACCTGGGACCTTTCAGTCCAAAAGCCGACGCTCTATCCACTGAGCCACGCCGGTCTCGGCACAACTTTATTCTTAAACACAAAAATCTAGAAGCAACCAAGATATCCTTCAATAGGTGGGTAAACAAGCTGTGGTACATCTATACAATGAAACATTATTCAGCAATAAAAATAAATAAGTTATTAAGGGGAAGGAAAATGGCAGTAGAATAGACAGATGTCTCCAGAGCCTTGTCGCTGAGCAGACAGAACAGCTGAGGGTCACACTGGGAGTGTTTATTGGCGAGTTAAGGAACAATTATCCTTCAGAAGAAGGTGGGGGACTGCTGGATGAGACTCCCCTGACCAGGCAGCCCCACTGCCATGGGTTTTTTTTTTTTTCCTGGAGCCACCAGCGCAAACGTGGAGACCATGCCATCTTAAAGGGGAAAGTGGGTGTTTATGGCAGCCTGAAAAGTCAGAGCTGCAGCACCCACCGAACAGCCTGAAAAGCTACAGCTGTGGCACCCACCAAACAGTCGGGGGACCCAGAACACTGCTCCCCAATCTGCAGAAACACTAGGGTTCAGAGGAGCTCTACAATGCCACACGGAAAGGTCAGATTTCACCTGGGATAAGGTGAGGTCTCTGGTCCCGCAGAACAGAGAGGCGTGCACACTGTGGGAACTGGACCGGGGGAAAGCTGCACCTAGAGAAATCCGTGGATATAGGGCAGGGCATGATCCCTGAATGTGGAAGGAGGCCCTCAGAGCTGTTAACAGAGGGGAGCTCTAGAAAGCAACCCATTTTGATCTGAGGCAGAAGGACAGCCTAGGAGTTATTAAAGTGTCCCAGCTGCTTGAATAGGAGTGGGAAAAGGGGAATGCACAACTTCACTCTTTCCTCTTCAGGTCCTAGCTTCTGATTGCTAAGCCTAATACATAGGATCACCCAACTGGGGACATTCTAAGAGACTATAGGGGAAAGGTGTTTTTCTGGAACCTGGGGATCAGAGCGCAGAGTAACCATCAGAGAACCAGCTCTGGGGCAACCCACTCCCACAAACCAGTATTGAGTGCCACACAGAAAGCAAGATCTAAGCACAGGCTAGAGAAGACCTATAGTCTCAGAGGTCAATTCTGAAACACTGCCACCCAGGGGCTGACTCACAAATTGACTCTTGCATAATCACAAAAGAAGAAAGAGGTTAAGACACACCGCCTGCTTAAAAATCAGCACTGGCTTACAACACTGAGCAGCAGTGAAACTTAGGGAACTGAAATACCCTCCCAACTGGGAAACAGGCGTGCCAAACAGAACAATAGAGGAAGTGAATGACCTCCACTACTGCACATGCTATTCTTTTATTTTTAACTTATTTTATTTTTTATTTTTCATTTTTTAATTTAAAAACTAATTTTTTCCTCAATTGATTTTACCTTTTTAATTATTACATTTTATTTTCAACCAGTATTATTACTACTACTATTTTACCTTTTTGAGAAAAAGAAGTGTCATTTTATTTTCTCTTTATTTTACTTGGGATTAGAGTTCTACATTCTACTTTCATCACTCCTTTAGCATCATTTTACTCTATCTCAACTCTACCTTTATGCCAAAATTCTCTTCCTAACTTTTCCCATTTTGTTGTCGTTTCTCTTACCCTTTTCCTACTTTAGATTTTCCCTATTCTTTCTTTTTACCCGATTAAAATTTCACCCCACTTATATATCAAATTTCCAATCCCCTACTCCAAGTCCATACACAGCTCTCTCTTCTCTGTCTTCACTATCAAAAAATTGTTTTTCTCTATCTCCTTTTGTTGTTGTTTGCTTGAACATTGATTATATTGATTTTTATACGTTTTTGTGAGATTGTTTTTGCTTATTCTACTTGTTTTATCTTGCTTTTTGTTTACTTTGTTTTTTATCTCTATTTTTCCTCACTGCCCTTGATATTAGTTCTTATTTTTAGTTTGTATTAATCCCCAGGTACTTGTTTGCCAGCCTTTGTTGGGATTAGTGGCTGTTCTATTGGAGTTTTCTCCTCATATATAAATTTGTTCCCCTTTTTCTTTCTTATTCTATTTTCTCATTTAGATTTTTTCTTTTCTTCTTCTTCTTTTTCTCCCCCTCCTCTTCCTCCTCCTCCTCCTCCTGCCTCCTCCTTCTTCCTTTTCCTTCTTCTTCCTCCTTCTTCCTCCTCCTCCTTTTTCTCCTCCTCCTCCTCCTCCTCCTCCTCCTCCTCCTCCTCCTCTTCTTCTTCTTCTTCTTCTTCTTCTTCTTCTTCTTCTTCTTCTTCTTCTTCTTCCTTTTTTCCTCTTTTTTCTCCCTTCTCCCAATTTCATTTTGGCACTTCTTTTCCTTTTTCCTCCTTTCCCACTTCTTCTTTTTCTATTTTCCCCTAATTTGTCTATCACTTATGATCACCTTATTTGTGGTTATTAACATTGTGAATACATTTCTGTTCAGTGCCTTGTGCATGGTACCTGGTAATGTTGTATTTTGTGTCTTTAAAATCAATGCAGGAGAGAGAACTACATAACCAGACACCCAGAGAAGAAAGACCATGGGCAGACAAAGAAACAGCCTGCATATGAAAGAAAAGAAGGCATCACTAGAAAAAAGAAGTAAATGAAATGGACGCAAGCAACCTGCCAAAGAAAGAGTTCAGAGAAATGGTTATAAGGTGGCTGAAAAGAATGGAAGACAAATTCAACAATATGAATAAGAACCAAGAGGAAATTATAAAGAATCAAGAAGAAATGAAAAATGAGATCGCTGCTGTAAAGAACTCAACAGAAAGCATCAAAAGTAGACTAGAAGAAGCAGAGGACCACATCAGTGAGCTAGAAGACAAGGTAGAAAAAAATACCCAAGTACAACAGCTTCTAGAAAAAAAATTAAAGAGCAAAAGGAGAGCCTAAGGAACTTTGGGATAACATGAAACAAAACAACATCCGCATAATAGGGGTTCCAGAAAGAGTGAAAACTGAGGAAGGAATAGAAAACCTGTTTGAAGAAATAATGACAGAAAACTTCCCTGATATAGGGAAGAAAAAACCCACACAAATCCAAGAAGCTCACAGAGTCTCAAGCAAAATGAACCCCAAAAGACTGACACCAAGGCACATTATAATTAAATTGGCAAACGCCAACAGCAAAGTAAGAATTTTAAGAGTGGCCAGAGAGAGACAGAAAGTTACTTACAAAGTAACCCCCATCAAACTAGCAACTGATTTCTCAACATAAACTCATCAGGCCAGAAGGGAATAGAATGAAATATACAAAGTTATGCAAAGGAAGGGTCTGAATCCAAGAATACTGTACCCAGCAAGGTTTTCAATCAAAATTGAAAGTGAAATCAGGAACTTCACAGACAAAAAAGGACTAAGAGAATTTATTACCACCAAACCAGCAATGCAAGAAATAATAAAGGGTCTGCTGTAAAAAAAGAAATAGGAAGTGAAGAAGGAACACAGGGGTAAAGAATAAAAATGGCAACAAATAATTACCTATCAATAATAACTTTAAGTATAAATGGATTAAATGCTCCAAACAAAAGACATAGGGTAATGGATTGGATAAGAAAACATGACCCATATATCTGCTGTCTACAAGAAACCCACCCCAGAAAAAAAGATGCACACAGACTGAGGGTGAAGGAATGGAAGATGATTTTTTCAGGCAAATGGAAATGAAAAAAAAAGCTGGGGTTGCAATATTTATATCTGACAAATTAGATCCAAAGTGAAGGAAATAATAAGAGATAAGGAAGGCCACTTCATAATACTAAAGGGAGCAAACCAACAAGAAGAAATAACTCTGGTAAACATATATGCACCCAATACAGGAGCACCTAAATATATATTTTTTAAAAAAAGAACTCCTGGAGGATGTCAAGGGAGAGATTGACCACAATACAATTATAGTAGGAGACTTTAATACCCCACTATTACCACTGGACAAATCCTCTAAACAAAAAATCAGCAAAAAAAAAAATCAATCCTAAATGACTCACTAGACCAGATAGAATTAATTGACATCTTCAGAACATTTCACCCCAAAGCCACATAATGTACATTTTCTCAAGTGCACATGGGTCATTTTCAAAGACAGACTATATGTTGGGTCGTAGGCAAAGTCTCTTCAAATTCAAGAAGATAGAAATCATATCAAGCATTTTCTCAGATCACAGTGACATAAAACTGGAAATCAACTACAATAAAAACAATACAAAGAAATCAAACACATGGAAACTAAACAACAGCATGCTATTAAACAATGACTGGGTAACCAAAGATCAAGAAAGAAATTAAAAACATCATGGCAACAAATGACAATGATAACACAACAATACAAAATTTATGGGACACAGTGAAAACTGTCTTGAGAGGGAAGTTCATAGCTCTACAAGCCTACTGCAAAAAAACAAGAAATAATGGTAATAAATTACCTAACTCTACAACTCAAAGACTTAGAAAGAGAGCAACAAGAAAAGCCCAATGTAAGCAGAAGGAAGGAAATAGTAAAGATCAGAGTGGAGATAAACAACATAGAGACCAAAGAAAAAATTCAAAAGATTAAAAAAAGACAACAACAACAACAAAAAAAACAAGAGCTGGTTCTTTGAAAGGATAAACAAGATTGATGGACCTCTAGCCAGGCTCACCAAGAAGCCAAGAGAGAAGACCCAAATAAACAAAATCAGAAATGAAAGAGGAGAAATAACAACAGACCCCACCGAAATACAAAGGATTGTTAAAAAATACTATGAACAACTCTATTACAACAAACTGCACAACCTGCAGGAAATGGACATATTCCTAGAAAAATATAACCTTCCAAAACTCAATCAGAAAGAATATAAATATCTCAATAGGCCAATAACTGTGGAAGAAATTTAAGCAGTCATCAAAAAAGTTCCAGTAAACAAAAGTCTGGGATCAGATAGCTACCTAGGAGAGTTTTACCAAACATTCAAGGAAGAATTAAAACCTATCCTCCTCAGACTATTCAAAAAAATTCTAGAAGAGGAAACACTTCAAAACACCTTCTATGAAGCCAGCATCACCGTAATACCAAAAACAGATAAAGACAACACAATGAAAGAGAATTACAGGCCAATATCCTTCATGAACATAGATGCCAAAATCCTCAACAAAATTCTAGCAAATCGGATCCAGCAGTACATCATAAAGATCATACACCATGACCAAGTAGGATTTATCCTAGGAATGCAAGGATGGTACAATATACGCAAATCA